>NC_069399.1:61144307-61275294 GCF_026875155.1 Cherax quadricarinatus | reverse complement strand
GAGCTACCCCTTTTTGACCAAGGCAGCCAGCTTTCAGGGAGAAGGCTTACAGCTTTTCATCTCATCCCCTGCATGCATTCAGCCTTACTAGAGTTTGAACAATGCTTGTTCAAATCTCTAGTAAGGCTGATGCATGCGGGGGATGAGATGAAAAGCTGTAAGCCTTCTCCCTGAAGCTGGCTGCCTTGGTTTCAAACTTTGTAGCTCATGCTACACCCCAAAGGGTTTATTGTCCAGTGTGGGTTAAGATTGGTTAAAGCACTGCGTCCCTTTGTCCTAAGGTTCGTAGGTTCGAGTCTCCTTCAGCCAGAAAATCAGTGTTTGGTATATTTCGCATGCTCTCGCGAATTCCTTGCATTATATAAAATATATATTATATATATATATATAATATATATATATATATAATATATATATATCGTGCCGAATATTTTAAAACTGGTCAATTAGCAAGAACTCATTTAAAATAAGATCTTTCAAAAATTTTCTTTTATACGTTTAAAGATATATTTTTTTCATTTTTGTTAATGTAAAAATTTTTAATTTTGCCCCAAAAAGAATTTTAGAAAACTTACCTAACCTTATTATAAAAAGGGAACAATTGTTTTAGCCTAACCCAACTAAATATATTTTAGATTGTTTACAAAAATTTTTAATACTAAATAAACACAGTGAAATATATTTTTTTCGTTAGGTTCAGAAGGATTTTGGCGAAATTATTGCATACCCCAATTTTCGCTTGTCCTATATGGCAAGATGACGTTGCTATTTAAGCCAAGGGAACGCAAGTTCTGCCTATTCGGCACGACATATATTTTATATATATATATATAATATATATAATATATATATATATATATATATATATATATATATATATATATATATATATATATATATATATATATATATATTATATATGTCGTGCCGAATAGTAAAAGTGGTCAATTAGCAAAAAATCATTTAAAATTAAGTCCTTTCTAAAATTTTCTCTTATACGTTTAAGATATATTCTTTTCTTTAAATGTTGATGTAAAAATTTATAATTTTGCACCAAAAGGAACTTAGAAAACTTACCTAACCTTATTTATAACAAGAACAATTTATTTTAGCTTAACCCAACTAAATATATTTTAGATTTATTTACAATAATTTAATACTTAACAAACACAGTGAAATATATTTTTTTCGTTGGGTTCAGAATGATTTTGGCGAAATTATTGCATACACAAATTTTCACTTGTCCTATATGGCAAGATGAACGTTGCTATTTAAGCCAAGATCGCAAATTCTGCCTATTCGGCACGACATATATATATATTAGGTTTATTACGTTTTTACGATGTAATATTCCTGTGCCTTAATCAGATGAACTTATACCTAAAAGCAAAGAACTTATCTTTCATTTCAATATCTTTTTAGAAAATGTCACCTCTAAATGAAAAAAAAAACGAGTAACGAAAAGAAGTAACTTGAATGCACTTTGCATGTATTATTAATAACAAATAAAACATCTTACAACATCATTGTTATCATGTTTGTGCATAAATTACTACTTATTGCTTAGAATAAACAGAAGTTGCAGTTTGTTTTTGTTTCTGCAGGCAGTAAACAGTTCCTGCATAACTTTGATTGCACGTTCAGTACACTAATTACTTCTTGGTATATAGAGTGTGGACGGCTCCTGCTTCCAGTGATTTTTCAATGAGTTCAGTGTTTTTTTTTTTTGTAAGGTTTTAATATTTCTGACAAATTTTTTAAGTAATTTTCATCGTTCGTCTGATCAGTAAACCAATAATCTGTCCAGGTGTATGAAATGAATCTTCATATCTTCTCCAAAGTCTTCCATCTTGTAGGTACAATAATGAATGCAAAAACAGCTAGAATGACTCTTGAATTTCACCTCGCATTGCTGATGTTTGAAAGTTTCTGAAAGTTAAACAAAGGAAAGTGACCTTTTTCTTCAAAGATTCTAAACACTCATGTTAGATGGTACAAAAACTTCATATCATCTCTCCATCCTGATTTATGGAGGATCATTTCTGTTCCATTAACAAACTGTGCCTTTAGTTCCTCATAATTCTTCACCAGTTGGGATACAATGGATCTCTATGTTTCGAGAACTGGTTTTAGCACCAAGTTTTTCATCCATTACCAAACGGAGAATCCTGTCCAGAACGTGATGTTGACAACTGATAAATTGTGGTGTGCTAATCCTCTTCTCTGAGAACATTCGTTGCAGTTTGACAACAGTTTCCACTCTTTTTCCCAGTGTTAACGTTTGTTGTGTCAGCAATGATCATCTTTACTGCATTCCATAAGCTGTATTCATCAGTTACTTTTGCCATTACTTCAGCAATAGTTTCAGCCTTTCTTCTTTCAAATGCAGTGCGTCCAGTTTTACTTCGGTTCTTCCATATTTAAGTACAATACCTGATACTCATTTTGCTCAGTTCACTTTCCATCGGAATGTAAAGACCATCTTTCATTTGTAACTTTTCAATCATTTCCTCCTTCAGTTTAGCAGCCTATTTGTGTGTTGACTTGTAAATTGCTGCTTGACTTTGGGGGTAGGAATGTCAGTGCCATCAAATGACAGCTGTTTTCAAATCTTGGCAGCTTCACTTGTTGATATTTATGTGGATGTCACGAAATTGGTTACAACTTTACTTCTGTTGTGTTTTCTAGTTGATGGAGTAGTACTTTCATCTTCATCTTCATACTCGCTCCCTTCAGATTCAGTACCATGTCCTCGGATCAAGGTAAAACACATAGCTCTCCTGAGTACTTGAATCTTGTAGGATTGTTTGGTCCTATGGGTTAGGGAATCATGTGATTTTCGCTCACCATGAGGTGGGCCAAAACGACATGGGTTCGAATCCTCTGCTAGTCGCAGTGTTGTTACTGATTCAATACCATTCGTTCGTGGTTACAGTAATATACAATCCTGCTCGTGAAGGCTAGTGCACCGAAAGGGGATTTGAATGAAATTAGCTCATAGGAACTCACACCACCGTATGTCCTCGGATCAAGGTAAAGCACCTAGCTCTGTTGGGTGCTTGATTCATATAGGATTGCGTGGTCACATGGGTTATAGCATCATGTGATTTTCCCTCACCATGAGGTGGGCCAAAACGACGTGGGTTCGAATCCTCTGCTAGTCTCAGTGTTGTTACTGATTCAATACCATTCGTTCGTGGTTACAATAACATAATATACTGCTCGTGAAGGCTGGTGCACCAAACGAGGATTAGTATGAAATTAGCTCAGAGTCACTCACACCACCGTATGTGCTCGGATCAACTTAAAACACCTAGCTCTTCTGGATGCTTGATTTTTGTAGGATTGCGTGGTCCCGCTGGTTAGAACGTCATGTGATTTTCGTTAACCATGAGGTGGGCCAAAACGACATGGGTTCGAATCCTCGGCTAGTCGCGGCGTTGTTATTGATATAGTACCACTCGTTCGTGGTTACAATATTATAAAATACTGCTCGTGAAGGTTAGTGCACCAAACTGGGATTAGAATGAAATTAGCTCAGGGGCACCTACACCACCATATGTCCTCGGATCAAGGTAAAACACCTAGCTCTGCTGGGTGCTTGATTCTTGTAGGATTGAGTGGTCCCATGCGTTAGAGTATCATATGATTTTCATTCACCATGAGACGGGCCAAGACGACATTGGTTTGAACCCTCGGCTAGTCGTAGTGTTGTTATTGATTCAGTACCACTCGCTCGTGGTTACATTAATATAAAATACTTCTCATGAAGGCTAGTACACCAAGCGGGTATGAGAATGAAATTAGCTCAGAGGCACCCACACCACCATTAGTCCTCGTATCCAGGTAAAACACTTAGCTCTGCTGGGTGCTTGATTCTTTTAGGATTGCGTTGTCCCGTGGGTTAGAGCGTCATGTGATTTTCACTCACCATGAAGTGGGCCAAAACGACATGGATTCTAAACTTCGGCTAGTCGCAGTGTTGTTATTGATGTAATAGCACTCGTTCGTGGTTACAATAATAATAATAATAATAATAATAATAATTATATATAAGTAGTGAAGTTTTCTTCTGGGGGCACCCTTCCGGTTTAGGGCCTTCCACTGAGCGAGGAACTTCCGGTTTGGGCCTTCCACTGGGCGCACCCTTCCGGTTTAGGCGTTCCACTGAGCGCACTCTTCCGGTCTAGGACCAGCAGCTGGAGGGTCACCTTTTCACACCTAGGTGTTACTTCCGGTTTTGACCATGACCTCGCCCTCGAGACTACCTCACCCTTGACCCCCCAACCAATAAACCCCCCCCCACGACCCCCTTCGCGACCCCCGCCCCGCGCGCCCGCGCGCCCGCGCGCCCGCGCGCCCGCCCGCGCCCTTCGCGACCCCCGCCCGCGCCCCCGCCCGCGCGCCCGCCCGCGCCCTTCGCGACCCCCCCCCGCGCCTTCTGCTGCGCCTTCTGCAGCGTCGTCCGGATCGCCCCCGCGCCTCGAATTTTTTTCGATTTTTTTCGAATTTTTTTTGAATTTCATTTTCTTTTGCTCTCCATCTCCTCGGATCAAGTTTTTAAGGTTCCCCCTCTCACTTTCACCCCCACCCCAAAATTTCTCGATATTACCAAGTTTTTGGATTCCCCCCCTATGGGGGTTTCGAAAGTCTCCATCTCCTCAGATCAAATTTTTAAGGTTCCCCCTCCCACTTTCACCCCCCAATCCCAAAAATTTCTCGATAATACAAGTTTTGGATTCCCCCCTATGGGGGTTTTGAATTTCTTATGATCACCTTGGATCAAATTTTTGGATTACCCCTCCCACTTTCACCCACCCCCCACCTCAAATTTTTCTCGATAATACCAAGACTCCATCTCCTCGAATCAAATTTTTTGGATCCCCCCTATGGGTTTTCGAAATTCTCCATCTCCTTGGATCAAGGTTTATTTTTTGGATTTTCCCCCCTTCCCCCCCCCCCAATGCCCAGACAAATTTTTGTTCCGATTTGGGAAAATTTTAGATTAACAAAAAAATCCCAAAGGGATGAATAAATTTAAAAACATCTCTTTGGGTCAAAAAAAAGAGGCATTTTATAGGAATATCAAAAGGGGGGGATGGGCTGTTAAGAAATAATATATTAAAATTAAAAGAGAAAAAAAAAAAGGAATAAGGAAATAAAAAAGGGATTAGGGCAAAAGGCGAAAAGAATTAAAAGACAAAACCCAAAAGGGGTTTTTTTTCAGGTTACAGGGTAAGCTTGGGGACAAGAATGGCCACTTAAGAGTAACCGGGCCCAGATACTGACAGTGAAAAGGGATATGTGTGAAATTCCCCAAAAACCCTACTTTTTTCTAAGTTTTCCCCCAGGAAAATATAGCGTTTTTTCTAAAATTAATAGTTTTTATGTAAAACGGGATATAATAAACTATGCACGTTTGCGAAAATAGTGACAGGGCCCTTTCAAACAAAAGAGAAACTAAAACCTAAAAAAACCCCCCGGTCCTAAAATAACTTTTGCAAGGGTTTTTAAGGAATGAAAAGAGGAACTTAGAAATCCCTTTTGGGCTAATTTTTTTAATCATAACACAGCAAACTGGCAGTGCCTGAAAGGGGGAAAATGGCAATTTTTAATACCTTTTTAACAAGGAAAGGTGCCAGGCCCTTTGGCTTCAAACTATAGACCAATAACCCTTCCCCTCCACAGGGGGGAAAATTTAGGGGAATCAATAATTGCGAAGCAATTCGTAGCCATTTTGGAATAGGCACAGATTGTTTAAATTTGGAATCTAAAACAGGGGTTTTACAAAGAGGCGTTCCTGTCTTACGAATTTACAAAATTTTTTTCACTAAGGTGTTTGGGGAGGTAGATCGGGTAATGAATTTTTGAAAATTGTGTTTTTGGATTTCGAAAGGCTTTCGATAGATTCCAAAAACCAGGGGTTTATTGGGGAAAAACAAAAGGGCCCCGGGAAATAGGGGGAAAAAATTTTTTTCCTGGGAAAGGGGGCATGGTGAAAAATAGGCAGCAGAAGTTTGCAAAAAGGGGAAAGAAATGGGAAGGGGGGAAACGTCAAAAAGCGGTGTATTTAAAAGGGGGTAAAGTTTGGGCCCGTTGTTTTTTCCAATTTACTTTAAAAAACATAGATAGGGAATAAAAGCGACATAAGCAAATTGCTAAAGACACCAAAATGGGCCGTCCAATTCATTCTAATGAGGACCTAGAGCACCCCCAGGATGATTTGAATGACTGATGAAATTTGGTGGGAGAAGTGGCTGATGAAGTTTAAATTATTGACGAGTACAAAGTTTAAATTTGGGAAACGGGTTTAAATAACCATGCCACTTATAAACTAAAAAAGGGTAGATCTTAATACTACTGATTGCAAAGGATTTGGGAGTTCGGGTTTTGCAGTAATTTAAAACAAGAAAACAGTGCGTTAGGTTCGTAATAAAGCTAACAGAATTCTTGGCTTAAAATAAGAATTAAAAATAACAGAAGCCCTCAGGTTGTTTTTAAACCTCTTTTACATTGCTCCCTCGTTCTGGTCCCCCGGGATTACAGAATAAAATGAAAATGCTCCGGAAAACGTACAGAAAGGATGACAAAGTTTATCCCATGTTTTAAAAAATTTCTTCCCATGGGGAAAAATTGGGGCCCCGAATCTGCACTCCTCGAAAGGCGAAAAAAATTGGGGATGATATGATCGGGGTTTTAAAGGGAAAAAAACAGGAAATAAAAAAAGGGGGGAAAAAAATTAGCAGTTTAAAAAAATTTCCCAAAGCCAAGACAGGACTCCCCAAAAAGGTTTAAAGGGGAAAAAATTTCAGATTAAAGGAAAGGGATTAGGAAAGCATTTTTTTTGGTAATAGAGTTGTGGTTTAGTGGAACAACCCCCCCGGGAGAGTACAGTTATTGGGGCTAAAACTTTGTGTAGTTTTAAAAATAAGTTTGATAATTACATAAAGTGGGTGGGGGTGGGGGGTGATTTGGGAAAACCCCCTGACAGCTTGTGGGGGGGTCTGGTGCTTGCCCCTTCCTTGAGTGGAGGTGACCAAAACTGGGGGGGTTTCTTTGGGGCTAATCCGGGGGGTGGGTAAATTGTGCTAACCCGGGGGGGGTGAGTCTTTGGGGCTAATCCGGGGGGGTACATGCCCTGGTCCGCATGGGTCAGGGGCCCTGTTGCATTTTTTTCTTCTTAACAATGCTGCTTGTGGTGGTTAGTACCCCAAACAGGGATAGAATAAAATTAGTTTGAGGCCCCACACCCCCCCCCCCGTATGTCCTCCAAATCAAGGAAAAAACCCCTAGCTCTCCTGGGTATTTGATTTTGGGCAGGATTCCCCGGGGGCCCCCCCAGGGGCGTTAGAGCATCATTTTTTTGATTTTCGTTCACCATGAGGCTAGTGGGCTGGGTTACAGTTTTTGTTAATGTTTTCAAAAACCACTTTTTTGGGGTTTTACAATAATAAAATAAAAATTTTTATTGATATTTATATTTTATTTATGGTATAAATATAAATATATATATATATAATTTATATATATATATATATATAAATTTTTATATATATTTATTTTTTTTTTTTTTTTTTTTTTTTTTTTTTTTTTTTTTTTTTTTTTTTTTTTTATCACAGGGCCATTCCCCCCAAAGGCAGGGTGGCCCGAAAAAGAAAAACTTTCACCATCATTCACTCCATCACTGTTTGCCAAAAGGGCCTTAAAACACATTTTTTTTAAACGCAACATTAAACCCCCCCTTCAGGGGTGCAGGCACTGAAATTCCCATCTCCGGGATTTCAAGTCCGGCCTGGGGGTTTTTCCCTAAATTTCCCTTCAAAAATTTGTTCTTTGCTCACACCCCAAACGAAAGGTCAAGTTTTAAAAAAACCCTTTGTTTTCCATTCACTCCTATCAAACACCTCACGCTTTCCCTTTGCGGAAGTCCAAGCCCCTCGCACACAAAACCCCCTTTCCCCCCTTCCCCCAAAACCCCCTTCTAGGCCGACCCCTACCCCCCCCTTTCCTTCCATTTAAAACTGTACATCTTGAAGTCATTCTGTTTCCCCTCCTTTCTCTCTACTTTCCCCGAACCACCTAAAAACAACCCTTCCTCACCCCCTTTTGGAAAATTTTTTTTGGAAAACCCGCACCTCCCCCCTAACTTCCAAACTACAATTCCCTCTGCATTAAAATTCACACCACACATTGCCCTAAACTTTGACATCCCACTCCTCCAGCCTTCCCCTCGCTGAAAACTTTCACCCACCCACGTTTCCCCACCCATATAAAAGCTTTTGGTTTAAAAACTTTACTCCTTAAAAATTCCCCCTTTGCCTCCAAGGACAAAGTTTTTTGGGTCTAAAAAGACCCCTAATTTGCCCCACTAAACTTTTTTTTCCCTCACAATTCATTTTCCCAACCTATTTTTTCATAGCCCCATCCGCTGACACGCCCCATTTCCCAATTTTCTGAATACATTCCCCCTTCCTCCATACCCCTCTCCCCCCAAATCTGTTATTCAATTTCTTTCATAACCTAATCTTTTTGTTATCCTCTTTTCCCTTACTCTTTTTTTTATTCTTTTTTAAATTTTTCTTCTTTTGCACCCCTCCCAAAATTCATCCACCAATCCTGCAGTTCTTTTTCCCAGAATCCCCCCAAAGACACGGGTGTCATCACAAAAGGCAGCTTGACCACCCATTTTGGGTTTTTGATTCTTTATCTTTTAACTCCACCCTCTTCCCAAGCCCTCCTTTTAATTTCTTTTAAAACCCCCCATTTAAAATATATTAAAAAAACCAGGGTGACATCACACATCCTTGTCAAAGGGCCCAAATTTTTCTGGAAAAAATTTCCCTCTTTCCTACATATTTAAAAACTTGAGCCTCACAATCCTCGAAAAAAAACTTTTTCACTGCTTTCAGTAACCCACCTCCTAAAAACCTACATTTGGCAAAAATCTCCCCACATTGCCCCCCTATCCCCCCTGTCTTTCCCCTTTTTCCAAAATCCAAAAAAAGGCCAAAAAGGACCTTTTTAACCCCTTTTTCAAAATACTTTCATTTAAATATGTTTCACTGTATATATTTTATTAAATATATATATATAAAATAAAAAAAATATATATATAATATATATATATATATATACATTTTAATTATTATATAAAATATATATAAAATATATATATATATATTTTTATTTATATATATAAATAATATATATTTTTTTGTCCAGTTCAAAGGGGAAATTAAAAACCTGGCAAGATTCCAATGCTCTATTTTTCATGTAAGAGTTTTTAAAACCACCCAAATTTGATTTTTAAAAAAAGTTGAAAATTTTGATCAAGAAAGTTAAAGGTCGACGGAATATAATTGAATCTTGTTTCAAAAAAAGGGCATTTTTGGACAATAATATGAATTTTTCCTTTTGGGTTTTTAATAAATTAGACCCATTTTTTAATTAATAAAATTTTTTGGGGAAAAATTTAAAAATAATTGGAAAAATTAAAAATTTTTAAAATTCTTTTTTTTTGGGGTAAATAGTTTTTTTGGTGGGTTGTGGGAAGGATGCCCTATTTTGGGCCGGGGGGGGCCTGCTGCGTTTTCCCTTTTTTCTTTTGAGTCGCGCATCAGGTTTTTCTTTGTTGGGGAAACTGATAGTGAGGGTGGGGGGGCTAGACACTTTTTTTCCTTCCTTTGATGCTTTACTTTAATTTTTCCCCTTGAAAATGGGGGGTGTCACGAAAGCGTTTGGGAATTTCTCTTTCTATTCGGGTTGTTTTGTATATTTATTTTTTATTATATATATTTTTTTTTTTTTAAATTAAATTTATATATTATTTAAAAATTTTTTTTTTAAAATATTTTTTTTATATTTTTATATAAACACTGTTCCTGGTTTAAAGGAGACTCAAACCCTTTTACAAACCCTTTTGGGGGCCAAGGTACGCAGTGCTTTCCCAAATTACCCCACGGGACAATACCTTTGGGCGGGGTGGGCATGAGCTACACTTTTTTGATCCAAGGCGCCACCCTTTCAGGGGAAGGCTTAACTTTTATCTCTTTCCCCGGGCAGGGAAAAAAAGCCTTCTAAAATTTTTTGAAACAAGGGTTTTTCCCCCAAATCTCGTAAGGCTGATGCAAAAGGGGGATGAATAAAAAGTTTTAAAGCCTTCCCCCTGAAAGTGGCTCCCTTGGATCAAACGTGAAGCCCCTGCTACACCCCCAAGGTTTTGTCCAGTGGGGGTAGTTTGGTTTAAAGCACTGCGACCCTTGCCCTTTGGGTTTTCGTAGGTTCGAGTCTCCTTCACCCAGAGATCAGTGTTTGTGTATTTTTTCGCTTTGCTCTGGGCAATTCCTTGCATATATATATATATATTATATAAATATATATATAATATATATATATATATATATATATATATATGGGGCCGAAAAAGTAAAAACGGGTTAAAATTACCCAAGAACTCTTTTAAAAATAAGATCTTTCTAAAATTTTCTTTTTTCTTTTAAAAGTTTAAAATTTTTTTTCATTTTTGGTTAATGAAAATTTTTTTAAATTTTGCTCCAAAAGAATCTTAAAAAAATTTAAACCTAACCTTTTTAAAAACAAGAAAAATTTTTGTTTTAGCCAAACCCCAACTAAATATTTTTTAGATTTGGGTTTACAAAAAATTTAAATTACAAAAAAACACAGTGAAATATTTTTTTTTTCGTTAGGTTCAGAATTTTTGGCAAAAATTTATTGCATCCCACAAATTTTCGCTTGTCCTATATGGCAAGATGAGCGGGGCTTTTTAAACCCAAAGAACGAAGTTTTTCCTTTTGGGGCACGCATATATATTTTATATTATTTTTTATATATATATATATAATATAAAATATATATATTAAATATATATAAAAAAAATATTTAAAATAAAATTATATATATATTATATATATATATTTCGTGCCGAATATTTTAAAAGGGGTCAATTAGCAAGAAATCTTTTTAAAATTTAAAGTTTTTCAAAAAATTTTCTCTTAACGTTTAAAGTTATATTTTTTTCTTTAAAAGTTGATGAAAAAAATTTTAAAAATTTTGCCCCAAAAAGGAACTTAGAAAACTTCCCAAACCTTATTTTAACAAGAACAATTTTTTTTAGCTTAACCCAACTAAAAAAAATTTTATTTTAATTTTTTTTAAATAATTTAAAAACTTAACAAAAACAGTGAAATATATTTTTTTCGGGGGGTTTT
Source organism: Cherax quadricarinatus (assembly GCF_026875155.1). Taxonomy (NCBI): domain Eukaryota; kingdom Metazoa; phylum Arthropoda; class Malacostraca; order Decapoda; family Parastacidae; genus Cherax; species Cherax quadricarinatus. The sequence goes on along the minus strand of NC_069399.1, from coordinate 61,264,066 downwards.
CAAATGATTTTGGCGAAATTTGGCATACCCCAAATTTTCACTTGTCCTATAGGGAAAAGAGGGAACTTTGGGTTTTTAAACCCAAAGATCGCAAATTTCTGCCTTTCGGCCCCGACATATATTTAAATTAGGTTTTTTACGTTTTTTCGATTTTAATATTCCGGGCCCCTTAATCAGATGAACTTTTTTACCTAAAAGAAAAGAATTTATTTTCCCTTTTCCCAATATTTTTTAAAAAAATGTCCCCTTTAAAATAAAAAAAAAACCCAAAGTAACGAAAAGAAGTAACTTGAATCACTTTGAAAGAAATTTATTAAAAACCAAAAAACATTTACAACATATTGTTTTTCTTTTTTTTGTGAATAAATTACAACTTTTTTGCTTAGAAAAAACAAAGTTGCATTTTTGGTTTTTTGTTTTTTGAAAGGCCCGAAAACATTTTCCGAAAATAACTTTGATTGCACGTTCAGTACACTAATTACTTTTTGGGATATAGAGTGGGAGGGCTCCTTTTTTTTCCCAGTGTTTTTTAATTGAGTTCAGTTTTTTTTTTTTTGAAAGGGTTTTTTAATATTTCTGAAAAATTTTTTTAAGAAAATTTTAATCTTTTTGTCTGATCATTTAAACCAATAATTCTGTCCAGGGGGTTTTTTGGGAAATGAATCTTCATATCTTCTCCAAAGTTTTCCCATCTTGTGGGTACAAAAATGAATGCAAAAACAGCTAGAATACTCTTGTTTTTCCCACCTCGCATTGTGATTTTTGAAAGTTTCAAAATTTAAAAAAAAAGGAAAAAAGTGCCCTTTTTCTTCAAAGTTTCTAAACACTCATGTTAGATGGTCCAAAAATTTTCTATCATTCTCCTCCTAAATTTAAATGGAGGATCATTTCTTTCCTTTAAAAAACTGTCCCTTTGGGTTCTCATAATTCTTCACCATTTGGGATACAAAGGGAAATTTCTATTTTTCGAGAAATGGTTTTAGCCCCAATTTTTTTCACCCATTCCCAAAACGGGAATCCTGCCCCAAAAACGGATGTTGACAACTGATAAATTGGGTGTGCTAATCCTTTCTCTGAGAACATTCTTTGGGCAGTTTGAAAACATTTTTCCCCCCTTTTTCCCAGTGTTAACGTTTGTTGTGTCAGTTTGATCATCTTTCCTGTTTCCTAAGCTGTATTCATCATTTTATTTTTTGCCTTACTTCAGAAATTTGTTTTAAAGCCTTTTCTTTTTTCAAATGCAGTGCGCCCCCATTTTTAAACTTGGGTTTTCTTCCATTTTTAAAAAAGTACTAATACCTGATATTTTTTTTTTGCTCAGTTCATTTCCCCATGGGTTTGTAAAGCCCCAATTTTTTAAATTTGAAAACTTTTCAATCATTTCCTCCTTCAGTTTAGCACCTATTTGTGTTTTACTTGTAAATTGCTTTTTTGACTTGGGGGGAATGTCGTGCCATAAAATGACGGGCTTTTTTTAAATTTCTTGGCAGCTTCACTTGTTGAAAATTTTTTTGGGGAAATGTCAGGGAAATTGGTTACAACTTTACTTCTTTGTGTTTTCTATTGATGGAGTAGTATTTTCATCTTCATCTTCATACTCGCCCCTTTCAGATTCAGTACCATTTCCTGGACCCAAGGTAAAACACAAAAAAAAAAAGCTCTCCTGAGTACTTGAACCCTTTTGGGTTTTGTTTGGTCCTATGGTTAGGGAAATAATGTGATTTTCGCCACCATGGGGGTGGGGCCAAAACGACTTTGGGTTGGGAACCTTGCTAGTCCCCAGTTTTTGTTACTGATTCAAACCATTCTTTTCTTTTTTTAAACAGTAATAAAACAATCCTGCTCGTGAAGGCTAGTGCCCGAAAGGGGTTTTGAATAAAATTAGCTCATGGGAAAATCACTCCACCGTATGTCCCTCGGATCAAGGTAAAGCACCTAGCTCTTTTGGGGTTGCTTGATTAAATGGTTTTGCTTGGCCCAAAAGGGGGGTTATGCATCATGTGTTTTTTCCCTCACCGAGGTGGGCCCAAAAAACGACGTTTTTTTCGAACCCTTGTTTTGTCCAGTTTTTTTTAAACTGATTCAATACCTTTTTTCGGGGTTACATAACAAAATTTATACTGCTCGTGAAGGCTGGTGCACCAAACGAGGATTAGTATGAAATTAGTTTCAAAAGTCCCTCACCCCCACCGTTTTTGTGCTCGGATCAATTTAAAAAACACCTAGCTTTTCGGGAAATGCTTGATTTTTTTGGAAATTGCGTGGCCCCGGCGGGGTTAGAACGTCATGTGATTTTCTTTAACCATGGGGGGGGCCAAAAAGACGGGGGTTAAATCCTGGGCTGGGTCGCGGCTTTGTTTTTGGGATATAGTACCACTCGTTCGTGGTTAAAATTATTATAAAATACTGCTGTGAAGGTTAGTCCCACCAAAACGGGATTAGAATAAAATTTAGCTCAGGGGCACCTACCCCCCAATATGTCCTCGGTTCAAGGAAAAAACACCTAGCTCGGCGGGTGCTTAAATTCTTTTTGGATTAAAGTGGTCCCATGCGTTAGATTTATCATATGATTTTAAATTCACCATAAACGGGCCAAGACACTTGGTTTTTAAAACCCTCGGCAAGCCCGTAGTTTTGTTTTGATTCAGACCACTCGCTCGGGTTACTTTAAATTTAAAATATTTCCCTCAAAAAAGGTTTAGAAAAACCAACGGGTATGAGAATAAAAATTAGCTCAGAGGCACCCAAACCCCTTTTAGCCCTCGTACCCCGGTAAAAAAATTGGGCTCTGCGGGGGTGCTTGTTTCTTTTGGGGTTTGCGTTGCCCCCGGGGGTTTTAAAAGCGTCAGGTGATTTTCACTCACCATAAGGGGCCAAAACGACAGGGATTCAAAAACTTCGGTTTGTCCATTTTGGGTTATTAAAGAAATCCCTCTTCGTGGTTCCCAATAAAAATTAAAAAATAAAAAATAAAAATAATTTTATATATTTGTAAAAGTTTTCTTCGGGGGGAACCCTTCCGGTTTGGGCCCTTCCACTGAGCGGGGAATTTTCCGGGTTTTTGGGCCCTTTCCCCCGGGGCGCCCCCCTTCCCCGGTTTTAGGCGTTCCACTGAGCGAAATTTTCCCGGTCTAGGACCAGCGCTGGAGGGTCCCCCTTTTCACACCTGGGTTTTTAATTTCCCCCTTTTTAAACCATGACCCGCCCTCGAGACCCCTCACCCTTAAACCCCCCAAACCCAATACCCCCGCCCAGGGGCCCCCCCCTTCGCGCCCCCCCGCCCCGGGCCCCGCCCCCCCGCGCCCGCGCGCCCCCGCGCCCGCCCCCGCCCTTCGCGACCCCCCCCCGGCCCCCCCCCCGCGCGCCCGCCCGGGCGCCCTTCGCCCCCCCCGCCCGCGCCTTTTTTCCTGCGCCTTCCCCCACGTCGTCCGGATGGGCCCCCCGCCTCAAATTTTTTTTTCCGATTTTTTTCAAATTTTTTTTTAAAATTTATTTTTTGGGCCCTTTTCCCTTTTCCTCGGACCCAATTTTTTTTAAGGGTTTCCCCCCCAACTTTCACCCCCCCCCCCAAAATTTCTCGATTTTCCCAAATTTTGGGGATTCCCCCCCTAGGGGGGTTTCGAAAGTCTCCTTCTCCTCGGGAAAAAATTTTTTGGGTTTCCCCCCCTCCCACTTTCACCCCCCAACCCCAAAAATTTTTTTCCGTTTAATACAAGTTTTGGTTCCCCCCCCCTAGGGGGTTTTGATTTTTTTAATGATCCCCTTTGGGGGATAAATTTTTTTGGATTACCCCCCCCACTTTCCCCCAAACCCCCCACCTCAAATTTTTCTCTTTAATCCCAAGATCCATCTCCTCGAACCCAAATTTTTTTGGAAATCCCCCCTAGGGGTTTTTCGAAATTCCCCCATCCCCCTTTGGATAAAGGGTTTTTTTTTGGATTGTCCCCTTTTCCCCCCCCCCCCCCAAAACCCCAAAAATTTCCAAAATATTACAATTTTTTTGCTTTTCCCCCCCTAGGGGGGATTTCAAAATTCCCTCCATCCCCTTTGGGATAAAAAATTTTAAAGGTTCCCCCCCTCCCATTTTCACCCCACCCCCCCCCCCCCAACCCCAAAAATTTTCTCGATAATAAAATTTTTGGGTTTTCCCCCCTATGGGGGTTTCGAAATTCTTATAAATCTCCTGGGATCAAGTTTTTTCGAAATAAAAAGGTCTCCATCTCCTTGGATCAAATTTTTGGGTTTTTTAAAAAGGTTTTTTTGAAGGTTTAAAAGGGTTTTTTTTTTTAAATTTTAAAGCGGTGTTTTAGTAGTATTCTTGGTGTAATTGGGCCCAAAAATTGTTTTTTTGGGAAGTGTTAAAAGGTGTTTTGAGTGTGTTCAAATTTTTTTTTTTTTTTTTGAAGGTGATAAAAGGGTGTTAAAGGGTTTTTTGAAGGTGTTAAAAGGGGTTTTTGGGGTTATTAAAAGGGTGTTTTGAGTGTGTTCAAATGATTATGAGAGTGTTTTTTTAAAAGGGTAAAAGGGGTTTAAAAGGGTGTTTTGAAGGTTTGAAGGGTTTTTTGGGTTTAAATTCATCGGTTTTTTAGTAGTATTCGTGGTGAAATTTGGGGAGTCCCAAAAATAGTTTTTTTGGAAATGTTAAAAGGTTTTTTTTAAAAGGTGTTCAAGTGTTTTTGAAGGTTTAAAGGGGTTTTTTGAAGGTTTTGGGGGTGTTTTGATTGAATTCAGCGGGTTTTTTAGTAGTAATCATGGTGAAATTTGGGGGAGTACTCAAATTGTGTTTTTTGGAAGGTTTCATGTTTTTGGGAAAAATTGTTCAAAGGGGGTTTAAAAGGGTTTGTTTTGGTTTGTTCAAATTGGTTTTTTTGAAGGTGTAAAGGGTGTTCAAGGGTTTTTGAAGGTGTTCAAAGGTTTTTTTGGAGGTATTCAAAGGTTTTTTTAAAGGGTTTTTAAAGGGGTTGTTTATGTGATTTTCAAAGGTTTTTTTTTAAAAGGTTTTAAAAATTGATTATGAAGTGTTTTTGGGGGGTTCAAAGTAAAGTGTTTGGGGTATTTTTTTGTGATTTTTTTTTTTCTAAAGTTTGTGCCCCCCTTAAAAAACTTTAATGAACAAAAAGGGTAAAAACGAGAAAATTTTCAAAGGGTTCAAAGGTGTTTTGAGGTTTTTTAAAAATTTGTTTTTTGTAGGTGATCAAGGGGTTTTGAAGGTGTTAAAGGGGGGTTTTTTTTAAAAAAAGGGTTAAAAGGGGTTTTTTTGAGGTTTTTAAAAAGGTGTTTTTGAGGGTTTCAAGAGTGCTTTGAAGGTTTTTCAAAGGTTTTTTTTGAAGGTGTTAAAGGGGTTTTGAAGGTGTACAAAATGTTTGGCAAGATTACTTTTGAAGGTGTTCAAATGAGTGCAAGATACTTATAAAGGGGTGTTCGGGAAAGTATTCAGGGTAAATTTGGGGGTGTTGAATGATGTTTTTGGAGTATTTCAGTGTTGTTTGGAAAAAGTTTTTAAAGGTATTTTTTTTGTGAGTTTCAAAGGGTTTTTGAAATGTTTGTATGTTCCAAAAATAAAAGGGGCTTTTTAACTTCGTAATAAGTAAATTGTGAGTATGAATTTAAAGAAAGTGGGTGTAAGCGATGTTTGGGGACTTTCGATGCATGTATCCCCTTTTTTAACTTTTAAAGAAATAAAAGGGGTTTAAAAAGAGAAAAATTGGGGGTTATGAGTGAAAATTGGGGAGGTGTTTTGGTTTGGGGTGTGAGGGGGTTTTGGGGGGGTGGGTAAAAGGGTAGGGCAAGATTTAACCTGTGTGCGCGGGCTCAGTGACGTCATACTATGTTCCCTTAATTTTCTTGAAAAAACTAAAAGGACCGACAAGATTTAGCCCTTTTATGTTTTGACGCACGCCCCCCGGGGTAAACAAACCCCTTTTTAGTTCCCTTTAACTTATTTAGAGGAAATTTTAGTTCATTTTTACTTTAAGGGGCGGAAAATTTTTAAGTTCATTTTTAAAAAAATAAGGGGAAGTTTTTAAAAACTGTAGTAAGGGTTTTCCCCAAAGGAGGAGTTTATTTTTAATGCTTAACCCCCGGGGGGGGGAAACCCCCCAAAAACCCTTTATCCAAGGAATGGAGTCCCTTGGGATTACGGGGAAATTTTGGGGGGGGAGTGAAGTGAGGGGGGGTTCCCAAAAATTTGATTTCCCAAAGGGGATGGAGACTTTTATTTCGAAAAAAAAGGAAAAAAAAAGAGAAAAAAAAGGGGGGGAAAAAAAAAAAAAAAAAAAAAAGGGGGGGGGGAAAAAAAAAAGGGGGGGAAAAAAGGGGGGGGCCAAATTTTATCCAAAAAAGAATTTCGGAAAAACCCCCCCCCGGGGGGAAAAAAACCCAAGGTTTAAAATTGAGAAAAATTTTGGGGGGGGGGGGGTTGGGGGGGGGGGGGGGGGGGGGGAAAAAAAAACCTTTTGGGGGGGAGGGGGGGGGGGGGGGGGGGGGGGAAAAAAGGGGGGGAAAGGGTTCGGATTGGGGGGGGGAAAAAGGGGTGGGGGGTGGGTAAAGGGGGGGGGGGGGAATTTTTAAAAATTTTTTAAAAAAGGGGGGGGGGGGGGGGGGGAAAAACCAAAAAAATTTAAAACCCCCCTAGGGGGGGGGGGAAACCCAAAAAAGTAATTTTTGAGAAATTTTTTGGGGTTGGGGGGGGTGGGAAAGGGGGGAAACCAAAAATTTTGATCCAAAGGGGATGGAGAATTTCGAAAACCCCCCTAGGGGGGGAAACCAAAAAAAAACTTGGTAATTTTCGAGGAAAAAATTTTGGGGGGGGGTGAAAAATGGGAGGGGGAACCAAAAATTTTTATTTCCATGGTGGGGGCAAAGAAAATTAAACCCCCAAAAAAAATTGTAAAAAACGAAAAAATTTTTTGGGGGGGGGTGGAAGTGGAGGGGGAACCAAAAAGGGGGGGGGGACCGAAACCCCTGGGGGGCCTTTGGTTTTGGTTTGGGGGGTGGGGGGGGGAAGGGGGGGCCTTCGCCGGGGCGGGGCCGGCCCCGGGTTGGGGGCGCGGGGGCGTGGGCGGGGAAAGGGGGGGGCCAAGGGGGGGGAAGGGGGGGTTTTCCCGGGGCGGGGGGGCGGGGGGCCCCAAAACCCGGGGGTCCCCCCCCTAAGGGGGGGGGGGGGGGTGGGAAAAGGGTGACGGCCTTGGGCCCAAAGGGCCCCCCCCTGGTCCAGACCGGAAGGGTGCGTCAGTGGAACGCCCAAACCGGAAGGGGGCGCCCAGTGGAAGGCCCCCAAAAACCCGGGAAATTTCCCCGTTTAAATGGAAGGCCCTAAACCAAGGGGGCCCCCGGAAAAAAACTTTCCCACTTAAATATATATTTTATTTTAAAATTTTATATATATTTATATATATTTTATAAATTTTTTATATTTATAAAAATATTGGGAAAACAACCACTCTGAAAGAAAAGGAAAAATTTCCCAAACGCTTTCGTGCTACTACATTATCAGGAAAATTTGAAAAATGAAGCATCCAAGGAAGCTATATAAGGGGGGGGGTTGGCCCCGAAACCCCCACTATCAGAAACCCACAAAAGGTTTAAAAACGTGACGCGCGGCGAAACCAACTTGGGCAGGTCCCCTTTGCGAAACTCAACCCCCAAGCTATTTTTTGTCCCCGTGTATTATTTAAATTTTTACCCAAATTCTATTAATTTTTAAATGGATCTAATTTATTTAAACCAAAAGGGAAAATTTCCCCATTTTTGTCAAAAAAGCTTTTTTTTGAAACAAGGTTTTAAATTTTATTCCTGTCACCTGGACCCTTTTTTGATAAAATTCCCCAACTTTTTTAAAATCAATTGGGTGGTTAAAAATTTTTTCATGAATTTAAAAAGGCATTGGAAAAATTGTCCCCGTTCTAATTCTATATTTAAAGTTGTTTTTTTCTTAGTTCGAGAAATTTTTAAACCGTTTGGGCCGAAAAAAAACTTTAAACGAAATTTTACAAGGGAAACTTAAAGACACTTTCCCTCAGGGATTTTGGGGGGGAAATTTTTAATCAAAATTTTTTTTTACTGATCAAGATTTTTGAATTCAACTTTTAAAAATTAAAAGTCTTAAAAGAGAAAGGGATATCAAACCCAAATTTTCATGGTAAGGGGAAACCAACATATTTTTAGTTGAAAAAGGCTGGTTCCCTTTTTTTTGGATTATAAAAAGTGTTCCTAGCAACTTTTTAAAAAATTTAAACAATTAATTTCTTGGGGATTTTTTAAAACATTACCTAAATTTATTAAAAATTTTGGGAATTTTTCCCCATCTAGGAAATCAGGACTAAAAAAATTTGTAAAGCCTCAAAAACATTTATGAGAAAAACGGGCAAATTTGGGCTCTATCTTGAGGGGAGGAATAAAAATGGAAAAAGGAACCCGTTATTTTTTAGGTTTTCTGTAAAATTTTTTAAAAATTTTAATTCATTAATTTCCCTTAATAATTAAAACACTAAAAAAGGCAAAGAGTTTTTTTCCTTTCAAAAAACAACAGTAAAGTTTATAAATGGGCTAAGCAATTTAATTTTCCCAAAAAAATGGTGTATATCTACATTTTTGGGCATAAGAAAACAAAATTTCATCAAAAATATCTGAAAACCTTTTTGCTTATTAGGGAGGATTGTGTTTTAAACAAAACCCTTTTTTCAAAAAAATTTCCCTGATAGGTTTCTAAGAACAGGTGAAAGAGGATTTCCCCTTGCCCTACCCAAAAAAAATTCCCGAGTGTAAAAATTATCATTAAAAACAAAATTTTTCATAACAAAGCAAAGTTTTTAAAAAGTTTAATGATATAGGAACTGGGAATGGTAAATCCCTAGTTAACGAGTTCTTTAGATAAAAAAACTTAATAAATCATCAAAAGGAAAATTTTGTAAACAAGGAAGTAACATTTAAAACTAACCATGTTTAAAAACATTTAAATCAGTCAAAGGGTTTTAATTTTTTCAACCAAGTCTATGTTTTTTTAACATTAAAATTAAAATTTTGCCAACCAAAAAGGGCTCAAAATATCGACAAGCCCTTTGGGGGTAATTTTATATGAAACTGACCCATGGAGCTAATAATTGGCGGGCTGGATTCCCCGGTTTGTGTGTTTTTAAAATTTGGGCCATATGGAAGGGGTTGGGGGTGCTGTCAACAAATTTTTTTTGGAACACGAAAAAAAATTAGGAGTGCGATTAATAAAAAGAGAAAGCCTAGGAACGAATGGATTTGAAAAAGTTAAAAACAGGAGGTTTTTTAGTTTGGGGAAATTGGGGGTATCGGAAAGATGGAGGGGAAAAATTTTTTAGGGGCTGTTAAATGGTGATGGAGAAGGGGTTCTGTTATTTGGTGCAATAGGGAGCCAGGTAAAATATTTTTTAAGGGGGGGGGAGAAAGAGCCATTTGGAGTGTGGGGGAGGGCATGAGGCAGAGGTTTTTAAATTTCTAAAAATAAATTTGCCCAAAACCGTTAGGGCTGGGGGGAAAAATTTTCTTTTCGATAATAAAAATTTTTAATAAATAAAAATAATAAAATTTAAAAATAATAATTTAAAAATAATAATTTAATTTTTATTATAATAATAAAAATAATAGTAAAAATAATTTAAAAAATAATAAAAATAATAATAAAAATAATAATAATAATAAAAAATTTAAAATTAATTAATTAAATTTTTCTAACCGGAAACATTTGGCTAGCTTTTTTGGGGAAAATTGTAATAATTATACCAATGGGCCCCATTTTAATTGTTTAACATGTGTTTATTAATTGGATCTAAAAATAAAAGGGCCATGGATGAGGGTTTAAAGTAATTAATGCACAGCATAACTTTCCCTTTGGGGAAAAAAAGGGGAAAAAAAGGCCTCTTAAAATCAAAAACAGGTCATTGACGGAAACTTATAATAAAAGCCGGGAAATGGGGGCAGAAGAAACTGTGAAAAAGGTTTTAATTTTTAATTATTTGGAATTTACTAGGGGAAAAATGTATGGTCATATAAATTTTAAAATTTCACAGACAATGAAGGTTTATCGGGTGGTGAAAATTTTTACAGTTGATAATGAAAGGGAAAAATTTTTAATTAATAAATAATTTTGAAATGGGTGAGAAAATACTATCATTTAAAATTGGGGGTTTAAATTAAAATTTTAAATTTCTGCAGTTGAAAAAATTTTAGAAAAATAAACACCAGGTCCTTTTTCCCAAAAAACCCAAGGTTTTTTTCTACCCAAAATTTAATCCAGGAGACAATAGGAGGAATTCCCGGTCAGTATTAAGGGTGCTGTAAAATGTGAGGGAAAGGGCCTACGTACAAAATTTCACTAAATCATTTTTTCCTTAAAGGGGAGGTAAAAAAAGGTTTGCCCACCCCTTAATACAAAGGGTTTTTCCCAAAAGTTGATGATAGGGTTTCGGAAGCAGTTTTACTTGTTTGAGGGACCTATGGTAAAGGGAAACAAAATTGGTTAGGGCATAGTAAAATTGTGATTAATTTTAAAACTCCAGAACATAATTTCCATAATTTTTCAACAATTTAGGGTCAAATTAAAAAACACTCTAAAATCCTTTGGGAATAATTTTATTTGGGGAAATCAAAACTGCATATTAAGTGCTATATTAAAAAAATAAATTGCCAGCAAAAATTTTTGAGTGATGGGCTAATAAATACCAAAAAAGGTTATTTTGCTCTTAGGAAATAAAAAATTTGGTCTACAAAAATTTAAATTTTTCAAATTTCAGACAAGCCAACCATATAAAATTTTTTTAATTTTATATGTTAGATCTCACAAAATGGGAAAAAAAAAACCTTAAAAATTAATAATCACATAATTCATCCCCTAAAAAGGGGGACATAGGCACATATCAAGTGGAGGAATCAAAAATAAAAGGTTTCCCCGTCAAATTAAAAGGAATTTGTACCTTAATAGAGTGGGCCCGTTTAAAAAAGGGGGAAGTCAAACAAAAAGGGATTGTCCTTTTTTCAATGCTTTTTATTCATGGAATGTTAATAAGGTGGAAAGATTAAAAGGCTTTGGGGGCCCGATGTAAACGATGTTGGGCAATCATCACATATGGTTTGTTATGCCAAACTGAATACTAGTCTGGGGGGTGCCACAAAAGGAAAGGGTTTATTAGTAATGTTTAAAAGGGTTTTTATTAAAAAAAAAAATAAGATATTGATAATAATGTTGATAACCCCCACCAACAGTTCTAATTAAAAATTGCGCTAAGTTTTAAAGTGAAGGCATAGCTGAAGTAGCCTTTTCCCTGGTGAATGTAACAATTTGGGATAAACGGGCTTTAAAAAAAAATGTATCTACAAATTTCTGGACCAAGGATCACAACGCACTTTCTTAAAACGTAAAATGCCTTTTTGGTAGAAACTGCAAAAAGGGGGATCCTACCAAATCTAAAATTATCTGGGTTTTCGTCAGATAAAATGGCCCCGTTGTTTGACAATGTGTTATAAAAGTCGGGTTAGGCAAATGAGGGGAAAAACGTAAACAAAGTAGTTAAATTTTGGATAGGGTTCCCCCTAAAATTCTACAATTGGTTTAGTGAAGCTTTTTAAAAAGTTTCAAAAAATAATTTTAAAATGGCCCCCCTTTGTGTAAAAAATTTAAAAAATCTTGGGGGCCCAAAAAAATCTTCTAATAGTGAAATTTTTTATTGTTGCTTTGTAAAGGGGGGTCATGCCCTGTATGGTAGGCTTCCTCGTACAAAAATGAATAACAGAGGGAAAAATAAATTTCAGTCACTCTGTTTCTTACTCATAAAAGGGGCGCCCCGTTTTAAAAAATTTTTTCCCTCGGGGGAATTAAATTTTAGCCAGTGTGTAAAGGTGGGAACTGGACAAACATCGGAAATCATGTTTTAAAAGAAGAAAGTCCAGAAGGGGTTTTTTTACTCGGGAAAAATACCTGAAGGGAAAGTTAAATATGGAAAAATGGGCAATACTGCGGGCGACTCCCTTGGAAGCGAATCAAACCGAATTACCCTTTAAAAATTAGAATGACCCAAAGGGCAACTAAAGGGTCCCGCCATACGCCAGAATTACTGACTGCAAAAAATGAATTTAAATTTAAAAAAATCAGTTAAAATTAAATTCATAGAGGAAAATACCCCTAGTAGGCAAAAATTTATAGTCATTGCTAGAACACCCTGGATTAAGGATTCTAAAAAATACCCCCCTAAGTATTGTTTTTTTAAATTTTAGTGCTTTATAAAAAAAGTTTTTTAAAAAGTTTTTAAATTTTTTTTTTTAAAGAAAAGTTTTGTTTTTGCAGAAAAATTAGGAGATGGGGTTAAAGGGTTTTTTCAAAAGTGGGGTTTTCAGGAGGAGGGCCGGGGTTGTAAACCCGTTTTTTGCGACCTGGAATCCCCGGACCCAAAAACCCCCCTTTTTGGGTTTTAAAATTTTGGGGCTACCTTCAGTTTCCCTTCCTACTTCCCAAATGACGATAAAAACACACTTTAAACAGTCTATTTTAGTGAATAATGATTTAAAAAATTTTAAAGTAGACAATTTTTTTTTCCCGGGTTTTGACGTCAGCTGAAAGCAAATGAAAGGGGAAAAACCCATGAAGAGGCTAAAAAATAAAGCAAAGTCCCAATATGCCCTTTAGGAAAGAAATAACAATTTTTGGGCCAAAAAAAAGGACAAAAAAACCCTAAAGATTTACCCCGGGGTTGAAGTAACCCAAATTTATTGAGATTTAAAAAAAGGGTATTTTAGAGAGATTTTTTATTGCTAAAACTAATAATTTTAGTTAAACCCCAAAAAATTAGCCACGACTTGATTGCTGAAGTTTCAAAATGCGTCGATCCCTAGGGGGAGCGTCCCCCTCTTTTCCAAAGGGGGAAATTGTTAATACAAGAAGAAAGGAAGTTAAATTTTTACTGGGGGTGAAGTCCTACCTAAAGAAATTTTTTTAAAAAGTGAGAAGAAAAATAAAATAATTTTGTAAAAAAAAACCAATGTTTTGGAAAATTTCCCCCATTTAAAGGAGCAAATCAAAATTTGTGGGTAAATTACCCCCAAAAATTTTTTTTTTGACTTCAAAAATTGGGATGGAGCAGTCGCTTATGGGTTTAATGTAATTTTTTCTATTTTTTTCTTGTTAGTCCCCAAGGCTAAAGTGGGTCCCCAAATTAAAAACATGTACATTGGGCCCCAGTTGGGAAAATTTAAAAACCATTTACTAGATTTCCTATTAGTTAATTTTGTAAGAGATGTCACAAAGATGGGGGAGGATAATTGATTCAAACGTTGATAACAAGGAACTTCATGAGGATTTTGACAAACTCAAAACCTGGTCAGAAAAGTGGCAGATGCAGTTCAACGTAGATAAATGCAAGGTTCTGAAGCTCGGGAGTGTCCATAACCCTAGCACTTATAAGTTAAATAAAGTAGAACTTAGCTATACAGATTGCGAAGGACTTGGGGGTTATGGTAAGCGGTAACCTTAAACCAAGACAGCAGAGCCTAAGCGTACGTAATAAGGCAAACAGGTTATGGGATTTATATCAAGAAGTGTAAGCAACAGAAGTTCAGAGGTTATACTACAGCTTTATAAAATCAATAGTAAGGCCTCAATGGAAATAAATGGTATAAAATACCGACATAATGGAAATATAAACACATATGCAGTATAATGTGATCCTTTATTGACAACGTTTCTCCCACACAGTGGAAGGTACGCGAGTATTTATAGTCAGGTTCAGAATGCTGGGTCAGGTGGAGAATGCTGCATCTGATGATCTACCGAGTGGGGTTATAGAGTCTAAAATCTTGGTAGCTTGGAAGAGAGATTGGATAAGTATATGAGTAAACCTTCTGCAGTGTTCCTTCATTCCTATGTTCTTATGTGGAATAGCGATGAAGAAGTTTCTTGGCAAGTGGTTCAGCTATGTTATAGAGGCCATTGTTTTGGTTGAAGTTGCCCGGATCCAGGGTTCTTCGGTATTGAGTGTTGTCTTCTGTGGCGATAATCTTAAGTTTCTGTAGTTTATTAAGTGGTTGTGTGGATTACGGTGTTGTACACAGGCATTCCTTGGATCGTCGGACCTGCTTGCGTTATTGGTGCTCTACCTCCAGAACCACGACCATCAAGGACATTACCATGAAAGTTAAGACACTTGTGCAACATCTGGTTATCTTTAATGTAAACGTTTCGCCATCCAGTGGCTTTATCAATAAAATTCTTGGACATAATTAGAAAACAGAAGTACTATATACAAAAGATGAGGTAATCAGTCCCTCAGCCTTAGAGGTGGTGTTTACAACACCGTGGTTGTAGAGATTCTGAAGCACAGTAAGGAGACTGGCGCTTATATAGGCGTCAGTGAAGAGGTACGTGTAGCTACAGGTGTATATATAATCCCTTGTAATGACTGCAGCAAATTATACGTGGGCGAAACATCAAGAGACCTCCAAACACGTATTTCAGAACACCAATACGCAAGCAGGTCTGACGATCCAAGGAATGCCTGTGTACAACATCGCAATTCACACAACCGGTGGGAAGTAAAGTTCCTGTAGTGTGAAGGAGGGGAGGAAATATGTTTGGGTTTTGTTTAGCTGTCGTGTAGGCGTGCCTCTGGCAAGACAATGATGGAGTGAATGATGGTGAAAATGTTTTTATTCATTTCCGGTCACCCTGCCTTAGTGGGAAACGGCCAATGTGCACACACCCAACAACACACACACACACACACCACAAACCACACACACACGCAACACACACACATACAACCTACGACACTGAGGACAGAGAGATAGGGGGAGACATGCAATACACATACAAAAATACTGAGTGGAATTGCAGGGAGGACAAAGTCAGGATGTTTCAGAGATTGGACACATGTATCAAGGGGACAATAGTGGAAGTGAAGACATGGATGAATAAAGGATGTTAGGAGTTATTTCTTCAGCCACAGAGTAGTCAGTAAATGGAATAGTGTTGGAAAGCGATGTAGTGAGCAGGACCATACATAGCTTTAAGCAGAGGTATGATAAAGCTCACGGCTCAGGGAGAGTGACCTAGTAGCGATCAGTGAAGAAGCGGGGCCAGGAGCTCGGACTCGACCCCCGCAACCTCAACTAGGTGAGTACACACACACGCACGCACGCACGCACACACGCACACAAAGAAAGGAGACAGACAGGCTGCACTAAATTACAGACTAGTGATGCTGACATGTATGTAAAGTTATGGAGAAGGTTATCAGGAGAAGAGCGGTGGAGCACCTATAAGGAAATGGACAAATACACGACAACCTGCAAGCTACAGGGAAGGAAAATCCTGTATCATAACTTACTATCATATAACTTACTGGAGTTCTATGACAAGGTAATGGAAGTAAGACAGGAAAGATAGGGATGAATAGACTGCATCGTTTTGGACTGAAAAAAAGCTTTCGACACATTACCACACAAGAGATTGGTAGAAAAACTAGAGGAGCAGGCGAGAATAGGTAGGACAGTACTTCACTGGGTCAGGGAATACCTGACAGGAAGGAAACAACGTGTGTCGGTCCGAGACGAGGTGTCAGAGTGGATGCATATGTCTAGTGGGGTTCCACGAGGGTGAGTCCTTGGTCCGGTGCTGATTCTTGTATATGTGAATGATATGAAGGAAGGGATAGTTAGAGGTGTTCCTGTTTGCACACTATGTGAAATTAACGGAATATAAGGGGATCTGGAGAGGCTGTAAGCCTGGTCCAATTAATGGCTCCTTGAGTGCAAAGTGCAAGTGCAAAGTTATGAAACCTGTGGAAGAACAAAGAAGACTGCAGATGGAGTGCAGCCTAAGAGGCCAGAGGCTGCAAGGAAAAGGATCTTGTGGCAAGCATCATACTGAGTACATCTCCTGAGGCGCACATCAACCAAATAACTGCTGCAGCCTGTGGGCGCTTGGCAAACCTGAGAATAACTATCCGACATCTAAGCAAAGCTTCATTCACGATACTGTACACCGCGTACGTCAGACCCACATTGGAGTATGCAGCACAAGTATGGAACCAACACCTGGTCAAACACATCAAGAAATTAGAGAAAGTACAAAAGTTTGCAACAAGACTATCCCCGTAGCTAAGGGGTATGTCCCACAAAGAAAGATTGAGGGAACTCAGTCTGACAAAACTTGAAGACAGGAGGGATATGGGGGACATGATAACAACATATAAAATACTGAGAGGAATTAACAGGGTGGATAAGGACAGACTGTTTCAGAGATGTAACACAGCAACAAGGAGACAGAACTGAAAGTTCAAAACTCAGATGAACCACAGGGATGTGAAGAAGTACTTCTTCAGCCATAAAGTTGTCAGGAAGTGGAATAACTCATGAATCGTAATGTCACGTTTACAAACAATTCCCATCCGTACCGTGGCTTGAATTGGAATAGTCTGGAGAATGATGAAGTGGAGACAGGAGCCATACATAGCTTTAAGAAGAGGTATGATGAAGCTCATGGAGCAGGGAGAGAGCGGAACTAGTAGCCAAGAGTAAAAAGGCGGGGCCAGGAGCTATAACTCGACCTCTGTAACCACAATTAGGTGAGTACACACACACACACACACACACACACATATGCGAACGACATGATGGAAGGAATAGACTCTGAAGTGTCCCTATTCGCAGATGATGTGAAGCTGATGAGAAGAATTAAATCGGATGAGGATGAGGCAGGACTGCAAAGAGATCTGGACAGGCTGGACATGTGGTCCAGAAACTGGCTTCTCGAATTCAACCCTGCCAAATGCAAAGTCATGAAGATTGGGGAGGGGCAAAGAAGACCGCAGACAGAGTATAGGCTAGGGAGAAAGATCTTGGGGTGACCATAACACCGAGCACGTCACCGGAGGCACACATCAACGAAATAACTGCTGCAGCATACGGGAGCCTGGCAAACCTGAGAATAGCGTTCTGATACCTTAATAAGGAATCGTTCAAGACACTGTACACTGTGTATGTTAGGCCCATACTGGAGTATGCAGCACCAGTCTGGAACCCACACCTGGTCAAGCACGTCGAGAAGTTAGAGAAAGTACAAAGGTTTGCAACAAGGCTAGTTCCAGAGCTCAGGGGAATGTCGTACGAGGAAAGGTTGAGGGAAATCGGACTGACGACACTGGAGGACAGAAGGGTCAGGGGAGACATGATAACGACATACAATATACTGCGGGGAATAGACAAGGTGGACAGAGATAGGATGTTCCAGAGAGGGGACACAGAAACAAGGGGTCACAACTGGAAGCTGAAGACTCAGACGAGTCACAGGGACGTTAGGAAGTATTTCTTCAGCCATAGAGTCGTCAGGAATTGGAATAGCCTAGCAAGTGAAGTAGTGGAGGCAGGAACCATACATAGTTTTAAGAAGAGGTATGACAAAGCTCAGGAAGCAGAGAGATAGAGTATAAACCCTTAATGTGTCATAATGAAAGACTATCAAATGAGTAAACAGAACACCTACGGACTCCAGCTGTGGTCCATGGTTATGAAAGTGCTAAGATGAGAGAGTAAGTTGAGGTGACAGTTGGTGCGGCTGAAACAAACAAGTCACAGAAGTGGTCTTAGTAAAATCATCTCATACGTAAGATCTGTGGCTGAGGGGTTACTGCATTGGGCATAATGTTGACATTGACCACAGTGCGAGTCCCTGTTCGTTCTTCTGTTTACTCGTTTGGCAATCAACACTTGTTTATGGATTTTTTTTATTTCGAGGGAAATTATAATAGTTGTACCAGGAATATTTGTGGGGTTGTGTCATGAAAAATTTGTTACAGAAGTACTAGTTTGTAGAGTCATTTTCCGTGTTAGCTGTACCTGAGAGGCTACAGCGCTGAGCTTGCTATATGCATGGACCTCGGTTCGAGTCCCCGACCATTCTTTCATTGTGTGTGTGTGTGTGTGTGTGTGTGTGTGTGGGTGTGTGTGTGTGTGTGTGTGTGTGTGAAACATCCATTGCATTTGTAAATCTTTCTTTCTCACCACTGAACCGTGAAGACTGGTAAAATGCTCGCAATCTTTACAACAGGTAACGGTGCCCCAATGGTTGTGTCAGCTGTTAGCTCTGTTAAAATGTAGCTCTTGTTCGACAAAGTTACTTATACATATCAAAGCAGCGAGACTATCTGTACTTAAGTAAACATAAACCATATATTCAGAATGTTGATTCCAGTCACATTGTTTGTTGATATTTTATCTGAATCGATGAAATCGTGTCGATCGTTCAGCACAATGAGTAGAGGAAGGTCGATCCTCCATTTTCCAGTAGTAAAACCCTGGATTTGCAGAGGACGGAATAGGTTCCTCTTGTCTCCTGTCCTTTTTCTTGGCTCAATTTTTTCCCTTCTTACACTTGTCATTTCAAAATTTCCTTGAGCAAGTATTTAATGATGTTATCTTTTCTGAAAAATCTATAAAGGGCTATTTCACTTGTTATAGCTTCTGGTGTCTTTGTTGATCTTATTTTTCCTTGTGAGGATTCTAACTTTTCTTTATAAGGAAACAGTTATTACGGAGTCTAAGCCATGTTCTTTTCAAGATAATTACTATTCTCGAGCTTAAAGTATTGCTATATGCTCACTCTTATCCCTAACATTTTTACGGACTGTTTCTAAGCTGCTGTTCCCACTGTTTGTGTAATGTGTATCTCAGGCATCGTTGTATTGACTCTGTTTTTGCTCTCCGGCCACATGACTCTTCTTTTTCAACCCTTTCTTGCTACTCTTAAATAACATTCTTCCTCTATCAAGTTTAAAGCTGAACAAGAATGTCACTAACTACATTCTGTACTTGATGTTCCTCATCTCAACTCTTCATATAATCTGCTTTCTTGTTCTCTCACATTTTGTCTCTCACTTGCGACCTAAAAGTGACACAGTATCAGCCGAAATATAGTCTAAAATTTCCTCTCTAAACTGTGGTGTTTGTGGTAATTAACGGTGCTGTGGTTTCTATCAACATCGTATTATGAGCACCTTAATTAGGCCTGCAACAGTTTACAAAGAATGAACTAGACGCCAACCAGTTTTGAGAGAATAACCAAACTGAAAAAAAAAAATGATTGTTTCATATATAATCGTCTAACTCAGACATTTTACGAAAACTGTCAAAAAGTTGAAAAAAGCATTTGAAATTAAGTGCAGCAATTTTCATCTTAAAATTCTGATTAGAAAATAATTACAGATGTGTAAAATAAAACAGAAGACTGAAATATACAATGTTCAGAGAGAAATTCACAACGGGAGGTACATGGGCCTTTAAAAGATGTGGCTTTCAGATTCCATTCTAATATATATATATATATATATTATATATATATATATATATATAATATATATATATATATATATATATATATATATATTTATATATATATATATATATATAATATATATATATATATATATATAATATATAATATAATATAAAAGCCAGCTTTTATAGGTAGTAGGTTGGTAGACAGCAACCACCCAGGGAGGTACTACCGTCCTGCCAAGTGAGTGTAAAACAAAAGCCTGTAATTGTTTTACATGATGGTAGGATTGCTGGTGTCTTTTGTCTGTCTCATAAACATGCAAGATTACAGGTACGTCTTGCTTCTTCTACTTACACTTAGGTCACACTAAACATACATGTACACGTTTATTTATACACACTCATCTGAGTTTTCTTTAATTTTACCTTAGTTCTTGTTCTAATTACTTTTCCTTTTATATCCATGGGAAAGTGGAATAAGAATCTTTCCTCCGTAAGACATGCGTGTTGTATAAGTCAACTGAAATGCCGGGAACAATGGGCTAGTAACCCCTTTTCCTGTAAAAATTACTAAAAAGAATAATAAGAAGAAAATTGTCAAGGTGGGAAGTTATGAATGAGAAGCTGGATGTCCTGGCTTTAAGTGAAACAAAGCTGAAGGGGGTGGGTGAGTTTCAGTTGGGAGGAATAAATGGGATTAGGTCAGGGGTTTCTAATAGAGTTAGAGCTAAAGAAGGAGTAGCAATAATGTTGAAGGATAAGCTATGGCAGGAAAAGAGGGACTATAAATGTATTAATTCAAGGATTATGTAGAGTAAAATAAAGGTCGGATGTGAGAAGTGGGTTATAGTAAGCGTTTATGCACCTGGGGAAGAAAAAAGTATAGAGGAGAGAGAGAGATTTTAGAAAATGTTGAGTAATTGCGTGCGGAGTTTTGAATCAAGTGTGAGAGTACTTGTGGTTGGGGTTTTTAATGCTAAAGTGGGAATAAATGTTATGGATGGAGTAGTAGGTAAATTTGGGGTGCCAGGGGTAAATGAAAATGGGTAACCTTTAATTGAGTTATGTGTAGAAAGAGGTTTGGTAATAAATAATACATATTTTATGAAAAAGAGGATAAATAAATATACAAGGTATAATGTAGCACGTAATGAAAGTAGTTTGTTAAATTATATATTTGTGGATAAAAGGTTGATGGGTAGGCTCCAGGATGTACACGTTTATAGAGGGGCAACTGATATATCAGATCATTATCTATTTGTAGCTACAGTTAGAGTAAGAGGTAGATGGGATAAGAGGAAAATGGCAACAACAAGTAAGAGGGAGGTGAAAGTGTATAAACTAAGGGAGGAGGAAGTTCGGGTGAAATATAAGCAACTATTGGCAGAAAGGTGGGCTGGTGCAGGTATGAGTAGTGGGGGGATTGAAGAGGGTTGGAATAGTATTAAAAATGCAGTATTAGAATGTGGGCAGAAGTTTGTGGTTATAGGGGGGGTGGGTTTCAGGAGGAAAGAGGAGTGATTGGTGGAATGATGAAGTAAAGGGTGTGATAAAAGAGAAAAAGGTAGCTTACGGGGAGGTTTTTACAAAGTAGAAGTGTTATAAGAAGAGTAGAGTATATGGAGAGTATGAGAAAGGTGAAGAGAGTGGTGAGAGAGTGTAGAAGGATAGCAGTGATAGAGTGGGAGAGGTACTGTCTAGGAATTTTAATGAAAATAAGAAAAAAAATTGGAGTTAAACAAGTTAAGAAAGCCTAGGGAACAAATGGATTATCAGTTTTAAAAAAAGAGAAGGGGAATTAGTAGATGGGGACTGAAGGTTTTGGGGGAATGGCAAGAAAAATTTTTAGGGAATTTTTTTAAAAACGACAAAGAATGGAGGCGGTAATTCATGCACTGGCCAGGGGGGGACATCATTTTTTAGGAGTGAAGAAGAGCAGGATGTGAGTGTGGGGGAGGTGCGTGAGGCATTACGTAAAATGAAAGGGGGTAAAGCAGCTGGAACTGACGGGATCATGACAGAAATGTTAAAAGCAGGGGGGACATAGTGATGGAGTGGTTGGTATTTTTGTTTAATAAATGTATGAAAGAGGGGAAGGTACCTAGGGATTGGCGGAGAGCGTGTATAGTCCCTTTATATAAAGGGAAGGGGGACAAAAGAAATTGTAAAAATTATAGAAGAATAAGTTTACTGAGTATACCAGGAAAAGTGTACGGTAGGGTTATTATTGAAAGAATTAGAGGCAAGACAGAATGTAAAATTGTGGATGAGCAAGGAGGTTTTAGAGTGGGTAGGGGATGTGTAGATCAAGTGTTTACATTGAAGCATATATGTGAGCAGTGTTTAGATAAAGGTAGGGAAGTTTTTATTGCATTTATGGATTTAGAAAAGGCATATGATAGAGTGGATAGGGGAGCAATGTGGCAGATGTTGAAAGTGTATGGAATAGGTGGTAAGTTACTAAATGCAGTAAAGAGTTTTTATGAGGATAGTGAGGCTCAGGTTAGGGTGTGTAGAAGAGAGGGAGACTACTTCCCGGTAAAAGTAGGTCTTAGACAGGTATGTGTAATGTCACCATGGTTGTTTAATATATTTATAGATGGGGTTGTAAAAGAAGTAAATGCTAGGGTGTTCGGGAGAGGGGTGGGATTAAATTATGGGGAATTAAATACAAAATGGGAAGTGACACAGTTACTTTTTGCTTATGAGACTGTGTTTATGGGGGATTCTAAAGAAAAATTGCAAAGGTTAGTGGACGAATTTGGGAATGTGTGTAAAGGTAGAAAGTTGAAAGTGAACATAGAAAAGAGTAAGGTGATGAGAGTATCAAATGATTTAGATAAAGAAAAATTAGATATCAAATTGGGGAGGAAGAGTATGGAAGAAGTGAATGTTTTCAGATATTTGGGAGTTGACGTATCAGCAGATGGATTTATGAAGGATGAGGTTAATTATAGAAATGATGAAGGAAAAAAGGTGAGTGGTGCATTGAAGTATATGTGGAGGCAAAAAATGTTATCTATGGAGGCAAAGAAGGGAATGTATGAAAGTATAGTAGTACCAACACTCTTATATGGGTGTGAAGCTTGGGTGGTAAATGCTGCAGCAAGGAGGCGGTTGGAGGCAGTGGAGATGTCCTGTCTAAGAGCAATGTGTGGTGTAAATATTATGCAGAAAATTCGGAGTGTGGAAATTAGGAGAAGGTGTGGAGTTAGTAAAAGTATTAGTCAGAGGGCTGAAGAGGGTTTGTTGAGATGGTTTGGTCATTTAGAGAGAATGGATCAAAGTAGAATGACATGGAGAGCGTATAAATCTGTAGGGGAAGGAAGGCGGGGTAGGGGTCGTCCTCGAAAAGGTTGGAGGGAGGGGGTAAAGGAGGTGTTGTGGGCGAGGGGTTTGGACTTCCAGCAAACGTGCGTGAGCGTGTTAGATAGGAGTGAATGGAGACAAATGGTATTTGGGACCTGACGATCTGTTGGAGTGTGAGCAGGGTAATATTTAGTGAAGGGATTCAGGGAAACCGGTTATTTTATAAAACCGGACTTGAGTCCTGGAAATGGGAAGTATAATGCCTGCACTCTAAAGGAGGGGTTTGGGATATTGGCAGTTTGGAGAGATATGTTGTGTATTTTTATACGTATATACTTCTAAACTGTTGTATTCTGGGCACCTCTGCAAAAACAGTGATTATGTGTGAGTGAGGTGAAAGTGTTGAATGATGATGAAAGTATTTTCTTTTTGGGGATTTTCTTTCTCTTTGGGTCACCCTGCCTCGGTGGGAGACGGCCGACTTGTTGAAATATTATATATATATATATATATATATATATATATATATATATATATATAATATATATATATATATATATATATATATATATATATATATATATATATACATATATATATATATATATATATAATATTGGGAACTGTTTGGACTTTCTCCATACAGTTCCCATATCGGCAATGGGAATGCACCTCGACTCTAAGACCCTCCGTATTGCAGTGGCTCTGCGCCTTGCTGCCCTAATTCACAAGGAATATACGTGTATTTGCGGCGATACGCAAGCCGACCAGTATGGTCTACATGTTCCAAAACCAAGGCACAATGAGGTCAATGACATCATGAAGAGAACCCTTGCTACAGCTGGATGTCCAGCCGAGAAGGAGCCCCGATCACTAGCAGCCAACAATACCCACAACCCAGCAAGCCGCCCAGTTGGGATCACCATCTATCCTTGGAAGAATGGCAAGCTCTTAGCATGGCACTATACCTGTCTGTCCACACTGGCTGACACCTATATCCATCACAGTATCGGAAAACAGGTAGGAGCTGCTGATCGCAGGGAGGAGTACAAGATCGGCAAGTACAGGGACATAAGTCAATAGTATCAATTTGTCTCAGTGGGATCAGAAATCTTTGGATCATGGGGAAAACATACCACACGTTTCCTTAAAGAACTGGTTTCCAGACTCATCGACATTACCAGGGACCCAAGGGCAGCCATTTTCATGTTCCAGTGCCTCAGCGTGGCCATCCAGAGGGGAAATGCTTGCTGCATACTTTTCTCGCCTCCGGCTTTGGAGGAGCTGGATGAGGTTCATAACCTTTGACATATTATACCAATGTATTCATGTTTGTGTTTTCTATCAGTGTATTCTGTCTATTCACATGTAGCATAAAAATATAGGGGGTGGTAGGAGAAGAACTTTGAGTTTTCCCTGAGATACGTTTATTGTCTTCTCTGAGGATAAGGGTCCCCAGTAAAGTTATAAAGGTGGTACCTCCTTATATTTATATATATGTATGTATGTATGTTTTGCCGAATAGGTAAAACTTCCGATTTTGGCTTTAATAGCATCGCTTATCTTACCGAATAAGGCAAGAAAAATTTTTGAATGCAATAATATCGCAAAAAATCATTCTAACCTAACGAAAAAAAAAATCGTTGTGTTTGTGTAATTATTAAATTATTATCTAAAATATATTTAGTTTGATTAGGCTAAATTAAATTGCGGTTGTTTTAATAAGGTTAGGTAAGTTTTCTAAGGTTCTTTTGGAACAAAATTATTAATTTTTACATTACCATAAATGAAAAAAAATCTTTAAACTTGTAAAAGAAAATTTTAGAAAGGACTTAATTTTAATGAGTTCTAGCTAATTGACCAGTTTTACCTATTCGGCACGATATATACGTATATATGAAGCAAGATCACCACCCATCTAGAAACCCATCAGTTACACAACCCAGGGCAACATGGGTTTAGAACAGGTCGCTCCTGTCTGTCTCAACTATTGGATCACTACGACAAGGTCCTAAATGCACTAGAAGACAAAAAGAATGCAGATGTAATATATACAGACTTTGCAAAAGCCTTCGACAAGTGTGACCATGGCGTAATAGCGCACAAAATGCGTACTAAAGGAATAACAGGAAAAGTCGGTCGATGGATCTACAATTTCCTCACTAACAGAACACATAGAGTAGTCGTCAAAAGAGTAAAGTCCGAGGCAGCTACGGTGAAAAGCTCTGTTCCACAAGGCACAGTACTCGCTCCCATCTTGTTCCTCATCCTCATATCCGACATAGACAAGGATGTCAGCCACAGCACCGTGTCTTCCTTTGCAGATGACACCCGAATCTGCATGACAGTGTCTTCCATTGCAGATACTGCAAGGCTCCAGGCGGACATCAACCAAATGGGGGCTGCAGAAAACAATATGAAGTTCAACGATGAGAAATTTCAATTACTCAGATATGGTAAACACGAGGAAATTAAATCTTCATCAGAGTTCAAAACAAATTCTGGCCACAAAATAGAGCGAAACACCAACGTCAAAGACCTGGGAGCGATCATGTCGGAGGATCTCACCTTCAAGGACCATAACATTGTATCAATCGCATCTGCTAGAAAAATGACAGGATGGATAATGAGAACCTTCAAAACTAGGGAGGCCAAGCCCATGATGACACTCTTCAGGTCACTTGTTCTATCTAGGCTGGAATATTGCTGCACACTAACAGCACCTTTCAAGGCAGGTGAAATTGCTGACCTAGAAAATGTACAGAGAACCTTCACGGCGAGCATAACGGAGATAAAACACCTCAATTACTGGGAGCGCTTGAGGTTCCTAAACCTGTATTCCCTGGAACGCAGGCGGGAGAGATACATGATTATATACACCTGGAAAATCCTAGAGGGACTAGTACCGAACTTGCACATGAAAATCACTCACTACGAAAGCAAAAGACTTGGCAGACGATGCAACATCCCCCCAATGAAAAGCAGGGGTGTCACTAGCACGTTAAGAGACCATGCAATAAGTGTCAGGGGCCCGAGACTGTTCAACTGCCTCCCAGCTTACATAAGGGGGATTACCAACAGACCCCTGGCAGTCTTCAAGCTGGCACTGGACAAGCACTTAAAGTCGGTTCCTGACCAGCCGGGCTATGGCTCGTACGTTGGTTTGCGTGCAGCCAGCAGCAACAGACTGGTTGATCAGGCTCTGATCCACCAGGAGGCCTGGTCACAGACCGGGCCGCGGGGGCGTTGACCCCCGGAACTCTCTCCAGGTAATCTCCAGGTAATATGTCGTGCCGAATAGTTTCGTCTGCAGAGGATGACACGGTGCTATGGATTGCATCTCTGTTTATGTCTGATATGAGAATAAGGAACAGGATGGGGGCTAGTTCTGTGCCTTGTGAAACAGAGCTTTTCTTTACGCAGCTTCCGTGTTCGATTGGTTAGAAAGTTGAAGATCCATCTGCCCTTTAGCACACATTTTGTGTGTTATTACACCATGGTCGCATAGCAAAGTCTGTGTATATTACATCTGTATAGTGTTTGTTTTCCAGTGCATCCAAGATCATTAGGGAACATTGAAAAAAATACAAATTTTAGAGATGCAAGCTGCACTTTTCAGGCATTATTTGTATGGTCACAACAAACTTCTGTGCAAAATTTCAGACCATTTCATGCACATTTACCCTGCAGCATCACGATCGACTTTTCGTCAAATTATATACCATTGTAAGCAGTTATAATTTATTAGTCAGGATAATAATCAAGTGTACATGGTTTATATCATTTTTGATTGTAAAGATTGTGTAATCTAATGTACTTGGGTTACATCAATCCTCAACTATTTAATTTTAAACTATTACAAGTTATAAGTGAAGTCTTTCTTGGTATGGAGCTTGGGTATCACTTTCTGGAAAATATCCTTTGCCTGATATATCCATCTTTTGCCTTCTGCCCAGTCACTTGAGCTCAACAGCTTGAGCGTTGTTTGGCCACTTAGGCACCTCCAGTGGAGTCTCAATAATTTTCACAACCTCTTGATCTGATAGAGAAGCATAGGAAGAAGGCTCAGTTTTGAGTTCAGTCTTCCAGGCAATCATGGAATGATAGTTCTTTGATTGCTACTTTAGTTTGGGAATCATTACTATTCTTAAATTGAAAATAGGAGCCACACTGTCATTCTCTTCATCTTCACTATCATTCTAATCATCAGTGTAGATTAACAAGTCCTCGTCAACAGCATCAGCAGAATCTTCTCCATCCTCATCAGAGCTTTCAGTACTTTCTTCTGTCTGATGATTCTCTTCTCATATTTTTCTTATCATTGAGACAACTTTGTCTCTCACAGTCATGTCTTCATCAGCTCACATACCAAGAAGCAGCTGATTTGTTTGAGCAAAGTAGGAATTACTTTGGACAATCTTCTTTACTATCTTCTTTTCTTCACTGTTCAGATGTCTCATAAATAACAGTGACTGGAAGACGTTCTTTGGACAGTGTGTGACATAAAGGTGCAGCTTGATGTGGAACCACATTGGACCACTGAACTTTAAAATAATAATGGCGACTCTTTCAGCTCCTGGCTGGGTATTGATGTTGCTTCATACAGCCTAAGGATCCTACTCCATAAAGTATTCCACCTTGACACATACGGTGGACCTGGTTCTAGAGCGACCAGGTCATCATCAGCCACACCTGTGATCACTCCTTTGCAAATCCTATACAAGTATTTCTGGTCGCAGGACAAATCCTCTATCACCTTGTCATTCAGAGCAGGAGAATCAGCGAAATTAACTGGTTGGAAAGCAACTGGCAGCTCAAACAGAGGATCCTTGATTTGATTGCCAATGGGACCTCTCCAATGCTCAGGACCACTTAATTTACCGTCATAGTGGTAGAAAACTGGCCGGAATGGCACCTCACGTTTAGGAACTTTCACATCACAATTACAGTCCAGGTGGTATCCGTCACACTCCTTTATTTTGCAGCCTACATCTTGCCAGGCGGCAGCAGGACAGAAACAACCACATATATCAAACAACTTGTTCATTTCGTCCTGAAATGTTGCTTTTTTAAAGACATTTTTGTTCTTATTAAATTCTATTCCTCTACTGTACAATTTTCTCAATCTTTCCTCAACAGTTTTCTGGCTGAGAACAGGAACAGTCTTTCTGTCTCCAATTGATTTCTGCCATAGTTCAGAACAATCCTTAGCTGCTATCTTGATAATCACTGAAACATCAGTAAACTTTCCTTCATCACATTTGTATCACCAGCAGCTCCTTAACATATCGCCTTTGGAGGGAAGTTTGTTCACTGGAAGAACACTGTCATGGCCAAACAATGCATGTTCTGTGGCTTTCCTTGTTGACATTGTAACCATCTCAGTAGTAAAGTATATAAGTAAACAGAGTATCTGAAAAGAGAGAAAGTTAATTAATGTTCATAAATACTGCAGAGTACATGTATACAGTACATAAAACACTGCTCTGCGCTACTCAGTAATACAGACATATTCCAAGATTTCAATCGCAAATGCTGTAGGCTAAATCTGAACCAATCAACACTGAATCTATGATGAATATAAGGAACAATGACTGAAGAGTACAGCTTTGACCAAAATTTCAGTGCTCCCTAAGGCCCATATCATAATGATCCAGTAGTTACGAGGGGCACGAGCGACACCCTCTGAACACATGTTCCCCTGGATTGGGCAGCTTTTGGGAATCCAAGTGATTTGCAATCATGCTTCTTAGTACTCTTTCAAAGATTTTTATGATGTGGGACATTAGAGCTAGTGGTCTATAGTTCTTACCTAATGCTTTGCTACCACCTTTGTGAAGTGGGGCTATATCCATTGATTTTAGTGACTAGAATTTCACCTATGTCTAAGCTCCTTCTCTATAGTATACTTAGGGCATGCAAAAAGGGTTTCTTGCAATTCTCAATGAACAAAGAGTTCCACGAGTCTAGGCCTGGGGCCGAGTGCATACCCATGTTGTCAATGGCTTTCTCAAAGCCTAGTGGGGTTATGGTATTGTCAGAAATTTGGCATACATTGACGGAGTTTTGAGGCTCATTCATGAAAAAATAATTTGGATTGTCAATTTCTAGTCTGATTAGTGGCTCGGTAAACACGGAGTCATATTGAGATTTCAGTTTCTTACTCATTTCTTTGTTTTCAACTGTGTAAATCCCATCTGTCTGAACAAGAGCTCGATACTAGATGTGGGTTTTGCCTTTTTTTTTTTTTTTTTTTTTGCACATGGAAAGAAATATGAAAAGAACCTGAGTGCTCCTCAGTTCGTCAGTGTTAAGCTACCTGAACTCGTTGGACTGTCGTAAATGCAGTTCTACACTGACGAACTGAGAAGCACTCCCAAAACTTACCTACTTCTTGAGATGCTCCCCTACCTTCGGCAGTCCGAAACTCAAGGAATATTACTCCATCCTAAAGACCACGCTTGAGAGAGTACTAAATCTCTTCCTTGAAGATGGACAGTGATTACAAGCCTCACTTCCAGTCAGGCGTGGTGGGCTAGGAGTACGCAAATAATCCCAGATTGCCCTACCAGCTTTCTTATCCTCCTCCTTCATAGCATCAGACGAGTTAATAAGAGAAATTCTTCCGGACAACCTGGTGACTCAGCAGAAATACAGGATTTTACTTACACCAGGGCCATTACCGACTGGGAGACTCGCTGCTCCAGCACCTAAAAATAGTACAGCACTGGCCTACAAACAGTAGAGTTGGGATGGCCCCATCGCTGAAATGGTGATTGCCAATGTGCAACAGCAACACGGAGATTGCTCGTCTCCACCTCACTTAAGGAATTTCCTCCAAAAGGTTCCCATTTCAACAATGGGAAAAAGTCTCGATCCACAGACCCTCCGTATTGCAGTGGCTCTCTGCCTCGCTGCCCCAATTCACACGGAAAATGCGTGTAATTGCAGCGATACGCAAGCCGACTGATATGGTCTTCATGGTCTTAACTGCTCCAAAACCAAGGGCTGGCGCCCAAGACACAGTGAAGTCAACGACTTCATAAAGAAGAACATTGCTGCAACTGGATGTCCCACAAACCTGATAGGATCATCATCTGTCCTTGGAAGAATGACAAGCTTTTAGCATGAAACTATACCTGCGTGTCGACATCCATTACAGTGTTGAGAAACAGGGAAGTGCTGCAGATCACAGGGAGGAGTAGATCAGCAAGTACAGGGACATAAACCATTGGTATCAATTTATCCCAGTGGGATCAGAGACCTTGTTATCATTGGGAAAGAATGCCTCATGTTTCCTCAAAGAACTGGATTCCAGACTCAGTGACACTACCAGGGGCCCAAGGGCAGTCACTTTCATGTTCCAGCATCTCATCATGGCCATTCTGAGGGAAAATGCTTGCTGTGTGCTTTTCTCATGCCCAGCTTTAGAGGAGCAAAGAAGTTTCATAATCTTTGACATATTGTACAACCATCGCCTAACGATGGCATCGCATAACGTTAAATCCACCTAGCGATATATTTTAACACAAAAATTTTGCCTCGCCTAGCGCTAAAAAACTCTCTCAACGCGATTCGTCGGAGACGCGTCCACGTGCACCCTGAGCCAGCCTCACTTGTTCCGTGGGTGGCAGTGTTTACAAGCCAGCCTCCACGGTCACATCCAAGCATACAATTGGAACATTTCATATTATCACAGCGTTTTTAGTGATTTCACCTGCAGAATAAGTGACCATGGGCCCCAAGAAAGCTTCTAGTGCCAACCCTGTGGTAAAAAGGGTGAGAAATACTATCGTACCACAGTCAGCTGCTGCTGCACCACCGTCAGCTGTTGCTGGACCAGTCAGCTGTTGCTGCACCACAGCTGCTGCTGCACCACAGCTGCTGCTGCACCATGGTCAGCTGTTGCTGCACCACAGTCAGCTGTTGCTGTTGCTGCACCACTCGAAGATGTGGAGAGTGTGTTGTTGGTATGGCTTAACATGAAACAATTACCGAGAAACGATTAACCCCAGAGGGTTAGCCACCCAGGATAACCCAAGAAAGTCAGTGCATCATCGAGGACTGTCTAACTTATTTCCATTGGGGTCCTTAATCTTTTCCCCCAGGATGCGACCCACAACAGTTGACTAACACCCAGGTGAACAGGAAAAAATGCCTGGAACTAGTGCTCATATTGGTGAGGTTAGTGGGGAGCATGTGGAAGAGTTGGTGGAGGAGGACAATGAAGAACTAACCACTGATGAGCTGCTAGATCATCTTCAACAGCAAGAGGCCAGACCTGAGGAAACTGCTTCGGAGGAGGGGAGAGAGAAATTGAAGAAGTTGCCTACTTCAGAGATTAAGGAAATGTGTGCAATGTGGCTTAAAGTGTAAACCTTTTTTGGTGAAAATCACCATGACACAGCTATTGCAAGCCGTGCTGGTGACTATTACACTGACAATGTTGTGAAACACTTTAGGAAAGTCATAAAGGAACGAAAGGTACAGGCCTCTATGGACAGATATGTTGTGCGACAGAGGTCCAGTGACTCTGAAGCTGGTCCTAGTGGCATTAAAAGAAGAAGGGAAGTAACCCCGGAAAAGGACTTGCTACCTCAAGTCCTAATGGAAGGGGATTCCCCTTCTAAACACTAATACCATCCACACTCTCCCCTCCTCCCATCCCATCAATCATCACCAGATCTTCAATAAAGGTAAGTGTCATGTATTGTACATCTCTTCTTCAGTTTCTGTGTATTGAAATTAATATTTCATATGGTAAAAAAAAATCATACTTTGGGGTGTCTTGCACGGATTAATTTGATTTCCATTATTTCTTATGTAGAGAGAATGGAGCGAAACAGAATGACTTCAAGAGTGTATCAGTCTGTAGTGGAAGGAAGGCGGGGTAGGGGTCGGCCTAGGAAAGGTTGGAGAGAGGGGGTAAAGGAGGTTTTGTGTGCGAGGGGCTTGGACTTCCAGCAGGTATGCATGAGCGTGTTTGATAGGAGTGAATGGAGACAAATGGTTTTTAATACTTGACGTGCTGTTGGAGTGTGAGCAAAGTAACATTTATGAAGGGGTTCAGGGAAACCGGCAGGCCGGACTTGAGTCCTGGAGATGGGAAGTACAGTGCCTGCACTCTGAAGGAGGGGTGTTAATGTTGCAGTTTAAAAACTGTAGTGTAAAGCACCCTTCTGGCAAGACAGTGATGGAGTGAATGATGGTGAAAGTTTTTCTTTTTCGGGCCACCCTGCCTTGGTGGGAATCGGCCAGTGTGATAATAATAATAATAATAATATTTCTTATGGGGAAAGAATGATAGCTCTAGGACCTTCGTGCTGCAACAATCAACACATCATCAGGAGCCTGCAGTGCTGCAGAAATGAGTAGGAAGTCCAGGCAGATTTGTTCAGGGGAAACGACTCTATCCAGAACAGCAGAAATGGGCGCCGTGCCAAGTGGCAACTGCCAGAAAATGCAGGTAGCATATTAAAGCAGTAGAAATAGGCAGCCTAGTCCATTAGCACTGATTATTTAGTGATGACCTAGCGAACACAACATTAATTACTTACCAATAATCACAAAAATATCGTCAGACTCAATCTGTTTTGATATAAAAGACTTCAGTTTCCGATTCCATATGTCCATGACAATTTCTTTTTTTTTTTTTTTAAGAAATTTCCTATCGTAGTATTAAAGGTCAACTCACTTAAACGAAAGAAAGACGTCCCTAGTTTATCAAACAAAGAGACTAACCCCACCCAGCTCTTGAGCAGACACTGGTTAAACACAGAGAGCAGGAAAAGCAGACCCTAAGCACATCTCAATTAATCAGAGTGGAACTAAAATGTAGCGGAGGGATTCCTGTCTCTGTGGTATCTAATGGTCTGTGAAGGGGGTCAATGTGTATACTATGTAGAATGGTCACTCTTGAATCAGTTATTCACCGGGATCGTGATCAATTCAATTATCAGTGGGGTCATTCCCATATAGAGGATGGACATCAGTAAAGCTCTTAAAACTTTATTGATCATATTGTGGTTTGGTACCTGAGGTAAATTAGGAATTAATTGATTCAATCCCCTGCATGGGTGGGATTACTGGGTATGCTTCTTTACACCTGCTATCCCTGTTCACCTAGCAATAAATAGGCACCTGGATGTTAGACACCTAGTGTGAGTCGCATCATGGGGGACAAGTTTAAAGGATACTTTGGGAGGCGCTAAACAACCTAGTTGAAATAAGGCACAGTGCTTGCCTTTCCTGGGCAATTCTGGGTTATCTACCCTCATAGGATTATAAGCAGAAGAAAGTTTTTTTTAATCACTTAATGTAGTGTGGAAATTTTTTACCTAAATTTCCAAAAAAAATTAGTGTGTAAATTATAATAACGTAAATAATGTGAAAAATGCTTTGCTGATGAATTAAATTTAAATTTGAGTGAAAAAAAGAACCGGTGGCCTGGTGGCTAAAGCTCCCGCTTCACACACGGAGGGCCCGGATTCGATTCCCGGCGGGTGGAAATATTTCGACACGTTTCCTTACACCTGTTGTCCTGTTCACCTAGCAGCAAATAGGTACCTGGGTGTTAGTCGACTGGTGTGGGTCGCATCCTGGGGGACAAGATTAAGGACCCCAATGGAAATAAGTTAGACAGTCCTCGATGACGCACTGACTTTCTTGGGTTATCCTGGGTGGCTAACCCTCCGAGGTTAAAAATCCGAACGAAATCTTATCTTATCTTATCTTAACAGCGGCTGCACAAGGAGAGGCGGTCTTCATCGGGGCTAAATTGGAGGGGAACGCCCTCAAGCCACCAGAAAATTATGCGGTGACGGCCCACACTGCGAACTGGGAAGAAATTATGTGCGATACCAGTGGAATAAAGTAGTAAAATTTTGAAATACTTCAGGACACCAGTGGCTCCCTACAACACGCCTTTGGATAAGAAGCTCTCTCCTTTGTACAGTAGATTGCATTGGTCTTCGTATTTCTTACTGACTAGGTAGCGTTAGGATGTGTTCTACCGGTGGTCCAAATTGGTAAGTGGTAATATTAAACAGTAAATTAATATATTCACCATATGACTATATTGAATGTTAATATCAGTAGATCCCATCACTTTTTTTCAGTCACTAAAAATGAATACAGTCCACAATATACATTTACCAGAACTACTGGTTTCTTAAATCTTAATAACTAATTTTAGGTCCCGTGCTGTGTAAGAGTGGTTTGAGGCATCGAGGGCATCGAGGGAGGCACTTTCCTGCGACCTAGAGTGTCTTAAGTCCCATTTACCTCAGATGAGCAACAAAAATTGGTAAGTAATAATTACCTTGATTACATCCTAGCCAAATTACTTGTATGAACAAAATAGTGAAGTGCGTACAAGTAATTTCTCACATTAAAGGACCCTAATGGAAATAAGTCACTTAGTCTGCCTTCACTGGGTTATCCTAGGTTCTCTACACATATGCTGCTGTGTATGATAATCTACGTAACTGTATTTGTGTATACCTTACTTACTTACTTACTATGTAGTGTCTCACATGTTGAGCCAATATTACTATTATAATATTCATTGTAAGCGCTAAACCCTTAGGGGTCATACAGCTCACAGAGAATGGGAGTCAGTCAGGTTCAGTCCAAGGAAAAAAAATACATACCCACTTCCGTGCACCAAGAATTTCCCATCGGCATCAAGTCACTTCCATCGAGGTGACTGCGTGGCGAGTAACTACGTTACCCTTTAAAATACATCTTAAGTTGAACATTTTCTTTGCGAAATTTGATATAGAAAATTCAAATTTAAGGAGGAACTCGCATTTTTTAGGTGGCTTGACACCACGCCTCGTAATTTCATTTAATAATAATAATAATAATAATAATAATAATAATAATAATAATAATAATAATAATAATAATAATAATATTTTTATTTACTACACGTACGTGTACATCGTATACAGTCCTAGCTAACATCAGTTATGCTCAGCATTTCGGGCAAATTAGGTCAGTGTCCCAGGATGCGACCCACACCTGTCGACTAACACCCAGGTACCCATTTTGCTGATGGGGAACATACAACATAGACGAATATTTACATTATATTTTTTACGTTGATTACGTTCCAGTTATTTACCGCTCCATAAAATAGCGAAACTGTACCTAAGCGAACTTGTTTACTTATCAGGTGAGAAGGGTAGCAGGTGTTAGACCTGCCTCGTTCTAGGGTTCGACCCCACTTGTTCTCGGGTGTTAGATGAGCGTGTACCACTTCGCTACGATTTACATAACCAGTTAAATTGACTAAAATCCTTAAGATAAGAGATGAGATTTTGTTCACATTTTTTTAACCCCGGAGGGTTAGCTACCTAGGATAACCAAAGAAAGTCAGTGCGTCATTGAGGCTCCGTCTTACTTACATTGTGGTCCTTCAGTCTTATTCCCTTGGATGCGACCTACACCAGGTACCTACTTGCTTGCTAGGTCAACGGGGACAGCAGGTGTAAGGAAACACGCACAATGGTTCCACCCGGCCGGGTGGAACCATTGGACACTCAGTGTGTGAGGCAAGAGCGTTGTTTATCAGGCCACGGGATGGTGGAAGGAAAGGGAAGGCAAGAAGGTTCAAATAAAGGATGAAGAAAGATAGTGCGAGAGATAATGAGGAAATAAGAATAATAAAAGCGAAGTTACGAGAAGGGGCAAGGAGAGACGAAGATTATATATCCTTATTTATTCCTTATTTACTCTCTTATGTGGGTTCCTTCCTTTAAGTCAAGTGGCCAGAATGTTTCTATATTCGGTAGAAATTCAATGCTGCATTACCTGCAGTGAGTTCAGTTTTTTATGAAATCACATTTAAATGCGTGTTTAAGGTAACATCAATTTCAATCTTGCAGACTCTTCTATCTTGCCATGTTTTTGGCATGCTGTTACATCGACTTCCTTGTCAGTACCCACAGCAACTAAATTTCTACTATAAGGCCGTTCCTATAATCGTCAGTTTTCTCCGTCTATATTTCCTAGTGGGTTATGTCTTCCAGGATAGGTAGCTTTCCTTTGATCCTGTAGACTCTTCTTACCAGTTCTTCTATTGCAATTTATTATGTTTGGGTTAAAGAAGGACCTGCATAGTATGGGTCAGTAGACCTACTGCTGTGTTACTCATCTCTTACGCATTTAAAAACATAAGAACATAAGAAAGAAGGAACACTGCAACAGGCCTACTGACCCATGCAGAGCAGGTCCATGTCCCCCCACGGATTATCCCAATGACCCCTTTCCCCCGGATTAGCCTAATGACCCACCCAGTCTGGTCACCTCCACTCAAGGAAGGAGCAAGGCACCAGACCCAGCAGCACAGGCTAGTCAGGTCCAACTCACACCCACTCACACCCACTCATGTATTTATATAACTTATTTTTAAAACTACACAACGTTTTAGCCTGAACAACTGTACTCAGGAGTTCGTTCCACTCATCCACAACTCTGTTACTAAACAAGTGCTTTCCTATATCCTTCCTGAATCTGAATTTTTCCAACTTGAAACCATTGCTGCGAGTCCTGTCTTGGCTGGAAATTTTCAGCACACTATTTACATCCCCTTTATTTATTCCTGTTTTCCATTTAAACACCTCGATCATATCCCCCCTAATTCTACGCCTTTCGAGAGAATGTAGATTCAGGGCTCTCAGTCAATCCTCATAGGGATTTCTGATACATGGGACCATATTTGTCATCCTCCACAGTACGTTTTTGAGTGGTGACATGTACTTAGCTCTGTGAAGACCTGTTTATGTGCTCTCTGTGAATCTGAACCAGGATGCCCTCTCTTGAGCAACTTTACCAGCCGCTGAAAGAAGAGCTTAGGGTTGCTAAGCTGGAGATACGGCGATTAACGGAAGGGAACAAGATGATTCGTAGTAATCCTCCTGTTGTGAGTCCCCAGGTTAAGAGGGGAACTTGGTCAGTGGCCGGGCAACATGGAACTAAGCTGAGGATCAAGAAGACTGTTGGAGAGGCAGAAACAACGAGAAACCAGAAGTCTACTGTGGAAACATCCAACCAATTTTCGGTGCTACCTGACGAATGTGGGTGTTCTACTGGGAATGCCACAACGAGCACCAAGGAAGCATTGGCAGACGTGAGTGAGACATTCCTATAAACCCCAACAAAGACCATCAAGAAAGTCTTGACGAATTCCACAAGTGAAGGTGTAGTGCTACCTAACGAATGTGAGTCGACTACTGGGAACATCACGACTGACGTCTCCAAGGAAGGCAAAAACATTATTGTTGTTGGGGATAGCCAGATTAAGTACATGGATAGGGAATTCTGCTTGAAGGATAGGAGTAGGAGGCAGAGAGTGTGTTTTCCTGGGGCTGGGATGAAGGATATTGTTAGCCATCTGGATGACATTATGAGAGGTAATGGGAGCAATCCTATTATCTGTCTCAGTGCTGGAGGCAACGATGTTGGCAGATGTAGGAGTGAGGACCTGATTAGCAGGTATAGGTCAGCAATAGAGATAATTAGGAGGAAGGGGGGGAACACTCTCATATGTGGCATTTTGCCAAGGAGAGGAGTTGGAAATGAATGGTTGTCCAGGGCAATTGGTGTCAATTGCTGGCTGGACAAATACTGTAAGGAAAATGCGGTAACATTCATTGACAACTGGGACCACTTCTATGGCAGAAATGACATGTATGCCAGGGATAGGGTTCACTTATCTAGGTCTGAGGTGGGAGCACTGGCCAGTGCAGTGGAGGGAGCTGTTAGGTCTTTAAACTAGGAATAGTTAGTGGTATGGGTTTTGGTGGGAAAACAGTGAAGTCCCAGTGTAGTAATATGAATACTTGGAGAACTAGTAATAGGCAAAAAGAGGTGGATATTGGAAAGCCAGTGACACTAGGTGACAAGGATAGTAATAGGTTTAGTGGAATAACAGAAAGGAGCAGGAAGGGTAAAGAGAAAGGAGGGTCCTTAAATATACATTACACAAATAGTCGTAGTGCTAGGAATAAGATGGACGAGTTGAGACTAGACTGCCTGCTGAATGTTACATGTAGACAGCCTGTACTGTCTGCACAGACAGCCTATGCTGTCTGCCAGCTTAGTTCATATTTTGTGGTATTTAAGTGCTGCCCTCTAGCCAGTCCAAAGTCAGTGGGAAGCTGGTCCCACACGCTCTCACTCTCTCAGTGGCCTAGCAGCAAGACACAAGTCCTACTAGTTCTCTCCCACTCATGGGATGGCCCTGCCCAGCCATGGGCACACAACACACAAGCCTGTGTACCCACCATGACTTTTCAATAAAGTAAAGAAGCCTCTGAAGATGTATCATTCACTCACCCACTACCAGAATCACCAAATAATCTTGTTATAAATAGTGGGAAGCAGTGGTCGCAGCAGTTGTGTTTGCCCGGAGAGAGGAAGGAAGAGGGATGAAGTCATCTTCACTTTATCACCCTATACAAGAAGCATCCATCTCTCAACGAGTTATCCTGATGTCGTGTCTGCACATTTCAGCATCCATACACAGGTACAAGCAGGATCTAGCCAAAATTTACCGAATTTCCTCGAGAATTGTAAGTGGCGTCCCAGTGACCCCATAATACAGTGTCCCATGCTGTTTCTCAAGTCACGTGTTCAGCATCACTTGTATGTTCTGCTGTTGTTGTTCAGCTCAGCACAGCTATTTCAGCAAGCCAGAGGTGAGTTTTGTGGTGATTTCTGCGTCCAGTGTGAGTTTCTCCACGTGTTTGTGGGAGTGGAGGAAGTGGCTGTCCCTTGCCTCGCCCACGCCACGCTCGCTCTGCTGTACATTCACACCTCACCAGCCTACCATACACTCTCCACTGCCCACTCCCTCTGTTGTGTTTTCTGCTGTTTTTCGTGTGAATTCATTGCCAGAGTTGTGTATCCGAGTGCCTGAGGCCACTTGAAGCCCCGTGGATCAGCAAGCCACATGTGGATCAGCAAGCCATGTGGATCAGCAAGCCATGAGGATCAGCAAGCCATGTGGATCAGCAAGCCATGTGGATCAGCATGCCAAGTAGCTCATGACACCACATGAATCACGACGCCACGTGGGGTGTGGACGACACCACGTGGGGTGTGGACGACGCCACATGGACCTATGAGTCACATGAGTTGCCAGATGTCCCAGGCCTCATGCTGTGGTCTGCTGCCCGCATCACATTGACATCACCGATGCTGCTGCCCGACTTCATGACTTCATGATGTCTGCTGACATCACCTCGAGATGTCTGCTGATGTCACAATGCTGCTGACATCACCTCACAACGTCACACCTGACATCACATAATGTCACATCGAGTGTTCTAGTAATCATTTCAGTATTGTCGAGAAGATTGAGAGAAGATATATGTCGTGTGTTAATTAATTCCTCTCAGTCAGTGTTCTCACATGTTAGTGTATAGCTTAGTGTCAGTTTTGTGCACAGAAAAGCATCTTTTGCTAGTTTAAGCCATGTTGTACCTCATGTACCGCAGGCGTGTGTAAAGTTTTTCCATGAGTTCAGTGTGGTCTGCAGCCAGACCTCTGTATACCACTTTGTGTTGTCACCCGGTGTGACCAGCACATTTGACAGCTGATATTACTCAGCTCTGAGCATTTGAGCCCCATTGTACAGAAAGCTCTTATACTCGTCGCTCATAGTTGTTCTGCAGAATCCTACCTGCGACAATTCCCATCGAGATTTGTTTCGCTTCACCTCCAGACCTTCAGAGTGCAGTTATATGTAGAGAAATAAGTCTAGGGATGCTTAGACTAACCTCTGCTGTAACTCCAACTGCCGAGAGAATGACACTCGTCAAGCCACAGTTAGCCCTGTTGGCAAGTGCTGTGTCAGCCTCATGTCAAGCTTCAATGAGCTCCTGCACAAAGATGATGTCACTTTGACTGCTAGCTCGCTCACTGCAGCCTGGTGTATGATGTTATGGCTCCCAGATGTTTTGCCCAGTTGTCTCTGCCATGGCTCACTCCATGACTCACTCCTCCCCGGCAGTGACAGCCCAGCGACAGTACCGGTTGAGAAGTGTCCTCATGAGTAGCTTGCCAGAAGTCATGCCCAGTTACCGAGTTTTGACGACGCCTCACTCGAGGGCACCAGCATGTCATGCCTAAGGTTGAGTGAAACCTGCAGTCACTCCTACGATGACTGCTTTACTGTTCTAGAGGAGACCGTACCCCGTTAGTCTCACAGCTCAGCCGCAGCGATGTCTCCTGTGTTGCAGTATCTGTCCAGATGCAGGAAGGCATGCAGTGATCCCCTTCGACGCTCACTGCCTTTGTCCACGATGTTTAGCACACCCCACATGTTTTTTTCTTCCCTCTCTGTAGGAAGTTTTTTTTTTCCATGTCCATATGTATATATATGTTTTTTATTTTGTGTTCTGTGCCCTGTTCCTACGAGAGAGAGACCGAGTTTTTTTTACCACCAGTATTGTCGCGTCGGGACGACACGAGGTAGGTGGCCGAGCATATGTAGACAGCCTGTACTGTCTGCACAGACAGCCTATGCTGTCTGCCAGCTTAGTTCATATTTTGCGGCATTTAAGTGCTGCCCTCTAGCCAGTCCAAAGTCAGTGGGAAGCTGGTCCCACACTCTCTAACTCTCTCAGAGGCCCAGCAGCAAGACACAAGTCCTACTAGTTCTCTCCCTCTCGTGGGATGGCCCTACTGGGCCATGGGCACACAACACACAAGCCTGTGTACCCACCATGACTTTTCAATAAAGTAAAGAAGCCTCCGAAGACGTATCGTTCACTCACCCGCTACCAGAATCGCCGAATAATCTCATTATACACATACAAGGTTTCAAATTGTTCCAAGTAGACAGAAGTATCAGGAAGGGGGGTGGGGTGGCAATGTATGTCTGAGATCGCTTGAACTGTTGCATAAAAACAGGTATTAAATCTGAAGTAACACATACAGAGTCTGGACAGAATTTTCAGAGAGACATGAAAAATTGATTTTAGGTGTGATATACCGTCCCCCAAACATAAATAGGGACCAAGAAAGACTACTATGGGAGGAAATTGTTAAGGCCACAAGGCACGATAACGTAGTAATTCTAGGAGATTTTAACTTTAGTCATATTGATTGGAATGTCTTGACTGGAAATTTAGAATCAAATGACTTCTTAGAAGTAGTTCAGGATTGTTTTTTGAAGCAGATTGTGACAGAGCCTACAAGGAGAAATAACCTGCTTGACTTGGTTTTGGCAAACAAGGAAACCCTTGTTAATAATTTAGAAATTACAGAGGAACTCGGCACAAGTGATCACAAATCAATTACTGTGGATAAATTTTCTCCAGGGGGTGATATCAGCCTCCTTCAGCCCCTTTCAGCCCTTTCAGCCCTCAGGGGCCCAGCCCTCTCAGAAGGGGCAAGCGTCTTGTTTACTGCTACAGTGAGTAATTGATCCCAGATGCAGTACCAGTATGCAACGTATGGTCAAGCGACCGCCGCTCCGTGCGGTCCAGTGTTGCAGAGTGTATTTTAATAAGAGACAGTACATCTCTTACCTTAGCAGGACAATTAAGGAAAATCCTGCTCCCACTTTATTACCATAGTAAAGATAGTGGACATTGTTGTCTATGCTTAAGACAGCAAGAATCAAACATTCTGCTTTGCTTCATCGAGGAAGTGGCAAGGAAGCAAAAGTACTATGTCAGCTTTTCCTTTGTGCAAGGGGCAGTGATGGCGTGGGGTGTTGTGGCGTCTTCAGATTACTTTTGACT
Source organism: Cherax quadricarinatus (assembly GCF_026875155.1). Lineage (NCBI taxonomy): Eukaryota > Metazoa > Arthropoda > Malacostraca > Decapoda > Parastacidae > Cherax > Cherax quadricarinatus. The sequence continues at coordinate 61,222,712 of NC_069399.1, read as the reverse complement.
CTACTGAGAGTGACACTGATGCCAGGATAACCAACAAAGAACGATCTGTGCATTAGTGTGAACAAAGTGTCTCATAAAACACAATAAACACTTAAGAGAAGTGTGATCAGCTTCTTTAGTGATAAGTTTGTGAACAATAAAGACAAATCTTGTTAAACATAGTGTACCAGTGTGCGTATTCCTAGACTATGGAAGACGTGGACATCCAAGGACACTTCAGCTTCTATCAAGTCACCGATATCTGTCGAAAGTGTGAAGAACGCCATAGCTCACGCTACAAGAGCAAGGTAGGTTACGAATTTCTTGTAGTGCAGGGGACTGCGCAGTTCTTGAGTCGCAAGGAGTTTGTAATCAACCTATAGTCGGCAGTAAGGTGCGGACTTTTGAGTCCAAACAAGTATGTAATTTGTCAGCAATCAGTGAATGAAATATGCTGACATAACACCCCCTAGGGGTAATTTATAATCTTACAAATTATAACTCATTACAGCCCATTGAGAGATGACTTTGACAGCTTCTCAAGACCTCGTCTGCAGGGGCAGCTGTGCAGGCGATGAGCTGTCTTTCTAAGTTAAGTTTCCCTATATTTAAACTTAGCTGGTAATGCCATTTCTCAACAATTACTTTTAGCATTGAATAGAAGTATGATAGTAGGAATTATTCAGTAATGGTCCCAGATTTTCGCTTAGCAGTTTACAATGGGCTCAGAGAACACTTATTATCGGTGGACTGGGGTAACGAAGAGAGTTATCAGTATGACAGCTTTCTTAACACAATACATGCTGCCCAAAGGACATCCCATATAAGGAAACTAGATCGAATAGAAATGACCCAAAATGGATGAATAATAGGCTCAGATATCTTTTAGGACAGAAAAAAGGAATTTATACGTTCATCAAAAGAGGTGAGGGTCATCTTATGAATCAGTATATTGACATTAAGAGGGACGTTAAAAAGGGGATAAGAAAACCTAAACGGGACTAAGAAATTAAAGTTCCTAGGGATTCGGAAACTAACCCAAAAAGTTATTTCCAGGTTTATAGAACAAAAGTTAGAGATAATATAGGTCCCCTTAAAAATAACTATGGGCATCTCACTGACAAGGAGAATGAAATGTGCTCTATTCTTAATAATTATTTTCTCTCGGTTTTCACACAGGAAGACACTAACAATATCCCAGTAACAGATAGACTGGTTAAAGCAAAATAAATCCCCGTGCCCTGATGAACTTTTTCAAGGGTTCTTAAAGAGTGTAAAATGGAACTTTGTGAACCATTAACTAATATTTTTAATATTTCTCTTCAAACAGGTGTAGTGTCTGATATGTGGAAGATGGCTAATGTAATTCCTATTTTTAAAGCAGAAGACAAGTCGTTACCGTCAAATTACCGCCCAATAAGCCTAACCTCAATTGTAGGCAGATTACTAGAGTCAATTATACCTGATAATATAAGAAGCCATCTCGATAAGCACAGCTTGATTAATGATACTCAGCATGGATTCACGAGGGGCCGTTCCTGCCTATCTAATTTATTAACCTTCTTCAGCAAAGCTTTTGAGGCCGTTGATCATGATAAAGAATTCGATATTGTTTATTTATATTTTAGTAAGACTTTTGATAGAGTACTGAACTAGAGGCTGTTAAAAAAAGTGGCAGCTCATGGCATTGGGGGAAAAGTGCTCTCATGAATCGAGTCATGGCTGTAAAGTAAAAGGACACAAGTGCAACTGTGACATTTTATTGTGGCAACGTTTCGCTCTCCAGGAGCTTATTAAAGCTCCTGGAGAGCGAAACGTTGCCACAATAAAACGTCACATTAGTTGCACTTGTGTCCTTTTACTTTACATATTGTCGGTAATTCTACCAACTTTATTACAACGAGTCATGGCTCACTAATAGGAAGCAGAGAGTATGCTTCAATGGGGTTAAATCCGAGTGGGGATCTGTAACAAGTGGCGTTCCACAGGGATCAGTCTTAGGCCCGTTGTTGTTTATAATATATATCAATGACCTTGATGAGGGTATTACTAGTGATATGAGCAAATTCGCCGATGACACAAAGATAGGTAGGATAATTGATTCAAAAGTAGATGTTAGGGAACTTCAGGAGGATTTAGACAAACTCTATTCTTGGTCAGAAAAGTGGCAGATGCAGTTCAATGTAGATAAATGCAAGGTTCTGAAGCTCGGGAGTGTCCATAACCCTAGCACTTATAAGTTAAATAAAGTAGAACTTAGCCATACAGATTACAAAAAGAACTTGGGGGTTATGGTGAGCAGTAACCTTAAACCAAGACAGCAATACCTAAGTGCACGTAATAAGGCAAATAGATTATTGGGATTTATATCAAGAAGTGTAAGCAACAGAAGTCCAGAGGTTATACTGCAGCTTTATACATCATTAGTAAAGCCTCACCTAGATTATGCAGCTCAGTTCTGGTCTCCATATTACAGAATGGACATAAATTCGTTAGAAAACATTCAGCGTAGAATGACTAAATTAATACATAGCATTATAAATCTTCCTTATGAAGAAAGATTGAAGTCTCTTAAATTAAATTCACTTGTTAGACGAAGAATGAGGGGAGACCTGATCGAAGTGTTTAAGTGGAAGATGGGCATTAATAAAGGGGATATACCGACCTCCAGGCTTGGATCACGATAGAGGGAGACTTCTTTGGGACGATATTGTTAGGGCTTCTAGACACAATAACATAGTGTTCAATTAGACACATCTATTCAAGATTGATGGACTGACCACATCGTCTCAAGGCTGAGGGACTGATTACCTCATTCTCCTCCTGTTATTCAAGTTTATTCTTTTATGGACTGATGAAGCCACTGTGTGGCGGAACGTTTCCTCAGTAAAGATACCCAAGACTTGCACATGTGTCTAATTTAACATGTCGGTTCTTTGAACCATTCATCTGCACAGTAACATAGTGATAGTAGGGGATTTTAACTTTAGTCAAATTGACTGGAATTTTTGACAGGTAATCTAGAATCCAGTGACTTTATGGAAACAGTTCAGGACTGTTTTCTGAAGCAGTGCATAACAGAGCCTACCAGGGGTAATAATTTGCTAGACCTAGTCTTGTCAAATAAGGAAACACTCGTAAATAATCTGGAGATCACAGAAGAGCTTGGCGCAAGTGATCACAAATCCATCACTTATAGCATTAACTGGGAATACAAGAATAATGATAATACAGTAAAAATCCTTCATTTCCGTTCTGCCGATTATAATGGACTTAGGGAACATCTGTCTAATCCTGATTGGGGTTATCTAGCTAATGATTTTATTGACGATAATCATACTTATGAATATGAAGGGATCTGCTTTTATGATTGTTTTCTTAATAATGTACACCGTGCCCAGAGTATATACATTCCCCAGAGAGAAATTAGGTCTAATAATAACGATCCCAAATGGGTTAACAGGAGGCTAAAACATCTATTAGGGGAGAAAAGGGGATTTTTATAGGCGCATCAGAAGAGGAGAGGTTAACCTTACTGACCAATATGTTCAGCTTAAAAGAGAAGTAAAAAAGGGATTAGAAAGGCCCTAAACGTGACTATGAAATTAGAGTTGCTAATGAATAAAAGACTAACCCAAAGGGGTTCTTTCAAGTGTATAGGACGAAGGTGAAGGAAAAAGTAGGACCTCTGAAAATTGGGAATGGACAGGTGACGGATAACGAATTGGAAATGTTTTTCCTTATTTAATGACTATTTTTTGTCAGTTTTTAAAACAGGAAGATGTAAATGGATTCAGTAATTAACAATTATTTAGTTCCTGATGAATTTAAGTTAACTAATATTACTGTCACGAGGGACATGGTTATCTAACAGACAGACAAACTGAAGCAAAATAAGTCCCCGGGACCCGATGAGTTGTTTTCCGGGGGTACTTAAGGAATGCAAGATGGACCCTTAGTCAGCCATTAATTAACGAGCGTGTTTAATTCGTCCCTCCTTACCGGTGTTGTGCCAGAGTTGTGGAAGATGGCTAATGTGGTTCCTATATTCAAATCAGGGGATAAGTCCGTTCCTTCAAATTACCGTCCAATAAGCCTGACATCTATAGTGGGCAAGTTATTAGAATCAATTATAGCTGACATTATAAGAAGTCACCTTGAAGAGCATAACTTGATAAATGAATCTCAGCATGGATTCACGAGAGGTCGTTCCTGCCTGACAAATTTACTGACGTTCATCAATAGAACATTTGAGGCAGCTGACAGTGATAAAGAATATGACAAGTTTCCATCCTCTGTAGGGGTATACATAATCCCTTGTAATGACTGCAGCAAATTATACGTGGGTGAAACATCAAAGGACCTACAAACACATATTTCAGAACACCAATACGCAAGCAGGTCTGACGATACAAGGAATGCCTGTGTACAACACCGTAATTCACACAACCATTTAATAAACTACAGAAACTCGAGACTTATCGCCACAGAAGACAACACTCAATACCGAAGAATCCTGGAATCATCACTTATCTCTATATCCGACAACTTCAACCAAAACAATGGCTTCTGTAACATAGCTGAACCACTTGCCAAGAAACTTCTTCATCACTATTCCATATAAGAACATAGGAATGGAAGAACACTGCAGAAGGTCTGCTCACAAGGATCAGTTTTAGGCCCTTTCTTGTTCATAATTTACATTAATGACCTTGATGAAGGGATTACGAGTGACATGAGTAAGTTTGCTGATGATACAAAGATAGGCCGTATAATTCATTCTGAGGAGGATATCAATGAGCTCCAGGAGGATTTGGACAAATTAATGTCTTGGTCTGAAAAATGGCAGATGAAGTTCAACGTGGGTAAGTGTAAGGTACTAGCCCATGGTAATGAAAATAACCCTCGAAGCTATAATCTAGGTGAAGTAGAGCTTGATCATACAGAATGTGAAAAAGACTTGGGAGTCATGGTAAGCAGAAATCTAAAGCCAAGACAGCAGTGCCTTAGTGTGCACAACAAGGCTAACAGATTAGAACATAAGAACATAAGAAAGGAGGAACACTGCAGTAGGCCTGTTGGCCCATACCAGGCAGGTCCTTTACAATCCATCCCACTAACAAAACATTTGCCCAACCCAATTTTCAATGCACCCCAAGAAATAAGGTCTGATAACTCTATCCACTCATTTGCAAGTCCCGCTCAGATCCAACCCCTCTCACTCATATTTATCCAACCTAAATTTGAAGCTACCTAAAGTCCTAGCCTCAATAACCCAACTAGGTAGACTGTTCCACTCATCAACTACCCTATTTCCAAACTAATACCTTCCTATGTCCTTTCTAAATCTAAACTTGTCTAATTTAAATCCATTACTGCGGGTTCTCTCTTGGAGAGATATCCTCAAGACCTTATTAATATCCCCTTTATTAATACCCATCTTCCACTTACACACTTCGATCATGTCTCCCCTCATTCTTCGTCTAACAAGTGAATGTAATTTAAGAGACTTCAATCTTTCTTCATAAGGTAGATTTCTTATTCTATGTATTAATTTAGTCATTCTATGCTGAATGTTTTCTAACGAATTTATGTCCATTCTGTAATATGGAGACCAGAACTGAGCTTCATAATCTAGGTGAGGCTTTACTAATGATGTATAAAGCTGTAATATAACCGCTGGACTTCTGTTGCTTACACTTCTTGATATAAATCCCAATAATCTATTTGCCCTATTACGTACGCTTAGGCACTGCTGTCTTGGTTTAAGGTTACTGCTCACCATAACCCCCAAGTCCTTTTCACAGTCTGTATGGCTAAGTTCTACATTATTTAACTTACAAGTGCTAGGGTTATGGACACTCCCGAGCTTCAGAACCTTGCATTTATCTACATTGAACTGCATCTGTCACTTTGCTGACCAGGTATTGAGTTCGTCTAAATCCTCCTGAAGTTCCCTGATATCTACGTTTGAATCAATTATCCTACCTTTGTGTCATCGGCGAATTTGTTCATTTCACTAGTAACTCCCTCATCAAGATCATTGATATATATTATAAACAACGCCACTTGTTACAGATCCCCACTCGGATTTAACCCCATTTATAGACACTCTCTGCTTCCTGTCTGTGAGGTAAGACACATATGCAACAGTTAGGTATCTTTATTTCGAAACGTTTCGCCTACACAGTAGGCTTCTTCAGTCGAGGAAATGGTATGGTGATACCGACAAGATGTGGAAAAAGACACTTATGTACAGTTCAGGACATTTATTAAAGGAAACGTTTCGCCACGAGTGGCTTCTTCAGTCCTAATACAGAGAAAACTAAGAAAACACACATATATATAGTGGTGGGAGTCAGGTGAGGTGAAGCGTACCTACAAGAATGATCTTCTACATTTCTTCTCTCACCATGACACAAGAACTAAAAGAGGGGTAGTTATTGGCTTCTTTCTGAGAGCCTACAGAATTTCCAGTCCGCAGTTCCTCGAAGAAGAATGTACATACATCACCAACTCTTTTAGTTCACTACACTTTCCCCTACACTTCATACGTGACTGCAGGAAACGTGCAACACGTATCCTCAGCAAGACCAACACCTATCAAATTGAAGAAAAGCCTCCAAGTTACATCGTTTTACCGGTCAGCAACGTTGCCACAAATGTTTCAAAAATGTTTGACAGAAAACTGGCTAAAATATCTACCAGCTGTTCAACTACTGAACATTAAAATGGTATAAAATACCGACAGATTGTTAGGTAAGACACATATGCAACAGTTAGGTATCTTTATTTTGAAACGTTTCGCCTACACAGTAGGCTTCTTCAGTCGAGTACAGAAAAGTTGATAGAAGCAGAAGATACTTGAAGACGATGTAATCAGTCCATCACCCTTAAAGTTTTGAGGTGGTCAGTCCCTCAGCCTGATACAAAAACCCAAGCATGATTCTGGCACAAGGCGGGAATCTACACTATACCATGTGGGGGGTGTGACAAAGTATATGTAGGGGAAACACCCAGAACTCTGGACATTAGGATAGCAAAAACACAAAAATGCTTGCAGAAATGATGACCGCAAAAACGCATGTGTTCAACATAGAGACGATTTTGGGGACACCTAAATGAAATTCAATGAAGCTAAACTAGTTAATTAAAGAAGACGACAAAAGACGGGGGGGAAAATGCATTGAAGCTGAAACTAATTTCTGTCAGAAAACACTATAAAGCAAAAGTCCGGTAGTTACAGTATTTCAAAATTATTAAGAAAGGGATATTACCCATCCTTGGGAACTGGTGTTACTTGATGCCAGCAGGTCCCTCTCTAACCTCACCTCCTTAGTTCCATTACTACTACTACTACTACTACACCAAACCTCTACCCACGCTTCACCTCACCTGACTCCCACCACTATATATATGTGTGTTTTCCCTTAGTTTTCTCTGTATTAGGACTGAAGAAGCCACTCGTGGCGAAACGTTTCCTTTAATAAATGTCCTGAACTGTACATAAGTGTCTTTTTCCACACTTCTTCAGTCGAGTACAGAAAAGTTGATAGAAGCAGAAGATACTTGAAGACGATGTAATCAGTCCATCACTTTAAGGGTGATGGACTGATTACATCGACTTCAAGTATCTTCTGCTTCTATCAACTTTTCTGTACTCGACTGAAGAAGCCTACTGTGTAGGCGAAACGTTTCGAAATAAAGATACCTAACTGTTGCATATGTGTCTTACCTAACAATCTGTCGGTATTTTATACCATTTTAATGTTCTTCCTGTCAGTGAGCCATGACTCGATCCACGAGAGCACCCTTTTCCCAATGCCATGAGCTGCTACTTTCTTTAACAGTCTTTGGTGCAGAACTCTATCAAAAGCCTTACTAAAATCTAAGTAAATAATATCAAATTCTTTATCGTGGTCAACAGCCTCAAAAGCTTTACTGAAGAAAGTTAATAAATTAGTTAGACAAGAACGGCCTCTTGTGAATCCATGCTGAGTATCATTAATCAAGCTATGCTTATCGAGATGGCTTCTTATAATCTCATCTATAATTGATTCTAGTAATTTGCCTACAATTGAGGTCAGGCTTATTGGGCGGTAATTTGACAGTAACGACTTGTCTCCTGCTTTAAAAATAGGAATTGCATTAGCCATCTTCCACATATCAGACACTATACCTGTTTGAAGAGATAAATTAAAAATATTAGTTAATGGTTCACAGAGTTCCATTTTGCATTCCTTAAGAACCCTTGAAAAAAACTCATCAGGACCTGGCGACTTATTTTGCTTCATTTGGTCTATTTGTTTCATAACCATTTTACTAGTGACTGTGATGTTACATAATTTATCTTCTAGCCCACTATAAATATTAATTACTGGAATATTGTTAGTGTCTTCCTGTGTAAAAACCGAGAGAAAATAATTATTTAAAATTGAGCACATTTCATTCTCTTTGTCAGTAAGGTGCCCATAGTTATTTTTAAGGGGACCTATCTTATCTCCAACTTTCGTTCTATACACCTGGAAAAAACTTTTTGGGTTAATTTTCTAATCCCTAGCAACTTTAATATCATAGTCCCTTTTAGCTTTTCTTATCCCCTTTTTAACGTCCCTCTTTATGTCAATATACTGATTCATAAGATGACCCTTACCTCTTTTTATACGCCTATAAATTCCTTTTTTATGCCCTAGTAGATATTTCAGCCTATTATTCATCCATTTTGGGTCATTTCTATTTGATCTAATTTCTTAGTACGGGATAAACGTTCTTTGAGCAGCATGTATAGTGTTCAGAAAACTGTCACATTGATAGCTCTCTTTGTTACCCCAGTCAACAGATGATAAGTGTTCTCTAAGTCCATTGTAATCTGCTAAGCGAAAATCTATAACTGTTACTGAGTTGTCCCTACTATCATACTTCTATTCTATGCTAAAGGTAATTGATTTGTGATCGCTTTTGCCGAGTTCCTCATTAATTTCTAAATTATTAACAAGGGTTTCCTTGTTCGCCAAAACCAAACCAAGAAGGTTATTCCCCCTTGTAGGTTCTGTCACAAACTGCTTCAAAAAACATTCCTGAACTACTTCTAAGATGTCATTTGATTATAAATTCCCAATCAAGAAATTCCAATCAATGTGACTAAAGTTAAAGTCCCCTAGAATTACTACATTATCGTGCCTTGTGGCCTTAATAATTTCCTCCCACAGTAATTTCCCTTGGTCCCTATCTAAGATTGGGGGACGGTATATCACTCCTTGAATCAATTTTTTTTGCCCCTCTGAAAATTTCAAACCAGACAGACTCTGTATTGTTTACCTCAGACTTAATACCCGTTTTTATGCAACAGTTCAAGTGATTTCGGACATACAGTGCCACCCCACCTCCGTTACCGATATTTCTATCTACTTGGAACAATTTAAAACCCTGATGTGGCATTTCCCAAGGCATGTCCCGACTTTTGGATTAAAACCATGTCTCAATGATTGCAAAACATCAAAGTTACCTGCACTAGTAACTAAACTCAACTCGTCCACTTTTTCCTTTGCACTACGGCTATTAGCATAAATATAATTTAAAGACCCCCCCTTTCTCTTTACCCTTCCTGCTCATAACTGTTTTTCACTAAAACCCATTATGTCCCCTTTTCGCCTAGTGCCGTTGGCCTTCCAAATCCACCTCATTCTTCCTATTACCAGTTCCCTAGAACTCATAGTTTTTTCTATACTGGGACTTCACTGTATTTTCGTCAAAACCCATACCACTATTATATTCCTAGTTTGAAGCCTAAAAAGCCTCCCTCCAAATGCCGTTGCCAGTGCCCGCACCCCAGACCTAGATAAGTGAACCCCATCCCTGGCATACATATCATTTCTGCCATAGAAGAGGTCCCAGTTGTCAATGAATGTTACCGCATTCTCCTTACAGTATTTGTCCAGCCAACAATTGACATCAATTGCCCTGGACAACCATTCGTTTCCAACTCCTCTCCTTGGCAAAATACCACATATGACAGGGTTCACACCCTTCTTCCTAATTGTCTATATTGCTGACCAATACCTGCTAATCAGGTCCTCACTCCTACGTCTGCAACATCGTTGCCTCTCGCACTGATGCAGATAATAGGATTGCTCCCATTACCTTTCATGATGTCGTCCAGACGGCTAACAATATCCCCCATCCCAGCCCCAGGAAAACATACCCTGAGCCTCCTCTTCCTGTCCCTAAGACAAAAGGCCCTATCCATAAAGGTAACTTGACTGTCTCCAACTAAAACAATGTTCTTACCTTCATTTGTGGAATTTGTCATGACGTTCTTGATGGTCTTCATTGGGGTAACAAGGGATGTCTCCTCACGTCTGCCAATCTCCTTGGTGTCATTGTGACGTTCCAGTAGAAAACCCACATTCGTCTGGTAACACCGAAAATGGGTTGGAAGTCTCCACAGCAATCTTCTGGATCTTTGTTGTTTCCGCAACTCCAACAGACTTCTTGATTTTCAGCTTTGTTCCATGTTGGCCGGCCACTGACCAGGTTCCTCTCTTGACCTGAGGACTCACAACAGGAGGATTACTTCGAATCCTCTTGTTTTCCTCCGTCAGTCGCCGTATCTCAAGCTTAGCAACCCTAAGCTCCTCTTTCAGCTGCTGGTACAGTTGCTCAAGAGAGGACATCTTGTGCAGATTCACAGAGATTCACTTGACAGAACTTCACAGAGCTAAGTACACGTCACCACTCGCTAATTACACGTCATCACTGAGCTAAGTACACGTCACCACTGGTGACATCTAACCCTCTCCTCTGGTGGCATCTAACCCTCTCCAAAGTCCTAACCTCAATAACCTCAATGCCCAACCCAATTTTCAATGCTCCCCAAGAGTTATCAGACCTTATTTCTTGGTGAGCATTGAAAATTGGGTTGGGCAAATGTTTTGTTAGTGGGATGGATTGTAAAGGACCTGCCTAGTATGGGCCAACAGGTCTGCTGCAGTGATCCTCCTTTCTCATGTTCTTATGTTTTCCAGAGCATTTATATCCATTCTGTAATACGGTGATCAGAACTGAGCAGCATAATCTAAATAAGGCCTAACCAAGGATATATAGAGTTGAAGAACAACCTGAAGACTTCTATTATTTATAATTCTAGATATGAAGCCAAGAATTTTGTTAGCTTTATTGCGAACACTAATGTACTGTTGTCTTGGTTTTAGGTTACTGCTAACCAGGACTCCTAAATCCTTTTCGCAATCAGTAGTATTAAGATCTACATTATTTAGTTTATATGTGGCATGGTTATTTAACTGAGCAACATTTAGAACTTTGCATTTGTCAATATTAAACTGCATCTGCCACTTCTCCGACCATTGCATCAGTCTATTCAAATCATCCTGGAGTGCTCTAGTGTCCTCATTAGAATGAATTGGACGTCCTATTTTGGTGTCATCAGCAAATTTGCTTATGTCGCTATTTATTCCCTCATCTATGTCGTTTATGTAAATTGGGAACAACAACGGGCCCAACACTGACCCCTGAGGAACACCGCTTGTGACGTGCCCCCATTCTGATTTCTCCCCATTTATGCAAACTCTGCTGCCTATTTGTCAGCCATGCCTCTGCCCAGGAAAAAATTTCTCCTCCTATTCCGTGTTCCTTAAGTTTCCTCAATAGCCTAAAGTTTCCTCATTTCTACTTCGATGTCTCATTGTTTGTTGGAGGGTTATATTATGTGATGTTTATTACCTTACGTGTACCGTTCATGATTGTACCTGCTATATGTTTTTTTTTTTTTTGTCTAGCCACTAAGTATATTACATGTTCTTCAAAATTTTGTATTTTCCTGATCAAGGGTGCCAATCCTTCACCTCCTTTTTTTCTTCATCCATTCATCGTTATTTTACACACCTATGCAAATATTGCAATAGTTACAGTTTGCTAATTGTGTCTCTGTAATGGTTATTATGTCCTGTCATTCCTAACTTTAATTCACAACTTTTTTAATTCAGTATTTTCTTTTTCACTTGTGGGATTTATTGAGATCGTTCCGTTCTTTACAATGTTCTTTGTTCGGGGGATGGATAGCTTACCTGGAGTTTACCTGGAGAGGGTTTCGGGGGTCAACGTCCCCGCGGCCCGGTCTGAGACCAGGCCTAGTAGTGGATCAGGGTCTGATCAACCAGGCAGTTACTACTGGCTGCAAGCAAACTGACGTACGAACCATAGCTCGGCTGGTCAGGTACTAACTTTAGGTGCCTGTCCAGTGCCTTCCTGAAGACAGCCAGGGGTCTATTGGTAATCCCTCTTATGTATGCTGGGAGGCAGCTGAACAGTCTTGGGTCCCGGATACTTATTGTGTTGTCTCTCACTGTACCCGTGGCGCCCCTGCTTTTCATTGAGGCAATGTTTCGTCTCCTGCCGAGTCTTTTGCTTTCATAGGGAGTGATTTTCGTATTCAAGTTTCGTACTAATCCCTCTAGGATTTTCCAAGTGTATATTATCATGTGTCTCTCTCGCTTGCCCTCCAGGGAATACAGATCGAGGGCCTTCAACCGTTCACAGTAATTTAGGTGCCTTATCGTACTTAAGTGTGCCGTGAAAGTTCTTTGTACACTTTCCAGGTCATTAATTTTCCCTGCCTTGAACGAAGTAGTTAGTGTACAGCAGTATTCCAGCCTAGACAGAACAAGCTATTTGAAGAGACTCATCATGGGCTTGGTGTCCCTAGTTTTGAAGGTTCTCATTATCCATCCTACCATTTTTCTAGAAGATGCGGTGGATACATGGTTGTGATCTTTGAAGGCGATATCCTCTGACATTATCACTCCCAGGTCCTTCACAGCACTTTTTCGCTCTTTTGTATGGTTGAATTTGTCGTATACCCTGATACACTTTTAATTTCCTCAAGTTTTCCATATCCGAGTAGTTGAAATTTCTCTTCATTGAACTTCACATTGTTTTGAGTGGGCCATTTGAAGATTTGGTTTATGTCCACTTGGAGTCTTGCTTTGTCTTCGATGGAGGTCACTGTCATGGCAATCCTTGTGTCATCCGCAAAGGAAGACACGGAGCTGTGGTTTACATCTCTGTCTATGTTAGATATGAAGAAGAGGAATAGAATAGGAGCGAGTACTGTGCCTTGTGGAACAGAGCTTTTCACCGTAGCTGCCTCAGACTTTACTCTGTTTACTATTAATCTTTGTGTTCTATTTGTCAGGAAGTTGTAGATCCATCTACCAACTTTTCTTGTTATTCCTTTATCACGCATTTTGTGTGCTATTGCCAATTAAATTTATGTTTATGTATTTTCTCGCACACGGAAGAAATTGATGCTTCGATGAGAAAATATTGTGAAGATTGTGGTTATTATTTTGATAGTGAGTTGATGCTTTGATAGGAGAATAAGGGAGAAAACAGTGGATATATTTGTGGCATTGATGGAGTGTTGAGGTTGCAGGAGCCACAAGGAGCAAGATTGCCAGTAGTGAATGAAGGTAGGAAGTATTTCAGAAGGAAATGTTGGCGGGTATCTGGTGAAGTGATAAATATGGTTGGAATTCATGTGGTTGAAAGTGCCTGTAGGGATGTTGGTGATGTAGTGGAGGTTTGATGATGAAAGTTGAGGGGAAACTGAATCATGATTTAAAGTGGGGGAAGTTTGTGAACGAGAAGGTAGTGATATGTGGTTTCTCTTAAACTGTGAAAGTGGGGGAGGTGGGAAGAGAGGGTTTCTGTGTTTGGTGCCGAGCCTGTTGATGAAGGGGGAGGGGAGGGGAGGGGAGGAATTCACATTCCCAGGCAACAACTGAACTTTGTTTCCCAGCTTCTTTGGCTTGTGCCTGCGGGGATAGAACTCCTGGCCCTTCCACGTAACCTTCGATCCACTGAGCAGACGAGAAGCAATCTGCTTCTCGTCTGCTCAGTTAAGCAACGTTGAATTTGGCTATAGCTTGGATAGATGACTGTCAGGGAACACCAAATGCTGGTGGCATTCTATAAAGTTTTCATGCACCCATCAGGCTCACGACTGAGAGGACTTAGGTTAGAATTCTCCTGCCCCTATTCACTTGACAGTGAATAAATACCCATGTTTGAGCTATATCTCCTGTCCCTATTCACTTGACAGTGAATAAATATCCATGTTTGGGTTATATCTCCTGCCCCTATTCACTTGACAGTAAATAAATACCCATGTGTGGGTTAGCTATTGAATGTCCTTCTGGAAAGGAGAGACTAACGATTGAAATGTATTAAGCCAACAGCTAAGCTTTCTTGAGTTATCCTCCGGCATTAATCATCCGATTATTTGTTATTCTCATTCTCTTTGACTCCGTTACTGTATTTTGCCTTCATGATGGTCTATATATCGTTCACTCCACTTCGCCATAGCCCGTCAATTGTGGTAGTGTATCTCATCTTCTATCTGTGCTGTTTTGGTCTGGCCCTTCTCACGTGGAAGGGTCAATGCTGCACACTGTCAATAACCTCGAGTCAATATATATTGTGATCACGTCTACCCTGACCCTCTGAATTTTTAACTTAAGTGGGAAATCGTCAGTTGTCCCATTAAAATCATACTGTATACTGATTAAATGAGTATATTGTTAGATGACACATTGAATGAATAAGGAACTAGATGATTGAATTGCTGACTAACTCATGAACTTACTATGAGACTGACTGAATGACGAAATGACTATCTGAATGACTATCTGAATGACTCTTTGAATGACTGTCTGAATGACTGTCTGAATGACTCTTTGAATGACTCTTTGAATGACTGTCTGAATGACTATCTGAATGAAAAACATGATTCTAACTCATGATTCGAACCATTCAGTAGTTGGAGGACCTGAGTCCTCTAACCACTGAATGACTAATTAAATAAATGGCTGATTGAATGACTGATTGACTGACTGTCTTTATTACTAATTAACTGAAGAAAGAAAGCAAAAAGCCACACCTATGTAAAATTATGATGAAGCAAGTATAAGTAAAAGTAAAAATAATAAGTGTTAGTTTTTATTATTGTCACGAAAGTGGTAAACTTTCAAACACAAGCAGGAAAAAAAAACAAGATGGAATTCTCCTCACTGGGATAATCCGAGACACAAAGTACATTTAAAAGTTTCTCTCTCCTCTTCGGACATTCTTTTCCTGGTATTCTCATTTTAATTGTAAATTTTATATACACACCTACTGTATTATCCAAAGACAAAAAGTCCCATCACCAGCAGTCACTCTTTAGCTCTCTTTCCACAAGTCGGTTGAAATCACGGTCAAAAATGTCCCATCCTTCAGAGTGCAAGTATTGTCTTGCTAACTTAGGGAACAATATTGTCCCCGCCGTCATGCACTGTGTGCACTACAGTTCCTCCTTCCAGAGTAGAGTCTGATTAATTAATTTCTCTTGAAGCATTAAAATAAACATTATCATGCTCACACTCCAACAGTACGTGTCTGACTGCAGTAACCAATATATGTGTTATTATGAGTACCAGCAGCAGTAGTACTCTTTCCCACACACATTAAATATACAAGAAAAGGCATATGATAGGGTAGATAGGGCAGCAATGTGGCAGTTATTGCTGTTGAGGGGTTGTTGAAGTTTGGACATTTAGAGAGGCTGGAGAAAAATAAGATGACTTGGAGGGTGTATAATTCTGTAGTAGATGGAAGGCAGGGTAGGGGTTTACCTTGAGTTTACCTGGA
Source organism: Cherax quadricarinatus (assembly GCF_026875155.1). NCBI lineage: Eukaryota > Metazoa > Arthropoda > Malacostraca > Decapoda > Parastacidae > Cherax > Cherax quadricarinatus. Next base: position 61,207,028 of record NC_069399.1, on the reverse strand, counting down.
GGTTATTCCGGGGATCAACGCCCCCTCGGCCCGGTCCATGACCAGGCCTCCTGGTGGATCACGGCCTGGTCAACCAGGCTGTTACTGCTGGCCGCACGCGGTCCAGCGTACGAGCCACAGCCCGGCTGTTCCGGCACTGACTTTAGGTATCTGTCCAGTTCTCTCTTGAAGGCAGCCAGGGGTTTATTGGTAATTCCCCTAATGCTTGATGGGAGGCTGTTGAACAGTCTTGGGCCCCGGACATTATGGTGTTTTCTCTTAGTGTACCAATGGTGCCCCTACTTTTAATTGGGGGTATTTTGCATCGCCTGCACAGTCTTTTACTTTCGTAAGGAGTGATTTCTGTGTGCAGATTTGGGACCATTCCTTCCAGGATTTTCCAAGAATAGATTGTGATATATCTCTCCCTCCTGTGTTCCAACGAGTACAAGTCAAGTGCTTCCAAGCGTTCCCAGTAGTTAAGGTGCTTGACAGAACTTATACGTGCAGTAAAGGATCTCTGTTCACTCTCTAGATCTGCGATTCCACCTGCTTTGAATGGAGATGCTAATGTACAGCAGTATTCCAGCCTAGAGAGAACAAGTGATTTGAAAAGGATCATCATTGGCTTGGCATCTCTCGTTTTGAACGTTCTCATTATCCATCCTATCATTTTCTTTGCACTTGTGATCGTGGCACTGTTGTGATCCTTGAAAGTGAGATCCTCAGACATTACTACTCCCAGGTCCCTTACATTATTTTTTCGCTCTATTGTATGGCCGGAGTCAGTAGTAAACTCTGTTCTAGTTATTATCTCCTCCAGTTTTCCATAACGGAGTAGTTGGAATTTGTCCTCATTGAACATCATATTGTTTACTGTTCCCACTGGAAAACTTTGTTTATATCTTCTTGGAGGTTAACCGCGTCCTCAGCAGATGACAGCCTCATGCAGATCCTAGTATCATCCGCAAAGGATGATACGGTGCTGTGGTGTATATCTCTGTTCTATGTCTGATATGAGGATGAACTGTAAAGACGGTTTTGTATGTGAGTGAACATGGTAGATGGAGGCAAGTGATTTTTTTATTTAAAGTGTGAACAATGTAACATATATGAAGGGATCCAGAGTAAAATGGTTATCTGAACTTGAGTCCTGAAGATGGGAATTAAGTGTCTCCATTATAACGGAGTCAATGATATTGAAAGTGTCTTTTTCTCGGTCACCTTACCTCGGTGGGAGACTGCTGGTGTGTTTAAAAACACACAGCAGTGCAGTCTAGGAAACAAATGGCTTTAAAACAAAGAACAATGCTGCGCGTGACCGGAATTCAAACCCAAGACATTTTAGGCAGCCTTTCTGGGAGTCAGCTAAATTCTCAGTGCTCTAGACAACTACACTAACATGGTACATAACATTAGCATTCAGTTTGAATTCTGGACATGTTTTTCCTAACGCCAACCACTTTCTGGGGTAGGTAAGCCTGGGGACTAATTTCGTTCTCCTCCCGTGTGTGTGTGTGTGTGTGTGTACTCAGTTGTACTCACCTAGTTGTGGTTTCAGGGTTCGAATCATAGCTCCTGGCCCCGTCTCTGCACTGGTGGCTACTAGGTCACTCTCCCTGAACCGTGAGCTTTATCATACCTCTGCTTAAAGCTATGTATGGATCCTGCCTCCACTACATCGCTTCCCAAACTATTCCATTTCCTGACTACTCTGTGCCTGAAGAAATACTTCCTAACATCTCTGTGAATCATCTGAGTCTTCAACTTCCAACTGCGTCCCCTTGTTGCTGTGTCCCATCTCTGGAACATCTGTCTCTGTCCACGTTGTCAATTCCTCTTAGTATTTTATATGTCGTTATCATGTCCCCCCTATCTCTCCTGTCCTCCAGTGTCGTCAGGGCGATTTCCTCTCCTCGTTGGACATACCCGTTAGCTCTGGGACTAGTCTTGTTGCAAACGTTCGCACATTCTCTAGTTTCTTTACGTGCTTGGCTAGGTGTGGATTCCAAACTGGTGCCGCATACTCCAATATAGGCCTAACGTACACGGTGTACAGGATCCTAAACGATTCCTTATTAAGATGTCGGAATGCTGTTCTTAGGTTTGCTAGGCTCCCATATGTTGCAGCAGTTATTTGGTTGATGTGCGCCTCAGGAGATGTGCCTGGTGTTATACTCACCCCAAGATCTTTTTCCTTGAGTGAGGTTTGTAGTCTCTGGTCCCCTAAACTGTACTCTGTCTGTGGTCTTCCTTGCCCTTCCCCAATCTTCATGACTTTGTACTTGATGGAGTTGAACTCCAGGAGCCAGTTGCTGGACAAGGTTTGCAGCCTGTCCAGATCTCTTTGTAGTTCTGCCTGGTCCTCGTCCGATTGTATTTTTCTCATCAACTTCATATCATCTGCAAACAGAGACACCTTGGAGTCTATTCCTTCCGTCATGTCGTTCACAAATACAAGCACTGGTCCTAGGACTGACCCCTGTGGAACCCCGCTCGTTACAGGTCCCCATTCTGACACCTCGCCACGTACCATGACTCGCTGTTGTCTTCCTGACAAGTATTCCCTGATCAACTGTAGAGCCTTCCCTGTTATCCCTGCTTGGTCCTCCAGCTTTTGCACTAATCTCTTGTGTGGAACTGTGTCAAACGCCTTCTTGCAGTCCAAGAAAATGCAGTCTAACCAACCCTCTCTCTCTCTTGTCTTACTGCTGTCACCTTGTCATAGAACTCCAGTAGGTTTGTGACCCAGGATTTCCCGTCCCTGAAACCGTGTTGGTTGTTGTTAATGAGCTGGCCACTACTTGGTCACTCTCCCTGAACCATGAGCTTTATCATACCTCTGCTTAAAGCTATGAATGGATCCTGCCTCCACTACATCGCTTCCAAAGTATTCCACTTCCTGACTACTCTGTGACTGAAGAAATACTTCCTAACATCCCTGTGATTCGTCTGTGTCTTCAACTTCCAACTGTGTCCCCTTGTTGTTGTGTCCCATCTCTGGAACATTCTGTCTCTGTCCACCTTGTCAATTCCTCTCAGTACATTAAATGTAGTTATCATATCCCCCTAACTCTCCTGTCCTCCAGTTTCGTCAGGTCGATTTCCCTTAACCTCTCCTCGTTGGACATAACCCTTAGCTATGCGACTAGTCTTGTTGCAAACCTTTGCACTTTCTCTAGTTTCTTTACGTGCTTGGGTAGATGTGGGTTCCAAACTGGTGGTGGTGTGTGTGTGTGTTTGTGTGTGTGTGTTTGTTTGTTTGTGTGTGTGTGTGTGTGTGTGTGTGTGTGTGTGTGTACTCACCTAATTGTGGTTGCAGGGGTCGAGACTCAGCTCCTGGCCCCGCCTCTTCACTGATCGCTACTAGGTTCTCTCCCTCTCTGCTTCCTGAGCTTTGTCATACCTCTTCTAAAACTATGTATGATTCCTGCCTCCACTACTTCACTTGCTAGGCTATTCCACTTCCTGACGACTCTATGACTGAAGAAATACTTCCTAACGTCCCTGTGACTCGTCTGAGTCTTCAGCTTCCAATTGTACCCCTTGTTTCTGTGTCCCCTCACTGGAACATCCTGTCTCTGTCCACCTTGTCTATTCCCCGCAGTGTCTTGTATGTCGTTATCATGTCTCCCCTGACCCTTCTGTCCTCCAGTGTCGTCAGTCCGATTTCCCTCAACCTTTCCTCGTACGACATTTCCCTGTGCTCTGGAGCTAGCCTTGTTGCAAACCTTTGTACTTTCTCTAAATTCTTGACGTGCTTGACCAGGTGTGGGTTCCAGACTGGTGCTGCGTACTCCAGTATGGGCCTAACAGACACAGTGAGGTCTGTAGTCTTTGTCCACCTAGCCTATACTCTGTCAGCGGTCTTCTTTGCCCCTCCCCAATCTTCATGACTGTGCTTTGCAGCGTTAATTTCGGAGCCAGTTTCTGGCCCACATGTCCAGCCTTTCCAGGTCTCTTTGCAGTCCTTCCTAATCCTCATCCGATTTAATTTTTCTCATCAACTTCACATTATCTGCGAACAGGGACACTTCAGTATTCCTTCCATCATGTCGTTCGCATTTATCAAAAATAGCACTGGTCCTAGAACTGACCCCTGTGTGTGTGTGTGTGTGTGTGTGGTGTGTGTGTGTGTGTGTGTGTGTGTGTGTGTGTGTGTGTGTGTGTGTGTGTGTGTGTGTGTGTGTGTGTGTGTTGTGTGTGTGTGTGTGTGTGTGTGTGTGTGTGTGTGTGCGTGCGTGCGCGCGCGCGTCTCTTGTCTAATAAGCCGAATTGGTCATTTAGGCCGAACTCCTTTAAAAACTCAACTTTTCCAAAATTTAGTCGTACAGATTGGTTGATATATTTTTCGTATTTTTCTTAAATGAATTCTACTAAGTTGCAACATATAGGTGATGGTGAGTGATATACACAGGAGCGTGTTTGAGGTGCCCAGAATCACCCTAGTCATTCATAATAACAGAAGACATTTAGGCTTCCTAGCGTATCTAGGAATATATTTATTATTACGTACTTTGGATGTGATAACAAGACACTGTATGTAGCAGGGAAGGTAAATATGATGGTAATAGGTAAATATGAAGGGATCTTTGTAGGGAATCTTCTGGTAATTTCTGTAATATCCTTTGGCGTATGGTAGCATTAGGTGACAAGTATATCAGATTCTTATATTTATACAAAGTTACATAAAACTTGAGTGTATGGGTGTATTAATAAACACTTATGTAACGTGATTCATATAGCATTAGATTAGTTGATAGCGACTGAATGAGGTTTTGAGCCAGCAATCACTTTTCCATATTATTCTTTATTGCTGTTCCTTGGAGTTTTCTCCTCCCCTATCCTCGAAAGGTGGGGGTGAGGGGACGAGAGGTGTGGTCGACCAGCAGGGGGCCCTACAGTGGTATTAGTCGATGTCTTCCGCTTCTACGTTGCCTTTGAGCGGATATTCCCCTCCTATCTGTTGCTAGACTAACATTATTGCATTGCTCCTGACGACGCACGGGATTGCGAAAGATTTTGAGCTGAGGCTTTCCATTCCTATGTATTTCTTATTGTCAAGTCACTGGCTCTCTGATTCAAGCAGAGATGGAGAGATGGAGGAGGTCAGCATCCTAAAAGATATTCCGTGACAAATCAACCCATCATAATCATCATCCACCACCACTCAACCACCACCACTTCCACAGAGCCACGGAAGAACCACTACTCACCTATAACACAAGCATGCACGCACTCACGCACGCGCAAATATACGCTCACACACGCACGTGATCAATGGACATTTTAATATGAGATCTTGGGCTTTTCGGAGAAGTGTTGACAAGGAGACCACCAACATCAAAAAGAGGGCGACCAACCCTCCTACTGGAAAATTAATTTTGCAAAATATCTTGACTTTCATTACTTCTGATATATTTTTTTATGCTGTTGAGTATTGCTATTGAATTTTGCTGGTGAACGTTCTAGTTTACTTTAGGAGCATCTTTGTCTTCCCAATATATCATCCTGTAGATCATATACAGTAACGGTTACTATTGTGCGCTCCATATTCATCCTCTGGAGAGTAGAGGCTACTTTACTGTGCTCCCCATATCCATCCTGTGGACGGAAGTGACTAGGTAATTGTATACCCTACATTCATCCAGCGGATGGTAACAGGTAATTTACTGTGCACTCAGTATCCTTCTCGTAAATAACAACGAGTACTTTTTTGTGTACTCATCCGGTGGATAGCGACAGATGGTTTAATGTTTTTGCCTTATCTGACCTGTGGACTGTTATAGCTATTAAATTGTGCACTCACTACCCTGTGGGCGGTAGTAGCTACTTTATTGTATACCTCCTTAATCGCCCTGTGAATGGTATCGCTAATATAAATGGATACACAAAAGCATGAGAACTTAATCTTAATAAAAGAAAAAAAGAGGACACGTGGATGAACTTATAATAATTACGTGTGTGCAGCTGTATTTTATCCGCTAAAAGCAATCTTAGAAATTCACCTCAGATTTTTCGGTGCTCTATTTTCAATTCAAGTTGATGTTGAAAAATTCATCGACTGCGTGCCCATGCACTCCGCCCTAGGCCCGGAGCCTTACCAACCTGGAGGGTCTACCTGGAGGGTATTCCGGGGATCAACGCCCCCGAGGCCTGGGGGAGTTGATCCACCAGGCCTCCTGGTGGATCAGGGCCTGATCAAGCAGGCTGTTACTGCTGGCCGCAGTAGTCCAACGTACGAACCACAGCACGGCTGACCCGGCACTGACTTTAGGTATTTGTCCAGCTCCCTCTTGAAGACAACCAGGGGTCTATTGGTAATTCCCCTTAATTAAGGCTCGTGGGGGGCTATTGAACAGTCTTGGGCCCCGGACACTTACTGTGTTTTCTCTTAATGTTATAATGGCGCCCCTATTTTTCGCTGGGGTTCTGTTGCATCGCCTGCTAAGTCTTTTGCTTTAGTAGGGAGTGATTTCTTTGTGCAGATTAGGGACCAGTTCCTCCAGGATCTTCCAGGTGTAGATTATGATGTATCTCTCTCGCCTGCGCTCCAGTGAGTACAAGTCAACTGCTTCCAAGCATTCCCAGTAGTTAAGGTGTTTGATGGAACTTATATGTGCAGTAAAGGTTCTCTGTACATTTTCTATATCTTGAATAGAGATGTTATGTACAGCAATATTCCAGCCTAGAGATAGCAAGTGATTTAAAAAGGATCATCATTGGCTTGTCATCTCTTGTCCTGAATGTTCTCATTATCCATCCTATCAGTTTCCTCGCAGATGTGATAGTGGCACTGTTGTGATTCTTGAAGGTGAGATCCTCAGAAATTACCACTCCCAGGCACTTCACATTACTTTTCCGCCCTGACTTGTGGAACTACATATTTACCATGAATTGCTAGACTCCCTTATCAAGTAGCCTAAATATTGTGTCTGAAATCCAACATGTTACAGCTACAAATAGTCCAGAACAGAGCACTCCGCTTTATCACAGGCAACAGGCGAAGAGACAGAATCAGGAAGGAAGATCTACACATCCAACAGGAGATAGATGCAATAAATGTCAGGCTAGATAAACTAAAGAAGAGACAACTATACGATATGCAAGAACTCTATATACCAGACAGAAAAAACCCTCCCCAACCAACAAACACTACATCAACAACACACTATCTCACAGGACCCTAAAGATGACGCCTCATCCACAAGGAGAATTTCCAGAGACCAAAGATCCTCAGTGATGATCCTGAAGATATAGAAGAATGGGTACCACCAGAACTTTTCTATGTTCAGTAAGGATAAAATCAACCTAATTTAAGGAGACTTTACTTCTAACTAATTAACCCTTTCATCTAACCATGTAACATCTGCAAAGCTACTAACGACAGGACAGCACCTCAGAAACAGCTCTGGCGACCAGCAACTCCAGAAAGCAGCCGACCTACATCAAGCGCCCTGCAACCATCTTCTCCAGCCTGTGCCCTATATAATTCAACAAATAAAAAAGGCAACTGCAAAAAAATAATATACTCCTACCAACTCAACGTCATGTAGTTATACAATTGGCATAATTGTGTGAAGATAATGGGTAGAGTATTATACTTCATTCTATGAACTTCATGAATAACACTACACACACACACACACAACACACACACACACACACACACACACACACACACACACAACACACACACAACACACACACACACACACACACACAAACACTTGTATTAAAATGCACCGAAGTGCTTAGGCCACTTACCTTTATTAACCCCCCCCTCCCTTCCCCCACCGACTCTTTTCCCATATTTACATCCTAACCTATCCTTCCCTCCCCATCTTACCAAAGCTCTGCTCATAACTCAGCTCACTACATCCTCCTTTCCTCCCTCCATCTCCTCGCCCCTTCCTCTCCCTCCCTCCTTCCCTCTCGCTCCTACACTGTCCTTTTGCCTCCCTCCTTGTACCCCTCCCTCCCTCCTAATCCCCGTCTCTCTCAACTTAATTTTCATTGCAAACTTCCGATCGTTGATCACTTGCTGCCTCGCCTGAAATCGACACCTTCCTAGCCAGTATTGCGTAACTTTCTCGACACTGCCGACTTCATCACCAGCCGACTTCCTCGCCAGCCAAATTTCCTCCTAACCGACTTCCTCTATAGCAGTTTCTCGCTGGTCGACTTCCTCTACAGCCGACTTTGTTGCAAGACGACTTCTTCTCCAGCCTACTTCTTTGCCAGCTGATTTCCTCTCTAGCTGAGTTTCTCTACAACCGACTTCCTCTCAACCCGACTTCCTTGCCAGCCATCTACCTCACCAACCAGTAACTTCTCCAGACGACTTCCTTGCCAGCCGACTTCCTCCATAGCAAAGTTTCTCTCCAGCCGACTTCCTCTCCAGCAGACTTCCCGGACAGACGACTTCCTCTCCAGCTGAGTTTCTCTCCAGCCGACTTCCTCGGCAGCCGACTTTTTCTACAGCCGACTTTCTCGCCAAGCCCAGGTGACTGGCTGGTACCTCGGTCACATCTTGCAATTTCATTAATGTTTCAATTTATATAGTTCCTCAGGCACCTCTGTACTCACCTATCTGCACTCACCTATTTGTGGTTGCAGGGGTTGAGACCAAGCTCCTGGCCCCGCCTTTTCACTGATTGCTAATAGGTCCTCTCTCTCCCTCCTCCATGAGGTTTATCATACATCGTTTTAAAACTGTGTATGGTTCCTGCCTCCACTACATCACTTCCCAGCCTATTCCACTTCCTGACAACTCTATGATTGAAGAAATACTTCCTAACATCCCTTTGACTCATCTGAGTCTTCAACCTCCAAGTGTGACCCCTTGTTTCTGTGTCCCATCTCTGGAACATACTGTCTATGTCCACCTTGTCTATTCCATGCAGTATTTTGTATGTCGTTAACATGTCTCCCCTAACCCTTCTGTCCTCCAGTGTCGTCAGGCCGATTTCCCTTAATCTTTCTTCGTAGGACATTCCCCCTTTGCTCTGGAACTAACCTTGCGCAAACTTTTGCACTTTCTCTAATTTCTTGACGGATTTGACCAGGCGTGGGTTCCAAAGTGGTGCTGATACTCCAGTATGGGCTTTACGTACACGGTATATAGTGTGTTGAACGATTCCTTATCAAGGTATCGGAACGCTATTCTCAAGTTTGCCAGGCGCCCATTTGCTGCAGCAGTTATCTAGTTGATGAGTGCTTCCGGAGACGTGCTCGTTGTTATACTCACCCCAAGATTTTTCTCCTTGAGCGAGGTTTGCAGTCGTTGGCCACCTAGCCTACACTCTGTCTGCGGTCTTCTTTGCCCTTCCCGATCTTCGTGACTTTGCATTTGGCGGGGTTAAATTCGAGAAGCCAGTTGTTGGATCACGTGTCCAGCCTGTCCAGATCTCTTTGAAGTCCTCCCTAATCCTCATCTGATTTCATTCTCCTCATTAACTTCACATCATCTGCGAACAGGGTCTCTTCTGAGTTTATCCCTTCCATCATGTCATTCACATATACCAATAACAGCACTGGTCCTAGGACCGACCCCTGTGGGTCCTCGCTCGTCACAGGTGCCCACTATGATACCTCATCACGTACCATAACTCGTTGTTGCCTTCCTGTCAGGTATTCTCTGATTCATTGCAGTGCACTTCCTGTTATACATGCCTGATCCTCTAGCTTCTGCACTAATCTCTTGTGAGGAACTGTGTCGAAGGCCTTCTTGCAGTCCAAGAAAATGTAATCAACCCACCCCTCTCTCTCGTCTCTTACTTCTGTTACTTTATCATAAAACTCCAGAAGGTTTGTGACACATGATTTACCTTCCATGAATCCGTGCTGACTGTCCGTCTTATTCTGTTCCAGGTGCTCCACCACTCTCCTGATAATCGTCTCCATGACTTTGCATACTATACACGTCAGTGACACTGGTCTATAGTTTAGTGCCTCTTTTCTGTCTCCTTTTTTTAAAAATGGGAACTACATTTCCCGTCTTCCATATCTCAGGTAGTTGCCCAGTTTCAAGGGATGTGTTGAAGATTGTGGTTAGTGGCACACATAGCGTTTCTGCTCCCTCTCTAAGGACCCACGGGGAGATGTCCAATCCCATTGCCTTTGATGTATCAAGGTCCCTTAGCAGCTTCTTAACCTTCTCCTCAGTTGTGTGTAGGTCATCCAGTACTTGTTGGTATATTCCTTGTTGGTGTCCCCCTCTGTTCTGTCCTCCCAGAGTCTTTCCTGTCTCTTTTATAAATACTTCCTTAAATCTCGTGTTCAGCTCCTCATATACTTCTTGATCGTTTCTTGTGAGTTCCCCACCTTCTTTCCTCAGCCTGATCACCTGGTCTTTGACTGTTGTCTTCCTCCTAATGTGTCTATACAGCAGTTTCGGGTCAGACTTGACTTTCGATACTATGTCGTTTTCGTACAGTCGCTGGGTCTTATCTGTGCATATTCGTTTCTGGTTCTTCGACTAATCTCCTTATCTCCCTATTTCTCCGTGCTCTCCGCATTTGTAGTCCTCAGTTCCTTGAAGCAGAAATTTCCACTCTTCATAATTCATTTTCCCGTCTTGGCTACCCTTCCCATTTCATTGACTGTCTTCTCACGTGCTAAACGTAATTTCTTCTCTCCCACACTCTCTACTCCTTGAAACTCTTCTGTCCTCTGCCTTCCCTACATTTCCGGTCTGTCTAATCTCAAGAACTCTCTCTGTTCCTTGGACATCAAGCTTACTTTCCACCAGACTAAAACTCTTCACACCAATCTCGTTCATTCCTTTCCTCCCTCTACAGATGCTCCAGGTGTCTACTCTATCACTTGTTCCTCCTGTCTTCTTCAATACTTTGGAGAAACTGGCCGATCTCTTTCTGACAGACTTAGGGAGCACAAAAGTAGTGTTAGGCTTGCCGACACTAACAATGCTCTTTTCTGTCACGTCAGAGATCACAGTCATCCTATTGACTGATCTTCTGTTAAAACTGTCTTCCCTACTTTCAAGTTTAACAGCCGCAGCCTGGTTGAATCCTCCCTAATATACAACTTTCTTTGTATGAATCTTAGTCCTGGCTTCGTCTCTGTAGATGCCTTCCTTTCCCACTACATTGTAAAATGCTCTAAACTTCAGAACATCAGTGACTTTTTGTTCCTTCATTTATTTATTTATATTTATTATTCCCCCCACCCCCTTTCGCCTCTGTGTTCTTGCTCTTACCCTCTGTGGGCACCTAGCTCCCTTGCAGTGATATTCTTTCTTAGTATTTGACTGGCTCTTCCTCCTTCTTACTTCCTCACTACTACTTCCTTCCACCTCTACTACCACTACTACTACTACTACTACTACTACTACTACTACTACTACTACTACTACTACTACTACTACTACTACTACTACTACTACTACTACTACTACTACTACTACCACTACTACTACTACTACCACTACCACTTCCTGCCTATATATATACCCTTCCTGCTCTACTTCCCGTTAGTGTGACTTTGTAAATGGTCCAGGTCGGACCGAAACGTCGTCGTAAGCTCCTCTCTCCTATGTGCGGGTTATTTGTGTATCGTTCTAGTCAAGTTATTGTGCCTTTTTTGTTATTTAATATCCTTATTTTCCTGAGTCCTTTTCCTTCTGTACTTTTTCCATTCTATATTGCACATAGTTTTTGCCTCCCTACACCTTCGGGTAAACCAAGGACTTGTTTTGGTCTTCCCATTATTTCTGTTGCCCTTGGGAACAAACCTTCCCTCTGCCTCCTTGCATTTTGTTGTTACATATTCCATCATGTCGTTTACTGACTTCCCTACCAGTTCTCTGTCCCACTGAACCTCTTGCAGGAAGTTCATCATACCAGTGTAGTCCCCCTTTTATAGTTTGGCTTTTCCCATTCTACTCCTGTTACCCTCTCCACTTGTAACTCTACTATGTAATCAAAACTCAGAACCTCGTGATCACTAGCTCCATGGGGCCTCTCATATGCGATGTCCTTAATGTCTGAACTACTCAGGGTGAACACAAGGTCCAGTCTTGCAGGTTCATCCTCCCCTCTCTCTCTGGTAGTGTCCCTGACATGTTGATGCATGAGGTTTTCCGGGAACACATTCATCATCTTGGCTCTCCATGTTTCGGAACCCCCATGTGGCTCCAGGTTTTCCCAATCGATCTCCCTGTGGTTGAAATCACCAATGACCAGTAACTTTACTCTGCTCGAGTAAGCTTTTCTTGCCACCTCAGCCAGTGTGTCCACCATCGCTCTGTTGTTCTCTTTGTATTCCTCTATTGGCCTCCTGCAGTTCTGTGGTGGGTTTTACATCACTGCAATGACTACCTTATGTTCCCCAGACAGAATTGTACCTACTATGTGAACCCTTTCTCCAATCTCGTTCATGCCTTCCATTTCCTCAAATCCCCATCGGTTTTTTATGAGCAGTGGAACCCCTCCTCCCCCTCTGCTCCTTGTGTGTGTGTGTGTGTGTGTGTGTGTGTGTGTGTGTGTGTGTGTGTGTGTGTGTGTGTGTGTGTGGTGCGTGTGTGTGTGTGTGTGTTTGTGAGTGTGTGTGTGTGTGTGTGTGTGTGTGTGTGTGTGTGTGTGTGTGTGTGTGTGTGTTGTGTGTGTGTGTGTGTGTGTGTGTGTGTGTTTGTGTGTTGTGTGTGTGTGTGTGTGTGTGTGTGTGTGTGTGTGTGTGTGTGTGTGTGTGTGTGTGTGTGTGTGTGTGTGTGTGTGTGTGTGTTTGCATATGTACTCACCTATTTGTAGTTGAAGGGGTCGATGCAAAGCTCCTAGCCCCGCCTCTTCACTGATCGCTACTAGTTCCTTTCTCTGCCTTCTCCATGAGCTTTATCATACCTCGTCTTAAAACTATGTATGGTTCCTGTCTCTACTACATCACTTACCAGACTATTAAACTTCCTGACAACTCTATGACTAAAGAAATACTTCCTAACATCTGACTCATCAGAGTCGTCAACTTCCAATTGTGACCCCTTGTTTCTGTGTCCAGTCTCTGGAATATCCTGTCTCTGTCCACTTTGTCAAATCGTCGCAGTATTTTTTGTGTCGTTATCATGTTTCCCCTAACCTTCCTGTCCTCCAGTGTCGTCAGGCCGATTTCCCTTCACCTTTCTTCGTAGGACATTTCCTTGATCTCTGGAACTAGCCTTGTTGCAAACCTTTGCACTCTCTCTAATTTCTTGAAGTTTTTGACCTGATGTGAGTTCCAAACTGGTGCTGCATACTCCAGAATGGAACTGACATTCACAATGTATAGAGTCATGAACGATTCCTTAGTAAGGTATCGGAACGCTATTCTCAGGTTTGCCAAGCGCCCACATGCTGCAGCAGTTATCTGGTTGATGAGCGCTTTAGATGTGCTCGATATTATACTCATCCCAAGATCCTTGTCCTTGAGTGAGGTTTGCTGTCTCTGACCCCCTAGACTGTACTCCGTCTGTGGTCTTCTTTGTCCTTCCCGAATTTTCATGACTTTGCACTTGGTAGGGTTGAACTCCAGAAGCCAGTTGCTGCACCAGGCTGCAGCCTTCCAGATCCCTTTGTCGTTCTATCTGGTCCTCGTCGTGTGTATTTGTTTGTTTTTGCGCAGGTAGAGTCGTAAGTTTTTTCCCCACCTCTGAATTCTTATAGCATAGTTTCACTGATTTCTAACCTTATGAGCCAGATCATACCTACTCTTAAAGTTCTGTAGTGTTTGATTCAACTACCTCTTCGTCCACCGTGTTGCGCTCCTCTCATTCCAAGGACAAACGATTCATTTTTGAGCTTCTTCTTTAGCCTCAGCAACTTCACATCTCAAAAGGCTTGTCCTTATCCTCACTACTTTAATCAGAGAGAACAGTTGGCTAGCACGTCTGTCTGTCTGAGAAGAATGACATCACGGATTTAACACTTAAAATAAAGTACAAATCAGTCAATCATCTTCTGACCTTTTAATTCAATATCTTGAACAAAATGCATGTCGCTGATACTGTCTCGCTGGTCAGTCTCTCCTGTCACGTCTACAGTGTTCTTCCTGTGTCCAACTCCTTCAACAACTTCATTACCTCTTTCTTGTGTTTACCTTTTTTTCGTGTATCTGTTGTTCTTCCTTAGTACTTCTGTCCTATACTATCACGCACAGTTCCTCTATGAAGATCTTCATCAATCTTTTGTTTAGTTTCTCGCTTTCTGTTCTATCCACGAGGCTAAGAGTAACTTCACAAGCGGCGAGTTCAGAGGCAGGAACATGAGCTCACCTTGACCCCTCCAACCACACATAAGTAAACACAAAACGGTGGGTAAACACGTTCTCCTATTGTTTAATCCAACAACAGCTCTTAAAGCTTATGGTTTCTCACACCTCATATTATTTCGACTCTCCAGAAAACTCATAATACGTTTAATTAAATATTTTAATCATATTTCGACAGCCGGATTTTTGCGTTCTTTCTGTCTACAGTCTGGGGAGTAACTAAGGGGAGAGTCAGGGAGGAGGAGGGAAGAATGGGGGAAGGAGGGAAAATGGAGTAAGAGAGGGAAGAAGGGAGGAATGTAGGAGGGAAAGAGATTGAGGGGGGGAAGAAAGGAGAGCGATAAAACTGAGAGAGTAATTAGATAGAAAGGAAGACATTTGGTAGGAGTAACCTAGGAGTGTCTAGGTAGTGAGTAAATATGTTGGCAGAGAGCAGACGCCTCTTAAGATTTACTCCCTGTGATCATTTTTAGGCTTCCACTTGATTAGCCTTCAGCAGGTTTTTATAAATATACTGGAAGCGATGCAGAAGGAAGAAGCAGGAAGGAGAAGCTTAGGGGGGGGGGGATGAAGAGGAGGGAGAGGAAGGGTGGGAGAACAGAGATGCTGGAGGGAGAGACATGAGAGGAAGATGGATGGGAAGGGGAAAGGGAGGCGGAAGAGGAAGGAACAGGAGGGAAATTGTAGGAATAGTGAGAGGAAGAGGTAGCAATATGGAAGGAAAAAGGAGAGGAAGGGGAAGCAGGAGGGGTGGGAAATGATTTTTTATTTTTTAAAGTTAAAGTTCTTCAGAGGTAAAAACTCAATGTTCATCTATTTGTTTTATAAAGGTTCCTTAGAGGTTAGACTAAGTGTTTGTGGATTTATTTTAAAAGCTAAGAACGGTTAGTTTTCCTCAACTAGTATACGTCAGAATAAGCTACTTCAACAAGAAGTTCTTTTAGGAAGGCACTGGACTCTGAATTCCAAATCTGTGTGACAGTTTGAGTGAAGGATAAACACGTAATATAGCCAGAGTTTGCAGGCACCATTAATTACGTGATTACGGAATACAAAGCTCAGCTTGACTGCCTACGCAAGCGCTTTCGATCTTGCTGGGCACCTTCCTACTGCGTCATACCACTATTACGCAGTGTGTTGGTCAATATTGCGTAAAAAAAAACGCTCTATATATAATGTCACTTTCCGGGATTTGTTCTGAAACTGGATCCATATTATTCCTGGTCAGTCAGAGTAGCCATTAGAGAGAGTGAGGTGTGCTTTGTTCAGTAGATGGAGCAAGATGTAGTTGTGTGAGTAGGCTAGCTGTTTTTTTTTTTTTTTTTTTTTTTGTAAGTTTATACCATAGGTTAGTTTATTGGTATAAATGCTCTCATGTTTACCTGTAAGGTGCTAGTGTGCAGACGCCTGTTTAAGTTTTGGGAGAGTACTGGTACAGCGTGCAGGTTGAGTAGCCTGCAGTACAAGGAGGGAGGACGGGGTGTCATGGAGCCTCCGTGTTTATAAATGTTTATATATTTTGTTTCACACATTAATAGCAGTGTGCTAGTGAGTTAAGGTGAACTGGAGTGTGTTTATGTTGGTTATGGTAGAGTAGGTTGTATATGTTACTTTACTTTTAATATACATGCATATTTATGTATAGGTGAGTTTTTTGTGTCCTTCCTCATAATATACAGACCATTTAAATTTATGCTTCATACTTTGTATGAAGGTACGTGCTGGTCCTAGAGTGGTTCCTTTTTCTATTTTAAATAATATAAATGCCCCAAGACAGGCAGGTCATTTATCCTTTAGGTGCCAGGACTTTTATTTAAGTTACACAGTCAAAAAAGCGTAACAACGATATACAAAGAATTCAAGTCATTTTTGCTAAAATTAAAAATCCTCTAGAACTATTACATGATCATGTCATAAAGCCTTAACAATTACGTCCTCTACCCTCTGCCAAAACTATGTGTCCAACTTCTAGTCTTTACAGCCGTCGTCTTGTTGAAACATCCCCTATACACAGCTTTCCCAGTATGCATCTTAATCTTGACTTTGTCTCTGTAGATGCCTTTTTTCTCATTACACTGTCAGATGCTCCGAACATCCGGACATTAGTAACCTGACCTGATCCTTTCTTCTCTCCCTACCTCTACTTCTTTTCTATTTTTCCTTATTTCTTTATTTTTCCTTTCTTCTGCCTAGTGTGTTCTGTCCTTTAGTTTACCCTCCCCCTGTATTTTTGATTTAAGCCTTATGGGCCTCTAGCTCTCCTGCAGTGCTCCTTTTCCTTGTTCTTAAACTTACCCATTTATACTACTGCTACTACCACTCCTTTACTTCTATTACAGTTCTTGCCTTGTACCTTTTCTACTACTATTACTACTATTATTGCCTCTTTTCACTCCCCTTTCAATCTCTTGTGGCAAAAAAAACAACTCCCCATACTTTCTACTACCACCAGTACTTCCACTACCAGCATTACCCCTATCACTTCTTTTTCTTCCTCTCGTTTTTCGTCCCTGTCTTCCTTCGCCTACTTATATAGTGGCTCATTCACTCTTCTCTGTCAGTGTGATTGTGAATAGTCCAAGTCGGACCGAAACGTCGTTATAAGATTAACTGTCTCCTATGTGTGGAATATTTGTGTAATTTCGTCTTAAAGAAGTCTTCCTTGGTTACTCTCCTGGTTCAATGGTCGGTACTGAACACAAAAGATCAGATTTTTCTTTTCTTTAGGAAATATCAACCACCCCCTTTCTTGTTGCGTTTGTTAGTGAGGACGGACTTAAGAACATAAGAACATAAAAACGAAGGAACACTGCAGCAGGCCTACTGACCCATGAGAAGCACATTTTATATGATGCAAAGTTAGGTGATGCCTCAACCAATGAGGTGTTACCTCACTCAGTGATACCTCAGAGCTCACTGTAGCCCCATTGGTTCACAGTTTCAACAATAATTGTCTCGTTTTCTGTTCTTAACTAAAAAGAGTGCCTGGTTTGGTCTGCTGTAACTGTAATCCAATCATTACAAGGTTCGACGTGTTGTGCACTCAGAGATGCCCATCTGCAGTCTTGCCTCTCCCCTGACCTCTCTCATCATTAACAAGGCGTTTTCGCCCACAGAACTGGGACTCACTGGATGTTTCGTGTTATTCGTGTTCTTCTCACACGAAACATCCAGTGAAAATTCTAGACACTGTGTGACAACCCCAGGAGATCATTTTGAGATTTTCAAACAGGCACCAAAAATCATTCCACAAGCAAAGTCACAAACGTCAAATTTCTTCTCTATTCTGATGTTGAGTCAGAACAGCACCTTAACTTTCTGACCACGTCTGCATGACTTTAGACGCAGAGTTACTGCTATACGATTGGCCGATTAGATATTTGCATTACTGATCGGAAGTACAGATACACCTAATATGAGAGAGAAAAAAGAAAGTGGTAGAGTGGTATGGAGAGAAAATAAATATCTGAGATGGAATCTCTGAAGTTTTCCACTGAATGAAGTTAATTCTCATCATACAAGGAATACAAAATACTTATAACTTTTATGAAAAAGTAGTGTTCTGCATATGATACCTGAACTAACAGTGTCATGGCTCCCTAATCTTTTCGCCGCTAGTAGCCTTAACATATCTAATCAATATGTCAGTCGACATATTGGCCATCAAATCCAGCGTGACTTGTTCGATGTCATCATTTATTCCACCAGTGAAGTGCTCTGACATCAACCAGTAGTATCTGGAAAACATATTCCTTTACAAAGCCAAACTAGAAGTGCAAAGGCGTAGGGAAAAGATAGGGTGTGATGGAACCATTTAATGGGATCATAAAGCCCAGATCATCTGCCAGGTAACTTCATGTTATTACGATATCTAATGTGGAGAAATGCTTTTTCACTTGGAATCGACTTTGTGGAATATATATATGCATGTATATATATGCATGTATATATATATATAATATTATATATATATATATATATATATATATATATTATATATATATATATATATATATATATATATATATATATATATTATATATATACTATTGGCAGACAGTCGCTCAGGGAGGCGCTACTGTCCTGTCATATACAGTTGTGATGCATGAAACTGAGATCTCCCTCGCTGAATAAAGGTGAAACATCTGCCGTTAAAGGCAAGGATGAGTCCAATATTTATATATAAATTAATTTAGGCGAAATAGTATATTCCAAGAGAGGAAAAGATAACGGGTGAGAGGAAACAGAAAGAGGCGAGAGGGGGAGACAGAGATAAATGGGGAGATAATAGGAGATATAGTGATTGAGGGAAGAGTATAGAGAAACAGTATGTGCAAGACCTAGTGATGAAGATAGATAAATGGGAGGAAGATTTGTAAAAAATAATAATTAGGAGAGTTAATGAGAGAAAATTTAAAGGTATGAGGTGAGAAGAGAGGCAGGCGGCTGAGAATGGAAAAAGACGAGACCAGGTAGAGAAGTGTGAGGTAGAGGAGTGATAAGGGGGAGTGAAAGAGATAAGTTTGATAAGAGTTTGATAGAGAGGCTGTTGATGTGTATACTTATCTGTGAGTCATCTATGTTATATTCAAACGGGAGAAGGAAAGAAAGAGAGGAGAGAGAGAGAGAGAGAGAGAGAGAGAGAGTTGCTGTGTGCTTCTCTAAAAGTGCACATGTGCAGCATATTGATGTTGCCATCTCTACTCATCTTCAAATGATGTACTTCAAGCTATGCATAAACACTAGTACCTCTGTACTAGCATGTGCAATGTACAGACCTCAGTGCCAACATGCAGACCCCATCAACTTCCTAATGGAAAATATTGACTCCCTTCTGCTACAACAAAACTGTCAACATATCATAATTGTTGGTGACCTCAACCAACACCTTATACAGAGGGACTTTGATGACCTTCTTGCAGTATTTGACATGAGAAACTTTGTTAATTTCCCTACTCACATCTCTGGCTCCTCCCTTGACCCAGTACTGAGTGATCTTGCAGAAGGTATAGTCACTTGTCAACCCCTCGGCTACATTGGATCATCTGACCACAAGGCTATTTTTACGACACTTAAGATCCCAACAGAACGAGGTGAGGAGTCCACACGCACAACCTGGCTATGGGAAAGAGGTAATTGGCAGCCCTTTGCTCTGAGCTCGCCACCACCGATTGTAATGCTCTTCTCCAAGGGGATGTTGACAACCAAGTGAAAGCCTTCACTGGACACATCCTTAATATACAGCAAGAACACATTCCTCACCGGCAATACGTGACGAAGAGTACAGATCAGCCATGGTTTGGCTTTCGTTGTAGAGAGGCTGCTACTGCTAAGTGCAAGGCATGGCGAAGGTATAAGAGACATCCTACCACCTATAACAGGAACTTGCACAGGCAAGCCTGTAGGCATATGGGTGACGTTCAAAAGTGGGCCATCGCTAAATGGGAGATGGACACAAAAAGAAAGCTAGCATCAGGTAGGGTAGGCTCCAAAACCTGGTGGTCCCTGGTCAAGGACAGACAAGGTTATTTGCCTGATGAACTCATTCCACCTCTAAATTGACAGGATGAGACCACCTCTACTAGTTGTGAAGAGAAAGCGGACCTCTTTGCCGAACACTTTGCTACCAAAATGCAAGTTCCTGATCCAGTAAGGGACCCTCCTTGGCTAGCTGCAAGAACTGTGTCAAAACTGTCAGTGGTGACAATAAGGCAGGAAGAGGTACATTTCCTTCTTAAATCACTTGACCAAGAAAAGGCTGTGGGCCCAGACAAGTTGAGCCCAAGATTGCTGAGAAGATGTGCAGACCAGCTAGCAGCTCCTCTAACTCCCATCTTTCAGCACTGCCTAGTACAGTGTAAATGGCCCTCACTATGGAAAGAGGCAAATGTAGTCCCTGTTCACAAAAAGAAGAACAGAGCAGAAATCAGCAACTACAGACCAGTGTCACTCTCGTCAATCACTGGCAAGCTCCTTGAGACAATAATCTCAAGACAAATGACAGAGTTTTTTGACTACCGCTCACTACTTTGTGACCGTCAATATGGCTTCAGGAAAGGTTACTCTGCTGCTGATCTGTTGTTAAACCTCTCCACTAAGTGGCATCAGTCACTGGATGAATCCAAAGTCAGCTGTGTGGTAGCACTGGACATTGCTGGTGCTTTCGACCGGGTGTGGCACCAGGGCCTCTTAGCAAAACTGCAACCTCTGAGAATTGCAGGCTCTACGCTATGTCTCCTCAGTGATTACGTTCATGGTAGATCTCTAAGGGTAGTTCTCAATAGAACTGAATCAGCAAGACATCCTTTTGGAGCAAGTGTTCCATAAGGAAGCGTTCTGGGACCATTGTTATGGAATCTCTACTTCAATGACCTTCTTCACTCATCCCAGAATCCCATGCATATGCAGACGACTGTACACTGACATTCACTTATCCAAGAGAAAAAATGTCAGCTGCTCTAAGCTACATCAATCACCAGCTAAGAGCTATATCAGCTTGGGGAAATAGATTGCAAGTGACATTTGCACCTGAGAGAATGGAGCGAAACAGAATGACTTCAAGAGTGTATCAGTCTGTAGTGGAAGGAAGGCGGGGTAGGGGTCGGCCTAGGAAGGGTTGGAGGGAGGGGGTAAAGGAGGTTTTGTGTGCGAGGGGCTTGGACTTCCAGCAGGCATGCGTGAGCGTGTTTGATAGGAGTGAATGGAGACAAATGGTTTTTAATACTTGACGTGCTGTTGGAGTGTGAGCAAAGTAACATTTATGAAGGGATTCAGGGAAACCGGCAGGCCGGACTTGAGTCCTGGAGATGGGAAGTACAGTGCCTGCACTCTGAAGGAGGGGTGTTAATGTTGCAGTTTAAAAACTGTAGTGTAAAGCACCCTTCTGGCAAGACAGTGATGGAGTGAATGATGGTGAAAGTTTTTCTTTTTCGGGCCACCCTGCCTTGGTGGGAATCGGCCAGTGTGATAATAAAAAAAATAAAATTTGCACCTGAGAAAACACAAATGATGATGATCTCTAGGCACCATGATGGTAATGCCGGTGCAGTAGTAAGGATGAATGGGAGGGTGTTGATACCTGGGGAAGAAGTTGATATCCTTGGGGTGAAATTTGACTCCAAACTGACCATGAAAAACCACGTTGTAAGTCTTGCAAACAAGGCAGCCAGGAAGCTTACAGCACTTCGCCGTATAGCGCATCTGTTTGACAGTAGGGGTTGCAAGATTCTGTACGAGGCACAAGTACGCTCACACCTTGAGTATGCTCCACTTTCTTGGTTTGCCTGCCCCCCCCTCTCATCTGCGACTGCTTGACAGCGTAGAGAACAGAGCAAGACGTCTCATCTCTCGCCTGGACCCATCCTGGATAGATCTGTCATTTCAGTAGAGCCTTCAACATAGGAGGGATGTGGGTGGCCTTACTGTTATGTTCAAGGCCAATATTGTCAAAGTACCACACTTGGATTCACTTCGAGGACAGCGTGAAGCAAGCTTCTATACCACAAGACGGGCAGAAAGCAGCAACTTCACTCTGGCTGTACCCTTCTCCAGAACATCACTTCATGTGAGATCATTTATCCCCAGGATGACTCGAGTATGGAACACATTCGTACAGGATTATGATGTCAACGAGATAAAGTCAGTTGATCAAATGAAAATTCTGGCCCACAGATGGCTCAAGCTTCATCCTGTTCCCTACTTGTATGTCTCATAACAATAAAAATACTTGTATGTTTCATAACAATAAAAATACTTGTATGTTTCATAACAATAAAAATGCTTTCAAATGAGCTGATGTAGGTAACAGCTCTTAGCTTGTCAATAAAGTTAGGAATCCTTAACCTTGTCAAACCCTTTGTAAAAGAGAGAGAGAGAGAGAGAGAGAGAGAGAGAGAGAGAGAGAGAGAGAGAGAGAGAGAGAGAGAGAGAGAGAGAGAGAGAGAGAGAGAGAGAGAGAGAGAGAGAGAGGAAGAGAGAGAAGAGAGAGAGAGAGAGAGAGAGAGGAGAGAGAGAGAGAGAGAGGAAGAGAGAGAGAGAGAGAGAGAGAGAGAGAGAGAGGGAGAGAGAGAAGAGAGAGAGAGAGAGAGAGAGAGAGAGAGAGAGAGAGAGAGGCTCCAAGAACAGAAGCGTGTATCGAGTGCCACCATTATTCATGTCATGTTGTCATTTCTGCTTGGGTTTAGACTGACCGAGGGAACGTGATCAGCTTCCCTTTAAACAAAATTAGAGTTACGAATTACCCATCTGTAGTTACAGGAACAGCTCTATCTCTTTGTTACAGTGTGCATGTATGAGTGGGACAAGGTCTCACCTGTTTACTGATGCAAGAGTGTAAAGTGCTCACACTCTCAGGGACTGGTTGGAGCTCAAATATCAACCACCTTCCCTAGTGAGTTCTGAATATTGTGTGTGACTGTAGGAAGATACTCAGACATGCAAAATATCTGAAAGCTACCACAGTGCAAGCATTTTTCTGTCTGGACAATATACAGCTATCATGATAGGGATCAAATATGACTGAATCCCATTTTACAGGTGCGGTGTGATCCCTATGGATTTAATGCTTGGGTAATGACCTCCGTGTCTGGGTGTGTAGCTCCTGCAATAATATTTATAGTAATATTTATCTTTAATCTTAAATTTGTGAGTTAATTGAGAAGTTATATTTATTTTCCATAAAATTAATCGTGATATTTATGTTTCATAATAATTCAGCAAAAAATAACAACACTGGGGCCATTAAGCTTACCATATGTACACAACCAGTCAAGGTAGTGCATAGGTTGCACTTCAGTGAACAAAGTTTGCTTCAGTCATAAGAACTGATAATATATACTGGTATATATACTCCCCCAAGCGTACATGCACTCTTGCTCTCGGTACATATACATCGAAACTGTTGTATAGATTAGTATACATACAGTACAAGGTCACTTGCGATATACATGAGTAAAATTCGTTATTATGTCTTCCAGTAAAAAACTTTGAGTGAAGATCACATATAAGACAATAACTTGAAATTTACACACCAGTTGACTATACTTAATCCCATAATTACGTTAATCAATTGTCTATTACTCTAACGTAACCTTAACCTTCCTAGTCTGTTTTCTTTAGTAAGGTAAATACATCTAGGCAATAAAACAATTTTATTTAGTTTAAGAACGAAATTGGTTGTTTGAAGCTAAGTAAGTTTTTTGTGCTGATCACTAATTTAAGTTTGTTCAGTCTTTATCACGTGAAGTTTTCTAAATTATATAATCAATATTTTAGCTACATAAGATATCTGTGAACAAGTGTCTTGTGTGCTCCCCGTGGACTGAACCAAGATGCCCTCCATCGAGCAACTTTACCAGCAACTTAAGGAAGAATTGAGGGTAGCAAAGATGAAGATACGGCGATTGACCGAGGAAAACAAGAGGATTCGAAGTAGTCCTCCTGTTTCGAGTCCTCAGGTCAAGAAGGTATCGTGGTCAGTGGCTGGACAGCAGGGGACGACGAAGTTGACGATCAAGAAGACGAATGGAAAGCCAGAAACGATGAAGAAGAAAGAGACTGCTGTGGAAACTCATATGGAAACCTCCAACGCATTCTCGGTGCTACCCGACGAATGTGAGTCGACTACTGGGATCGTCACGACGAATGACAACAAGGAAGGTAAGAATATTGTTGTTGTTGGGGATAGCCAGGTTAGACACATGGATAGGGCATTCTGCCTGAAGGACAGGAGTAGGAGACAGAGGGTTTGCTTTCCTGGGGCTGGGATGGAGGACATTGTTAGCCGGGGCTTGACAAAAATCATGAACGGTAAATGGGATCAATCCTATTATTTGCCTCAGTGCTGGAGGCAATGATGTAGGCAAGCGTAGAAGTGGGATTTAGTTAAAAATTTTCAGGACAGCTATAGACATAATTAGGAAGAAGGGGGGGCGCCCTGTTATATGTGGCATTTTGCCAAGAAGAGGTGTTGGTAATGAATGGTTGTCCAGTGCAATTGGTATTAATTTTTGGCTGGATAAACACTGAAGGATAATGCAGTAACCATTCATTGACAACTGGGACAACTTCTATGGCCGGGAAAAGACATGTAAGCCAGGGATGGGGTTCACTTATCCAGGGCAAAGGTTTTGGGTTTTCTTGCTAAATCAGTTGAGGGGGTTGTTAGGACTTTAAACTAGGGGTTAGTTAGAGGTATGGGTTTAGAAATGATAAATAATGAGTATGGATATATTGACTTATGCTCTGATATTAAGAATCCTAATAGTAACTGTCATGGAGTAAAATTGGGTAATGATTAAATTTTAGAAATTGTGTAAAAACAAAGATGAATAGGAAAAATGTGCAGAAGAAAAACATATGATGGTATTTTATGCTAACAGTCGAAGTGCAAGAAATAAAATTAATGAACTACGTTTGGTAGCATGTGCTGGGAACTTTGATATCATTGGGATTAACTGAAACGTGGTATGATTTAAAGAGTCGGGGTATGACTGCTGAGGTGAATATTCGGGGATTTAAGTTGTTCAATGTGGATAGATGTAATGGGAAGGGGGGAGGAGTTGCATTGTAAGTTCGAGGGGAAAAAATTAATTGTTGCATAAAAACAGGTATAAAAATAGATGGAGCAGTAACAGAGTCTGTTTGGGTAGAGTTCGTGGAGGGTCAAGAAAAACTAATTCTAGGTGTAATGTACCGACCTCCAGGCTTGGATCACGATAGAGGGAGACTTCTTTGGGACGAAATTGTTAGGGCTTCTGGACACAGTAACATAGTCATAGTAGGGGACTTTAACTTTAGTCAAATTGATTGGAATTCTTTGACAGGTAATCTAGAGTCCAGTGACTTTATGGAAACAGTTCAGGACTGTTTTCTGAAACAGAGCGTAACTGAGCCTACCAGGGGTAATAATTTGCTAGACCTAGTCTTGTCAAATAAGGAAACACTCGTGAATAATCTGGAGATCACTGAAGAGCTTGGCGCAAGTGATCACAAATCCATCACTTATAGCATTAACTGGAAATGCAAGAATAATGATAATACAGTAAAAATCCCTGATTTTCGTTCTGCCGATTATAATGGACTTAGGGAACATCTGTCTAATGCTGATTGGGGTTATCTAGCTAATGATTTTATTGACGATAATCATACTTATGAATATGAAGGGATCTGCTTTTATGATTGTTTTCTTAATAATGTACACAGTACCCAGAGTATATACATTCCCCAGAGAGAAATTAGGTCTAATAATAACGATCCCAAATGGGTTAACAGGAGGCTAAAGCATCTATTAGGGGAGAAAAGGGGAATTTATAGGCGCATCAGAAGAGGAGAGGTTAACCTTACTGACCAATATGTTCAGCTTAAAAGAGAAGTAAAAAATGCGATTAGAAAGGCTAAACGTGACTATGAAATTAGAGTTGCTAATGAATCAAAGACTAATCCAAAGGCGTTCTTTCAAGTGAATAGGACGAAGGTGAAGGAAAAAGTAGGACCTCTGAAAACTGGGAATGGACAGCTGACGGATAATGAACTGGAAACGTGTTCCTTATTTAATGACTATTTTTTGTCAGTTTTTACACAGGAAGATGTAAATGAGATTCCAGTAATTAACAATTATTTAGTTCATGATGAATTTAAGTTAACTAATATTACTGTCACGAGGGATATGGTTATTAAACAGATAGACAAACTGAAGCAAAATAAGTCCCCGGGACCCGATGAGTTGTTTTCCAGGGTACTTAAGGAATGCAAGATGGAGCTTAGTCAGCCATTAACGAGTGTATTCAATGCGTCCATCCTTACCTGTGTTGTGCCAGAGTTGTGGAAGATGGCTAATGTGGTTCCTATATTCAAATCATGGGATAGGTCCACTCCTTCAAATTACCGTCCAATAAGTCTGACATCTATAGTGGGCAAGTTATTAGAATCAATTATAGCTGACATTATCAGAGGTCACCTTGAAGAGCATAACTTGATAAATGAATCTCAGCATGGATTCACGAGAGGTCGTTCCTGCCTGACAAACTTGCTGACGTTCTTCAATAGAACATTTGAGGCAGTTGACATTGATATGGAATATGATATTGTTTATCTGGATTTTAGTAAGGCCTTCGATAGAGTACCTCACAAGAGACTCTTGAGAAAAGTGGCAGCTCATGGTATACGAGGTAAAGTTCTAGCATGGATTGAGGCATGGCTTACCAATAGAAAGCAGAGTTACCGTTAATGGAGTGAAATCTGAATGGGGATTAGTCACTAGTGGCGTTCCACAAGGATCAGTTTTAGGCCCTCTCTTGTTCATAATTTACATTAATGACCTTGATGAAGGGATTACGAGTGACATGAGTAAATTTGCTGATGATTCAAAGATAGACCGTATAATTCACTCTGAGGAGGATATCAATGAACTCCAGGACGATTTGGACAAATTAATGTCTTGGTCTGAAAAATGGCAGATGAAGTTCAATGTGGATAAGTGTAAGGTACTTGCCCTTGGTAATGAAAATAACCCTCGAAGCTATAATCTAGGTGAAGTAGAGCTTGATCCTACAGAATGTGAAAAAGACTTGGGAGTCATGGTAAGCAGAAATCTGAAGCCAAGACAGCAGTGCCTTAGTGTGCGCAACAAGGCCAACATATTACTTGGATTTATCTCAAGAAGTATAAGTAACAGAAGTCCAAAAGTTATTTTACAGCTCTATACATCACTAGTGAGGCCTCATTTAGATTATGCTGCTCAGTTTTGGTCCCCTTACTACAGGATGGATATAGACTCAGGCGTAGAATGAGGGGAGATATCATTGAAGTGTATAAGTGGATGACGGGCATAAACAAGGGAGATATTAATAAAGTACTGAGGGTGTCGATCCAGGTAAGAACCAGGAATAATGGATTTAAGTTGGATAAATTTAGATTTAGAAAGGAAATAGGTAAGTACTGGTTTTCTAACAGAGTTGTAGATGCGTGGAACAGTCTTCCCAGTGGGGTGCTAGAGGCTAGGACCTTGGGTAGCTTTAAGAAGAGACTGGACAAATATATGAGTGGGAGGGGCTGGGTTTGATTGGTGTCATTGGGTATGGGAGTTATTTCTTGGGAAGCTTTAGGTAGTAGTCGTTTTGATAAGGACCTGCCTCGCATGGGCCAGTAGGCCTTCTGCAGTGCTCCTCCTGTCTTATGTTACCTAACAATCATAGGTATTATCTTATACATATATAATGCATATATATAATGTGATGCATGGAATGATGCAAACTAATCTTTCTTAACTTAAATTTTATAATATATGCTTTAAAAATCATTCAGTCATACAAACATATTTACATCAGTTTTCATGTTTTGTTTTCTTCGTTTGTGTTCGGTATGGCTCTCCCGCACCAGTGTCCAGCAGTAGTCGATCACTGAACGGGTCGTCAGGTTTCCCTGATGTCTTTTCTCCTTGATGACTGTGTCTTAGTGAAATCGTTCACCCTCTTGTTATGTTTCACAGAAATTGTAAGTGCTGAGTAACACAAAGTTCAGATTTGGATTCAGAGTCCCGGAATTAGAAACAGATTTTTCAACGTGAACGGAAACAACTGTTGGTCAAACATTGCTGTCGAAACATTTCGTCTGCTAGCATTCGTCTTCAACTGATAATAAAGATCCAAATCTGTAGACCAGGTGACTTATTCATCTACTTGTCTGTACTGTATATCATTGAAATAATAATACGAGGAGTGGACACAGTTACTACGGGTGCAAGCAAAGCCGCCCAGGAGGTATCCACTTCACTCACTTCACTTATATCAAAAGTTAGTACAGCTCACATACGAAAACATGGGAATAAATGTTGTGCATCGAGGTTATTTGTGAGTGGGATTGTACTGCTCTTGCTGTCGTTACGTCTAGACCTTAGACAGGAGAAACTGGAGGCCCTATCAAGTCACTTCAATTCCTTCTACCAAAATAAATGGGATAAAATATGTGTTAGAATTGCAAAGCAGTGACTGACTGCAAGAAAACAATTGGAAAATCAATTAAGACTATAGTAAAGATGTCCCTGTATTTCAGGGTTATTAAAAAAACTTAATTGTCTATCTTTGTTGGTCTGTCTGTCTGTCTGTCTGTCTGTCTGTCTGTCTCTGTCTGTCTCTCTCTCTCTCTCTCTCTCTCTCTCTCTCTCTCTCTCTCTCTCGTGCTAATGCAATACTTAGGAAAATTTCTCCCAAATAATTAATTTAAAGTTTCTTATGTGAAAGAAATTATATATATTTTCTTAAATAAGTTGTTAGGTAAGACACATATGCAACAGTTAGGTATCTTTATTGTGACACGTTTCGCCTACACAGTAGGCTTCTTCAGTCAAGTACAGAAAAGTTGATAGAAGCAGAAGATACTTGAAGACGATGTAATCAGTCCATCACCCTTAAAGTTTTGAGGTGGTCAGTCCCTCAGTCTGGAGAAGAGCATTGTTCCATAGTATGAAACAATATGGAGAAGAAGTGACAGGATGGAGCTTTTTATAGCGCCAAGAGGTGAGACGTAGGTCACTAGGAGAGGTAAGAACTCAGATGTTGAGAGGTCAGGTCCCTCTCAAATCCAGCCCCTCTCACTAGTGGAAGTTGTCGAAGTTGATTGCAGGTCTGTACCAAGATCCCCTTGTGTTGCAGTGTCTGACAGATTGAACATTAAAATGGTATAAAATACCGACAGGTTGTTAGGTAAGACACATATGCAACAGTTAGGTATCTTTATTGTGAAACGTTTCGCCTACACAGTAGGCTTCTTCAGTCAAGTACAGAAAAGTTGATAGAAGCAGAAGATACTTGAAGACGATGTAATCAGTCCATCACCCTTAAAGTTTTGAGGTGGTCAGTGAGAGGGGCTGGATTTGAGAGGGACCTGACCTCTCAACATCTGAGTTCTTACCTCTCCTAGTGGCCTACGTCTCACCTCTTGGCGCTTTAAAAAGCTCCATCCTGTCACTTCTTCTCCATATTGTTTCATACTATGGAACAATGCTCTTCTCCAGACTGAGGGACTGACCACCTCAAAACTTTAAGGGTGATGGACTGATTACATCGTCTTCAAGTATCTTCTGCTTCTATCAACTTTTCTGTACTTGACTGAAGAAGCCTACTGTGTAGGCGAAACGTTTCACAATAAAGATACCTAACTGTTGCATATGTGTCTTACCTAACAACCTGTCGGTATTTTATACCATTTTAATGTTCTTAAATAAGCTTAAAACTTCTGAACAAATGTAATTTCAGTTTTTCAATAGTAACTGTCTGATCTCGTGATGAACTGGTGTGTTTTGGGGCGTAGTCAACAGCAGTTTTAAAGGTCATGGAACTGTTGCAGGTCAGTTGTGATGTTCTCCCTCTTCCTCTTCCTTTCCTTCTTTTTCTTCTTCCTCCCTCCCCTGCCCTCCTTCTCCCCTGCCCTCCTCCCCTGTCCTCCTTCTCCCCTGTTCTCCTTCTCCCCTTTCCTTCTCCTCTTCCTCTTCCTTCCTCTTTGTCCTTCTGCTCTTCCTCCTCCTCATAAGCACTTTCCCATCTCTACACCCGTGTGGTTTTCATGTCCACACACGTACCCAGACTCCATTAAACACGAAGGAGAGGAAATGGCCTGGCGATCGTAGCCATTCTCTCACCGATTGTACTCTTACTTTCGCTTCTCTCTCTCTCTCTCTCTCTCTTCTCTTCTCTCTCTCTCTTTTCTCTCTCTCTCTCTCTCTCTCTCTCTATTTTTTTTTTTTCTCGCCATGAGAATGACATGTGCGAGATTTCATTGTTTACGGTGAGGACTGGTAAACCAACCTACAGTCTCTGTCAATTAGTATCTCAATTATATCTGTCAATTAATATCTCAGTTAATATGAGCCATTCTACCGAATGGCTCATATTAACTGACATCCGCGCCTTGAAAGTTTTTCCGATTTCTTCTGGTAAACAAAAGAGCCACTTTCCCCTTACCAAGGGGTACTGTTCAGTCCTTTTTTGTATCCCTTTCTCCACTTGTATATCTGTTTTGTCTGTAAGTTTCTCTGAACCTGTTAAATTAAAGAGGAAATACAACTAATAGAGACATCATTAAAAATACATTATTATAAACAGTATAAAGAGAATAAGTTTGTCAGTAGATTTATAATGTCAGAAACACAAAATCTGAGACGGTAAATAAAGCCTAAAGTCATAATAATGGTAAAGAGCCGTTTAGAACTAAATTTGTAATGATAAAGTTAACAAGATTTTCGGAATTATATCAAATGAGAGTAACAAGAACAGTAAATTACCTATAAAAAAATAGTATTGGAGTAAATGGTAAGACATGAAACGTACCAAGACGCATGACTACTGAACGTACCAAGACGCATGACTACTGAACATACCAAGACGCATGACCACTGAACGTACCAAGACGCATGACTACTGAACGTACCAAGACGCATGACTACTGAACGTACCAAGACGCATGACTACTGAACGTACCAAGACGCATGACTACTGAACGTACCAAGACGCATGACTACTGAACGTACCAAGACGCATGACTACTGAACGTACCAAGACGCATGACAGCTGAACGTACCAAGACACATGACAACTGAACGTACCAAGACGCATGACAGCTGAACGTACCAAGACACATGACAACTGAACGTACCAAGACGCATGACAGCTGAACGTACCAAGACGCATGACAGCTGAACGTACCAAGACGCATGACTGCTGAACGTACCAAGACGCATGACAGCTGAACGTACCAAGCGCATGACGCTGAATACAGGCCCCCCCCCCCCCCCCCCCCGCCCCACCAAGACGCATGACAGCTGAACGTACCAAGGCGCATGACAACTGAACGTACCAAGACGAATGACAGCTGAACGTACCAAGACGCATGACAACTGAACGTACCAAGACGCATGACAGCTGAACGTACCAAGGCGCATAACAACTGAAAGTACCAAGACGCATGACAACTGAACGTACCAAGACGCATGACAACTGAACGTACCAAGACGCATGACAACTGAACGTACCAAGACGCATGACAACTGAACGTACCAAGACGCATGACAGCTGAACGTACCAAGGCGCATGACAGCTGACCGGAACTTTCATTCCCATCTGTACCAGGTTTTGAAAGTTGCAATTGAAAACTGAGACACTTGTGTGACATCTGGGTATCTTTAGTGCAGAGAAACGTTAAAATTCATCGAATCAAAATCTAAAAATGTTGCCTTGTCTGAAAGAATTTTAAAGTTGCAATGACAAATGAGACATTTGTGTAGCATTTTGATGTCTGCCTTTCCCTGCATTGAACTCAAGATATCCAGACAACGCAGCCGCAGCACGCAGCCGCAGCAAGCAGCAACAAGGCTGCTCCTATATCTTGCCGTCCCCTGGGCCTATCCGAACTCCAGTGATGGCCAAATTCGCAAGTACTGCTGCAACAACATGCAAGGAACCTATAGTGACATAAAAACTGACGGTGACGACAACGAAATGGACTAAATATGACAAAAGAGGGACCGGCATTCAAGTACCAGACCTGCTGCCAGACGTGAACCAGACATGAGACGTTTTCCACTACAATGAAATAACTGACCTCCATATCAACTGCACCAGTGTTTAACGGGAAGACAACAGGCAGAAACCTGATCAATAAATCCCCAAGGAAATGACAGGTCTGTAGGACTTTTTCTTCAGTGCCAAAACGAGGGAAAGAATTGAGCATTTAAACAGGGCTGACCGGCATCCAAACAGCCGCTACTGCCAGACGTTTACAACAGCGAAGTGAAATTCTCATCTTTACTGACGTTCATCTGTTGACAGTAGCTCATATCTGTACCACCTTCATATCCCTGTACCAGTGCTAACGAGAGGGAAACACAGGAGACATCGTCAAATCAACAGTAAAAAACTCCAAAGTTATAGGTCGGATATCCCTCAGTCCCAGTCGTGAGAAAGAAGTGAATAGCTAAATAGTAAAGGGTTTTAATGTTTTAGTAGCTGACCTATATTCAGCCTGCCAGTGTACAGTGAGAGAATCATAGCAGAAAACGCCAAATATATCTATAAAACTCAAGGAAAGTCAGGTTGTAGGTGGCGTTACCCCCCTTTCAGTTTTTTTAAAAATGGCTGAATCAGCAAAAACAGGTCAGGAGACAAAAAAACCCCACAAAAACCCCCGATAAATGGAATTGAGGGGGTTTTGGGAAGGATAAAACCATGGATTAAACCTTTCTGATCTACCAGATGGAAAGGAGTTAGAAGTTAATTGAGGAAGCCAGACTGTGAAGTGAGATGGGAAGGGAGTGTGTAATAAGGGGTTAACTGTAAGGGTTTTGTGAAGTTAGGAAAAGTGAGCAGTGAAGAGGGTTTTGAAGAGGAAATTTTACTAGTAATTCAGTGGTGATTGCTAAAAGCAGATACTAAGTGTACTGGGACTGGAAAAGAGAAATAAATATTATTGTATATGAGTAAAAGAGCGAAGAGTGAAAATGGCAGGCATTAGGGGGGTACAGGGCCTGCATAATTATATTTATATTTCTTCTTCAATTCCCATGAAGAAAGAAATCAGTCATGGGGGTTGGAAAAGGTGAATGGAGTAACAGCCCCCTGGGACATTTAAAAGCCCAACGTTGCCTTTCCTACCAGAAAAGTAATGTCACTATCGCTGAAAGGGTTTATGGCAACACCGCATACCCAAACAAAACAGTGGCACACAGCTTTTATTGTAGCGCTCTTAAGTGGTGATATCCAAAATTTTAATCCAGGACCTCAAACTATTGTGCAGAGGCAAAACAGACAGTTTAAAGGGACGGTGATAATGACGGTCTAGTAGCGGGGAATGATAACCTTAACTCCATATGTAATGCATAATAGGTCAATGTGAGAAAATACAGCCATTATTATCTCAAAACACTACCAAACAGGTGCATTACACTGTACAAAAGTACGCATGAAAAACAGAAAGGGCACCTTATGTAAAATGCGTAAGGGGTGGGTGCATGATGGATGTATGTACAATTATAACAACGGTACCAGAATTCATTCTGTGTGTAACAAATGCACTTTGGCACAGTTACCTTTAGCAGTGATGACATTGATTTACCAAAATTTTAAATACAATGACCCATTGCAATATATTGATGATTATGATTGTTTTATGAAAACAGGCCTTCACTTTATTCATGTCAATGCAAGATCACTTCTTCCTAAATTGGCAGAGATTAGGATTCTAGCTAACAAAATTAGGGCGGCAGTTTAAACCATCTCTGAATCTTGGTTGGATGATACGGTGACTGACGCGAGGTCAAAATAGGTGGTTACAATAAAAACGCTTAGTTTGGAACAGAAAGGGCGTGGAGTATGTGCCTACATTAGAAATGACTTAGCTTAAAAACCCAAGACCTGATTTAATAACAATAAACTGGAGATTTATGGTTTGAAGTGCTGCTTCCTAGACCAAACCCATCTTCAATTTCAATTAAAATTCAAAGTTTATTCTCTATAAGGGGATTAAAAATGCGGAGTTTACAAAAATTTTTGGTTTATTGTTTGGTTTACATGTAGTAAAATTGTGATTAAAAGAGTGTCCCACTAGAAACGCTTAGCATGGCTAGGCATTTCAGGCAACTTAGTTTTATTCTTAATTGTAAAATATTACAAATTATGAGGTAAGTTGGTATTATGGCTAAGTGACTAAATACTAGTTTGTGAGTTTAGCAATGTGAATGCTTTTGTTTTGGCACAGTACTAGGGTTTTAGTATTGGAGTATCACAGGATTTAGTAGGAATTTGTTACGCCCTCCTACCCAGGGGCCCAGTTCTTAGAAGACTTTTCCAGAGTCTTGTCCGGAGTTGGGAAAAAAATTGCGAACAATATTACTGGGGGACTTCAATAATCTGTTTTCAGCAGCAAAATAACGGGCTATGCAAAAGGTATAAGCAAATTCTAGGGTTAAATAGTTACACTCAACTAATTAATACTCCAACCCGGTCACACAGTTCTCAGCCACCCTAATTGACCACATACTTTGTAAACCGCTCTGAGAAAAATTAGTCAGTCAGGCGTCATTACCACAGGTCTTATTGATCATTTCATCATTTACTGCATCAGGAAAATCACTATGGATAAGATAGGCTACACAGGACAATAAAAATGAGGTCAACAGAAACTACAGTAAAGAAAACACTGGTAAATAGGCTACACAGTTGTGACTGGACAGAGATAACAAGTTGCACGGACGTAAACGATGCGGGAAAAATTCAAAACAATGTTCACTACCATCCTTTATAATTATTGCACCCGTTAAAGAGGTTAGGATTAAACGAAGAACTGAACCCTGGATGAATACTGAGATATTAGATAATATGAAATTCAGAGACCAGCTGCTAAAAAGATTTAAAGCAAACAGACAGGATATTGCAGCACTAAATGAATTCCAAAGGGTGAGGAACAGAGTACAGAGACTTATAAAGGAGCAAAGGCAAAGCACTACTGCTCAAAATTGAAGAGAAAAAGCATAACCCAGAAAGCCTTGGCAACACTAAAACATTTGGGGCGTAGCCAAAAGCCAGTAGATAGGTCTAACATAGTACTCACTATCGATAATGAGGTAAGCCATGAAACATCTAAGGTGGCAAATTGCTTTAATTCATACTACAATCTGTGCATCAACACTTAGTAAGTAAACTTACCAGCTGCATCAAATACCTTTAACACAGACTCCAAAAAAGTTTCAAACATAATATACCAATAAAGGGGTAACCCCAAACAGTTGTAAACTAGTAAGTGATTCTCATGACTTTATTCAAAAAGAAAATAACAGGTTAAAAACCCAAAATAAGAGCACAGGCCCTGATAACATCCGTCTAAGTTCCTAAAAAGATGGTGCTTCTGAACTGTCAATCCCTATTGCTCACATAATAAATCTATCAATCACCACTTTAAAACCGTACCGGAGGGGTTAAGGAGGCCAGAGTTTACTCCTATCTTCAAGAAAAATAGTAGGTCTGATGTAAGCAACTATAGACCTGTTAGTATACTCAGTATAATATCTAAAATTCTAGAGAGGGGGGGTGTATTCTCAAGTAGTTAAGTACCTTAATGACAACAACATTCTCCCTAGCTATCAATAGGGCTTTTTGAAGATCCTACTTCAACCGACAACCTCTCTTATTAATCTGATGGATTAACCTGAGAACTGAAATGTCAAAGGGGAACCTCATAGGTATGGTAAAACCTTAGACCTGCAAAAGGCCTTCGATACTGTCAACCACAATTATTATGTAAAAAAACTTCAAGCTATCGGTTAGGTTCTGTAGACTGGTTTAAGTCCTACCTTAGCAAAAGGAGACAAATAGTCAAAATTTAACAAAAACAGAATCGAACCCTGCCGATAACATGTGGAGTTCCCCAAGGTAGTATTCTGGGTCCCTTATATTCTTATGTTATGTCAATGATATGGGCCCATCAGTGTCAAGTGCAAATCCTTTCTGTATGCAGATGACAGTGCTCTGTTAGTGTCAGGTAAGGGCCCCCAAGATATTACTAATGTTTTAACACTGGAAAAATGGAAATCCTTTCAGCAAATGGTTAGTAGACAACAAACTATCATTTCACCTAGGGAAAACTGAAGCCATTCTCTTTGGCACGAAACATAAATGAGAAGGGTAAATAACTTTAATGTTCAATGTAATGGGGAGCCCATCACTTTGGTTTCATCAGTAAAAAAATTTGGAATCCCCTTTGACCCAGCATGTCAGGAGAATTGATAGGGAACAGTGTAGTAAAGAAAGCGAATGCCAGACTGAAGTTCCTGTATAGACAAGCACAGTGTCTACCTACTGAGGCTCGCAGGACCTATGTCTAGCCCCTTTTACAATTTCCATTGGATTTTCGCTTGCTCTTCTTAGTACTCTGCCTTGACAAGAAAAACTGAAAGATAGACTGCAAATCACCAGAACAAAATCGTAAGATTCATGTGGGCTGGGACCAAGGGAACATGTAGGCCAGGATGAATTACAGCAGTTGGATATGTGAATGTTGAGACAGAGTAAAACAACTGAAGCTAAATCATGTTTAAAATTGCTCACAGTGGCCAGAATATCTTGCTGTCAATTTTGTCAAGGGTTTGGGGAAACCCAAAACAATCATTGTACTAGGGGGGAGAGACAACTTTTGTAGTACCCACAGTCATTTGGGCCCGGCTTCAAACACCTTTTATTATACAGCAATAAAGTAATGGAACAGACTACCCGCACATGTCAAAACCAGTCAAAAGCATGGGAAACCCGTTCAAGAAGGTGCCAAAAGGTGTCTGATTTAATGTAGCTACAGAAAGGGAGGGGAAAGATTTTTTCTATTTTTTATTAACATACGTGTAAAATTTTACCTTATTCCTAGTTAATGACCCTCGTATTGTAGATAGTCTTAATGACCCCCGTGTAGTAGATAGTCTTTTTAGTATGATAATAAGATGTTATCTTCATTATAGAATAATAAGAAAATATTATAACCTTTATATTATAATAATAAGGTAAAAGGACCCCAATGGAAATAAGTCACTCTGTCTGACTTTTTTGGGTTATCCTAGGTTCTCTACACATATGCTGCTATGTATGATAATTCTATGTAACTGTATTTGTGTATACCTGAATAAACTTACTTACTTACTTACTTAGACGTTACACAAGTACCAGGTTGCGGAGGTACGTCAGTAGCTTCTCCACGTTGAGGAGGTCGTTGACCGACCACCAATTAAAACAGTAAACTCGAGGTCAACCACAGGGTGATCGAGTGTGTGTGTGTGTGTGTGTGTGTGTGCGTGTGTGTGTGTGTGTGTGTGTGTGTGTGTGGCAGTGTTTACTAATACCACTCAATGATGCTTCATAATTAGAAGTTGTGTTTCGCTTTCTCTGTGTGTTTTTTTTTTTTGTCAGTCATGTCTCTGTGATTAGTGTGGAGAAATTTTCTCCAGAAGGGGGTATCAGCCCCCTTCAGCCCCCTTCAGCCCCCTTCAGCCCTTTCAGCCCTGAGGGGCCACTCAGAAGGGGCGAGCGTCTTGTTTACTGCTAGAGTGAGTAATTGATCACAGATGCTATGCCATGTAGTCAAATGACCTCTGCTCCTTGCAGCGGTGTTGCAACGTGTATTTTTATAAGAGACAGTACATCTCTTATTTAGCAGGACAATTAAGGAAAATCCTGCTCGTACTTTATTACCATAGTAAAGATAGTGTACTTGTTGTCCATAATTAAGGACATGCAAGAAACAAACATCTATGCGTTGCTTCATCGAGGTGCGTGACAAGGATGAAGGGTACTAGGTCAGCGTTTTTGTTTTGTGTATTAGTTGGCAGTGGACGGCATGGTGCCTGTGGGTTCTGGCAGACTATCTTTGACTCTACTAAGAGTGACAATGACGAAGGATAACCACAAAGGAACCACTTTGTTCCGTGTGTAAGTGTGGACAAAGTTGTCTCACAAAACACGATAAACATAATGAGATGGTGCTGATCAGTTATTTGTGATACAATTGTGAACAATAAAGACAAATTTTGTGGAAACATAGTGTACAGTGTTTGTTTCCTAGACAATGGATGACGTGGGACATCCATGGACACTTACAGCTTCTATCAAGTCACCGATATCTGTCGATGGTGTTTGAGAAACACCATAGCTCACGTTACAAAAGAGCAAGGTATGTTACGAATTTCTTGTTAGTTAGGGGGATTTGTTCGTATTTTCTTTTTTTTTGCGCAACTTCTGAGTCACAAAAAGTTAGTTAATCAACCTATAATCGGCGTATGGTGTGGACTTTTGAGTCCAAAAAAATAGTAAGTATTTCGTCAAGCCATCATCGAATGAATATGCTGACATAAACACTCACCTAGGGGTAATTTATTCTTACAAATTGTCATTCTCTTGTCAGCCCACTGTTGTGTGGTTTCGACTGCTTCTAGACCTCGTCTGAAGGGGCGGCTGTGTAGGACGGATTGCTGCTTTATCAGTAAGTGTTCATCTTATATAGTTATAATAATACACGGCAGTTAGGCCAACAAAAATCTCAACAGAGTTTTGGTCGTGCTCGAACCGGATAAAGACCACCTGTGGTCAAATATGTTTTACTACAGTGTACAATAACCTATGAGCAGGTCTTCGAAAAAAAGCTGAAAACTAGTGTTATACAATATAAATCAGTATAAATGGTTCTCCAGACTCAATCACAGAGCAAATGGGAGCCTATAAAAGAAAACGGGCGTCACCCAGCGTTACCCAACGAAACGGGAGATGGGTGACTCACCCAAACAAGAAGACGGGGGATGGTATCCTGCATCCTCCATCAACTGCTTCCAATCTTGAAAAATCGTGATTAATGACAACACCATGTGATTGTTGTTTGTCTGAGTGTATGTATATACCACAGTGTTTAATATTTTATAGGACAGAAATTAAGAGACAAGATTGTGTTAAGTTTGTTTCTTATTCAGATTTACCTGTTATATTAAAGGAACTTATATATAAAGTTGTAAGCTTTCAAAATATTTATTAACTGTGTAATTGTATATGTGTAAAGTAATATTCAGTGTGATTACAGTTATACAGTGCTTTTATAGTGTTTAGTGAAATGAAGTGTTTAACCACTAGTTATTTACGGATTAAAATCATCATGGGCAGGATGACACAGCAAACTCTAAGCCATAACACCAGACCATGTAACCTGTACCTTCATGGTTCATTGACCTGAGGTTAAAGCTTAGTGGTGTAGTTAGTGTCTGATCGATTATTGCTGACTTAAGGTTAACAAACTCAGTGTTTATTAGCAGTACAGGTTTTTTAAACCACTGAAGTTGTGGTGCTGAATTTTCAGTTTACAATTTAAAATGGATTGTTTGAAAACTCAGTTTCAGTCTTTACCAGACTTAAGTTTACACAATTAGAAATTAATTTCAGTCTGTCTAGGATGTAAACTCAAGAAAAACATAGATTTTGATGATCTTGAGGGTTCAAGTTTGGATTATTTACACAGCGGTATGGAAATATTAATTCAGACTTTACACAACATTATGGAAAATATATTTCTTGAATAAGATCACCATCTGAAGATGAAATTAAAAATGTTTGGTACATTTTAGTGATCAAACTATTAAGGTGGACAGGAGTACAGGCTATGTTGCATATAAAAACTCTGTCACAGAGAACTTATCTACTAGTGCGCGCAAACCTGTTACACCTGTAAGCTAACATTCAAGTGTCCCCATTACCAAGATTACCTTACATTGTCTTTACCTATTTACAGGGTAACAATTATGTAGAATTAATTAGTGGTTTTTCAATCCATATGTAAATTCACGAACTGGGACATAGATGAGATTGCCAAGTTCATTTACCTTAAAGTCTTGTGAAGGGAGAAGAACCCTCATGAACTGATTAAGTCATTTACCGGTTGGTTAAGGCAATTATCAATAGCTTGTGTTCTTAGATGCAAGGGCTAGAGTTAGACATGCAGTCCTTAATTATAAGCTTGAAGCCATACCCAAAAAAATTTTGTTTTTCTCAGACCTTACAGGCATTTAGAATTACATTAAAAATTAGTCTCAGATCTTAGATGCTAAATATGGACTTAGACAAATGTGATTGGTTTATCAGTGGTATTGCTACAAGATAAGTTGTCACCACATCTATTGAACGATTTAAATATATGTTCAATAATCGCTATTTCCACTTGTGAGGAAATTTGCAATGGTTTAAAACAATAGTTTTCATGCAGCAAGACAACGAGTCCTGATCGAAAATTCACTAATCCCGTGGATAATAAACCTTCAAACCTCAGTTTAAAAGAGTATACTACTCCCACTAATCCACATTAATGGGAATTCAAATATAGGCATTATCATGCTGTGAATTCAAATAGTCAGTAAACAGACTGGCACACATATAGTACTCCAAATGTGTACTTTGTGATGGAACAAATGGCCAGAGTTTGTAGTCAATTACACATCAATGGAGGAACGTAAACAATACGTGATTCATTCAGCTGTAAAGATGCATTCAAGTGTTAGGTGAACACAAGGAGGAAAATGTCATGAAGAAGTGTTTTAAATGCAAGCGGATTGCATCATACAGCATTATGCCCATATACTTTTGCTGAACAGCAGCTACTTCCACAGAATCAGAAGTCAACATGCCAACAGCATTAAATGTGTGAGTTAAGTTTAAAGCAACTGCTTACCGATAACTCAAGTTGTGTTATCTAATAAAATTTCACAAATCCATGTGCTATCCACTATTGATCAGGCTCACAAAGGTCCTTCATAAGAAGATCAGTGTTGCTGAAACTGAATAAAACAACACCCTATGCCAAAATACAGTTAGATATAGCTGGGTTTTTCCACAATTCTGGTAAAAGACATATGACCTAGCCTGAATCAATGTTGTATAGGAAAACAGGAGAAAAGACAGTAGATGCTGTGGTAGTAGATGATTTGCCTAAGTCCCCCTCCCCCCGTGCAGATCCAGGGATTAAAGAAACAGTTTGCTCTGCACTGAAAGGCTGTAAGGTAAAGTTCGAATGTCTGACATTACAGACGGACACAATTAGTCCAAATTGGATTTAATCATTGAAGTGTTTATTTATCACTGTTTTGTGCAAAATATAGTAAGTAAACATGAGGTTTCACTTGCTAAAACAGCAGGAGGCCACATGATATGTGGTTCCCATCCATCTCAAGTGGGAAAGAAGCTGATATTGATTCAACGTGGTAAATGTACTAGTTACGAGAATAACCGCTTGATCATGTTACCACAGCAAAAATTATCATTACTGGAAGAAAAATGGAATGAACAGTTGATAAGTTGTGGGATTTTAGATGCGGATAGGTATTGATGTATATAAACCAAGCCCACAAGTGTCTCAGAATTTATAACCAATATTTTGGACAATGTCAAAATATAAAGATGGACAGTTCTTGGGTTAGGTTACCATGGAAATTAAATCCACCACATCTGCCTAGAATTATCGCATGGATTTTCGGAAAGATGAAAGCAACAAATACATGAGCTCAGGAAGAATCCTGAGCTACTGACTGTCTATGATAATATCATACAAGATACAGTTGACAATAATTCTCATTGAGGAAATAGTCGGAATATAGTTGAAGACATAACGTCATTATCTCCCACGCACAATGGAGTTCAGAAAAGATTCTGAAACCACTCACTACGTGTTGTATTATAATTGCAGCGCACGTGCAAATAAAGATGTAGCAAGTATTAATGACTGTCTGTGACCGGACCCTCACTAACTGAGAAGTGGAGACGTGTTTAAGAAATTTCGCACAAACCAATAGCCTACACGGTGATATCTTCCAAAGCTTTCTAGAGAGTAGGACTACAAGAAATTATGATAGGAGATTTATATCGATTATTGTCGGCCTGAAAATCCACATGTCCTCAAAGTCCTGTGAAAACTTATCGTTTCAAATCAGTATTAATTGGTGCAACATCCCTCTCATCTTATTAGAAGCTTCTCTAAAAATACACATTTGAAGATTCGGAAAAGTCCCTCAAAGAAGTCTTAAAGAAAAGTTTCATGTGCAATCTTCAAGGTACTGTGAATTAAAGAGGAGGATTTGAATGCCTTATACAGAGAAGCTAACAAGGAGATGAAAGGTAGCAAATATGCCTCTAAGGATGTGGAATA
The DNA here is from genome assembly GCF_026875155.1 of Cherax quadricarinatus. Classification (NCBI taxonomy): domain Eukaryota; kingdom Metazoa; phylum Arthropoda; class Malacostraca; order Decapoda; family Parastacidae; genus Cherax; species Cherax quadricarinatus. Next base: position 61,165,094 of record NC_069399.1, on the reverse strand, counting down.
CTAATTCAAAGCACAATTAACGGGACTTATTCAAAGAAGATTTCCCTGAAACTGAAATTCCCTGATTCGAAAACAATATTGCTGGGACTTAATTGGAACACACAGGAAAGATACTTGAGTCTCAAAAAAGATAACAATAAATCTTGCAAGTTAACATCACTAAAACGTAGTTTACTGTCAGAGGTATTCACATGTTTTGCGATCCTCTAGGACTTGTCTCACCAATTACCATAAAAGGTAAAGCTTATGCAGATGCATGGAACTCAAAATTGGATGGGATGAGATATTGAGCCTCTAGATAATGAGTAAAGCATGGGATTGAAATATCCTGGGAGTTTAAACAATTCATCAAATTTAATTTCCAGACAAATAGGTCAAGAGCGAAACCATTACACATTACTTGTGTTTCTGTGTGCGTCAACAGAGGTTATGGCGCTGTAGCTTACATGAGTACATGCTGAAGGTAGTTCACTAATTACTTTCAAAGGCCAGGGTAGCACCCTTGAAGGTCAGAACAGTACCATCATATTGGAAAACTGACAGCCACTCTTTGTAGGTTCAAAAATTTAGCTGTATATCTCAACAAAGTACTGATCTATCACTATTGAGAAAAAACCGTGAATCTGGAGTGATATTGAAGCAGTTCTCCAGTGGTTAAGAATAATAAGAGTAGGTTGGTCTTGTACAGAAAGAGTAGCAGAAATAAAGGAGATGCAGAGAGATTATCTATTTCTCCACGTTTCTTCCCAAGAGAATCCAGCTGACATGTTGTCACGTGGTGCTCCCACTCAAGAAATTTGTGGTTAATAAATTTATTGGCTCCACGGACCGAAACTGGCTCTCTGTTGAAAATAACTGGCTAAGCAAAAAGCTAACATTATGCCCAGAAGAAAACTGTCTGCTTGAACAAAGCCAGTAAATAAGTTGTGTAAATACTGAGGAAACAACAGAATTAGTCATTGATGGATCGAATTACTACATCTTGGGTAAACTCTTAAGAGTACAGATATTGTCTTTAAATTCATTAAAGGAATTAAAACCCCTGATTTTGAATGTCTTGAACCATTAAATATGGGTGAAACTAATTACAGAATGACGTTTTCTCTACAGAATATTAAATTATCTAGAAACACTAGATAAATCCAAAGTATACCTCCATGATTAATTTCTTTAGAACTGATCTCGACTCAGAAAGGATTATAAGATGTCGCAGGAAGAATTCATAATTCTTCACTACTATAGAAGGCCATACATCCAATATTGATTCCCAAGAATCATTGGCTAACAAAAAATCTGATGGCCAAAACTCCCACAGTAACGTTTACATGGTGGGGTAGATGACACACTTTGTATTTACAGAAATTCCTGACTGGTTAATCAAGGTCGACAAGTGTGATTAAAAAAATAAGGACTGTATTACTTGGTCGTCAACTACGATATGCGGAGTATGTCAGTTATCCAGTCCACCTCCATTTCCATCTGAAAGGAGTCTTGTCATATCACTCCATTTGCGGTGACAGGTGTTAGGATTATTACTGGACAATAATTTTCAACCAAAACAGTTGACAAAGTTCCCATCAAGGTGTACATCTGTTTTTCACTTGTGCTTACATATAGAGCAAGTTTACATCTAGAAGTAGCCACTGACATGTTCTGCTGAAATTTTATACAAATTTATTCAGAAATGTTGCAGCCAGAAGGCTTGTCCCAGACTGATGATTTCTGCACAATTGCAACGAAACTTTGTGCTGGTGCTGCTTATATAAGCAAGATCTTTGATCACGCCAGAAGTACAACAGATGCTGATTCAACGCAGATGGCGTTGGAGGACTACATTCATCCTTAAATCTCCATCGGCACGGCGGATTTTTTTTGAAAGAATGAATCGGCATTGTAAAAACGTTGTTTTCAGGAAGATTCTTCATCGTCACGTGAAATAGAATTAGAAGACTTCCGTACTGTTGTGACTGAAATAGATAATGAGTCAACAAAACAGACACTCTAACCTTATGTTACCGATGTTAATGGACAATTAGAAGTGTTACGTCATCTCATTACTACCATGGTGGCAGATGGCTCGAACCTGTTCCTCCCGTGAATGATAAAGAATACATAGAGGATCATACTTATTCGACCCTGAGCAACTCAGAGAAAATTCAAAAACACCTTAATAAAGTGATTGTATGTTGGTGAGAAAAATTTGGAGAGAAGGGACTATCTCACCTTCAATGAGGATGAAACATTTCTATGGAAGATGTGTTCATGAAAATCTTAAGTCCTTATGGATCTGGTGAACATAGTGATTATCGACAATGATTGTCCCGAGGTCCAATGGACACTTGGAAAACAATGTGACCATATATCCTGATTGCAAATGGAATCCTCAGGACAGTGATGTTTTGAGCAAAGGTGTAGTGAAATAAGCGGACAATAAATAACTGTGCAGTTAGAAATTACAAGTTTGAAACAAAATTAGTGATTCTCCAAGAAACCAACAACAGACTAAAGCTGTTTCGAAAAGACATAGCAGCAGTTGGGTGTGCGAGTTAGGAAAATCTAAATTAAATGTTAAGTGATGAATAGTTCACCTGCAGCGAACCTCCGCCGTATACCCCCCCCAGTGTGGAGAAATTTTCTCTGAAGGGGTATCTGACCCCTTCAGCCCCTTCAGCCTTTCCAGCCCTGAGGGGCCACCTCAGAAGGGGCGGAGCGGTTCTTGTTTATGCATAGACGTGAGTAATTGATCACAGATGCTATGCCATGTAGTAAAATGCACCTCTCGCTCCTTGCAGCAGATGTTTCAACGTGCTAGTTTTATAAGAGACTGTACATCTATTATATAGCAGGGACAAATTTAAGGAAAATCCTGCCTCCCACATTTATTTACCATAGTAAAGATAGTGTAAATTGTTGTCCATAGTTAAGACAGCAGAACAAAACATTCTGCTTAGCTTCATCAAGGAGGTGACAAGGATGCAAAGGTGCTAGGTCAGCGTTTTTTTTTGTGTATTAGGGCAGGACGGGAATGGAGCAACTGTGGCGTCTGGCAGGGACTTATCTTTGACTCTACTATGAGTGACAATGACGCCAGGACTAACCAACAAAGAACACTGGATCCGTGTGTTAGTGGACAAAGTGTCTCACAAAACACGATAAACATAAGTGAGGTGTGATCAAGACTCTCTTGTGATACATTGGAGAACAATAAAGACAAATCTTTGTGGGTAAATAGTGGTACCAGTCCTGCGTTCCTAGACAATGGAAGACGTGGAGCATCCAAGGCACTTCAGCTTCTATCCAAGTCACGGATACCTGTCGAAGGTGTTGAGACACCATTAGCTCACGTTACAATAGTGCAAGGTATGCATACGTTACGATTTCCTTGTAGATCGGGGGATTGCGCCCTTAATCTTGAGTCACAAGGGAGTTTGTAATCAAACCCTATATCGGCCACAGTAGGTGTGGAATTGTGAGTCATACAAGTAAGATACCCTTCGTCCAGCCATCATGAACGAAACTATGCTGTCTTAACACCCAACTAGGGGTAATTTATTAAAAACTTAACAAATTGTAATCTCTTGACAGCCACTGTTTGTGATGGTTTCGACTGATTCGGACCTCGTCTGCAGGGGCGGCTGTGTAGACGATTTGCTGTCATTTATCAGCTAAGTGTTATTATATATAGTTATAATAAACACGGAGGTAAGGCCAAAATATCTCCAACAATTAGTATTCCATCTATAATAGACATAATTATGATGTTGTAATAAGTTTAAGAATACGTCAGTTCAAATACAGAGGAACTTTTTATTTATGCAGGTATTAATCTCCTCTTATGAACATTAAAATATAAGAAGAACGCAAGGAAACACTGCAGCAGGCCTTCCGGCCCATGCGACGGCCAGGCACACAAGTCTTAAGGCAAATGCACCCAACCTAGTTATGTTGAGAAATGGAATTACCCAGCAAGTTTAAATTTAGACAACTTAACTTAGAAAGACAAGCTCATTGCCTGCACAGCGGCCCCTGAAGGACGAGGGTCTTGAGAAGCTGTCGAAGTCATCTATCAACGAGGTGTATGAGATCATATTATGTAAAACAATTATTTACCCCTAGGGGTGTTATGTCAGCATTTTTCATTCTACTGATGGCTGACTAACTTACTTTAGTGGAATATAATGTACGAATATCACGGGGTTTATGATAAGTGTCTAACTACACGACTTATACTCAACTGCGCAGTCAATTACTAGATAGTAATAACGGTTAGAACACTTACCTTGGGTATATGTATATGATCTGTGAATTACGCCCGGATATCTGTTGAGTTGATTGAAGGAATTAGTGTTATTTGAAGAATGTCGCACGACACTCTGTTGGATTCACAAACATCGTTTGTTACAATGTTCATCTATAATTGTTACCACTATATCACTGAAGAAGCTGATCACATCTTCATACTGTAAGTGTTTATTGTGTTTTGTAGACACTTTGTTCACACTAACGCACAGATAGTTTCCTTTGTTGGTTATCCTGGCGTCAGTGTCACTCTCAGTAGAGTCAAATTGTAATCTGAAGATGCAACAGAACCACATGACCATTAATGCCCCAGAACAAAGAAAGCTGAAACCTAGTACTTTTGCTATCCTTGCCACTTTCCTCGATGAACAAAGCAGGGAAAGTTGATTCTTTGCTGTCTTAAGCATATAAAAACATGTCCACTATTCCCATACTTTGGTAATAAAGGTGGGAGCAGGATTTTCCTAATTGTTCCTTGCCAACGGTCAAGAGCATGCAGCTGTTACTTTTATTAAAATAAAATTTGCAAAACTGCAAGGAGGTCGGTCGAAAGGACTACGTCCATTTCATATCTGATCTGCTATCCAATACTCGCCTGCAGCAGAAACAAGAGGCTTGCCCCTTCTGAGAGGGCTGGGCCCTCAGGGCTAAAGGGCGAAGGGGACTGAAGGGGGCTGAAGGGGGCTTGGAAGGGGGGTGAAGGGGCTGAAGGGGGCTGAAGGGGGCTGAAGGTGGCTGATAACCCCCCCTGGAAAAAATTTTTTCCACACTGGGGGGGGGGGCGGAGGTTCGCTGCAGGTGAACTATTCATCATTAACTTTAAATTTTAAATTTTTCTCACTCACCACCACTGTGTTGTCTTTTTGAAAAGCTTTAGTCTGTGTGGTTTTGGAGAATCACTAATTTTTTTTTTTAAATTGTGTAATTCTAATGGCACTAGTTTATTTATTGTCCGCTTATTCACTACCCCTTTTTTGCTTAAAACATCAATGCCCAGTGGTTCCTTTGATAGGATATATGGTCACAATTTTTCCAAGTGGCCATTGGGACCTCGGACCTCATTGTCAAATTTCACATGTCACCAGGTCTTAAGGACTTTGATTTTTCAGGGACCCCAGCCCATAAAAGTGTTTCTCAATGAGGTGAAAAGTCTTTCGCCAAATTTTTCCCCCAACGTTCAATCATTTATTAAAGTGTTTGAATTTACGTCTGGTTTTTTTGGTTCGAAATAGTAGGATCCTCTATGATTTTTTTTTCATGGGGGGGAAAGGTTTTCGGCCTTCTCCCTGGAGAAAATGAGATGGACTTAAACCTTCAAAAATGTCCAGATCTCGGAACATAATTTAGAGGTCTGTTGTTGACTTATTTTCTTTTCAGTCAAACTGAAAGGGAAATTTCTTCTAAGTCGTTTCTTGACGATGAAGAGTTTCCTTCTTAAACAACGTTTTACAATCCCGATCATTCTTTCATAAAATCCGCCGTGCCATGGAGATTTAGGGGAATGTAACCCCAACGACAACTGCGTTGTTTTCAGCATCTTTTGTATTTGGTTGATCAAAGATTTTTGCTTATATAAGCAGCCCTGCAACAAATTCGTTGCATTATCTGAAATCATCATTTGGGAATCCCCTTTGGCTGCAAACTTCTGAATAATTTGATAAAGGGTTTCCGCAGACATGTCAGTGGTATTCTAGATGTTGCTTTTAGTAGCAAAAGTGAAAAACAGATTTTTACCCCTTTGTGGGAACTTTGTCAAACTGTTTTTTTTTAAAATTTTTTGGTCCAGTGTAATCTAACTGTAATCAAATGGGTGATATAAACAACCTTTGAGGATATGGGGGGGCCCTGGTATGACATACTCGCTTCGTGTGACGAAAAGTAATACAGCCCTTTATTTTTTTTTCACACTTTGTCGGCCCTTGGGTACCCAGTAGGTTTGTCGTATATGACAAGTGTGTCAGCTACCCCCCCAGTAACCGTTACTGTGGGCGTTTTGCTCAATCGTTTTGTTCCCCAATGATTTTTGGGGGATCATATTGGTGTATGGTTTTTGGGTGTAAAGATTATAAATTTCTTCCTGAATTTATAATTTTTTTCTGGTCGAGAAAAAGCCCTAAAGTTTAAATATGACAGGTTTTTTGGGGATTTTTCTTGTGTTTCCATAAATTTATTTTTTGTAGAGAAAACATTTTTGTATTATTTACCCAGTATTAATGGGTTAAGAATTAAATGGTTTTATTTTTTTAATGAATTTAAAGCAAGAGTTTAAAACTCTTAAGGTTTCCCCAAAAAGTGAGAAATTGATCCTCAATGATTTTTTCTGTTGGATGCTGCAGTTTTTACAAAAATTATTTTGCGGTTCAGCAGACTGTTTTTTGGATAATGTGACTTTTGCGAGGCCATTTATTTTCATTAGAGAGCCAGTTCGGTCCTGGAGCCATAATTTTTTATCCCAAATTTCTTGGTGGGCCCCCCCAGTGACAAATGTCAGCTGGATTCTCTTGGGTAGAGAGTGGAAAAAGAGATAATCTCTCGATCTTTTTTATTTTGTACTCTGTTCTGTACATAGCCCAATTACTCTTATTATTTTTTAAACCCACTGGAGACTGCTTTTTTTATCCTCCGATCAGGTTTTCTCAATAGTGAGATGATCAAGTATTTTGTTGAGATAGACAGCAATTTTGTACCTAATAGGGCTGTCATTTCCCCAATTGTGGTACGTTCTGACCTTAAAGGGGTTTTGCACCGGGCCCTTTGAGTAATTAGTGTACTTCCTTCACTTTTCTGTAAGCTACAGCGCCAAACCTCTGGGACGCATCCAGAACACATGTAATGGAAAATTGTTTCCCTTTCCCTATTTGTCGGGGAAAATTTTAAATTTTGATAAATTTGCTTAAACTCCCTGGATTTTTCACCCTATGCTTGATCTTTCTAGAGGCAAGTTCTCACCCCATCCAATTTTGAGTTCCAGCTCTTGCATAAGTATTTTACCCTTTAGGGTAATTGGTGAGACGAGTCCCAGAGGATCGAAACTTGTGATTCCCCGACATAAAATAGCTTATGAGTGTACTGCGATTTATTGTTTATTTTTTTGAGACTCAAAGTATCTTCCTTGTGTTCCAATTAAGTTCCCCGCATATTGTTGCAAAAGGAATTTCGCTTAGGGGAAAACTTCCTGATAAGTTCCCTAAATTTCTTTGAATTTGTATTCCCAAACCCTTAGAGGATATTTGCTTTTTTTCCTCTCCTTGTTTGCTTCTCTGTATAAGGGTTTCAAATTTCCCCTTTATTCACAGTACTTGAAGATTGTAATAGAGGCTTTTCTTTAAGATTTCTTAGGGACTTTCAGTTTCTTCAAATGTGTATTTAGAGTAGTTTTAGTAAGAATGGGGGTGTTGCACCAAATAATACTGTTTGAAAGATAAGTTTTCACGGACTTTGAGGTCATGTGGATTTTCAGGACAAGAATCGGTATAATTCTTCTATTTTTTAGTCCTATCTTAAGAAAGCTTTGGAAAAATCGCCGTGTAGGGCTATGGGTTTGTGTGAAATTTATAAGCACGTCTCCAAATTTCAGTTGTGAGGGTCCCGGTCATCAGACAGTTTTAAGACTTGTACATCTTTATTTGCCGTGCGCTGCAATTATATACAACCGTGTGGGTGGTTTTGAAACTTTTCTGACTCCATGGTGGGGGGATAATGAGCTTCTGTCTTCAACTTATCTTCGACTATTTTCATGAATTTATTGTCCAAATGTTCTTGTATGATATTTATAAACGTCAGTACTCTGGATTCTTCCCGAGCTCATGTATTTTGCTTTATCTGTCGAAAGCCATGGATAATTGTAGGCAGATGTGGTGGATTTAATTTGTGGTAACCCAAAACCCTACTGTCCGTTTTTTAAATTTTACAGGTCCAAAAATTGGTTAAAGTCTGAGACTTTGTGGGGTTGGTTTTTTAATCAATACTTGCATCTAAATCCCACAACTTATAAAATGGTTCTTATTTTTCCCGTTTTAAAGATAATTTTTGCTGTGGGCTGATCAGCGGTTTTTTCTCGTAACTAGTACATTTTCACTGAAAAAATATCAGTTTTTTCCCACTTTGAGGGGAATGGGACCAATATTGTGGCCCCCCCTGCTGTTTTCAGCAAAGGGAAAATCTGTTTACTTATTTATTTTTCACAAACAGTGATAATAATCACTTCCAATGATTAAATCAATTGGAATAAATTTTGTCCGTCTGTATTCAGGCAGGAACTTGACCCCTTTGTGTTTCAGTGCTGCAACTGTTTTTTTAATCCTGATTGCACAGCTTAGGGAAATCATCTATACCCCAGCTTCTACTGTCTTTTTCCTGTTTCCTGCCAACAGTGATTTGGCAGGTCATAGGTCTGTTTTTCCCGAATTGTGGAAAAAAACCCCTATATGAACTGTATTTGGGTAGGGTTGTTTATTCAGTTTCTGAACACTGATTTCTTAGAAGGACCTTTGTGAGCCTTGATCAAATAGTGTTTGCACATTGGTTTTGTGTAAATTTTTTAGATAACTCAACCCAGCTATCGGGAGAGTGTTGCTTTAAACTTATCTTACATTTATGTGTGATTGTTTACTTCCCGTTTTTGTGGGGTCTTCTGCTGTTCGCAAAAGTTTTGGGCATAAAGTTGTATGATGCATACCCTTTCATTTTAAAAACACTTCTTCAGTGAGCATTTTCCTCCCCTTTTGTCACCTAAAAAACTTGATGCACCTTTTCAGTGATGAACACGTTGTTTAGGTTCCATTGATGTGTATTGACTACTTTTTGTGCCCCAAAGTCTTATCACAAAAATAACATTTTGGGGGTACGTTTATGTATGCAGTTGTTTACTGTCTGTTGTATTCACAGCTTTATAAAAGCTATATGGAATTTTCCCCTTATGTGGTTAGTGGGAGTAGGTTATCTTTTTTTTACTGAGTTGAAGGTTTGTTTCCCCCTGGATTTGTGGTTCTTTCTCGTAGTAGTACCCGTTTAGTAACCAGTTTCCGTAAACCCGTGTCCGTAGATACTATACCCAACCGTTTGTGGGGAATATTGACTGATTCATTTGCTGCTGACCTAGCGGGTTTCAAACTCCTCAACCCCTAGGCCTCATGGGTCAGTTTAGGGGGGAGCAGAGAGAGGCGGACGGGTGTTGGCGCTTTTCCTACTTCCCGTTATATTTATGTCTACCAGCCTACGGAGTATTCTTACCCCATCCACATATTTAAAAACCCCCCAAAGACAAATGGTGGCACCGTGCGAGCTGGGTTTAAGGGATTTCAGCGTTAGAAGATGTTTGTGGGTTTTCCGGCAGGTAGAGGTGAACCCCTCTCAGCCCCCACCTGTGTTTCCCCGCCTGCAAGCTGTTGCACCGTTTTTCAAGCTTCCGGTTAGTTCGTATGCTAATTGCATCATCTCCCGGGGGGTTTACCCGGATTTTTTCAATTAACCAGCCAAAGCCGCTGTGGAAGTGAAGCCGTCGCCTATCATCCAGCCTGTCTCTTGTCATCCACCTGTCCTTCTTTCTGTGGCATCGTTTTCAGTCTTCCAGTAGCCATTCTTTGGGTTAAGCCAGTCAGCCGCCCAGTTTAACCAGTGAGAGAGAGAAATAAGCCATGCAAATTCTCTGAAGTATTGTTTATATATCGTTGTGCTTGGATACTGGTAAGTGTGGGTTTTGATCATCCCCTTGTGGCATTGTGATTTAGTTAAAGCCACCTTGTGCGTGTGTGAGAATGTGCGTGGCGTGAGAGCGCACATGGGCCAGCTTGTTTCCGCTGCCCCCACACCACCCGCTACCCACCACCCACCACACATCATTCACTCATCTACTGAGGCTGTTTGCACCTTGTACCGGGTCCTAGTACTGTTTAGCTCAAATAAATTTGGTCAAGAGATTGTGCTGAGCGCCAACGATAAAAGCCAGTGAGTTCACCTAGAAAAGGCATTTCTTCCGCGAAGTGTGAGTGTAGGCGTCATCTCCGCATAGACAAGCTTCACTCATCACTGTCACCATCACCATCTACCACCTCCGACTTCAGTGATAATTTTCTGTTTTAGAGACATTTTCTTGCATTTAAAGCATTTGTGTGTGTGAGACATTTACAGTGAATTTCTCGTGTACTCTAAGCCTTGTGTTTTCAGTGTAGACTCAGTGTTTCTTTGACTCATTAATTTTTTTTTGCAATATTTTTCAGTGTTATCGCTCATCTCATATTTTTTTTTATCTGTGTTTTTTATGCTACTCTCTGTCTGTAGTAATTTATTATTGTGTAGTGTACCAGTCAGTCATCCGTGTGAAGTAATTCATTTTTGTTATCTTGTATTCTTTCAGCATTGTATTCTCCAGTATTTGTCATTGTAGTTCATGCAGTGATATCCACCCCAGTATACCAAATTATCCATTTATTTCTGTGTCTTTTTTTTCGAACACCAGCAGTGTTCCTCATTCTCTGATCTTTTCGCAGACTTGTGACATTATTATTGCCAGAAATTTTTTTGTAAATATCAGTCACAGCAAGATTTTGTTGTAAGAATCTACTAAAAAAAAAATGAATAAGTGAATACGTTGTGTGTGCCCCGCCACTTGTAAGTGTTGTGTGCCCCGCCACTTGTAAGTGTTACACTTCCAGTTTTGTTTCTTGTTTTATTTTCATTCATATTTTTCATAATTTCTTTGAACAAATTCACTCTTAGTGTAATTTCAATTTCTTTTTTAACGAAAAAGTGTTTTCTTTACTCTGAGTAATGGATTTGTGGATTCTTCATCTTGTCTCGTTGCTTGCTGCATGAAACTTTGTTTGTAAACCATTGCTAATTTCCTCACAAGGGGAAATAGCGTTTATTGAACATATATTAAATCGTTCAATAGTTTGTGGTGACAATTTATCTTGTACAATACCACTGATAAACCAATCACATTGCCTCAGGTCATATTTAGCACCTAGAGATCTGAAACTATTGTCTAATGTGATTCTAAATGTCTGTAAGTCTGCAAAACAATGTTTGGGTGGCTTCAAACTTGATATTAAGACTGCATGTTTTAACTCTGGGGCCCTTTTCAGCATCAAAGTAATTGTCTGCTAAGACACGTAAGGCTATCTGATAATTGCCTTTAACCACCGGAAATTAACTTAATCAGTTCATAGGGTTCTCCCTTTACAAGACATTTAAGATATTTGTAGATAAATTGGATCAGAGAACCGACATGTAGATAATTAGACACATGTGCAACGTCTTGGGTAACTTATTGAGGAAACGTAATTCGCCACACAGTGGCTTCCAATCAGATCCATACAAAAGGAGAATCTTGAAGAACAGGAGGAGATGAGGTAATCATCCCCAACTCTTGAGTCATTGGTACAGTCCATCAAACAAGATATAATACCGTATACGTGCCTGAGAAGGAGCTTATAAACCTTGGCTATAAACCGCTTGCCCTAATTCTTGGGCACGACCTACTTCAACTTGAACAAATTTACAACGACCTATGAATTCATGCACCTCTCCGCCAACGGTTTGATAAAGCTCCATACACAATAAACCGCACAAAAAACGACAGAATCTTACACGACGACGTTATACGGTCCGACTGGACCATTGACAATGGTCCAAGTCGGACCGAAACGTCGTCGTAAGCTTCTGTCTTCATTAATGTGCTGGTTATATGTGTATGCGGCGTTCCATTCACTTATTGGTGCCTTTTTGTTATCTTTATATGTTTATAACAGCTCCTGTCTCATCACGTATGCCGTATACCACACCCCCCCCCCCTCCCCCCCCCCTCAATTCAAGATTGATGGACTGACCACATCGACTCAAGGGTTGAGGACAGAATACCTCATTCTCCTCCTGTCTTCAAGATTCTCCTTTGTATGGAACAGATAAGCCACTGTGTGCGAAACGTTTCCCCCTCAATAAAAGATACCCAAGAGTTGCACATGTGTCCTAATTATCAATCATTTCAGATAATTGAACTTAAGCAATCTCCATCTATGTCAGTTCGTGAATTTACAATGGATGAAAACCACTAATTGAATTCTTCAAATTATGACCTTGGAAAATAGTAATTGACAATGTAGGTAAGCATGGAAATGGGACACATGTTGTTTACAGGTTTAACATGTGATTGGACCAACTAGTTTAACAGTAGGTCGCTGTGACACAGAGTTTTGGCCCGGCAGAAGCCTAGTGCACCTGTCCACTCTTAAAATGTATGATTACTAAATGTATCCAAAACATTTTTAATTTCATCCCTCAGATGGATCTGACTCAAGACATTCCCCTTTCAATAATGTGTATAGGTCTGAACTAATTATTTTCAGACGTGTGTAATTAAATTCGCAAATTTGAACCTCAAGATCATCAAAATCAATGTTTGTATCTTGAGTTAATCAAAAACAGACTGAACTTAGATTTTACTAATTGTGTAATTTTAGTACTGTAAAGACTGAAAACTGAGTTTTTCAAACAAGCCATTTTAATGTTATACTGAAAATTCCAGCACACCACACTTAAGAGTTTAAAAAAACAACTGTACTGCTATAAACAGCAGAGTTTTTGTTATGCTAAGTCAGCAATATCGAGTCAGACACTACTGACCCAACTATGCTTAACCTCAGGGTCAATGACCATGAAGGTTACACCAGTACATATGGGCTGGATGTTTATGGCTTGAATTAGTCTGTGTCCGCCTGAACCACGATGATTAATCGTAAATAACGTTATAACACTTCATCACAATACACTAAAAATGTCACAGAAAACTGTAAATCACCATGAAATATTACTTACACATATATAAATGTCACTGGTTTATATGTTAATTGAAAGCTTACAAACTATTATTTATAATATCCAATTAATAATAACAGGTATATCTATAAGAAAGCAAACCTTTAATACACAATCCTAGACTCTTAATTTCTGTTTATAAATCATAAATAAACGCACAGGTGGGGCCTGGGTGGTTAACGCTCACGCTTTCAACACGGAGAGGGCCTGGTTCGATTCCCAGCCATAGTAGAAAACATAGGACTGTATTTCTTTCCACAGTTGTCCTATTTTCCCCATCTAGTAAAATGGGTACCTGGTGTTAGTCGACTGGTGGTGGCGTTCGCATCCAGGACAGAAACTGACCTAAGGAAGTCTGGTCACTAGGAGTAACCGGCCCGCGGGGTGGTGTTGACCGCGCCCCGGAAACACTCCTCCAGGTAAACTCCAGGGTATGTGTATATACACACAGACAAACAGAACATCAGTTACAACAATGTTGTTGTCAGCGTTTTTCTCATAGATTGGAACAGTGGATGCCAGGTGCCCATCCCCCCGTAAACCTGTATTGAGTGAGTCACTCAGGCTCCCGATTTCTATTTGAGTGAACGCTGGGTGAGGGCGCCCGTTTTCCTCTCCCCCCCCACCCCTCCCCCCCTCCCCCCCCCCCCCCCCCCTCCCTCCCCCCCCCATCCCCCCCCCCCCCCCCCCCCCCCCCCCCCCCCCCTTTTTGGCTGCCCATTCTCTGTGATTGAGTTTGGAGGGACTCATTTAATACTGATTTAAATTGTAAAACACTAGTTATTAACAGCTATTTTTCGAAGGACTAGGCTCGAAGTTTATTTGTACACTGAAAGTAACAACATATTTTTACCACAGTGTGGCCTGTTTTTCCGTTACGAGCACACCAAATGTTGAGAAATGGCATTACCATCAAACGTTTAAATTATAGTAAACATAACTTTAGTAAGACAGCTCATAGGCCATGCAACAGCCGCCCCATGCAGACGAGGTCTTGAAAGCTGTCGAAAGTCATCTCTCAACGGTCTTGATAATGAATCATATTATGTATACAATAATTTACCCCAAGGGGGTTAATGTCAGCATATTTCCCAATTCACTGATGGCTTGACAAACTTACTGTGTGGACTCAAGGTCACGCATATCACCGGGGTTTATGATAAGTGACTAACACATGACTTTTATACTCAACTGCGCATCAATAGACTACATCACGAGTTAGAACACTACCTGGTGTAAATGTAATCTTGACCTGTAAATTACGCCAGATAAACAAGTTGAGTTATGATTGAAAAATAAGTACTTTGAAGAATGATCGCACTACACTCTGTTGGATCACAACACTCGATGTTATAAATGTTCAACAATAATTGTTTCACAAAACATATCACTGAAGAAGCCTGATCACACTTCTCTGTAAGTGATATATTGTGTTTTTTGTGAGACACTTTGTTTCACAATCTAACGCACAGATCGTTCCATGTTGTTATCCAGGCGTTCCCAGTGGACACTCTCATTAGAGTTTCCCAAAGTAATCTGGAAGGAAGCCCAGCACCCCACCCATAACTGCCCTTCCGCAGCCCAAAAGCTAAGCTGACACTAGTACTTTTAGCTTCCTTGCCACTTCCTCGATGAAGCAAAGCAGAATGCTTGATTCTTGCTGTTTAAGCATAGACAAACAATGTCCACTATTCTTTAACTATGGTAACTAAAGTGGGAGCCGTGGATTTTCCTTAATTGTCCTGCCAAGGTCAGGACTGAACATATCATTTTAAAAAATTAAACTACACTTAGCAACACTGCAGGCAAGGAGCGTCGGTCGAAGCAACCACGTCCAATACTCCTTACTGCAATCTGCTAATCAATTACACCGCTGCAGCAGTAAAACAAGATGCTTGCCCTTCTGAGAGGGCGGTCCCCTAGAGCTGGAAGAACAGAGAGCGGGGTGCTGAAGGGGCGCGCCGCGCAGCGCCGCCCCAGAAGGGGCTGAAGGGGGGCTGAAGGGGCTGAAAGGGTCAGAAAGGGGGGCTGCTAACCCCTCCAGAGAAAATATTAAACCACAAGTCAGGTCAGGACACACTGACTTAAGGAGAAACACGGCAAACCGACTTGGCTGTGTACACAAGCTATCAGGTCTAACTCACACCCACCCACATCCCACATGTATAAATCCAACCTATTTTTAAAGCTACAACAACGTTCTGGCCTCTAAAACTGTACTTGGATTTGTTCCACTCATCCACCACTCATTAGCCTAACCAGTACTTTCCTATCTCCTTCCTGAATCAAATTTGTCCAACAAAAAACCATTGCTGCGAGTCCTGTCTAGGCTAGATATTTTCAGCTCACTATTTACATCCCCTTTATTTATTCCTGTCTTCCACTTATACACATCAATCATATCCCCCTAATTCTACGTCTTTCTAGAGAGTGCAGATTCAGGGCCCTTAGTCTATCCTCATAGGGAAGGTTTCTGATACATGGGATCAACTTTGTTATCCTCCTTTGTACATTTTCCAGAGAATTTATATCCATTCTGTAATACGGTGACCAAAACTGTGCAGCATAATCTAAATGAGGCCTAACCAAGGATGTATAGAGTTGAAGAACAACTTGAGGACTCCTATTATTTATGCTTCTTGATATGAAGCCAAGGATTCTATTAGCTTTATTGCGAACACTTATGCACTGTTGTCTTGGTTTCAGATTACTGCTAACCAGAACTCCTAAATCTTTTTCGCAATCAGTAATATTAAGATCAACATTATTTAATTTATATGTGGCATGGTTATTGTCCTGTCCAACATTTAGAACTTTGCATTTGTCTATATTAAACTGCATCTGCCACTTCTCCGACCACTGCATCAGTCTATTCAAATCTTCCTGGAGTGCTCTAATGTCCTCGTCAGAATGAATTCGACGGCCTATTTTGGTGTCATCGGCAAACTTGCTGATGTCGCTCTTTATGCCCTCATCTATGTCGTTTAGGTAGATTGTGAACAGCAGGGGGCCCAACACTGACCCCTGTGGAACACCGCTCGTGACGCTTCCCCACTCTGATTTCTCCCCATTTATGCAAACTCTCTGCTGCCTATTTGTCAACCATGCCTCTATCCAGGAAAAAAATTCTTCTATTCCATGTGCTTTAATTTTCCTCAATAGTCTCTGATGTGGGACCCTGTCAAAAGCCTTACTGAAGTCCATATACACAATATCATATTCATTACCATGATCTACCTCCTCAAATACCTTAGTGAAAAAAGCTAATAAATTCGTAAGGCAGGAACGCCCCTTTGTAAAACCATGCTGAGATTCGTTGATTAATTTATGCTTTTCAAGGTGGCTACGAACTGCCTCGGCAATTATTGATTCCATAAATTTTCCCACTATGGACGTTAGGCTTATTGGTCTATAGTTCGACGCTAAGGACCTGTCACCTGCTTTGAAAATAGGTATCACATATGCCATTTTCCACTTATCTGGCACCATGCCAGTTTGTAGTGATAAGTTGAAAAGATTAGCCAAAGGTGTGCTAAGCTCCTCTTTACATTCCTTTAGAACCCTTGCGTACAGTTCATCAGGGCCTGGGGATTTGTTAGGTTTTAATTTATCTATTTGCCTAAGGACCATGTCACTTGTGACCCTAATCGTGCACAGTTTATTATCGTCCTGTTCTACATAATTTATCATTTCTGGAATATCGCTGGTATCCTCCTGTGTAAAAACTGAGAGGAAGTGTGTGTTAAAAATTCTACACATTTCCTTATCATTGTCAGTGAGCTGACCCGAGGAACTTTTGAGTGGGCCTATCTTGTACCTGCTCTTACTTCTGTATACCAGAAAGAATCCTTTTGGGTTAGTCTTCGATTCTCTTGCAACTTTAACCTCATAATCTCTTTTTGCTTTTCTAATTCCCTTTTTTATTTCACTCTTTAACCGAATATAACGATTTCTTAATTACCCCTCTCCTCTTTTGATTTGCCTATATATGTCTCTCTTTTGACCGATCAGATATTTTAATCTACTGTTCATCCATTTAGGATCATTTTTGTTTGATCTGATTTCCCTATTTGGAACATAATTTGAGTGAGCAGCTAGAATTATGCCCTGGAAAGCGTCATATCGGCAACCATCACCACCTACCTGACCCTTAGTCAGGTCATTCCAGTTCAGCCCTCCTAAGTAATTTTTCAGTCCTATGAAATCAGCCAAGCGAAAGTCAGGGACGGAGACTTGATTGCCATTATTAGGGGAACTCCATGATATATTAAAACTGAGTGATTTGTGATCACTTTCCCCAAGCTCATCATTAACCTCAAGATTATTAATTAGTGTTTCCCTACTGGCAAGAACCAAGTCAAGGAGGTTATTTCCCCTAGTTGACTCTGTCACAAACTATTTTAAAAAACAATCCTGGATCGTATCAAGAAAGTCACCTGACTCTAAATTTCCTCTCAAATTGCTCCAGTCAATCTGTCTATAGTTGAAATCTCCCATTAGCATAACATTTTCGTATGTAGATGCCTTACGAATTTCGTCCCATAGAAGTTTACTGCACTCCCTATCAATATTTGGGGCCCTGTAAATCACACCCAAAATTAGTTTTTCTCGGCCCTCGAGAAGCTGTAACCAAACAGATTCAGTGGCCGACGCTTCTAATTTTATATCTTGTCTAACACAACAATTTAAATTGTCTCTGATATTCATCGCTTCTCCACCACCCTTCCTGTTGACCCTGTCAGTGTGGAACAATTTATAGCCTTGTATGTGACATTCAGAGAGCGTCTCTCTATCTTTCAGATTGAGCCAGGTCTCTGTTATAGCAATAATATCTATGTTTCCTGCACTTGCAATTAATCTTAGCTCATCTATCTTATTTCTTACATTCCTGCTATTAGTATAGTAAACCTTAAGGGAGCTAGTCCCTTGCTGCCCTTTGCTGTCCCCCTTTGTTTGCTGACCTGATCTATTGTCTTTATTTATAACTTCATGCTGAATGCCTTTTATACATTTACTGTTTCCAACCCTAGTGTTGCAACCTGTTTGTTTCCCACACACACCCATACCTCTATCTTCTATCAGTTTAAAATCATAGGAATTTCACCAATGGCCTTCTCAATTGAGTTTGCAAGTGCTACCACCCCAGCTCCAGAGAGATGTACCCCATCCCTTGCATACATATCATGTTTGCCATAAAAGTTGTTCCAGTTGTCAATGAATGGGATTGCAAGTTCCTTGCAGTATCTGTCTAGCCAGCAATTTACACCAATTGCCCTAGACAACCATTCATTTCCTACTCCCCTTCTAGGCAAGATGCTACATATGATTGGGACCCCTCCCTTAGACTTAATGAAATCTATAGCTGACTTGTACTTATCTAGCAGCTCTTCTCTCCTACCCTTCCCAATATCATTTCCACCAGCACTGAGACAGATAATGGGCGTGTTCCCATTATCCCTGTTAACTATGTCCCCAACACCAGCTCCAGGGAAGCACACTCTATCTCTCATCTTCTTATTCCTATTACAAAAAGCACGGTCAATATATCTTACCTGAGAGTCACCAACCACAAGAATGCGCTTACCTCTGTTAGCAGGGGCAGTAGTACCCTTACCTTCACTGGCCACTGAAGTACATTCATCCTGAAGAACAGAGAAGCGATTTCCTACCTTCAGATCTTCACTCTTAACTTTCCTTATTCTGATTCTCCTCTCATTACTGGTTACCACTTGCCACTTGTAGCAGGTGCTGGACTGCACCTCACTGCTGGTAGCCGTTGCTACCTCCCCACCTACAGCCTCCTCACAGCGAGAGACAGACTGCACCTCACTGCTAGAAGCCTCATTCCCCACAACTCCAACCACCTCACACTCTCTCCCAGACCCATTGAGGTGGACCTTCAGCCTCCTAATCTCCTCCTGGAGAAGCAAGACCTCCTCCTTCAACTCTCCAACCTCAATTTTTAAAACACTGCAGAAGCAAGCCATGCTTTGTAACCGTCCACGCTAATCCCCAAAGCAGCTCAGGGTCTGTGACCTCACGTGACGACTGACCACTGACCTCTACGTATGTGTATATGAACAAAGAATATCGTAAAAACAAGGAATACCAAATCAGCATTTCTCTTCTCTTCCTCCTCATCCTTATCCTGTCTTTCCCTTTAATACTTTCCCCCTTCTTTCTTCTGGCTTTAATAAGAGCATAATATAAGAAAGGAGGAACACTGCAGAAGGCCTATTAGTCCACACTAGGCAGGTCCCTCTCATACCCAAACCAAGAAACAAAAATATTCTCCCAACCCTTCCATAACTACCACATCTTTGAATAACTGCATTCCATTTTCTTTAGCCTTAATACCTTTCCATTTCATTTCATCTTAAAAACAACCTCCTCTCCTTTACCCCTTATTACCTTCCCCCATCCTACCCTTCACCTTCTTTACCCCTTAACTTCCCTACCTATTCCTTTTCTTTTAGTTAAGACACTTATGCAGCTTTCCATATCTTTCCATTTTCTGAGGACTTTCCTTGCTCCTCTCTCTTCTACTGAGAAGTCAGTGCCACTCCTTGACGAGCTTCGTCTTCTCCCCAGCTGCTGCT
Organism: Cherax quadricarinatus; assembly: GCF_026875155.1. Lineage (NCBI taxonomy): Eukaryota > Metazoa > Arthropoda > Malacostraca > Decapoda > Parastacidae > Cherax > Cherax quadricarinatus. Next base: position 61,145,382 of record NC_069399.1, on the reverse strand, counting down.
GCTGCTGTTTATAAATGACAAAGCGCCCCCATGTCTCTAATTTCCTCTCCCAGTTATGTTATGGATCGATGGAAAGTGTATCGTTGGTACTCGTGTTCCAGGATAGTTGTAGTGTGTTTGTGTGTACTCACCTAATTGTAGTTGCAGGGGTCGAGACTCAGCTCCTGGCCCTGCCTCTTCACTGAACGCTACTAGGTTCTCTCTCTCCCTGCTCCATGAGCTTTATCATACCTCGTCTTAAAGCTATGTATGGTTCCTGCCTCCACTACATGCTCGCCAGACTGTTGCACTTCCTTACCACTCAATAACTGAAGAACTGCTTCCTAACATCCCTGTGACTCATCTGAGTCTTCAACTTCCAAGAGTTACCCCTTGTTTCTGTGTCCCCTCTCTGGAACATCTTGTCTCTGTCCACCTTGTGTATTCCATGCAGCATTTTGTATGTCGTTATCATGTCTTCCCTGGCCCTCCTGTCCCCCAGTGTGGTCAGGCCGATTTCCCTCAACCTTTCTTCATAGGACATTTCCCTTAGCTCTGGAACTAACCTTGTCGCAAACCTTTGCACTTTCTCTACTTTCTTAACGTGCTTGACCCGGTGCGGGTTCCAAACTGGTGCTGTATACTCCAGTATGGGCCTAACGTACACGGTGTAGTGTTTTGAAAGATTCCTTACTTAGGTATCGGAACGCTATTCTCAGGTTTGCCAGGCGCCCATATGTTGCAGCAGTTATCTGGTTAATGTGTGCTTCCGGAGACGTGTTCGGTGTTATACTCACGCCAAGATCTTTTTCTCCTTGAGCGAGGTTTGCAGTCGTTGACCACCTAGCCTCTACTCTGTTTGCGGTCTTCTTTGCCCTTCTCCGATCTTCATGACTTTACATTAGGCAGGGTTGAATTCGAGAAGCCAGCTTCTGGACCAGGTGTCCAGCCTGTCCAGATCTTTTTGAAGGCCTGTCTGATTCTCATCTGATTTAACTCTCATTAACTTCACATCATCTGCGAACAGGTACACTTCCGAGTCTATCCCTTCCATCATGTCATTCACATATACCAAAATAGCACTGGTCCTAGACGA
>NC_069399.1:61120962-61143807 GCF_026875155.1 Cherax quadricarinatus | reverse complement strand
ATCAAGGAACTATGTGAGTAGTCACGAAAGCGCTTGGAATTTCTCTATTCTTTCAGAGTGGTTGTTTTGTATATATATATATATATATTATATATATATATATATATATATATATATATAATTATATATATATATTATATATATATATATAATATATATATATATACATATATATATATATATATAAAATATATATATATATATATATATATATATATATTTTATATATATATATATATATATATATATATATATATATATATGGACCGCACATTCCTACAAGAACAACCACCCAGCAGAGCTAGGTGTTTTACATTGATCCGAGGACATACAGTAGTGTGGGAGCCTCTGAGATAATTTCATTCTAATCCCCGTTTGATGTAACAGGCTCCACAAGCAGTATATATATTATTACCACGAACGAGTGGTATTGAATCAATAATAACACTGCGACTAGCCGAGAATTCGAACCCATCGAAAATCACATGACACTCTAATCCACTGAACCACTCAATCCTACAAGAATCAAGCAACCAGCACAGCTAAATGTTTTACCTTGATCTGAGGACATACTGTGATGTGGGTTCGAATGCTCGGCTAGTCGCAGTGTTGCTATTGATTCAATACCACTTGTTCGTGGTCACAATAATATATATACTGCTTGTGAAGGCTAGTGCACCAAACGGGAATTAGAATGAAATCAGCTCAGAGGCGCCCACACCACCGTATGTCCTTGGATCAAGGTAAAACACCTAACTCTGCTGGGTGTTTGATTCTTGTAGGATTGTGTGGTCAAGTGGGTTAGAGCGTCATATGATTTTCGCTCACCATGAGGCAGGGTCAAAACGACGTGGGTTCGAATCCTCAGGTAGTCGCAGTGTTGTTATTGATATATATTATATATATATATATATATATATATATATAATTATATATATTATATATATATATATATATATATATATATATCAGGACTCAAGTCCGGCAGGCAGGACTTGATTCCTGGAGATGGGAAGTACAGTGCCTGCACTCTGAAGGAGGGGTGTTAATGTTGCAGTTTAAAACTGTAGTGTAAAGCACCCTTCTGGCAAGACAGTGATGGAGTGAATGATGGTGAAAGTTTTTCTTTTTCGGGCCACCCTGCCTTGGTGGGAATCGGCCAGTGTGATAATTATAAATTATATATATATATATATATATATATATATATATATATATATATATATATATATATATATATATATATATATATATATATATATTGTCATCCAAACACTATTAATATTTAATAAAATTTCAAGGGATAATGGCTCGATTTTTTTTGACAAACTGTTACAAAAAACCAAAAAAACAGGCTCGATTTGAGGGGATCAGTAAGTTGATGTGATTTTTCTCAGGATGTCTAAACAGGATTTTTGCAATTTGAAAATTGCTATGTATGAAATATGAAATTTCCCTTTGGGCGGTAGTTGCGTCCCCTGCACTTGATTTTTCGAGTGTTCTAGGAACCCCAGCTGTATGTCCTTGTAGTTTAGCGCTTCATTTTTGTTAATGATCAGGAACCCCGGTGTCTCCATCCGGGGACTTCGTGGTGATGATCCCCGCCAAACCTTTTTGGGGCACCCCTTGGGCAATTATACATATGTATGTATGAAGATGCAATCCCTAAAAAAGTTGCAATTAAAAAACTAGTTGCTATCATCAAAGCTGTTGCAATCACTTAAAAAATTTGCATACCTAAACTATTTGCATTCACCTAAACTTGTGTACCCATCCCTGTCCTTTTTGCAGTTGTACCCGAATAGGCTTTCTTTGTTTACTGCTTTTTACAAAAGTACCCTCAAGAACGGAAAAAATGAGAAATTAAGCCCAGTGGGGCAATTTTTCCCTCACAACAGCACACAAATTCCCCCTATACGATGTACGACGGGGCCCCGAAAGCGTTCTCGGATGGGTGAAAATTGGGAAGGGGGGGAGAAACAAGGGTTAATGCCCCCAAATCCTCAAGAAGGCCGTGGGATAATGAGCAAATTTGCCTTTTTTTATTTGTGTTGCTTAAGTTTTTGCCAACGCTCTTTAAAACCTGTCAATTGTACAAACCCATGATTGAATTATATAAAACTTCCCATATGTTTCAAGAGCGGGATTCAAATTTTGTTTCTTTCCATGACGGCCTATGGGTACAAGACTGAGAGCGGGTGATTTCGGTACGACATTTTGGTTGAAGATTGTTTTGGGGTCCTTGACCCTAAAATGAGACTGTGTTGGGGTAAATTGGTTTCAGTGGTTTACTTTCTTTTCAAAAGTAGGGAAAGAGGGTATGGGCTGGACCTTTTGAAAAAACCAACCCTCTTGGCAGTTGTTTTAAACAATCTAATTAAAGTCTATTGTTTTTGAACACAATATTTATAGTGAGCTTTTGTAGTGCATCACACAGGCTGACCAAATTCCATTTTAAAGTAAAGCCAGTACTTTTTCTCTGGAAGACACTTCTCTAGGTTCATTTCTTACTGAAAGTCTTCGTAGCTAACAATAAGGCCTTCTCAACAAAATTTCTGTGATATCTCATTTTTGTGGCTATGTTAAATATCATATTAATTTAATCTCTAAATCCCTCTAGGCTACAGGTCGTAATCTCTCAAGAACATTGTGAGGAAACATTTCTTTTAACTCCAGACTCGTGGACTGAAATAATAGTGAATACATGACACTTTTGTTGACTTCCAGTAAACTGTAAATTTAAATCTCCTGTAAAACACGATAGATGAAAATTTCTAAGAAAGATAATTTTTGTTCCGTTTCCTACTCAACCCTGTGAACAAAATTTAGAAGGTACTAAATTACTAAGACTAGGTAGAAACTTCTTTCATTATTGTGACCCCTAGGACAAAAGCAAAGAACATCTTCTAGGTATCTGAGCCACTTAGTTCCTTGGAAGAATATCTCTTAAAGGAATCTACCCTCATAGAATTCCATATACAAATTTGCTGAGTAAGGGACTGAAGGGATTTTCCATACCTTGTTTTTATTATAGTATTTACCTTCAAATCCTCTTTTTGGGGGGGCCTCCTTGTCGCGGTTAGAGAGGTTTTCGGTCTGAGGAATTGGACATTTTGGTCTTCTTCCTCAGACCGAACCTAATTACCTCAATCCTCCCTTCCTTACCCCATCCTCCCCATCCCCTCTTTCCCTTTCCTCTCTCCCCTCCCTTCCTAAGCCTTTCCCGTTTTCAGCCTTTGGGATTCTTCCCACAGGCACTCTAGTTCCTAGGTCGGGGGAAGGGTCGGGGGTCCATCCATTCCATTGAGGTTGTGGTAGTGGTGTAGTTTGCCATGGAATCTGGATCACCTGGGGATGTCCCAACCTTTTCTCTGGTCTCCCAGGGGGTGGCTTTGGGTGTTTTTTCGGGTGACGGGTGTATCTCTGGAGGCTGCCTTTCGGATTCTGGGGTGGTGGCAGAAGGAGGAATGCTTTGTAGCTGGTATCCAGTCGCCCTTTCTTTGTCCACTGAAGTGGCTCGGGTAGATGCAAGGCTGCTATCCGGATAGCTGGTTTACATGGATACACATGTATACCTACAGCCAAATCCCAAGTGCTCTACTATAGCCTTGAGCTTAGAAACAGTTACCGGGGTCAAGGACACTTAGTATGGCCTTGAGTCAAGGAACACAGTGTGACCTTGAGTCAAGGACACACAGTGCGACCCCTTTAGTCAAAGGGAAAACTTTTTGGCCTTGAGTCAAGGACAACCCGGTGTGACTTGAGTCAAGGAATAAATGGACCTTAGTCAAGGCCCCACTGGTGCCTTGAGTCAAGGAACACGGTGTGACTTGAGTCAAGGAAACAGTGGACCTTGAGTCAAGGACACACGCGTGACCCTTGGGCAAGGCACACTGTGTGACCTTGAGTCAAGGATACCTATTTTGATGACCTTTAAAAAGCCTCTGAGTGGGTCGTCATTCAATTAACATCCGCAACGAGAATTTCTCTACACAGACATTAAAAAGGGAGCGGCTTTCCCGGCGTACAGATATATGCGAGTATATATCAGATATATACAAAGTAATCAACTTTTCCCTGTATATACACCCAGAGATAAACCCAAAGCCGTGTATATCACTCTCTGTATATAGGAAACTTGTTTTCATCGTATATCAGAGGTTTTATATTTTAAAGAAATTTCTTCAGTATTCTCAAAAAAAATAATAATAATAATTTAAAAATAAATAATAATAATAATTAAATAATAATTAAAAATAAAAATAATGGGGAAAAATTGCCCTTGAGCTTTCTCACCATTTCTGTTTCTGACATTCTTGACGTCTGTCGGCCTGGGTCGTCTGTCTGTCTGTCTGTCTGTCTGTCTGTTGTTGCCGTTCTCTTCTCTCTCTCTCTCTCCTTTTCCCTCTCTCTCTCTCTCAGTATTGTTTCGTGCGATAAGTAAAATCGTCCATACGGAAGCTCTCAATTTTTGTGCTCCGTAAAGGGGTTCAGAGAAAAACGAGGCGGTATTTTTCTTCCGTTTATTAAGCCGCTGATGTGTTCCATTTAGGTGTTATTATTTTCCCTTTAAGCCCTTCTGATGTGTTCCATTAGGTCATAAGTTTCTTAAGGCCCCTTGCTGGTCATTACAAAAAGGTGTTAAGGGGCTATTTTAAAGGTGTTAATGATTCCTTTAAGACTTTGGTGTCTATTAAGGATTTAGGGTGTATTAAGGTTTTCAGGTGATCCATTAAGGGTTTTTTGGTGACCCTTTTAAGGTTTTCTGGTGATCCTTTAAGGCTTTCGGGTGCCCATTAATTTTATTGCTGTTCTTTTTTGAACAGGGGTTTTTTAGTGCGATAAAGGGTTTTGCGTAGGTGCAAGATAGGGCCGGGGACTGATTGGCTTTATGGGGGTAGGAGTGAGTCCCAAAAGGGGCGTGTGGGAAGTGCCCGAAAGCCAGTCCGTGGAGGGGGGGTCCTGTGTCCCCAGTCGGTCAAAGCGGGAAAAGTGGAGAGGGGGGCTGTGTGTCCCCCCGACTGGGGTAGGCTAAGGGGCAGCACGTCCCGCGAAATTTTGAACTAGTCGGAGGGCTAGGCTGTGGCTCGCAGTAAGGTGTTACATTTGTCGGCCACGCCCCTCGGTCGCCCCGACGCGCATTGGGGGCCCCCATGGTTAAAGGAAATTACACTAGCTCCCAGAGAGGGACTGGCTTTGCTATAGTAAAAAAAAAAAATGGCAAAAAATGCACAGGCAAAAAAAAACTTCCATCCAGGGGAAGGGGAAAATGGTTTGCCCGCGCTTTTTTTATGAGTAGAGGGCCGGGAGACGTCACTGGAACAAAAATCTTCTTATACAGGTTGTCCGCAGGGTTGAACATAGTTGACCCTGTCTAAAACGTTGTTGCCGCTCACATTGCAAAAAACGACGTAGCATTTCCCTAAGGGTGTACATGTAACTCAGGGGCCCCTCCCCTGACCGTAATCAGACTTTTTTCTTTAGAAAAAAAAACACTGGTGCACTACATAAAATAATACTATATCCTGGATTCATTCCCATTTGGGTACCTTTAAAATTTTTACTAATTACATGATGTTGTCCACCCTGACTTTTTTTCGACAGCTATAAAATGGTGTGCATTTATCCCCCATTTTAAAGAAACATTTAGAAAACTGCGTAGGAGTCGGACAAGTCCAGTGGGGAGTAAAAGTCACAGAAATGTACGTTGCCCTGGGTGAGGCCTAAGTAGGGCCTTATGGGCCGTTTCCGTAGAGCAGTAGTGGGAGGGGGTAGACGGTTTGCCCCTAAAATTAGTTGATCGTGGGGGTTGAAACGCACGCGCCTCCAGTTACTTGGGCCTGCATAGGTCCCATATTTCATGTGATCAAGGTGGGCTTCCTTGAAAATTTCCCCGTAGCATCTCCCTCCCTGAATTTTTGCCACGGAGTGTGTAGGACACGGTAAGGCCCCACAAATTTGGGACAAGTTTGTGCATCCCTGGGGTTTGCACTGGGTTGAGAAACATAACTTTGAAAACCGGGTTTCCCACTTTGTTTTCCTTGGCGGGGCATTGCGTCTGAGGGAAACCTATCAGTAGTTTTTTTAAAGGTTCTCTCGTCCCCGCTGGAAGAAAGTGCTTGTCCTCATTTTACTCACTGGGGTTATCAGTATCGTAGTGGTCTAGGTGGAGAAAACAGAATTTTCATATGGTAAGTGTTGTCATAGAAATACAAAGCAAAATGGGTGTCTCCCCGATCGGCTGTTGAGGGGAGGAATTTAATTTTAAATGAACATCTGGGATAGCTCATCCCATGTGTAAAAATTTGGTTAACGGTTACTTAAAAACCCCTCCAGGACTTTGCGTTTTTTACGTTCAGAAAAGACCATTCTCGCAGGGTGGCGGGGAGCTATGGCGCTTGAAAATGTTGAATTGGAGAAAAAGACCCTGATTATGCCATTTATAAAACTCAGACCCATTGTCGACAGAAGGACCGGGGGAAAGTATGCAAAGAACAAAATGCTGGGAAAAGCACTAGCGCCCGTTTCAGCGGTTTTTCAGGAATGGGTATATTCATGTCCCGGGCCCAAAGTTATTTACCTTACAAGCAGGTGTTTTTTTCCCTTCTCCGAGGTCGAAAAAGTTCGTCAACAGGTCGCAAAAGTTTTTCCCCCCGGGCTTTTTGAAAATGGGATACTTTGAATGGGGTTGGCCCTGAAATGGCCTTGTGCTTTAGGCAGAAAAAACACGGTGTACTGTTGGCAATGTCCGTCCCATCTTGGGCAGAAATATTTCTTTCGTCCCTGTTTGTATGCGGTCCTTCCCCGGGGTGCGCACCCCTGGGCATTGTGGATAACCCTAAGAGTATGGTATAGGATTTATCACCATTTGGGTTTAACGGTCTGCCGGGGCCCACAGTTGGAAAACACGGAAAAGTACCCTTGGTTGACCACTAAACCTTTCAGTGGAACGGGGACTTGACTGTAAGTAAAAGCCCTCCTGGTCGGAAACAAAGGACTGGAGACCACAAGGGTCCTGTCGTTGGGCCTCTGAGGTCCTCAACAGAGAACGAATTCCCGACACTCACGAATGTAATGTCTGGGAAGGGCGTCACTAAACATTTTGTTCCCGGGGGACTAGCAAATTTCGGGGTTGTAGTCATTGAAGTGGCGACCACGAGCATGCTTTCCCGGAGGTTCTTATTTGCAAAAAAGGGCCAAAAAGGGTAAATGATCTGTATAAATTTGATAGGATAATGATAGATGATACCCCGAAAATGACTAGGGCCCTTTCAATGGCTAAAGTTCTAGTTGTACTGAATAATTGACTTCCGCTTTAGTAAGAAACGGTAGCAAGGCAAAGGCTGTTGCTTACCATTAGTTTCCTGGAAAGACGCCGATGCAACTTTGTGGATCAGTCGTCAAGGAAAATCCCTTTGGGAAATCGGGAATCTAAGGGTTGGGGCTGATGTTAACTTGTTTTTAAAAATGACAAAAGCTCTTTCCCCTAAATCGCCGCCCACTCAAAAGGAGCATCTTCTTGATAAGCGTGTCAGGGGGCCGCAATGGGGGGAAAAAACCGCGAAAAAGGTGGGGGTTAGAAACCCCGCCGGGCTATGAAGGACCGGACGTCCGCCTCTGGGTTGGGGAATTTGCACGGCCGAGATTTTAGGACTCGTTTTCTTTATGCCATTCTGAGTTATCGTGACCAAAAAATTTTTTTTTTTTCCTTCCCGGGGGGGAAATGACATTTGGAGAGCTTTCCCTTTAAGATTTGCCTGAGCTGCCTGTCCAATACCCTGTCAAGTTTTCAAGATGTGACGGGACATTCTTGCGACATGACTAGTTCATCAGGTAGACATGGGTGCCACCAGGGGGTACGGAAAAATTGTCGTCAAAAAACGACAAAAACGTATTGGGCTTCCGCGCAAGCCGAAGGGCTCCTCCTAAACTGGAAATGACCGTTGGAGTAGGGAAAGCTGTCAACTCTTACTCTCTCTCAGGGGGATCTCCCAAAACCCCTTTGAAAAAGATAAGAGTTGAAAAGACCTTATTATCGCGATGTTCTGCAAAGGTTTAGAACTGGCAAGGGAAACGGTCTGGGTTGGCACTGCATTCAGTTTCCTGTAATCATAACAGGGCGCCAGGTTCCGTTTTTTGGGAACCAGAATAAGGGGAGATTCCAGGGGAAAAGTGGACTCCTCAATAACCCCATCACGGAGCTCGTGTAATGGTTCTTCGGCAAAGACTTTTGCGCATGTGGAGGCGTACGCAGGTACAAAAAGGGTTTTTTACCTTTGTCAAGTGGATACGGTGAGAGATCGTGGGGTCAAACCCATTGACTCCCCATCTGTGAAAATGAGAAGTGCACGATTGGAACCTGGAGAATTTTTGGAAAACCTCTTCAGGATAGCTGTCAAAGTAGATCTTTCCTGCACTGGCCGGGGTGTTGGAAGAGTCAGCGCAGACTCCCCGGGGGAGAACGCACCACAAGGAAGTCGCTGGGGCTTCACCTCCACTCCACCGGGGGGAATCAAAAAGGTCAACAAGTGGGTATTCTTCCGCAGGGGAAAATTCGCCCCTATGCATTTTGGGACAAACAAGGACTTGAACTTACCCTTTGCACTGTGGAAGGATGGTTCAAGGGAGGGGCCTTTTGATCGGATTGTGCGTTTGTAAACCAGCAAATGGTTCCTTCCCAAAAGTCTGCTCCGTACACCGTAACAGGATGTGAGCGGTTAGCTGACAAAGTGGTCATACTTTGACAAGCAGTAACTCTGCTCGCTTGCCATGACCGGTCAGACAGTCCCCTGCGCGGGATACTGCGGTTTTTGACAATGCGGGTCTCTACAACAGCGTCGAGTTAGAGTAAAGGTTTAGCCTGGGCGTCCCCAGACGGGGTTTTCACTGGAAACACGCGTATGGCCAGGAGGTGATGGGCAACGAGTTTACTCGGGGTCGTCAGGACAAGGCCCGACCCCGGGGAGAATTTGCTAGGAAACCTCGGGGTTTCCAACGTTCTAGGACTGTGCATACTTGAGAAGAGTCCCGTGGGACCCTAAGCGCACCCCCAAAAGGGCACTTTTTCCACCCTTTGAATTCCGTTTCACTCAGCTGGATCAAAACGGACCCAAAGGTTGCCATGGTTTTTAAAACCCTTGGCGGTCACCTGGAAAAAAATACCATTTTAAAGTTTTAAGAATTTTTGGGGACGTTTCCCTGGCCCTTTTGGTTGTGCGAGGCCGTCACGGCCCTGGACCCTCTCAAGGTTGAGGCAAGGGTCCCAACGGGCCCTGGGGTTCTGGAAAAAAGGTGGGGGACATGTTAACCCCAATGTTTGTTGGAAAAGCTGAACAGGTTTTTGGGCCCGGGCTCGAGGCTCACAGGGGGTTGAAACCAAACAGAAAACTGAACACCCCCAAAAACCCCGGGCCCCAACTGTGGGGAGGCTAACGGGGCGGGGGGCCCAAACTGGAAGGACGGAAATTCCGCCACTCCGACAGGCCCCCCTTTCCCTACACCCCACCGACCCCCCAAAACCACCCCCCCCCCCGGGTTTTTTGGGACGGCCTCTTCCCCGAATGTGGAAGGGCTTTACGGCATGTGCATTGGCGCGCGGGCTTGCCCCACTCAGCTGCAGCTATTTCCCAGTTGTTACATCATGGAGGTATGACGGGAAAGTATTGGGGTAAAAAAGATTCCCTCGCGAGATGGGCAGGGGGGGACGGTGCGGTTACCTTGATATGGGTGGGGACTGTCGGTTTTTTTGCGGGGACTTAAGTTTGTAACACTCAGTCGGTGTGCCCTCGTTTTCCCCAGTTAAAACGTCACTACCTTAGCGGGTGAGGGGTTGGGGGGGTGTCTGCTGGCGACGTTTCGCCCTGGTCCAGGAATGATGACTCCTTTTTGTATAAGACCATGTTGTTATGTGGTCGCCCATTTTTATTAGGCGTATAGTGGGCGGGGTTAGAAACCCTTTTTGAGCTGGCGTCTGGAAAGCAGCCAAAAGTGACTTCCGGCTTCGGGCCGCGGGGTCACTGCGGGATGGGGCTGCAAGGATGGGTAGGGGGCATCCGCAAAAAGGCAAACCTTGCCTTGCTCGGAAGGCGGTTGAGCGAGTCGATGGGTCTTGCACCCCGGGGGCGTGTGCTGAGGGCCGAGTCTAGGATCAAAAGGCCCCCCCGAGGTTAGGGGGGGAATTTCCCCCCGCATGATGCGCGCCCCCGCATGGGGTGATGTCTTTAATGCAAAAGGCCCTCACCATCGCCCCCTTAGTGGGTTGACGGCTCATAAAATCCGTGGCGGTTGCCGAAACGGAAATGCAAGCCGGGGGCTTTCGGCCCGGGATTGACTTTTTGGCCAAGAGCTGGTAACGATGTCAATGTAAGGCGTTGGCGATGCCCAAAATAAAAGCCTAAAATTCCTCCTTAAGTTTACCCCCAAGACTGAATCTTACAACGCGCTTGGCTGCACAAAGGACCTATATCACCGGGGTGAGATCACTGCCGCAACAGCAGCACGAATGTATGTGTATCCTTGGGCTATCAAATAGAGCCAACGTCGCCTCGAGACTGCAGCCATGGTTAAAAAATTTGCACGGGCCGTCAAAAAAAAAATAAGGGTCAGGTGTGGACGACGAGCCCGGGCCCTGGTGGTCGAGGCTTGGCCAAAGTTGACCAAAAGTCGTGAGGTTCGATGCCTGCCCCGTGCTCACGTGGTGAGGCACCATTGTGGCAAGCAGAATCTGGGGTAACGGGGATGGCCACTGCGTGTTTGCATGACGCAATTGTTTAAATGCAAGTAGGGCACGAAGATGGTAAACAGGCGAGCAGAATGGTAGCACTGGTACAAATTTAAAAAGGTCAAAGAGAATCAGCACCACAGTACTAGGTAAACTTAGTGATAGAAAAAAATTTGAGCAAAACAACAATAAAAGGGGAAAAAGTGATCATCTGAACACAAAATAAGAATGTATGCAAATGAATGTCTACAGGGAAAATGCAAAAATGAAGTAAGGTTAGTAATAATTTCACCGGGAAACTGGCAACAAAATTTTTGAAAAGGAGGGGTTTAACTGTAAACACTGGTAGAAAAAAAATTTCACAAATTAAAATAATCGGTACTACACAACACTAAATGTGCTGCAAGCCAGTTTTAAAAAAAGGGTTGCGGGTTGCTCAGTTACAAATTGAAAAGCAAAAAAAAAAAAAAGGGGGGGTTTTTAAATTATTGCCAAAGGGAAGTTGGGACAAAAAAGTAAAGAGTAGGAAAAAGTGCCAAAAATCACACAAAAAAAAAAAAAACATGACCAGAAATTGCTATATTGCACACAAAAAAAAAATTAATAAAAAAGCAAATTATTAAATTCAAGGGGTATGCAAAAGGGTTAATGGTGTTAGCAGGGTGTACATGGCAAAAAAAAAAAAAATTTGACAAATTTAAGGTCAAAATTAATTAAATTCACAAGGAAATTTTTGGGAAAATTAATGGTAAATAAGCGGTTCCCAAAAATACCCCTCAATGACTTGGGTATATTAAAAAAAGAAAAAGCAATGCCTAGGGAAAATTCATGATTTTAAAAATAGAATATAGTAGAGCAAAAAAAATGGGGGGAACAGAAAAAAAAAAAAAAAAATTTAAAGGGTAGGCCCGATTTTAGGGGCTGCAGGTGAAAAATTTCTAATACTTAAGTACTTGAAGATTACATTTTAAAAAAAAAAATAAAAAACAAAAAAAGTGGGGGGGTGTCAACAATTGTGGCTAATTGCGGTGCAACTAAAAAAAAACAGCACACAGGAATTCTGAAAAATGTATGTGAGAGGTAAATTGTATAAATGGTTAAACCTGAAAAATTTTAAAACAATAAAAGAGGGGCAAGAAGCGAATAAAAAAAAAATGGAATTTAAAATGTAGGGGGTGCAAAAATAAATTTACAAAATTTATGCTGTAGGTAAATGGCAATGTTGCATGATGACACTGAAAAATTTCTGAAGTATGCTTCAGTAAAACTGTATTGGTGCAGGACAGTTAAAAAAATTCAAAAATATTAGGAAAAGCTAGGTAAGTCACTTTTATTAATTTGAGTGCAGGTGGCGAAAAGGGAGGAGGTGCTGGAACTTTCGTGTGTTCTAGTGTCACTACACGCTCGTAGCATTTGTATCTGCTTTTGGGGGTTTAATGTCGTAGAAAAAAAATATCAAAGGACTTGGGAAGAACAGGAAAGACCGGGTAATCTGTGGGGTATAAGATATTGACGGGGTACCCCGGGGTGAACCCAGCTGGGTAGGTTGTTTACATGGCAAGCGTGTCTGGGGGGCGCTGACGACTGCGGCTTGCACACGGAGAACAAAACATTTACTGATACTGAACGTGCTAAAAACAAGCTTAAGTGAAATTTGAACTGGGACGGTAATTTTTTCTGTAACAAATCACTGGGGAAAACAGAACTGGTGATGAACTGGGAAAAAAAAAAAGGGAAAGGGGAAAAAAAAAAAAAAAAATTTTTTTTTTAAATGGGCAACACAAAAAAAAAAATGCCCGGCTGGAGATAGTAGGCGCTGAGTAGTTGTAGACATATGATGAGTCCCGAGTGCTGTAGACGGAACTTTTGGCTTGGGGCTAAGCCAACTGGGTTCCCACGTGGCTAAACCAGGGAGAAATTCTTTGGGGGAAACTGGGAAAAACACAAAACACATGGCGGGGAAAGGGCGTCTTTTCAAAGCAGATAAGGGGTGTTTTACACGTGATTAGGGGAAAAACCAAACCCCCGGTTGCCTCGTGGTCCGGGTGGAGCCCCACGGAGCCAACACACTAAACGACCTCACCCCTACTTCTTGTGTGCGAAGGGCGTAGGGACCTGTAGGAGGGAGGAGAAAGGGTGGAAGGTGTTGAAGGGCTGTAGAGAGGGTGATAGGTTTAAACGTGATGTAAGGTGGGATGACGCCGTGATGCCCCTTTTCCAGATTTTTGGCTGGGAAAATCTGGGCCCCCAAAAGGGGGGCAGATTAACTCTTTAGGGCGGGGGTTTAGCGAATGAGTTTTTTCCCCCCCTTTTAAAAGGAAAGCGTACAGCTTAATTTTTCTTTTTAGTAACGGGTTTTAGTTCGTAATACTTTTGGGAGAAGTGGGCCTGGGATTGGAATCGGGGGGAGTTCAAAGGGGAAGGGAAGGTACCGCAGCCAGCCGGGGGGGGGTCCCTTTTACCCAATCCCTTCGAAAGGGGGGGTGAGAAGGGGTTTTTAATTTAGGTGAGGGAAATGAATGGGTGAAATTTTGGGAGGGCTATTGTGCCGCCGTGGCGTCTTTTGGGTTTAAGTGCCTTAAAGGTTTTTTGAATTAAAGGTTTTTTGGGGCCCCAAAAACTGGTGTTTTAACCCTATAATTAAAGGTTTTTGGTGTCCTTAAGGGGGGTCCTTAAAGGTTTTGGGGTATTAAGGGGTTTTTTTTTTGATCTTGGCTTTTGGTTTTAAAGCTTTTGGGGAATTAAGGTTTTTTGGGCTTGGTTTCCCGGGTCCTTAAAGGTTTTGGGGGACCTTTAAAGGTTCAGGTCCCCTTGGTTTCCGGGTTAAAATTTAACTTTTTGGTATCCATAAAGGAGGGGACCTTTTGGCTTTTTTGATCCTTTTGGGAGGTATCCATTTGGGTTTTTGGGGTCCTTCTTTTTGATCCTTAACTTTGGTGATCCATTTTAAAGGGTTTGGTGTCCTTTGGTTTTTGGGGTTTTAAGGTTTATGTGTCCCTTGGTTTCTGGTGATCCTTTTTTGTTTTAAAAGGGTTTCAGGATCCATTAAGGTTCAGGGGATCCATTAACCCTTGGTTAAAAAGGCCTTGGTGATCCAAACCCCAGGGGTTAAAGGGTTTTTAGGTGATCCATTAAGGTTTGGTGATCCCTTTAAGGTTTCGGTGATCCTTAAAGGGTTTCAGGTGATTTATTAAGGTTTCAGGTCATTTATTAAGGCTTTCATACAATTCAGTAAATTTTTATAAGGCTGCCTTCCGATCCATTAAAATCATATGATCGTTAATTAATGTCATGTGATCCATTAAGGTCATATGTTCCATTAAAGTAATATATTAAAATCATGTGGCCAATAAAGTTCATGTGATCCATTAAGGTCATGTGATCTATTATAATCATGTGATCCATTAAGGTTATGTGATCCATTAAGGTCATGTGATCTATTATAATCATGTGATCCATTAAGGTTATGTGATCCATTAAGGTCATGTGATCCATTATAATCATGTGATCCATTAAGGTTATGTGATCCATTAAGGTCATGTGATCCATTATAATCATGTGATCCATTAAGGTTATGTGATCCATTAAGGTCATGTGATCCATTATAATCATGTGATCCATTAAGGTTATGTGATCCATTAAGGTCATGTGATCCATTATAATCATGTGATCCATTAAGGTTATGTGATCCATTAAGGTCATGTGATCTATTATAATCATGTGATCCATTAAGGTTATGTGATCCATTAAGGTCATGTGATCTATTATAATCATGTGATCCATTAAGGTTATGTGATCCATTAAGGTCATGTTTATCTATTATAATTCATGTGATCCATTAAGGTTATGTGATCCATTAAGGTCGTGTGATCCATTATAATCATGTGATCCATTAAGGTTATGTGATCCATTAAGGTCATGTGATCTATTATAATCATGTGAACCATTAAGATTATGTGATCCGTTAAGGTCATGTGATCCATTATAATCATGTGATCCATTAAGGTTATGTGATCCATTAAGGGGATGTGATCAATTAAAGTAATGTGATACATTAAAGTCATGTGATCCATTAAGGTCGTCATGCGATCCACTAATGTCATGTTTTTCACTAAGGGCGTCATCCGATCCATTAGAGCCGTCATGCTATCCATTAAGGTCATATGATCCATTAAAGTCATCATGTGATCCATTAAAGTCGTCATGTAATCCGTTAAGATCATGTGATCCATTGAGGTTATGTTATCCATTAAGGTCGTCACACGATCCATTAAGTTCATGTGATCCATTAAAGTCATCATTTGATCCATTAAAATCATCATGTAATCCATTAAGATCATGTGATCCATTAAGGTCATATGAAGTAGTATTGTCATGTGGTTCATTAAGGTCATGTGATCCACTTAGGTCATATGATCTATTATTGTCATGTGAGTCATTAAGGTCATGAGATCCATTAAGGTCATTTGATCCACTAAGGCCTTGAAATCCAAAACCACATAATCCATTAAGGTCATGTGATCCATTAATGTGATTCATTAAGGTCATGTCATTCATTAAGGTCATGTGATCCATTAAGGCCATGTGATCCATTAAGATCAAATGATGCATTAAGGCCATATGATTCATTAAGGCCATGTGATCCAAAAAGGTCACGAGGTCCATTTATAAAGGCCATGTGATCCAGTAAGGCCATGTGATCCATTAAGGTCATATGATTCACTAATGTCATGTGATCCATTAATCCCATGCACTCAATTAAGGTCATGTGATCCATTAAGGTTGTCATGTGATCCATTAAAGTTATCACGTGAGCCATTAAGGTCATGGAATCCATTAAAAACATGTGATTCATTAAGGCCATGTAATCCATTAGGGTCATGTATCCATTAATGATATGCAATCCATTAAGGCCATGCAATCCATTAATGTCATGTTATCAATTAATGAAATGTGATCGGTTAAGGTTACGTGATCCATTAACGTTGCCATGGAATCCATTAAAAAATGTGATCTATTAAGGCCATCTGATCTATTAAGGTCATGAGTTACATTAAGGCCATGCAATCCATTAAGGTTATGTGATCAATTAAAGTGATCCACCCTTTATCACCCTTTGTCATGTGATCCACCCTTTATCGGGCAGGCCAACATATATGTTGACCTGCCAGATAAAGGGTGGATCACATGACAAAGGGTGATAAAGGGTGGATCACATATATGTTGGCCTGAGCACATGCTCTTCTGCGCGTGTCATCCTACTCGTGCCGTGCATCTAGATTCCTGTTCTTTATTTCTGACCAATCAAAAGCCTTCCCTGAGTCGCTTCAGCTAAGTGGTGCTGTCCTGTTCTTGTTTCCCATTGGCTGAGAGACCAAGATGTAAACACTTGTGGCTTGGCGTCGCCGAGAGTAACATTTTTTCATCTAGTGAGATTCAAATACCCTTGGATTTTATCCTCTACAATGTCGGTAAGTACTGATTGTTATGTCTAATGCGTAAATGAATAGTTTAGGCATATTTTGATATATATTATAATTTATTATAATAATATATATTATATATATATATATATTATATATATATATATATATATATATATATATATATATATATATATATATATATATATATATTATATATATATATAGGCCATGTGAAGCATAATATGAGTGTACCATGCAAATGAAAAAAGTGCAACAAAAGAGGCCTCAATAAATGTTGGTCTGCCCTTTTAGGGCCAGTTTTCAATTTCAGTAAATAAATATTTATAAAAAATATTTCTATTGCTTATATGAATTTTGTAGTGGTCTGGATGTGTACAGATCGTTTTTATTGTCCTTTTAGATCAATGAGAAATAGTTTTATGGTGAGCCCTCCAACACCAAGTCAAAATATGTCTGTGTTTTGGAGGAAAGTGACTCAGAACCAGAAGTAGATGACCCAGGATTGCTTGAAAGTGGTGATGAATGCTTGCCACCAGATGCAGAGGTGTCAAGTGATAAGAAGGAAGAAACGCCAGCCAAAAAGCTAAATGTATTCAAGAAAAAGAAAGGTATTAGGATCGAGGTGATGCCTGATGAAGAAGATATTCTTGATGAGCTTGGTGTTGACAGTAACCCCAGCTGGACCCGTGGTGACATCCATAATGACCCTTTGCCTGAATACCAACATGAAAAGCCTCTTGCAGTTAGGTCTCCATATGAATATTTTACCGATTTCTTTACTGAAGACATGATAGACAACACAACATATCAAACAAACTTGTATGCCAGGCAAAAAAACATACTACTTTTTCAACTTATTCTGAAAAAAATCTTGAGGTTCATAGGTATTCTGTTGTTTATGGGTATTAATTTATACCCAGCCATTGAAGACTATTGGGCAAATACATTGAAGATATCCCAAGTTGCAGATATCATGGGATCTAAGAGATTTAGGTTGCTTAGGCATACAATCCATTTCAATGATAACAGACTAAATAATGATAATGACAGATTCCACAAAATAAGGCCACTTTACACTGCACTAACTAATGATTGCTTCAAAGTTCCACCTACACCCAAGCAGTCTGTTGATTAAGTTATGGTTACTTTCAAGGGTAAAACCACTGGAAACCTAAGGCAGTACATCAAAACCAAACCAGACAAGTGGGGTATCAAACTGTTTTGTCATGCAAGTGAAGATGGATTCATACATGATATACTCATGCATTAAGGCAAACCAACTTTTGACAGCCATCCCATAAAGCTGATACAGGAAGAAACAAAACTACCAATAAGTTCAAAGATTGTTCTGGTACTTGCAACCACTATCAATCAAAGAAATACATCAGCAATCTATGCTGACAGTTTCCTTTTAAGCCTACCTTAGGTCAAGGTACTAAGAGACAAGTATAACTGCAGATACACTGGAACAGTACGTGATAATAAATGTGGTAAGCCAAACCTGGTTCCTGTCACACAAATGGAAAAAAGCAATGTGCCCAGGGGCACTTTTGACTTCCAAAGCACCAATGATGGTATCCTTGTTGTAAGATGGAAGGACAACAAAATTGTGACTTCAGTGACAAATGATCTGGGGGTTAATCCTCTGTGTATTGTTGACAGATATAACAAGGATACAAAGACCAGAATCCAGGTCCATTGCCCTACAGTCATCACGAACCATAATGCACACATGGGAGGTATTGACAAAAGTAACATGATGGTGCATCTACACAAAACACCTATGAAATCTAAACGTTGGTACATGCGGCTGTTTGCCTATGTTCTTGATCTGGCTGTTGTGAATGCATGGCTTCTTTACTGCCATGATTGTAAATCACTCAGTACTAAGTGCATGCCACTGAAGAGTTTCAGGAATGATATCTCTATCACTGCAAGATCCGAAGGAAATAAGTTGGGACGCACCAGCAGAACAACTACAAGAGCTTCAAAAAGTAGTTCCAATAGTGACACTAATGATTTGCCAAGCTTGCAATTGCCAGTTGCTATGCAGCACCAACGTGCAATAAGGCCTGATGACACTGTGAGGTTTGATCAAACGCTACCTCACTGGCCAGTGCTTGGTAAGGTACGTACTTGTAAGTATTGCAGCAACAATAACAATTATACCACATCGTCATTTTACTGTTCTGTATGCAAAGTAAATCTATGCATAAAGAAGGCTAAAAATTGCTTCATATCCTTCCATTCTAGCAATTAGTAATATACAATGACTGTTCTTTCTCGGGAATACAGGAATATGGAGCTTGAAAATTTTATCCCTTTGCAATGTGTCAGTGTAGCAATTTCGTTTCTTTTTATATTTTTTTAATACCTAAAAAAGGTTTGGATACAAGTTCCATTTATGTTTTTGTATAATAAATTAAAAAAAATAGTTATTTGCTGTTTTATTAACCATTGCAAGTTTGCAACATCCACATTTATACTCCCACAAACGGGCAGGCATAATACATTAGGGCTGTGCAGATTTGCAATTGCTTGAAAACTAACCATCAGAATTCCATTTATATGGGCTCATTGACCTTATATTGAGTTACTCTATCCAATATATGGAGTTCAGTTCAAAATTCAAATTTTATGGCCATTTGCCCCAAGAAGGGATTAAGGCCATGGAATGCATTAACACCATATGATCCAAAAAGGACGTGTGATTCATTAATGTCATGTGATCCATTAAGGTCATGTGATCCATTAATGTCAAGTGATCCATCAAGGTCATGAGGTCCATTAAGGTCATGTAATCCATTATGGCTGTCATGCGTGCCATTAAGGTCTGAGTATGTTCCATGCCTCTGGGTGATTCGTAAGATAAAAGGAACTGTCTCTGTTTACATCCAATATCCTCTATCACCTTTCCCAGGCCAGGAATACAGAGATACTTTGTCCAAATCCTTGAGTGTGTGTGTGTGTGTGTGTGTGTGTGTGTGTGTGTGTGTGTGTGTGTGTGTACTTACCTAGTTGTACTCACCTAATTGAGGTTGCGGGGCTCGAGCCGACCCCTTGGCCCCCCCTCTTCATGTCCACGGGTCACTCTCCCGAACCCGTGAGCTTTTATCATCCTTTGCTTGAACATGTATGGATCCTGCCCCACTCCCGCTTCCCAAACTATCCACTTACGACTACTCTGTGGCTGAAGAAATATTTCCCTAACATCCCTGTGATTCTCGTTCTTCAACTTCCAACTTTTCCCCCGTGTTACGTGCCCAATCTCGGGAACATCCTGTCTTTGTCCCCTTGTCAATTCCTCTAAGTTTTTTGTATGTCGTTATCATGCCCCCCCCTATCTTCCTTCCTCCAGTGTCGTAGGTTGATTTCCCTTTAAACCCTTTCCCCCTCGTAGGACAACCCTTAGCTCTGGGACTAGTCTTGTTGCAAAATTTGCCTTTCTCAAGTTTCTTTACGTGCTTGGCTAGGGTGATTTCCAAAACTGGTGCCGATATTTCCAAATATGGGCTAAGTACAGGGTGTACAGGGTCCTGAAGATTCCTCATTAAGATGTCGGAAGTGTTTTTGAGGGGGGGCCCCTTCTGCGAAAAGGTTTTTTGGTTTGATGTGGCTTCAGGGATTTTCCCTGGTGTTATATCCCCCCAGATTTTTTTTCCTTGAGTGAGGTTTGTAGTCTCTGGCCCCCCAGATTTATCAGTTGCGGTCTTTTTTGCCCTTCCCCAATTTCATGCTTTGCATTTGGGTTTGGGTTTGAACTCCAGGAGCCAATTGCTGGACCAGGTCTGCAGCCTGTCCAGATCCCTTTGTAGTTCTGCCGGTCTTCGATCGAGTGAATTCTTCTCATCAACTTCACGTCATCTGCAAACAGGGACCCCTCAGAGTCTATTCCTTCCGTCATGTCGTTCACAAATACCAGAAGCAGCACTGGTCCTAGGACTGACCCCTGTGGGACCCCGCGGTCACAGGTGCCCACTCTGACACCTCGCCACGACCATGACTCGCTGCTGTTTTCCCTGACAAGTATTCCCTGATCCATTGTAGTGCCTTCCCTGTTATCCTGCTTGGTCCCCAGTTTTTGCACCAATCTCTTGTGTGGAACTGTGTAAAAACGCCTTCTTGCAGTCCAAGAATATGCAATCCACCCACCCTCTCTCTCTTTGTCTTACTGAAGTCACCATGTATAGAAGTCCAGTAGGTTTGTGACACAGGATTTCCCGTCCCTGAAACCTTGTTGGCTGCGGGTTGATGAGATCATTCCTTTCTAGGTGTTCCACCACTCTTCTCCTGATAATCTTCTCCATGATTTTGTATACTATACATGTCAGTGACACTGGTCTGTAGTTTAATGCTTCATGTCTGTCTCCTTTTTTAAAGATTGGGACTACATTTGCTGTCTTCCATGCCTCAGGCAATCTCCCTGTTTCGATAGATGTATTGAATATTGTTGTTAGGGGTACACATAGCGCCTCTGATCCCTCTCTCAATACCCATGGGGAGATGTTATCTGGCCCCATTGCCTTTGAGGTATCTAGCTCACTCAGAAGCCTCTTCACTTCTTCCTCGGTTGTGTGCACTGTGTCCAGCACATGGTGGTGTGCCCCACCTCTCCGTCTCCTCTGTTGAATCTCTTGTTGAGTTCCTCACATACTTCACGGTCATTTCTTCTTGTCTTTTCCTCCTTCCTTCCTTAGCCTGATTACCTGGTCCTTGACTGTTGTTTTCCTCCTGATGTGGCTGTACAACAGTTTTGGGTCAGACTTGGCTTTCGCTGCTAAGTCATTTTCATATTGTCTTTGGGCCTCCCTTCTTATCTGTGCATATTCGTTTCTGGCTCTACGACTGCTCTCCTTATTCTCCTGGGTCCTTTGCTTCTATATTTCTTCCATTCCCTAGCACACTTGGTTTTTGCTCCTTGCACCTTTGGGTAAACCATGGGCTCATCCTGGCTTTTTCATTATTCCTGTTACCCTTGGGTACAAACCTCTCCTCAGCCTCCTTGCATTTTGTTGCTACATATTCCATCATCTCATTAGCTGGCTTCCCTGCCAGTTCTCCGTCCCACTGAACCCGCGTTCAGGTAGTTCCTCATTCCTGTGTAGTCCCCTTTCTTGTGTTTGGCTTCATTCATCCTGGCCTTCCTGCTTCTCCCACCACTTGTAGCTCTACTGGTGTTTTCGAAGCTTAAAACCACATGGTCACTGGCCCCAAGGGTCTTTCACATGTGATGTCTCGATATCTGCACTACTCAAGGTGAATACTAAGTCCAGCCTTGCTGGTTCATCCTCTCCTCTCTCTCTTGTAGTGTCCCTTACGTGTTGGTACATGAAGTTTTCAGGTACCACCTCCATCATCTTAGCCTCCTGTATTCTTGGCCCCCATGCAGGTCCAAGTTCTCCAAATCGATCTCCTTGTGGTTAAAGTCACCCATGATCAGGAGCTTTGCCCTGCGTGCATGAGCTCTTCTTGCCACTGTAGCCAGTGTGTCAACCATCGCTCTATTGCTCTCGTCGTACTCTTGCCTTGGCCTCCTGCTGTTCTGTGGTGGGTTATACATCATTGCTATTACCACCTTGGGACCTCCAGAGTGAAGCGTTCCCGCTATGTAATCACTTTCTTCTCCGCTGTCTCCTCTCTCCAGCTCATCAAAACTCCAGCGATTTTTGATCAGCAATGCCACTCTTCCACCCCCCCTGTTCCCTCTGTCTTTCCTCAGGATTTGGTATCCCGTTGGAAAAATGGCATCTGTTATCATACCTGTAAGCTTGGTTTCTGTGAGAGCTATGATGACCGGTGATGCCTCTTTGACTCTTTCATGCCACTCCTCCCACTTATTTGTTATTCCATCAGCATTTGTGTACAATACCTTCAGTTTCCTTTCCAACACTGTGGTTTGGGGGGCCTGTGAGGGTGGGAGACCTGGTAGCATACTGTGGGATTCTATAGCTCGGTGTTGGGTGGAGGCTGTGGGTATGGATTGTAGTGTGTGTTGGGATGGTGTGATAGGTTGTATGGTTCTGAGAATAGTTGTGTGTGTGTGCTTGCCCTTGCTGTTCTGTTCTGCTCTGACTGACCTCTGCTGGTTCCATCCTTGTCTCTTTTCCTAGCTCCTTTCGTTTTTTAGTCCTCTCCCTCAGCTGTTGTCGTTCTGATTGTGTTCTGTCTCTGTCTAGGAACACCCTCTTGTACTCTTCTGAGTATTTCAATAGTGGTTTCTCTTGGAGGATCCTGTTCCGCACTGTTTCCGTCCTGAGAATCAGCTTGATTTGTCGGTTTCTCCCCTTCGAGTACCTCCTTATTCTCTGAAAATTTACAATCTCGTCCATCTCTTCACCTATTTCAGTGATGATTTTCTCAATCTCCTTTGTTTCTTCCTGCTGCCTTTCAATGTGTGTGTCCTTTCCTCTCTCTCCTGATGCCCATGGATAAACACTGATTTTGCCTTTCCTCCTCCCATTGCCTCACCCTCTGTGACTCTGGATCCTGCCTGTATGTGGTCAGTTTCTCCCTTGATTTTTCCAGTGGCTCTTGATAGCATGGTTGTGCCTCAGCATTCGACCTATCACCCTCTCCATCTGCACCCAGCTGTTCTTCCCTTTCACTCCTTGGCCCTCCTTGGCAGGCTGATATGACCTTAGCATAATTCATAATTCCTTCCTTCCTGTTCGGCCTCGC
>NC_069399.1:61113462-61118462 GCF_026875155.1 Cherax quadricarinatus | reverse complement strand
AACAGGGACACTTCTGAGTCTAACCCTTCCATCATGTCGTTCACATATACCAAAAATAGCACTGGTCCTAGGACCGACCCCTGTGGGACCCCGCTCGTCACAGGTGCCCACTGTGATACATCATTACGTACCATGACTCGTTGTTGTCTCCCTGTCAGGTATTCTCTGATCCATTGCAGTGCCCTTCCTGTTATATGCGCCTGATGCTCTAGCTTCTGCACTAATCTCTTGTGAGGAACTGTGTCAAAGGCCTTCTTGCAGTCCAAGAAGATGCCAATCAACCCACCCCTCTCTCTCGTGTCTTACTTCTGTTATTTTATCATAAACTCCAGAGGTTTGTGACACAGGATTTGCCTTCCATGAATCCGTGCTGGTTGGCATTTATACTCTTTTCCGTTCCAGGTGCTCCACCACTCTCCTCCTGATAATCTTCTCCATAATTTTGCATACTATACACGTCAATGACACAGGTCTATAGTTTAGTGCCTCTTTTCTGTCCTCCTTTTTTAAAAATGGGAACTACATTTGCCGACTTCCATACCTCAGGTAGTTGCCCAGTTTCCAGGGACGTGTTGAAGATTGTGGAAAGTGGCACGCACAACATATCTGCTCCCTCTCTAAGGACCCACGGGGAGATGTTGTCCTGTCCCATTGCCTTTGAGGTATCGATGTCCCTTAGCAGTTTCTTCACCTCCTCCTCATCTGTATGTATGTCGTCCAACACTTGTTGGTGTATTCCTTGCTGGTGTCCCCATCTGGTCTGTCCCCCCAGAGTCCTTCCTGACTCTACTGTAAATACTTCCTTAAATCTCGTGTTGAGCTCCTCACATACCTCTTGATCGTTTCTTGTGAGTTCTCCACCTTCTTTCCTCAGCCTTATCACCTGGTCCTTGACTGTTGTCTTCCTCCTAATGTGGCTATTACAGCAGTTTCGGGTCAAATTTGACTTTCGATGCTATGTCGTTTTCATACTGTCGCTGGGCCTCCCTCCTTATCTGTGCATACTCGTTTCTGGCTCTTCTACTAATCTCCTT
The DNA here is from genome assembly GCF_026875155.1 of Cherax quadricarinatus. Taxonomy (NCBI): domain Eukaryota; kingdom Metazoa; phylum Arthropoda; class Malacostraca; order Decapoda; family Parastacidae; genus Cherax; species Cherax quadricarinatus. The sequence goes on along the minus strand of NC_069399.1, from coordinate 61,117,428 downwards.
GTTTTCCTGGGTCCTATGCTTCCTGTACCTTTTCCATTCTCTGTTGCACTTAGTTTTTTGCCTCCCTACACCTTCGGGTAAACCAAGGACTCGTTTTGGTCTTCCTATTATTTCTGTTTCCCTTGGGAACAAAACTTTCCTCTGCCTCCTTGCACTTTGTTGCCACATATTCCATCATCTCGTTTACTGATTTTCCTACCATTTCTCTGTCCCACTGAACCTCCTGCAGGAAGTTTCTCATAACTGTGTAGTCCCCCCTTTTATAGTTTGGCCTGACCCCTTCAGTTCCTGTTACCTTCTCCACTTATAACTCTACTATATAATCAAAACTCAGCACCACATGATCGCTAGCTCCAAGGGGCCTCTCGTAAGTGATGTCCTCAATGTCTGAACTGCTCAGGGTGAACACCCCTCTCTCTCTGGTTGTGTCCCTGACATGTTGATGCATGAGGTTTTCAAGTACCACATCCATCATCTTGGCTCTCCATGTTTCGGGACCCCCATGTGGCTCCAGGTTTTCCCAGTCGATCTCCCTGTGGTTGAAATCGCCCATTACCAGTAACTTTGCTCTGCTCGAGTGAGCTCTTCTTGCCACCACAGCCAGTGTGTCCACCATCACCCTGTTGTTTTCTTCGTACTCCTCTCTTGGCCTCCTGTAGTTCTGTGGTGTGTGTGTGTGTGTGTGTGTGTGTGGTGTGTGTGTGTGTGTGTGTGTGTGTGTGTGTGTGTGTGTGTGTGTGTGTGTGTGTGTGTGTGTGTGTGTTTGTGTGTGTGTGTGTGTGTGCCCCCACTTCTAAGTATCCATACTGCTAATAAACACCGGTAGATACCAGTAATTCTAAGCTTACCAATACTTGTAACACTTATCGATTCTACTTGTAAAATTCAGAAAGTAGCTAGGTTGTAAAATTTAGCTTGTCTCAGCTTAAGTGTCTGACGTTATCCCTCACTACCGCTTTACTCCTTGCACTCAAGTCTATGCTATTTCTACTCTTATTCTGAGTGTGTGTGTGTGTGTGTGGGTGTGTCTGTGTGTGTGTGTGTGTGTGTGTGTGTGTGTGTGTGTGTGTGTGTGTGTGTGTGTGTGTGTGTGTGTGTGTGTGTGTGTGTGTGTGTGAGTGAGTGACCTGACTAAGGGTCAGGTAGGTGCTGATGGTTGCCGATATGATGCTTTCCAGGGCATAGTTCTAGCTGCTCAGTCAAATTATGTTCCAAATAGGTTAATCAGATCAAACAAAAATGATCCTAAATGGATGAACAATAGATTAAAATATCTGATTGGTCAAAAGAGAGGCATATATAGGCAAATCAAAAGAGGAGAGGGGCAATTAAGAAATTGATATATTCAGTTAAAGAGAGAAATAAAAAAGGGAATTAGAAAAGCAAAAAGAAATTATGAGGTTAAAGTTGCAAGAGAATCGAAGACTAACCCTAAAGGATTCTTTCAGGTATACAGAAGTAAGATCAGGGACAAGATAGGCCCACTCAAAAGTTCCTCGGTCAGCTCACTGACAGTGATAAGGAAATGTGTAGAATTTTTAACACATACTTCCTCTCAGTTTTTACACAGGAGGATACCAGCGATATTCCAGTAATGATAAATTATGTAGAACAGGACGATAATAAACTGTGCACGATTAGGGTCACAAGTGACATGGTCCTTAGGCAAATAGATAAATTAAAACCTAACAAATCCCCAGGCCTGATGAACTGTATGCAAGGGTCCTAAAGGAATGTAAAGAAGAGCTTAGCACACCTTTGGCTAATCTTTTCAACATATCACTACAAACTGGCATGGTGCCAGATAAGTGGAAAATGGCAAATGTGATACCTATTTTCAAACAGGTGACAGGTCCTTAGCTTCAAAACTATGACCAATAAGCCTAACCTCCATAGTGGGAAAATTTATAGAATCAATAATTGCCGGGGCCCAGTTCGTAGCCACCTTGAAAAGCATAAATTAATAAAACGAATTCAGCATGGTTTACAAAGGGGCGTTCCTGCCTTACGAATTTATTAATTTTTTTCACAAAGGTATTTGAGGAGGGTAGATCTGGTAATGAATATGATATTGTGTATATGGACTTCAGTAAGGCTTTTGACAGGGTCCCACATCAGAGACTATTGAGGAAAATTGAAGCACTGGAATAGGAGGAGAAATTTTTCCTGGATAGAGGCATGGTTGACAAATAGGCAGCAGAGAGTTTGCATAAATGGGGAGAAATCAGAGTGGGGAAGCGTCACGAGTGGGCCCCCTGCTGTTCACAATCTACATAAACGACATAGATGAGGGCATAAAGAGCGACATCGGCATGATTGCCGATGACACCAAAATAGGCCGTCGAATTTATTCTGACGAGGACATTCGAGCACTCCAGGAAGATTTGAATAGACTGATGCAGTGGTCGGAGAAGTGGCAGATGCAGTTTAATATAGACAAATGCAAAGTTCTAAATGTTGGACAGGACAATAACCATGCCACATATAAACTAAATAATGTAGATCTTAATATTACGGATTGCGAAAAAGATTTAGGAGTTCTGGTTAGCAGTAATCTGAAACCAAGACAACAGTGCATAAGTGTTCGCAATAAGCTAATAGAATCCTTGGCTTCATATCAAGAAGCATAAAATAATAGGAGTCCTCAGGTTGTTCTCAACTCTATACATCCTTGGTTAGGCCTCATTTTGATTATGCTGCACAGGTTTGGTCACCGATTAAAAGAATGGATATAAAATTTTCTGGAAAATGTTCAAAGGAGGATGACAAAGTTTTATCCATGTATCAGAAACCTTCCCTATGAGGATAGACTAAGGGCCCTGAATCTGCACTCTCTAGAAAGACGTAGAATTAGGGGGGATATGATTGAGGTGTATAAAAGGAAGACAGGAATAAATAAAGGGGAATGTAAATAGTGTGCTAAAAAAATCTAGCCTAGACAGGACTCGCAGCAATGTTTTTAAGTTGGAAAAATTCAGATTCAGGAAGGATATAGGAAAGTACTGGTTTGGTAATAGAGTTGTGGATGAGTGGAACAAACTCCCGAGTACAGTTATAGAGGCCAGAACGTTGTGTAGCTTTAAAAATAGGTTGGATAAATACATGAGTGGATGTGGGTGGGTGTGAGTAGGACCTCATAGCTTGTGCTACCAGGTCGGTTGCCGTGTTCCTCCCTTAAGTCAATGTGACCTGATCTGACTAGGTTGGGTGCATTGGCTTAAGCCGGTAGGAGACTTAGACCTGCCTCGCATGGGCCAGTAGGCCTTCTGCAGTGTTCCTTCGTTCTTATGTTCTTATGTTCTTATGTGTGTGTGTGCGTGTGTGTGTGGGCGTGTGTGTGTGTGTGTGTGTGTGTGTGTGTGTGTGTGTGTGTGTGGTGTGTGGTGTGTGGGTGGTGTATGTGTTGTTACTCACCTAATTGTACTTACCTAATTGTGGTTGCAGGGGTCGAGACTCAGCTCCTGGCCCCGCCTTTTCACTGATTGCAACTAGGTCCTCTCTCTCTCTCTGCTTCCTGAGCTGTATCATACCTCTCCTTAAAACTATGTATGGTTCCTGCTTCCACTACTTCACTTGCTAGGCTATTCCACTTCCTGACAACTCTATGGCTGAAGAAATACTTCCTAACGTCCCTGTGACTCGTCTGAGTCTTCAGCTTCCAGTTGTGACCCCTTGTCCCTGTGTCCCCTCTCTGGAACATCCTATCTCTGTCCACCTTGTCTATTCCCCGCAGTATCTTGTATGTCGTTATCATGTCTCCCCTGACCCTGCTGTCTTCCAGTGTCGTCAGTCCGATTTCCATCAACCTCTTCTCGTACGACATTCCCCTAAGCTCTGGGACTAGCCTTGTTGCAAACCTTTGTACTTTCTCTAACTTCTTGACGTGCTTGACCAGGTGTGGGTTCCAGACTGGTGCTGCATACTCCAGTATGGGCCTAACATACACAGTGTACAGTGTCTTGAACG
>NC_069399.1:61025962-61105962 GCF_026875155.1 Cherax quadricarinatus | reverse complement strand
TATATAGTAGTAGAGTAGTATATAGTAGTTAGTAGTAGTAGTAGTAGTAGTAGTATAGTAGTATAGTAGTAGTATAGTAGTAGTAGTAGTATAGTAGTAGTAGTAGTATAGTATAAGTAGTAGTAGTAGTAGTAGTAGTAGTAGTATAGTAGTAGTAGTAGTATAGTAGTATAGTATATAGTAGTAGTAGTAGTAGTATAGTAGTAAGTAGTAGTAGTATAGTAGTAGTAGTAGTAGTATAGTAGTAGTAGATAGTATATTAGTAGTAGTAGTTAGTAAGTAGTAGTAGTATAGTAGTAGTAGTAGTAGTAGTAGTATATAGTAGTAGTAGTATAGTAGTAGTAGTAGTAGTATAGTAGTAGTAGTAGTAGTAGTAGTAGTAGTATAGTAGTAGTAGTATAGTAGTAGTAGTAGTAGTAGTAGTATAATAGTAGTATAGTAGTAGTAGCAGTAGTAGTAGTAGTAGTAGTAGTAGTAGTAGTAGTAGTAGTAGTAGTAGTAGTAGTATAGTAGTAGTAGTAGTAGTAGTAGCATGTTGAAAATTATATAAAATACCGTCAAATTGAAGATTAAGACACATGTGCAACACAAGTATCTTGCATACTTCATCGCGTACCTTGGAGGGAAGTGAATCCCGTCTCCTACGTCTTCGAGATCTTTCACCGCACCTTAGATAGTATTTAAAACTCAGTTCTGATGCTTCAGCTTGATGTCGGTCCAGACCATGAAGCTGAACTTGTCTCCGGGCTGATGACTGACCACCTCAAATACTATTTCTCCAAGGTTGATGGACTGATTGCATTAGAACATAAGAAAGAAGGAACACTGCAACAGGCCTACTGGCCCTTGCGAGTCAGGTCCAGTTCTCCTACCAGCTTAAGCCTAGTCAGGTCAGCGTAACCAGGTGGACAGACACATGGCTTCTGCCGAAAAGAAGAGGTCACGATGTTCCAGGGACACGACGGAGGACTCGGTTTTAGAAATGTGGGGCACAATCCTAGCGAAGAAGTTGCAAGACCACTCCGTGTGATCAGAGGAAGAGTCTCTAGATCTGACAAGCCTAACCATGCAGCCAGAGAATACGGAAGGATGGATCAATGTGAACAACAGTAAGACACGCCGTCCCTCCAGGTCAAATCACCTTCCAGATTCAAGGTAAAGGCTTATGGGGAACAAAAAACTCATTATGGCGTGGTTACACACCTGGAAACACGGCATAAACTGAGGTTCAAGATATGGTTCATCCTGAGGGGAGAACCAATACTGACTCCTGTCAACAGGGAAATGCATACCACCTTGAAGAGAGTCATGGAGACAGACAGCTCCTTCACCCTGGAGGAACTGGATTCTCGGCAGAAGATCACCAAGGGTGTAGTGATGTGATACCCGCTGATGATGCCCACCGAGGCAGCAGCAGCTCACCCCTGTGTCGTGTCAGCTCAGCGTCTCAAGGCAAAGTCGGCAGGCAACGCACCAACCTGGCAGGTCCTCATTCAGCGTGTAGGACCGCTGCCATCCCAGCTGGACCTTGGTTCTTGGGGCAGGAACGATGTCAGGACCTTCACGGCAGAACCAGTTCGCTGTTTCAAGTGCCAGCGTTACGGACACCTGGGTGCACTCTGTCCGAACAGAGTAATCTGTGGTGTCTGCAGCCAACCCCACCCTACCGAGGAATGCATCACCAAGCTGAAGAATGCATCGCCACCCACTCCACGATGCCCGAATTGCAGGCAGAAACACCATGCCTGGAACCCTCGATGTCCCGAGAGGCTCGCTGAAATTCGTGAGGCCTGGAAGACGCCAACAACGAGACAGCAGGCTATGGCAGAGCATCACCCTCAGCAGACGAAGGGTGCAGAGAATCCTGCCACACTGCAGAACTTTCATCAGGCAACCCAACTCAATGTCCAGGAATTTTCGACCCTTGAAGACTCAACCAGGCGTCATGAACATGAGCATCCTCCCCCACTACCGCAACAAAGGAACAAAAACATGAGGAACAAGCGGCGCCAACAGGAAACATCTGGGCAACGCAATCAGCAGATGGCACTACACGAGCCCCCACCTGCCATAACACGGCAACACAGGTACTCCTTGCCCGGCACAGCCACTATGCAGGCTGTGCCTGCACCTCGCCAGCAGATGCCGGCTACCCAACTTGGCATACAACAACAGGCCACGGTGTGCACAGTGAAGAAATACAACCCTCAGCAGTCCCCACAGAATACAACAGCCCAGATAATATCCACTGCATCGAACCCACCGACAACGCAGGTCCTCAACCGGGAGGATCTCTTAACTAATCAATGTATTTACGGATATTATCTGCAACACAATCACCTCCACGGAACAACAGAGCATGTTCCGGCAGATGGTCAGCACACTCCTGAGGGTATGCTTACTGACAGAGGGGGAGACAGTGGATGTCATGAATGTGCAGATTATCAGAGCGGACAGAGCCCAGTCCCCAGCTCAGGAAACAGCTGAGATGGAGTAACCTCAGTACCAATCATGGTCGCTTATGAGGCACACTAGCTGAGCTGTCCTGAACAGTGCTTGAGCAGCATATGCTGCAACAGTGAAGAATCAGTTCACCTTCAGGAGCCAGAGACGGGTCATCTCAAGATTAAGACCCGTGCCAGGACCTTGGTCTTGGCGAACATTATACATACATAGTCAGGTCAGGTCACATTTACTTAAGGAAAGAGCACGGCATCTGATCTAGTTGCACAAGCTAGTCAGATCCAATTCACACCCACCCACACCCACTCACGTATTTATCTAACCTATTTTTAAAACTACACAACGCCTTAGCTTCTTTGACGGTACTTGGGGGTTTGTTCCACTCTTCCACAACTCTATTACCAAACCAGTGCTTTCCTATATCCTTCCTGAATCTGAATTTTTCCAACTTAAAGCTATTGCTGAGAGTTCTGTCTATTCTAGATATTTTTAGCACGCTATTTACATCCCCTTAATTTATTCCTGTTTTCCATTTATACACCTCAATCACATTCCCCCTAATTCTACGCCTTTCTAGAGAGTGCAGATTCAGGGCCCTCAGTCTATCCTAACAGGGGAGAATTCTGATACATGGGATCATCTTTGTCATCCTCCTTGGTACGTTTTCCAGTGCATTGATATCCATTCTGTAATAAGATGACCAGAACTGTGAAGCATAATCTAAATGAGGCCTAACCAAAGATACGTAGAGTTGAAGAACAACCTGAGGACTTCTATTGTCCAAGAATGGTATACAATACCGACAAGATGAAGATTTAGACACATATGCAACAACTGGGTATCTTTATTGTAGACGTTTCGATATCCAGTGCTTTATCAGTGCATATTCTAGGACATAACTTGAAGACAGTAGAACTGTATACTAAAGATGAGGCAATCAGTCCCTCAGCCTTAGAGTTAGTGTGAAGAGCACCGTAGTCGTGTAGATTCTGGAGTAGAGGCAAGGAGGCTGGTGCTTATATACTAATCGTTAGGTGGAAAAGGACGGGTAGCAGACGAGGGCATAGTCACTGGTAGGCGGGATTCCTCAGTGGAAGTAGATCATACCCGAAGGGATGGGTAAGTTGTAATAGTTGTAGTGACCGTGAAGAAAGACTTGTAGATGTCCTTTAAACCAAGATTCCATGATGTTGCAGTGTCTGACAGTGTCGGTATTGTATACCATTCTTGTACAACTTGTCAGACACTGCAACATCGTGGAGTCTTGGTTCAGGGGACATCTACATGACTTTCTTCACGGCTATGCAAACTTCTGCTGCCTATTTATCAACCATGCCTCTACCCAGGAAAAAATTTCTCCTATTTCGTGTGTCTTAAGTTTCCACAATAGCCTCTGATGTGGAACTCTATCGAAAGCCATACTGAAGCCTATACACATTATCATATTCAATACCATGATCTACCTCCTCAAATATCTTAGTGAAAAAAGTCAGTAAATTCATAAAACAGGAACGCCCCCTTGTAAAACCATGCTGAGATTCATTAATCAATTTATGCCTTTCAAGATGGCTACAAATTGCCTCGGCAATTATTGATTCCGTAAATTTTCCCACTATGGAGGTAAGGCTTATTAATTCGTAATTCGAAGCTAAGGACCTGTCACCTGCCTTGTAAATAGGTATTACATTTGCTATTTTCCACTTGCCTGTCACTATGCCAGTTTGCAGTGATATATTGAAAAGATTAGTCAAAGGTATGCTAAATTCCTCTTCACATTCAATTAAAATCCTTGCAAACAGTTCATCAGGGCCTGGGGATTTGTTAGGATTTAATTTCTCTATTTGTCTAAGGACCATGTCACTAGTTACCCCAATCATGCATAGTTTATTATCGTCCTGTTCTACATAATTTATTATTTCTGGAATTTTGCTAGTATCTTCCTGAGTAAAAACTGAGAGGAAGTAAGTGTTGAAAAGTTTATACATTTCCTTATCACTGTCAGTGACCTGACCTGAGTTACTCTTAAGTGGGCCAATCTTGTCCCTAATCTTACTTCTGTATACCTGAAAGAACCCTTTTGGGTTAGTCTTTGAATCCCTTGCGACTTTAGCTTCACAATCCCTTTTAGCTTCTCTAATTCCTTTTTCTATATCTCTCTTTAATTGAATATATTGTTTTTTTTTAACTGCCCATCCCCCCTTTTGATACGCCTATATATGCTTCTCTTTTGGCCAGTGAGATGTTTTAAACTATTGTTTGTCCATTTGGGATCATTTATATTAGATCTAATTTCCCTAATCGGAACAAAAGTTGTCTGGGCAGCTATAACTATGCTCTGAAAAAGTCATATTGGCATCCATCACCAGATACCTGACCCTTAGTCAGGTCATCCCAATTTAGCCCACCCAGGTAATTTCGCAGTCCCATGAAGTCGGCTAAGCGGATGTCTGGGACAGAGACTTGATTGCAGTTATCTGGGTATTTCCATGGTATATTGAAACTAAGTGATTTGTGATTGTTTTCCCCAAGCTCATCGTTAACCTCAAGATTATTAATTAGAGATTCTTTGTTGGCAAGAACCAAGTCAAGCAGATTGTTTCCTTTAGTTGGTTCTGTCACAAACTGTTTTAAAAGGCAATCCTGAACCGTATCACGAAAGTCACTAGACTCACGATTACCTGTCACACTGTTCCAATCAGTTTGTCTAAAGTTAAAATCTTTCATTAACACATTTTCATTTCTAGATGCCTTATGAATTTCGCCCCATAGCAGCTTACTGCACTCCTTATCAAGGTTTGGGGGCCTATAAATCACACCCAAAATTAATTTTTCACAACCCTCGAGATACTGTAGCCAAACAGAGTCTGTGTCCGATGTTTCTAATCTTACATCTTGTCTAACACAGCAATTTAAATTTTCTCTGACATACATCGTCACTCCATCCCCCTTCCTGTTGCCCCTATCAGTGTGGAATAGTTTATAACCCTCTAGGTTGCATTCAGAAGGCATTTCTCTATCTTTCAAATTGAACCAGGTCTCTGTTATAGCAATAATATCTATATTACCTGCACTTGCAAGTAATCTTAGCTCATCTATCTTATTTCTTAGACTCCTACTATTTGTACAGTAAACCTTAAGGGAGCAAGTCTTTCGTTGCCTTCTAGTATCTCTCTTTGCTTGTTGAATAATTGCTTTGCCTTTACTAGCAACGTTATTTTGAATATTGTCTTTTAAACATATCCCTGGGATGTCCTGGTAATATCTGTAGTTTTCAGTCCTAGTACTGCAGCCTGACTGTTTCCCACAAACACCCATACCTCTATAATCTATCATTTTAAAGTTCTAGACAAGTTATCAACGACCCCCTCGATCGAACTGGCTAATGCAACCGCTCCAGCCCCGAACAGATGAACCCCATCCCTTGCATACATATCACGATTGCCATAGAATTTGTCTCAGTTATCAATGAATAGGATTGCAATTTCCTTGCAGTACCTGTCTAGCCAGTAATTTATACCAATTGCTCAAGACATCCATTCATTGCCCACTGCTCTTCTAGGCAAGATGCTACATATGATTGGGATCCCTCCCTTAGACCTGACTACATCTATGGCTGACTTGTACTTATCCAGCAGCTCCAGTCTCCTGCCCTTCCTGACGTCATTTCCACCAGCACTAAGACAGATAATGGGCTTGTTCCCCTTACCTGACATAATATTATCCAACCTGCTGACTATGTCACCAACACCAGCTCCTGGAATGCACACTCTCTGTCTGACCTTCCTATCTCTGTCACAAAAAGCACGGTCCATATATCTTACCTGAGTCTCCCACAATCAGAATATTCTTACCTTGATTAGCAGGGGAGTCAGTGGTACCTTCATCCTCACTGAAGTACACTCTTCCTGGAGAACAGAGAATCGATTTCCTGCCTTCACATCTTTTCTATTAACATTCCCATTAATTTACCCCACAGGTAAAGATGCCGTATCTATCGAGCTCCGATTTGCTCCGATTTTTAAAGACATTCTTTTAAGATGAAGACCCGTGTCAGGACGCTGTTCCTGACGAATCATTCAATTAATCTCCGCGCTTCTGTGTGACTAGTTAATGGTCTACCTCGGACCTAAACGTCGTCGTAATTTTCAGTCTCCTATGTGCGGGTTATTTGTGTGTTATAGCAGAGAAAACGTGAAGATTAATATTTCTCGTACCAACATTCTCATTGGAGAAGCGAGGTATAGATACTCTAACAACAGGGAAAAAGGAATTAATGTACATACAATTGCTATGGATCCCATCATAGATTGGATTACTCCTTCATGATAAAGTTGATATGTTAGCCAAGAGTACCCTGAAGGAGAATGTAGAATATAACTTTGATATATGTGTCTAGCATTAGGAATAATATTAGGAGAGAAGTATTAATGAAAATGATCGTTATAGGAATGCAATTAGAAGCCTAGGTAGGTCATTAACCCAGCATGATAACATAAACGTAGATAAGCGAACAGACTGACTGATGTTGTAGTGGCCAGGCTTAGGCTTGGTTACAAGTACTTCTAGCAGTTTGGGAGACATACAGATGATGATCAAACCAAATGCAAACTATGTGGTCAGGCATATGGTCAGTGTCATGAACACTATGTGCTTAACAGGAGTACATATGGATTCATATCTTCAGTTTACTAATCTGTTACAAGCAAATTTAAGAATTTTGCTTAGTATATCTGGTATCTTATTTTCATTAATAAGATATCTTGACATGTCACATAGGTTATTATACTATCTCTATATTTCTCAATAAGTGGACAATTAACCCTTTTGGGGCGTAGTTCCTACGCCTTTTGTGTATCCGTATGCTCTTGCGCTACCGTCCACAGGATGGATGTAGGGTGCATAATCAACTATAGCTACTTCGGTGGCAAAAATCTAATCGTACCACGAGATAATGCCTTTTCTGATAGACTTCAAACTTCAAGTGTTGATACATTTGGCTCAAGAATACGCTCGCGAAAATCGGTCCCAGATTGCCAGTTTTATGGAACTGGAATATTAATTGTGCAGCAACTGAATAATCTCTCCTCAGATCCCCTTTGAGCTCTCAACACTGGTTTCTTAGTGGAAGCTTCGGATTGGTTTCTAGTTTTGCAAGTGCCAATTTTGCCAGCTTTAATAAATAAACTGGGAAACTGGTTTCAAATATGATAACAAGAGAATGCCCGGGCGCAAAAGGCAGGCAACAGCGACAAGTTGAGAAACAAAAACAGAAGAGACAGATTGCGAACTCTGTTAAGACAATTTTTCCCTTGGAGAACAAGTTTGGAAACCAAGCTTAAAGACCATTTTGGGAGACCAAATTTAGAGACCAAGCATTCTCAAATCTGTAGAGTATATGGGAAACGTTGGACTATATATGATCTTCACTCTGCCTATTAATTCCCATATGAAGAATGCCTGTTTATATTGACTGTAATTTTTCAACTCTCTATTTCACCTAAAGAAAGTTAGGAAATTATTGGACCTAATTTGTCAATCGTATTGAAAATTTATGGGGTATCCTACTTACCTTTCAGAAACACTAAGAAATGGGGGGTATTAAACTGAAAAAATTCATGGAGTATGCATCACCGCCATGTAACCCACACCTGGTATTACAATCCAGGAGTTCCAAAGGCCTGTTATCCTGGGTGTAAAGGGAGCAAAATAAACACAGCAGAAAAACTTTTGACTTGTATTATCCTTCACCAATTTAGAGCAGAAGTATGAACACTATATACACTATGTACAACAATAGGTATTAGTGCACTCCACGGTAAGCAAGGCAGAATAGATGCCACTAGAGAGCAGACCGTGCTTCAACCAGCTCTAGAATGGGAATGACAAGGGCAGACAGGTGAGTGGTACCCACATCACCTCTGCGATTGCCAAAACCATCTTCCCATTGGCTGGAACCTGGGTACTGATTGAACAATGGGGCCCCATCATCAACCCTTAGTACCTGGTTTGCTGGTTGGGCGAGATAGCCTTTCAATGAGGGTGTGTACATGCGCCGAATAAAGGTTTTGTACTCTTTGTATGTCCCACCTGGTAAAGTATAGTACATCAAGAAACTGGTTTATCAAGAGATTGGTACCAGAGCTGAAGGAAATAACCCATAAGAGAGTAAAATAACTAAATTTGATCACGTAGGATAAAAGAACCAAGGGAGACGTGACAACGACATGCAAAACGTGTGTGTGGGACATACTCAGAGGATCTGATAGATTGAACAGTGAGGCCAGAAATGGGTACACAAGGGCACAGATGAACCAAACACACAGTAGTTGCAGGGATATTAGGAAGCATATTTTCAACTCCAGGAAAAAGAATGACATTGGCGAAATGGTGGAGACAGGTTCCATACATAGTTTGAAGAATTGGTATGACATTCCCCACGAGAGGAAAGAGTAAATCCGGCTAAGTGGCAAATTAAGAGGCAGAGCAACCACAAATACAGTGGAACCCCTGCATTTGAACTTAATTGGTTCCTTGGTGGTGTTCGAAATGCGAAAAGTTCGATGTCCGAAACAGTATTTACCAGGCTTTAATTATCAGCCTCACACACTGGAGGATGTTGAACTGACTTTTCCAAAAGTCTCTGAGAGTCAGGTCAGTGTCAGAGAGGTCACTTCGAAGCATTTTTGAAACAAGGCTTCCCTGTAATTTTTTCTTACAACTGAATTTTAAACAAATCAGCGTGTTCGCACTCCAGACAAACATTCAAAGACTAGATCATTTTTTTTTTTTAACAAAATTGTTCGGACTCCAATTACTTCGATGTCTGGCATGTTCGAAAACCGAGGTTCCATTGTAAGCGAGAACAACCATGTAAGGACATACACACACAGGTGCGTCAATAAATCGTCAGGGTGGCTTTTAATGGCACTGGTTAATGCAGGGCCAGCCAGCTACCTTAACATTAGCAAGTATTTTCGTGACTAAGGCTCGAGAATAAATAGTAATCTTAGAAGGGACGATCCTTGTATCCTAGTGATAGCTACGGTCACCCTCGTCTGTGAGGTCACCAGATCGAATCCTGTGTACTCCTTACACAAATATTTACTTGAGTGATACTGGGAAATCATTGTCAATTCATTGGATTTCCTTTACGTTTTTAAAGTGGTGAGTTTATTTTTTTCTCGATATAGAAAAGTCTTGCCCGTCTCTTATGTCTGAAAGCGAACAGTGCGAAGCCCTTTGTTTACTGGGTCGCCCTGGTAAATGATGTTTTTTACCAGCTCATTACTCTCTCTCTCTCTCTCTCTCTCTCTCTCTCTCTCTCTCTCTCTCTCTCTCTCTCTCTCTCTCTCTGTAATATATATATATATATATATATATATATATATATATATATATATATATATATATATATATATATATATATATATATATATATATTACACCAAACAATATATATATATATATATATACATATAATATATATATATATATATATATATATATATATATATATATATATATATATATATATATATATATATATATATATATAGCTTTCATTTTACGCTCTGATGCTCCAACTAAACCAGATGTTTCTGTCACACTATGGTCAAAGAAACAGATCCCTGTATCTTATATAAGCCCAGCCTCCTCTACCTCAACGCAGGCAAGAGAAGTAGTGCAGAGTGTAACTTGACTTTCTAATACAGTTAAATACCAACGGTGAAGATTTCAAACCGTTCAGAAGAGGGATTCACCAGCTATTACATGGAAATTATTATCCCTAGTTCTCTCAATGAAACTAGCAAATTAGCAACTATAAAGGTCAAAATTAATTAGAACCTTCCACTGAGATACATACGCTCTGAAAGTTTGAAGCCAATCAGAAGCAGCATTCTCCAGTTATCGCACAGAGATCAATAACCCCAAAAGCATCAGCACTTAAAGTTTAAAGTCTCTCCGGACTTTCGTTCTCAAATTGTTAGCATTATGGGATGATAGACGCCTTACTAAATTATCACATGAGAACGTAGTATTCAGTCTTTTCATTTCCTTCAGTAATATAGACAAATTATCACCTGAACGGCAAAAAAAAATCAACGATTAAGGTTTCAAGCAAATCAGAAATCAATTTCCTTGTTAAAATTAGCAAATTCAAATTCGAATACACCAAAAATCCCTGGGAAGGTTCCTGGGACGACACCACCAGCGTAGCTCTCAAGCTGACCAAGTAAAATGCACGTTACTGTTCGCGGGCAGACTCCAACGATTCCATTTCTCTTACTGTGTTGGTATATTGGCAAATTTCCACCAACATAACCTCAGCCAGGAAGGTATCATCATATTTTATAAAAAGCATCAGCCATTAAAGTAGGAAATCGAACATCAAAATGGTATACAATACCGACTGGTTGGTAGGTAAGACACATAGGCAACAGTTAAGCAACTGTGATGAATGGTTTGAAAAACCGACAAGTTGAAGATTGAGACACTTATGCAGCATATGGGAATCTTTATTCAGGAAACGTTTCGCCACACAGTGGCTTCATCAGTCCAATACAAAGAGGAAGGCGTAAGGAGAGGAGGAGTATGAGGTAATCAGTCCCTCAACCTGGAGTCCATGTGTTCAGTCCATCAATCTTGTAGAATATACTACAAGATATTCTACAAGAATATTCTACAAGATTGATGGACTGAACACATGGACTCCAGGCTGAGGGACTGATTACCTCATACTACTCCTCTCCTTACGCCTTCCTCTTTGTATTGGACTGATGAAGCCACTGTGTGGCGAAACGTTTCCTGAATAAGGATTCCCATATGCTGCATAAGTGTCTCAATCTTCAGTTAGGCAACTGTTCCTGACTATGGAACTGAACTTCTCCAGGCTGAGGGACTGACAACCTCAAATTCTACGACTTCAAGGGTGATGGACTGATTACATCGTCTTCACATCTCTACTGTGCCTGCCTACTTTCTGTATTCGACTGAAGAAGCCTACTGTGTAGGCGAAACGTTTCGGAATAAAGTTGCCTAACTGTTGCCCATGTGTCTTACCTACCAAAGTATGAAGTCGTTCAGATGAGACATTCTCAAATCTTTTTTTTTTTTTTTTTGCGGAAAAGACCTACACTTTTCTAAGTATAATTGGCAAGATGGAAATAAATGGTATAAAATACCGACACAATGGAAATATAAACACTTAAGCAGTATAATATGATCCTTTATTGGCAACGTTTCGCCCACACAATGGGCTTTATCAAGTCAATAAAGGATCACATTATACTGCTTAAGTGTTTATATTTCCATAATTATTTATATTCCATAATTGGCACTTACACGCACTTCAGTAATAATACTTACCTTCTAGGAGGCATTGAAAGTTGAGAACCAATCAGGAGAAAGTTTCTAAAATTAACACACGGAAACCAAATCCGGAAATATATATGTCCACGAATCTATTTCAGTATACCTTATATCAGTGTTGAAAATTTGAAGCCGATCGCATGAAGTCTTGTCAAGTTATAAAGAGGAACGCTGGAGAAAGACAAATATTCCAGCAGCCACTTAAAAGTATCACTTCAGAGACACCTAAGTGAACTACAGAGGCTGCACACTTGGAAAAGATCGAGATTATTTAAATATATAAGTGTAGATAAGTGGTTCAGAGAACCGACAAGTTGATAAATTAGACACAAGTGCAACACTTGGGTATGTAAGAAAGGTATAAAATACCGACATTTTATACCTTTCTTGCACAACTTGTCAGACACTGCAACATCATGGAATCTTGGTTCAGAGGACATCTACAAGACCTTCTTCACGGCTGCTGCAACTAACCCATCTCTTTGGGAAGGACCTACTTCCACTGGGGAATCCCGCCTACCAGTGACTGCCCTCGTCTGCTGCCCGTCCCTTCCACTGACGCCTATATAAACGTCAGTCTTCTTGCCTTTGCTCCAGATTCTCCTCCACCACGATGCTGTGAACACTAACTCCAAGGCCGAGGGACTGATTACCTCATCTTTTGTATATAGTTCTACTGTCTTCCTATTATGTCCTAGAATCTGTATTGATAAAGCCACTGGATGGCGAAACGTCTACAATAAAGATATCCAGATGTGAACATCAAAATGGTATACAATACCGACAGGTTGTTAGGTAAGACACATAAGCAACAGTTAGACAACTTTATTCCGAAACGTTTCGCCTACACAGTAGGCTTCTTCAGTCGAATACAGAAAGTAGGCAGGAACAGTAGAGATGTGAAGACGATGTAAACAGTCCATCACCCTTAAAGTCGTAGAATTTGAGGTTGTCAGTCCCTCGGCCTGGAGAAGTTCAGTTCCATAGTCAGGAACTATCTGAAGGTTAAGCGACAGTGCGGAGACTTAAATACTGTCGGAAGGAGAGGTGCAGGGTAGTAGTAGTAGTAGTAGTAGTGAGAGGCAACTGAGAGGTCATGTCCCTCTCAGATCCAACCCTTCTCACTTGAAAAGCTTGTCCAAGGTGTTTTCTGTACCAAGATGCCACGTGTTGCAGTGTCTGACAAGATGAACATCAAAATGGTATACAATACCGACAGGTTGTTAGGTAAGACACATAAGCAACAGTTAGACAACTTTATTCCGAAACGTTTCGCCTACACAGTAGGCTTCTTCAGTCGAATACAGAAAGTAGGCAGGAACAGTAGAGATGTGAAGACGATGTAATCAGTCCATCACCCTTAAAGTCGTAGAATTTGAGGTTGTCAGTCCCTCGGCCTGGAGAAGTTCAGTTCCATAGTCAGGAACTATCTGAAGGTTAAGCGACAGTGCGGAGACTTAAATACTGTCGGAAGGAGAGGTGCAGGGTAGTAGTAGTAGTAGTAGTAGTGAGAGGCAACTGAGAGGTCATGTCCCTCTCAGATCCAACCCTTCTCACTTGAAAAGCTTGTCCAAGGTGTTTTCTGTACCAAGATGCCACGTGTTGCAGTGTCTGACAAGATGAACATCAAAATGGTATACAATACCGACAGGTTGTTAGGTAAGACACATAAGCAACAGTTAGACAACTTTATTCCGAAACGTTTCGCCTACACAGTAGGCTTCTTCAGTCGAATACAGAAAGTAGGCAGGAACAGTAGAGATGTGAAGACGATGTAAACAGTCCATCACCCTTAAAGTCGTAGAATTTGAGGTTGTCAGTCCCTCGGCCTGGAGAAGTTCAGTTCCATAGTCAGGAACTATCTGAAGGTTAAGCGACAGTGCGGAGACTTAAATACTGTCGGAAGGAGAGGTGCAGGTTTAGTAGTAGTAGTAGTAGTAGTGAGAGGCAGCTGAGAGGTCATGTCCCTCTCAGATCCAACCCTTCTCACTTGAAAAGCTTGTCCAAGGTGTTTTCTGTACCAAGATGCCACGTGTTGCAGTGTCTGACAAGATGAACATCAAAATGGTATGAGAGTAAGACACATGTGCAACATCTGGGTATCTTTATTGTAGACGTTTCGCCATCCAGTGGCTTTATCAATACAAATTCTAGGACATAACTTGAAGACAGTAGAACTATGTACAGAAGATGAGGTAATCAGTCCCTCAACCTAGGAGTAGGTGCGAACAGCACCATAGTCGTGGAGATTCTGAATCATGGAGATTCTGAATTCAGAATCTCCACGACTATGGTGCTGTTCGCACCTACTCCTAGGTTGAGGGACTGATTACCTCATCTTCTGTACATAGTTCTACTGTCTTCAAGTTATGTCCTAGAATTTGTATTGATAAAGCCACTGGATGGCGAAACGTCTACAATAAAGATACCCAGATGTTGCACATGTGTCTTACTCTCATCTCAGGATTTAAGTCTCCTCACTGTCGCTTAACCTTCAGATAGTTCCTGACTATGGAACTGAACTTCTCCAGGCCGAGGGACTGACAACCTCAAATTCTACGACTTTAAGGGTGATGGACTGATTACATCGTCTTCACATCTCTACTGTTCCTGCCTACTTTCTGTATTCGACTGAAGAAGCCTACTGTGTAGGCGAAACGTTTCGGAATAAAGTTGTCTAACTGTTGCTTATGTGTCTTACCTAATATCCAGATGTTGCACATGTGTCTTAACTTTCATTCAACACTTGGGTATCTTTATTGTGGGAACGTTTCGCCACACAGTGGTTTCATCAGTCCCATACAAAGAAGAATGGTGAAGAGCAGGAGTTTGAGGTAATCAGTCCCTCAGCCTCCTACTGATCTTCACCATTTTTCTCTGTATTTCACTGATGAAGCCACTGTGTGGCGAAACGTTCCCACAATAAAGATACCCAAGTGTTGCACATGTGTCTAATTTATCACTTATCTGAGTAAAACATGTGTCCTTACAGTAGTAGAAGGTTGGGGTTGCTACAAGCCAGGACCATGGTTCGAGTCCCCCTCCATTCTTAAGAACATAAGAAAGAAGGAACACTGCAGCAGTCCTACTGGCCCATGCGAGGCAGGTCTAATTCTCCTGCCGGCTTAAGCCAACGCCCGAACCTAGTCAGGTCAGGTCACATTCACTTAAGGAAGGAGCACGACATCTTACTTAGGAGCACAAGCTAGTCGGGTCCAACTCACACCCACACACACCTACTCATGTATTCCTCTGGTTATTCGTGTTTCCTTACGATTAATAACCACGTGAACAAAACTCTTTATATTTTTAGATAATATTTCTGTAAAGGTGGAACTAACAAATATTTAAAAGTTCTTATCATGCAGATGAAAAGACCAAAATTCCATTGTTCTTTGAAAAAAAGTGCACAGGAATTCAGCTGCGAATCAGCAGATGAATTGTACTCAATAGAGAACTTAGATATCGAATCATTCGTCTTTTCCTCAGAATCTCTCCAAGAAATTGCTTTCCGCACAATGTCTCACATCGTCATCTCTCACACAGGTATTCAGGCATTATGAAAATTTTTAGCGATAAACCAGGACGAAGATAGAAACGAAAACAAACGCTGTTCTTTTTTCCAGTCATTCTACCGGCTGATATTTGTTTTTGTATCTGGCACGACAAGCAAGTGTCAGCTGTAGGCTTGAGCTGGCGAGCCCAAGACGATCCTACTGGAATGAAATTTGATTCCTGCACCATTCAAGTAGGATGGTGCTGGGTAGCTTTTATTTCTTGGATGAAGACCCCTTGAAAGTTGAAGTGGAAGTGGAGAGGTAATTTTGAAGACTTCGGTCCTTCAGCCTTGATAGAAGGTGCTTAGTCCCGTGTTGACTGAAGGTAATCATCAGTCCCTTAGCTTAGATCGAAGATAATCAGTCCCTTAGCCTTGAGAGCGGATTGTTAGTCTTTCAGCCTTGATAGAAGGTGATCAGTCCATTAGCCTTGATTTTTGATTGTCGATCCCTGAGCCCTGATAGAAGGTGGTCCATTATCCCTGATTGTAGATTGTCAGTCCATCAGCTCTGATGGAAGGAGATCAGTCCCTCAGCCTGAAGCAGCGTCATGAAGACAGACTGGTGATCAAAGCACCTCCCCTGAAAAGTTCTCTTCACCTTCTGACTTCTCTGCTAACTCCTGCTGATCGTCTTATCACAGATATTTTCATTCCCATCTCTGCCTCTGAAAATTTTATCATTTCATTAATTTGATATGTGTACACCCTTGCCATGTGAGTCTTAAATCAATACACTCTGCGTTACTATGTGAATTAACACGCTATGGGTTATAAGAACACACGCCGTCTGGGGATTACAAAATAGAGACTCAGAGACTGTAGGTTACAACACAGGCTTTCAGAAAAGCCTGACACAAAGAGAACAGGAATAAATCTGAACTTGAGCGGAATCAACATGATATAATCCAGGGTAAACACGCTGTCAGAGAAGCTTAAACCTTAGTGTTCCTGCATGAGGCAAAGTTATGGGAAGACCATGAAGGTCCCGAGAGGAGGGCCATGAAGGCCCAGGGAGGAGGGCCATGATGGCCTAGGGAGGAGAGCCATGACGGCCCAGGGAGGAGAACCATGACGGCCAAGGGAGGAGGGCCATGACGGCCCAGGGAGGAGGGTCATGATGGCCCAGGGAAGAGAGCCATGACGGCCCAGGGATTAGGGTCATGACGGCCAAGGGAGGAGGGCCATGACGGCCCAGGGAGGAGATATATGATAGAAGTTACGAAAGGAATACCATGATAGCCACCGAAACACCATGATATCCACGGAAAGAGTACAACTGATAGCCAGGGAAGAAGGTCCATGACAGACACGGGAGGAGGGCCATGATTTCCCTGAAAAGATTGCCATGAAAAAAATGGGGCTTTATTAGCATTGCGGCTCAATATTTACCAATCTCTTCTGCCTGAGAGAGAGAGAGAGAGAGAGAGAGAGAGAGAGAGAGAGAGAGAGAGAGAGAGAGAGAGAGAGAGAGAGAGAGAGAGAGAGAGAGAGAGAGAGAGAGAGAGAGAGAGAGAGTGAATATGTATATTGACACGCATTGTAAGAATAATGAGTACACAGAATTATCATATGAGTCTCTCAGGAACCACAAAAAGTGGATGGCCATTGTGTGCTAATGGTGATCATTGTGTATTAATGGCGGCCAATGGACATTAATGACCTACCATTAAGTATTAATGTGTGAATATAAAGGAGGATACTTCTTCCAGTGATTCCTGGGACTTTGTACAACGAGTAACTCCTGAGTTAATTGGTTATGAACTAGTGAGGTGTCACTGGGTGAACCTGGTCCCTTGAGTGTGACCTGGTCCCTAGAGTGTGACCTGGTCCATAGAGTGTGACCTGGTCCCTAGAGTGCGACCTGGTCCCTAGATTATGATCTGATCCCTAGAGTGTGACCTGGTCCCTTGAGTGTGACCTGGTCCCTTGAGTGTGACCTGGTCCCTAGAGTGTGACCTGACCCCTAGAGTGTGTCCTGGTCCCTTGAGTGTGACCTGGTCCCTAGAGTGTGACCTGGTCCCTAGAGTGTGACTTGGTCCCTAGAATGTGATCTGGTCCCTAGAGTGTGACCTGGTCCCTAGAGCGTGACCTGGTCCCTAGAGTGTGACCTGGTCCCTAGAGTGTGACCTGGTCCAGACTGCTGGAAGATTTGAAGTATCTAAATTACAACTATCTACTGAGAGTAATGTTCCACCTGCATCTCAACAAGACTTTCTACTAAGAGCTGTCTACAGTCGGATTTCATCCAGTTCTGCCTAGATGTTCATGGGTAGGTTAGATTAGGAGGTGACTTGTTGGTTCCTGGCGGAATGTTTAGATGCAAACACAAAAACCCGGTAAAGATCCCGGGGTAAGGAATAAAACGGCACAATACCGTGACTGGAACAATACACAAATTACCGCGCATAGGAGAGTGAAACTTATGCCGATGTTTCGGTTCAATTTTTGACAATTAACTAGTCGCTAGTTAATGGTCCAAGTCGGACCGATTTGTGAGAGTGTAAACACGGGGTCATGTCTACTGACACCTACTGCCCCTGTTCACCTAGCGGTAAATAGCTTCCATGGTATTTGTCTCGTTGAACCTGCTTCTTACGTTCACATAGCAGAAAGCTGGATACATAGCAGGAGAGAACCGGAAGAATCCCAGCGTAAATAAGCCACATGTCTTATTTTCATCGTTATCCTGGGTTATTAACCCAGGATAACTGACAACTTCCATTCTGAGAGTAAGTCGGGGAAAGAGGAATGCTTTCTGAAAGGTACAGATTCACTCCTTGATGTTTCATGTCCTCACATGTTCTCCAGCGCAGATACTGCGGTGCATAGAACAGTGTTAACACACAAGAAGCAAATGTTGAGTTCTCTGGACACACACACACACACACACACACACACACACACACACACACACACACACACACACACACACACACACACACACACACTGAGTCACTGAGTGACTCCTCAGCTCTCTGAACACTGAGGAGCCACCCACCTGTCACCTGTGATGTGTAAATATTACGCTCAGTAATCTTACCTTAACAGAAGACAGTTCACGTTGGACACTACACACAATAACTTGACGAATTCTTCATTCAATCCTTCTCGTAATTTTAAGCATAAATCTGAGTCATTATGACATAGTATTTACTTAAGTATTTTTTTTAACTTTCTTAATGTTTTCTATTAACTATTTCTTATGAAAAACACATTATTGAATGGAATTTTCTTTTTTTGTTGTATTAATCTATTTTTCACATTTCTTATCTATTTTGATATACACTGACAATATTAAGAAAAAATATTGATTCTATTGAAATTCATGACTTTTTTAACACCTGAAGACTATCAGTTCACACGAATTTCTTGGTAATACATTACAATAAATATTAAAACACATTTATTATTTATTACTTAGATACCGATATTCTACACAGTTTCACGGAAAATATTAATCTGCATTTAAAGTTCATTAGAATCATTGGAGGATTATTATTATTATAATAAAAACTAAACTGTAAATATCATTGGGGGAAATAAATCTGTAAGTTTTATTTATCGATAGTTTTAGTTCCAATAAACGTTCAGTTTTGTATGTATCAATCCTTAAAGAATCTTCTATAATCATATACTTTTATTTTGGTTCCCACAATTATCAACAACTCGTATGCTCATCATATGTATTATCTATAATAACAGTTTCTCTCATACAATCCACACAAGAAAAATCACTGTCAGGCAACATCCTCATCATAGAAAAGATGCTTCATGTTCCAGTGAATTTAATGTTTACAGATAATACATAACGTAAACACTTAGTGCCATACTAACTACACACTGTGGCACCTTAGACACTCGTCTTTCAAACAGTCGACTGGCACAGTAAACCGTATTTCACCACTTGGTACTAGGTGCCATCCACTGGACAATGAACACCTAGCTTTAAGGTGGCACTACACCACCTGTTGATCTGGCACTGAGTTGTGTTAATTCACCAACCTGTTGAGTCAGGCACCACGTGTTTAGCGGCTTCCTCGCTCCCTCCCCTAACAAACCTTTATGTCATCAATCTATTTTCCATTACTCTTACGTGTAGTTCTAACGAATTTCAGAAAAATTACTTCGATGCTTACGATATTTTTATGTTGATCAATTTTTCTGAGATCGCTTGGGTAAGCTGTGTTTGACGAGAGAGAGAAAGAGAGAGAGAGAGAACGCGAGGAGGAGGATACTACCTCCGTGACGTGTGGTGCTGGTAGTGAGTCTGTTGCTGCTGCTGCTGCTGCTGCTGCTTGCACCAGTTCCTCCAAGAGTCATGCGCAACCAAGCCAGCTTTTCTTTGCTCATATACACACACGCACGATTATATATTCACGCGCACACGTGCAAGAAAGGGCACAAAGTTACACGTGATATCTTAATATGCAGTTTAACCATAGGGAAAAGTGGCCTTTCCAAGCCGATGCAGCTATAATATTCTCAAGGAAGAGAGTGGGAGACGCGTGCATACGTAGGAAACACCAACTAGATATCTTTTAGTTCGTTAGTCAACATACACGTATAAACATCCTTTGAGTTCACTTCGCCAGTGTGACTCCACTATGAACAACTGAGTACACACCACCTGTGTGGATCCCATATGAACCATCTTAGATTACACACCGCTTGTGTGGAGCACGAACCCAACCAATGAAGTGAAGGAACGAGAGGGAGATTTCAAAGTTTAGAGACGAAACTGGTCCCGTAGGTAACAAACAAGTCTTACGTAGACAAACAGCATGAATTAGTTGGAGAAGGTACAATACCTTCACTGGAACTCAAGTCTCCTATGTGCGGGCTATTTGTGTTGCATGAAGTGGTTCTTGATGTTATTTGTTTATTAAGACACATATGCAACACTTGGCTATCTTTACTGTGGAGACTTGAGTGTTACACTATACCGGTATACTCCTACAAAAGCAACTCGATAATGTGTGTGCGCACTCACACATACATAAACACACGGAACAAGTTTATAAACGATAACCAGCACGGTTTCAGGGAAGGAAAAACATGTGTCACAAACCTAATGGTGTTTTATGACAAGGTAACGGAAGTAAGATATGAGAGAGAGAGGGGTGGATAGATTGCATTTTCTTGGACTGCAAGAAGGCCTTCTCGACACAGTTCCTCACAAGAGATTAATGCAAAAGCTAGAGGATCAGGCACGAATAACAGGAAAGGCACTGAAGTGGATCAGAGAATATCTGGCAGGGAGACAACAGCGAGTTATGGCACGTGACAAGGTGTCAGAGTGGGCTCTTGTGACGATCGAGGTTCCACAGGAGTCAGTGAGAAGAAAAGTGCTGTTCTTCGTATATGCGAATGACATGACAGAGGGGATAGACTCAAAAGTGTCCTTGTTTGCAGATGATGTGAAGTTAATGAAGAGAATTAAATCTGATGAGGATCAGTTAGGAGGATCAGCCAAATGTAAAGTCATGAAGATTGGGGAAGGGCATAGAAGACCACAGATAGAGTATAGGCTAGGTAGTCAAAGACTGCAAAGCTCACTCAGTGAACATGATCTTGGGGTGAGTATAATACGGAGCACATCTCCTGAGGCGCACATCAACAAGATAACTGCTGCAGCATATGGGCGCCTGGCAAACCTAAGAATAGCGATCCGATACCTCACTAAGGAACCATTCAAGACTTTGCACACTATGCACGTCAGGCCAATATTGGAGTATGCAGCACCAGTTTGGAACCCACACCTTTCCAAGCACGTCAAGAAATTAGAGAAAGTGCTGACGTTTCCAATAAAACTTGTCCCAGAGCTGAGGGTAATTCCTACGAAGAAATGTTAAAGGAATTCGGCCTGACGACACTGGAGGATAGAAGGGTTAAGAGAGACATGATAACGACATATTACGAGGAATTGAAGAGGTGGACAGAGACAGGATGTTCCAGAGATGGGACACAGAAACAAGGGGTCACAATTGGAAGTTGACGAATCAGATGAGTCAAAAGGATGCTAGGAAATATTTCTTCAGTCATAGAGTTGTCAGGAAGCGGAACAGTCTGGAGAGTGATGTAGTACAGGCAGGATCCGTACATATCTTTAAGAAGAGGTATGATGAAGCTCATGGAGCAGGGATAGAGAAGACCTAGCAGCGACCATCGAAGAGGCTAGGCCAGGAGCTAAGACTCGACCCCTATGTGTGTGTGTGAGTACACAAATACACACACGCACACACACACACACACACACACACACACACACACACACACACACACACACACACACATGCGAGATGTCGGAGTGGGCGCCTGTGACGAGTGGGGTTCGACAGGGGTCAGTCCTAGGACCGGTGCTGTTTCTAGTATTCGTGAACGACATGACGGAAGGATTAGACTCCGAAGTGTCCCTGTTTGCAGACGATGTGAAGTTGATGAGAAGAATTCAATCG
Source organism: Cherax quadricarinatus (assembly GCF_026875155.1). Classification (NCBI taxonomy): domain Eukaryota; kingdom Metazoa; phylum Arthropoda; class Malacostraca; order Decapoda; family Parastacidae; genus Cherax; species Cherax quadricarinatus. Next base: position 61,084,116 of record NC_069399.1, on the reverse strand, counting down.
GACGAAGACCAGGTAGAAATACAAAGGGATCTGGACAGGCTGCAGACCTGGTCCAGCAAATGGCTTCTGGAGTTCAATCCCACCAAGTGCAAAGTCATGATTGAGGAAGGGCAAAGAAGACCGCAGACGGAGTACAGTCTAGGGGGCCAGAGATTACAAACATCACTCAAGGAAAAAGATCTTGGGGTGAGTATAACACCAGGCACATCTCCTGAAGCGCACATCAACCAAATAACTGCTGCAGCATATGGGCGCCTGGTAAACCTCGGAACAGCATTCCGACATCTTAATAAGGAATCGTTCAGGACCCTGTACACCGTGTACGTTAGGCCCATATTGGAGTATGCGGCACCAGTTTGGAACCCACACCTAGCCAAGCATGTAAAGAAACTAGAGAAAGTGCAAAGGTTTGCAACAAGACTAGTCCCAGAGTTAAGAGGTATGTCCTATGAGGAAAGGTTAAGGAAAATCAAACTGACGACACTGGAGGACAGGAGAGATAGGGGGGACATGATAACGACTTACAAAATACTGAGAGGTATTGACAAGGTGGACAAAGACAGGATGTTCCAGAGACTGGACACAGCAACACGGGGACACAGTTGGAAGCTGAAGACACAGATGAATCAAAGGGTTGTTAGGAAGTATTTCTTCAGCCACAGAGTAGTCAGGAAGTGGAATAGTTTGGGAAGCGATGTAGTGGAGTCAGGATCCATACATAGCTTTAAGCAGAGGTACGATAAAGCTCATGGTTCAGGGAGAGTGACCTAGTAGCGACCAGTGAAGAGGCGGGGCCAGGAGCTTGGACTCGACCCCCGCAACCTCAACTAGGTGAGTACAACTAGGTGAGTACACACACACACACACACACACACACACATACACACACGCACACACAAACACACACGCACACACACACACACACACACACACACACACACACACACACACACACACACACACACACACACACACACACACACACACACACACACACACCTGTGTGTGTGGAGAGGTTTGTACCCAAGTGTAACAGGAATAATGAAAAAGCCGGGATGAGCCCATGGTTCACCCAAAGGTGCAGGGAGGCAAAAACCAATTGTGCTAGGGAATGGAAGAAATATAGAAGGCAAAGGATCCAGGAGAATAAGGAGAGCAGTCGTAGAGCCAGAAATGAATATGCACAGATAAGAATGGAGGCCCAACGACAATATGAAAACGACATAACGGCAAAAGCCAAATCAAACCCGAAGCTGTTATACAGCCACATCAGGAGGAAAACAACAGTCAAGGACCAGGTAATCAGGCTAAGAAAGGAAGGAGGAGAGACAACAAGAAATGACCGTGAAGTATTTGAGGAACTCAAGAGATTCAAAGAAGTGTTCACAGAGGAAACAGAAGGGGCTCCAGAAAGACGAAGAGGTGTAGTACACTACCAAGTACTGGACACAGTACACACAACCGAGGAAGAAGTGAAGAGGCTTCTGATTGAGCTAGATACCTCAAAAGCAATGGGGCCGGATAACATCTCTCAATGGGTCCTGAGAGAGGGAGCAGAGGCGCTATGTGTACCCCTAACAACAATATTCAATACAACTATGGAAACAGGGAGATTGCCTGAGGCATCGAAGACAGCAAATGTAGTCCCAATCCTTAAAAAAGGAGACAGACATGAAGCACTAAACTACAGACCAGTGTCACCGACATGTATAGTATGCAAAGTCAAGGAGAAGATTATCAGGAGAAGAGTGGTGGAACACCTAGAAGGGAATGGTCTCATCACCAGCAGCCAACATGGTTTCAGGGACGGGAAATCTCTGACAGCAGTAAGACAAGAGAGAGAGGGTTGGGTGGATTGCATTTTCTTGGACTGCAAGAATGCGTTTGACACAGTTCCACACAAGAGATTAGTGCAAAAACTAGAGGACCAAGCAGGGATAACAGGGAAGGCACTACAATGGATCAGGGAATACATGTCAGGAAACAGCAGCGAGTCATGGTACGTGGTGAGGTGTCAGAGTGGGCGCCTGTGACCAGCGGGGTCCCACAGGGCTCAGTCCTAGGTCCAGTGCTGTTCTTGTATTTGTGAACGACATGACGGAAGGAATAGACTCCGAAGTGTCCCTGTTTGCAGATGACGTGAAGTTGATGAGAAGAATTCAATCGATTGAAGACCAGGCAGAGCTACAAATGGATCTGGACAGGCTGCAGACCTGGTCCAGCAATTGGCTCCTGGAGTTCAATTCCACCAAGTGCAAAGTCATGAAGATTGGGGAAGGGCAAAGAAGACCGCAGACGGAGTACAGTCTAGGGGGCCAGAGACTACAAACCTCACTCAAGGAAAAAGATCTTGGGGTGAGTATAACACCAGGCACATCTCCTGAAGCGCACATCAACCAAATAACTGCTGCAGCATATGGACGCCTAGCAAACCTCAGAACCGCATTCCGACATCTTAATAAGGAATCGTTCAGGACCCTGTACACCGTGTACGTTAGGCCCATATTGGAGTATGCGACACCAGTTTGGAACCCACACCTAGACAAGCACGTAAAGAAACTAGAGAAAGTACAAAGGTTTGCAACAAGACTAGTCCCAGAGCTAAGGGGTATGTCCTTCGAGGAGAGGTTCAGGGAAATCAACCTGACGACACTGGAGGACAGGAGAGATAGGGGGGACATGATAACGACATACAAAATACAGAGAGGAATTGACAAGGTGGACAAACACAGAATGTTCCAGAGATGGGACACAGCAACAAGGGGACACAGTTGGAAGCTGAAGACACAGATGAATCAAAGGGATGTTAGGAAGTATTTCTTCAGCCACAGAGTAGTCAGCAAGTGGAATAGTTTGGGAAGCGATGTAGTGGAGGATGGATCCATACACAGCTTTAAGCAGAGGTATGATAAAACACATGGTTCAGGGAGAGTGACTTAGTAGCGACAAGTGAAGAGGCGGGGCCAGGAGCTTGGACTCGACCCCTGCAACCTCAACTAAGTGAGTACAACTAGGTGATTACACACACACACACACACACACACAAACACACACACACACACACGCACACACACACACACACACCACACACACACACACACACACACACACACACACACACACACACACACACACAGTCAGTCAGCAGACGTGGGTCACAAGGCTCCGAGATCTTTAGTGGTTTTTAAGGCGTGCAACAACTGCTAGCAGTAATCAGCGGTAGTGACAACGTTAGTGAACAATCCTACGAGTGATAACCAGAGTTATTAGTTAAAAAAAGTCGAGAGGAAGCCTGAAATCTTTAATATTTCAAAGTGTCAAACCGTTAGTGGATAGTAGGCTTCTGTTGCTACACAGATTCAAATATACAAAGATTCAAGTGAGTGTGGAAGCGGGTGTTCAAGAATTTCGAGAGATTGGATAAAAAGTGAAATGTGGGGCACCATACAGTGAGAGTGAAAAAGTTAATAAGCAAATGTAGAAAGGAAAAATATAATATATAACAAGGGAAGGTGGCATTAGGCCTGCTGAAACAGTGACGTCACAACAGTTGTGTGACATTATACATATAAAGTGTAACACCGAATGTGAAGTGTATTCCAATATAAGTGAAGTGTGCTCTATCATAAGTGACACTGAGGGACGCGGGATGCATGAGCATATACGGTTATAAAGATCACAGGTGAAGAATTTTCAAAATAGTGATAGAAGGCTACGTCATCAGCATCTGGCAACTTGTCATCGCATCACTGCCAGCTTAAGTATCACTCTCCTGTTGGGTTTTTTTTGGGGGGTTCTGAATCCTGCCTTGAGTCACTGTTAGATACTGGTCACTCACTCCTGCAAGCTATTACCAGAATTAGAGCAGAAATAGCATAGATAAGGTGAAGATAGGGTTGACTAGCGAGGAGCAGCCTAGCGAGGGGAAGCCTAGTGATGGTGACGTCAGACACTCCTAGAAGCTCAGACTAGCTAAATTTTACAACCTAATTACTTTCTGTGTTTTATAAGTAGAAGTGATAAGTGCTAGAATCACTGTTGGTAGTTTTAGAAATACGGGTATTACTACTGATATTTATTAGCAGTATGAATACTTAGAAGTGGGGGCACACATACACACGAGCACACACACACACACACACACACACACACACACACACACACACACACACACACACACACACACACACACACACACACACACATACACCACACACACACATACACATACACACTTAAGCTGAGACAAGCTAAATTTTACAACATAGCTACTTTCTGAATTTTAGAAGTAGAATCGATAAGTGTTACAAGTATTGGTAAGCTTAGAATTACTGGTATCTACCGGTATTTATTAGCAGTATGAATACTTAGAAGGGGGGGCAACACACACAAACCCCACACAAAAACACACCACACAAACCACACACACACAACACACCCCACACACACACACACACACACACACCACACACGGGAAGGATTTTGGGGGGACAGACCAGATGGGGAACCAGCAAGGAATACCCCAAAAATGTTGGACGACATACTACAGATAGGGGGGAGGGAAAAAAAAGCTAAGGGACATCGATCCCTAAAAGGCAATGGGACCAGACAACTTCCCCCCGTGGGTCCTTAAGAGGGACAGTATGTTGGCGTCCCCACTTACCAAATCTTCAACATATCCCTGAAACGGGGGCAACCCCTGAGGTAGGGAAAGACGGCAAATGTAGTTCCCCATTTTTAAAAAGAGACAGAAAAGAGGCCAAACTATAGACCTGTGCATGACGTGTTAGTATGAAAATTTTGGGAAAAAGTTTCGGGGAGAGAGGGTGGGCACCGGAAGGAAAAGGGAGTTAAATCCCAAACCAGCATGGATCACGGAGGCAAATCCTGTTCAAAAACCTCTGGAGTTTTATGATAAAAAACAAAGTAAGACAAGAAAAGGGGGGGGGGTTGATTGCATCTTCTTGGACTGCAAGGGGGCCTTTGCACAGTTCCTCAAAAGAGTTTGTGCAGAAGCTAGAGCATCAGGCGCATATAACGGGAAAGGGGGCACGCAATGGATCAAGAATCTGACAGGGAGCAAAAACGAGTCTGGTCTTAATGAGTACACAGGGGGCACCTGTGACGAGGGGGGGTCCCACAGGGGTCGTCCTGGGCCCAGTGCTTTTTTTGGTATATGGACGACATGCGGAAGGGGTTTGATCAGAAGTGTCCTGTTTGCAGATGATTGAAGTTAATGAGGGAAAATTAAAATCTGATGAGGACCAGGCAGGACTTCAAAAGACCTGGACGACGGAAACCCCTTTCCCCCAGCAAATGGCTTCTCGAATTTATTCCGCCAAATGCAAATCATGAAGAGGGGGGAGGGCAAAAAGACCACAGACAGAGTTAGCTAGGGGGCCAAAGCTGAAAACCTCATCAAGAGAAAGATTTTGGGGGTGAGTACCCAACCGAGCATGTCTCCGGAAGCACCACAACAGATAACTGCGCAGAAAAAGGGCGCTGGGAAAAACCCAGAACAGATTCGAACCTTTGTAGGAATCATTCAAACACTTACACCGTGATGTCAGGGCCCCTATGGGGTATCAAACCTGTTTTTAACCCGCCTTATAAAACACGTCAAGAATGAGAAAGTACAAAAGGGTTTTCGACAAGGTTTGTTCCAGAGCTAAGGGGGGAATTCCTATGGGGGAAAAATAAGGGAAATCGGCCCGACCCACTGGGGGACAGGAGGGGCAGGGAGACATGATAACGACATATAAAATCGCGTGGGAAAAGACAAGGTGGGCAAAGACGGATTTCCAGGGGGGGGGAACAGAAAAAAGAGGGCCCATTGGAAGTTGAAGACACAAATGAGTCAGAGAGATAGAGGAAGTATTTTTAGTCAAGAGTTTGTAAGGGAGTGGGAAAAGTAGAAAAAGAGTGGGGCAGGGAAACCAACACAGTTTTTTAAAACGAGGTTTGATAAAGCTCATGGAGCGGGGGGAGAAGGGTAGTAGAAAAACCCGGGGAAGAGGGGGGCCAGGAGTGGACTCGACCCCCCCAACCACAAATGGTGATACAAATGGTGAGTACACACATACACAACACAATACAACACAATACACACACATACACACACATCACACACACATACACAACACACACAACACACACACACAACCACACACATACAAACAAACACACACACATACACACACGAACAAGCACTTGTAAGCTGTAGTACACACGCAAAAACACATACACGGGTTTCAAACCGTCCTGTGAACTACCATCTGAACCTTTCTCCTCTCCCCCCCCTCTTTCTCACTAAGTAGATCCTATCTCTACCTCCTCACTCTTTACCTATATCCTCTCTCTAACCTATCACTCTCTACCAATCTACTCTATCCCTCTCATTCCCTCTCCCATCTTTCCCACTAACATCTCTTACCTCCATAACACCCCCCCCCTCTAACATCTCTTCCCCCTCTAACATCTGTCCCCTCCCATTATTCTCCCCCTCTCCCTTTCCCCCCCACTCTCCATCCTCCCCCATCCCTCCCCCCAGCCTCTCTCCCCTCTCGCTCTTCCATCTCCCCCCTCTTTCCCCCTCTCCCCCTCTTTGCCTTCCCTTTCTTACCTCCCTCCCTCCTCTCTCGTCTCTCACTCTCTCATCTCATCTCATCTCTCTCTCCTTGCTCTCATCTCTTGCTCTCTCTCTCTCTCCTTGGCCTCTTCTCTTGCATTCCCCCTCTCTCTTGCTCTCTCTCTCTCTTGCTCCTCTCTCATCTCTTGCCTCTCTCTCTCTCTTGCTCTCTTCTCTCTCTTGCTCTCTCCTCTCCTTGCTCATCTCTCTCTCTTTGCTCCTCTCTCTCTCTCTTGCTCTCTCTCTCTCTTGCTCTCTCTCTCTCTTTGGCTCTCTCTCCTCTCGCTCTCTCTCTCTTGCTCTCTCTCTCTCTTGCACTCTCTCTCTTGCTCTCTATCTGCCTCTCATCTCTCTCTTGCTCATCTCTCTTGCTCTCTCTCTCTCTTGCTCTCATCTCTCTCTGCTCTCTCTCTCTTCTCTCTTCTTGCTCTCTCTCCTCTCTTTGCTCACTCTCTCATCTTGCTCTCTCTCTCTCTTGCTCTCTCACTTGCCTCTCTCTCTCTCTTTGCTCCCTCTCTCTTCTCATGCTCTACTCTCGCTCTTCTTGCTCTCTACTCTCATTCTCTTGCTTTCTCCCCTCGCTCTCTCTCTCTCTTGCTCTCTCTCGCTCTCTTGCTCTCTCTCTCTCTTGCTCCTACTCTTGCACTCTCTCTTCTTGTTCTCTCTCTCACTTGCGTCTCTCTCTCTCTTGCTCTCTCTCTCTCTTGCTCTCTCATCTCGTCCCCATTTTCCCTTCTGAACTCTCCCCTCTCTACTCTTCCCTCACTCTCTCTCCCCCTCACCTTGTCCCTTTCTCTAAAATCTCTCTCACAAAAAAAAAAAAAAAAAAAAAAAATGGTGGGGACTCGCAGGAACCAGAACCAGATAGAATGGTTTCGGGTAGGGAGAGATGATGGCGGAGCAGTGAAAAGGATGGAACAGAGAGTGGGAGAGAAAATTAGGAGATGCTTATCTGAAAAATGGAGAAAGCGGTCTCTTTGAAATTGTAAAGGAGTTGGAGAAGGAGACAAAGAATTGGGAGGCACAAGTCGAAACTTGAAACTTGCAGTAGCAAGATAGGGTCCTAGAAGTTGAGATAAATAGGCTGAAGCGAGTTACAAGGGGCAGTGACCAGAGAAGACACAGCATAGAATGCTGCGAGGCCGATACAGGAAGAAGGTATTATGAAATTATGCTAAGGACACATCAATCTGCCAAGGAGACAACGGAGTGAAAGGGAAGATCAGCTGGTTGCAGATGGATGAGGGTGATAGGTCGAATGCTGGGCACACAAGGCTATCAAGAGCCACTGGAAAAAACAAGGGAGAAACTGACCACATACAGGCAGGATCCAGAGTCACAGAGGGTGAAGGCAATTGGGAGGAAGAAAGGCAAACAGTGTTTATCCATGGCTCAGGAGAGAGAGAAAGGACACAACACTGAAATGGAAGCAGGAAGAAAGAAAGGAGATTGAGAAAATCATCACGGAAAATAGGTGAAGAGAAGGACGAGCTTGTATATTTTCCAGAGAATAGTCGGGAACTCGAAGGGAGAAAACACCAATCGCTGATTCTCAGGACGGAAACAGTGCTGACCAGGAAACCGCCAAGAGAAACCACGATTTGAAATACTCGAAGAGTACAAGAGGGTGTTCCTAGCCAGAGACAGAACAAAACCAGAACGACAGGCACTAGAGGAGAAGGACAAAAAAGTTGAAAGAGCTAGTAAAAAGACAGGAGGGAACCAGCATCAGAGGTCAGTCAAAGCAAGGAGCAAACAGCAAGGGCAAGCACACACACAACTACTCTCAGAACATACAACCTTCCACATCCCAACACACCCTACTATCCATACCCCCAGCCACCACCCAACACGCGAGCTATAGAACCCACAGTATGCCACCAGGTCTCCCACCCTCACAGGCCCCCCAAACCACAGTGTTGGAAAGGAACTGAAGGTATGGTACACAACGCAGATGAATAACAAATACGTGGAGGAGTGGCACGAGAAGAGTCAAAGAATCATCACCGGACATCAAAGCTCTCACACAGAAACCAAGCTTACAGGATATGATAACAGATGCCATCTTTTCCACGGGATACAAAAACCTGATGAAAGACAGAGGGAACAGGGGGGGTGTAGGAGTGGCCGTTGCTGATCAAAAATCGCTGGAATTTTGATGAAATGAGAGAGGAGATAAGCGGAGAAGAAAGTGATTACATAGTGGAACACTTCAGCTCTGTAGGTCCAAGGTGGTAAATAGCAGTGATGTATAACCCATCCCACAGAACCAGCAGGAGGCCAAGGCAAGAGTACACGAGAGCAATAGAGCGATGTTGACACACTGGCTAGAGTGGCCAGAAAGAGCTCATGCATGCAGGGCAAAGCTCCTGAATCAAGGGTGGACTTTAACCACAAGTAGATCGATTGGGAGGACTTTGGACCACCTGGGGCCAAGATACATGGAGGGCTAAGATGATTGAGGTGTACTGGAGAACTCATGTACCAACACACGTAAGGGACACTACAAGAGAGAGAGGAGAGGATGAACCAGCAAGGCTGGACCTTAGTATTCACACTTCATAGTGCAGATATCGGGAGTACATCACATATGAAAGACCCCTTGGGGCCAGTGACCATGTGGTATTAAGCTTCGAATACACAGTAAGCTACAATGGAGGGAGAAGCAGGAAGGCCCAGGACGAATGAAGCCAAACTACAAGAAAGGGGACTACACAGGAATGAGGAACTACCTGAACTGGTTCAGTGGGACAGAGAACTGGCAGGGAAAGCCAAGTTTAATGAGATGATGGAATATGTAGCAACAAATGCAAGGAGGCTGAGGAGAGGTTTGTACCCAAGGGTAACAGGAGTAATGAAAAAGCGAGGATGAGCCATGTTTTACCCAAAGGTGCAGGAGGCAAAAACCAAGTGTGCTAGGGATTGAAGAAATATAAAGCAAAGGACCCAGGAAATAAGGAGAACAGTCGTAGAGCCAGAAACGATAATCACAAGATTAAGAAGGGAGGCCCAAAGACATATGAAAATGACATAGCATCGAAGCCAAATCTGACCCGAAACTGTTTAGTACAGCCACATCAGGAGAAAACAACAGTCAGGACCAGGTAATCAGGCTAAGGAAGGAAGGAGAAGAGACAACAGGAAATGAACCCGTGAAGTAGTGAAGAACACAACAAGAGATTCAAAGAAGTGTTTCACAGAGTGAGACAGAAGGGACTCCAGAAGACGGAGAGGTGGGGCCCACCACCAATGCGGACACGTGCACACAACCGAGGAAGAGTGAAGATTCACTGATGAGCTAGAACCTCAAAAAGCAATGGGGCCCAGATAAATCTCCCCAATGGGTATTGAGAGAGGCCAGAGATCGCGCTATGTGTACCCCTAACACAATATTCAATACATCTATCGAAACAGGGAAGATGCCAGAGGCAAGGAAGACATCAAATGTAGTCCAATCTAAAAAGGAGACCGACATGAAGCATTAAACAACAGACCAGTTTCACCGACATGGATAGTATGCAAAATCAGGGAAGATTTCAGGAAAGAGTGGTGGAACACCCTAGAAAGGAATGATTCTCATCAACACAGCCACATGGTTTCAGGGACGGGAAATCCTGTGTTCACAAACCTACTGAGATTCTATGACATGGTGACAGCAGTAAAGACAAAGAGAAGGGGTGTGGATTGCATTTCTTGACGCAAGAAGCGTTTGATCACAGTTTCCACACCAGAGATTTGGTGCAAAAACTGGAGGACCAAGGCAGGGATAAACAGGGAAGGCACTACAAGGATCAGGGAATACTTGTCAGGAAGACCCAGCGATCAATGGTACTGGCGAGGTGTCAGAGTGGGCACCTGTGACCAGCGGGTCCACAGGGGTCATCCTAGGACCAGTGCTATTTCTGGTATTTTGAGAACGACATACGGAAAGAATAGACCTGAGGTGTCCCTGTTTGCAGATGACTGAATTTGATGAAAGAATACACCGATCGAAGACCAGGCGAATACAAAGGGATTGGACAGGCGCAACCTGGTCCAAAGCAATTGGCTCCTGGAGTTAATCCCCAAGGCAAAGTCAGAAGATTGGGGAAGGGCAAAGAAGGCGCAGACGGATTACAGTCTAGGGGGTCAGGATAAACCTCACTCAGGAAAAAGATCTTGGGGTGATAAAACACCAGGCACATCTCCTGAAGGCACAAAACCCAAAAATAACTGCGCAGCATAGGGCCCTAGAAAAACCTCGAACAGCTTCCGAATCTTAATAAGGGAAACGTTTAGGACCCTGTAACCGAAAAGTTAGGCCCATATTGGAGTATGCGGCACCCGTTTGGGAAACCCCCCCTAGCCAAACACGTAAAGAAAAAGAGAAAGTCAAAAGGGTTTTCAAAAAGACTAGTCCCGAGCTAAGAGGTAGTCCTACGGGAAGGTTAAGGGGAAACAACCTGACGACAGGAGGGCAGGGGGATAGGGGGGACATGATAAGACATACAAAATACTGAGGGGGAATTGACAAGTGGACAAAGCAGGATGTTCCCGAGATTGGACCCCCAGTAAAAGGGGACCAGTTGGAAGCTGAAGCACAGATGAATCACAGGGATGTTAGGAAGTATTTCTTCAGCCACAGAGTAGTCAGTAAGTGGAATAGTTTGGGAAGCGATGTAGTGGAGGCAGGATCCATACATAGCTTTAAGCAGAGGTATGAAAAAGCTCACGGCTCAGGGAGAGTGACCTATTTAGCGATCAGTGAAGAGGCGGGCCAGGAGCTCGGACTCGACCCCCGCAACCTCAACTAGGTGATAAAACTAGGTGAGGTGAGTAAAACACACCACACACACCCCTTCACACACGCACACACCTTCACACATACACACACACACACACGCACACACACACACACACCCCACACACACCACACACACACACACACACCACACACACACACACACACACGCACACACAACACACACACACACACACCCCACACACCACCACACACCCCACACACACCACAACACACCAACACACACACACACACGCAACACACGCAACACTCACACACACACATACACACACACACACCCACACACACACACGAGGTACAGCGGCGCGTGCCACGCTACGCATGGCAATCATTCACTCTTAAAAGAAACGAAGTCTTTTTTACGTGTGCGTGAGACTGAATGCTTTTAAATTAGGGCCAGACATTGACGACACACACCTGAAGTCTTCAAACCTTCACCACGAGCATCTCCATCCTCTATGACGGAATAGAGGGATACCTAGAGTACACCTGTAGTGGGTTTCGGTGATTAGCGCCCCTGCGGCTCGGTCTGAGACCAGGCGTCGTGGTGAATCATCGTCTGATCAACCAGGCTGCTACTACTGGCTGCACGCAAACTGACGTAAGAAACACTGCCCGGCTGATCAGGTACTGACTTTAAGTGCCTATCCAGCGCCTTCTTGAAGACAGCCAGAGGTCTGTTGGTAATCCCTCTTATGTATGCTGGGAGACAGTTGAACAGTCTTGTGCCCCTGACACTTACTGTATTGTCTCTTAGTGTACTCGTGGCGCCCCTGCTTTTCATTGGGGAAATGTTGCATTTCCTGCCGAGTTTTTTGGTTTCGTAGGGAGTGATTTTCGTGTACAAGATTTGTATTAATCCCTCTAGGATTTTCCAAGTGTATATTATCATGTATCTTTCTCGCCTGTGTTCCAGGAAATACAAAACAAGGGTCTTCAACTGTTCCCTGTAATTTCGGTGCTTAATCGTACTTTTGTGTGCCGTGAAAGTTCTCTGTGCACTCTCCAGGTCAGCAAATTCGTCTGCTTTGAAGGGGGCATTTAGTGTACAACAGTATTCCAGCCTACAGAGAACAGGCGATTTGAAGAGAATGATCACGGGCTTGGCATCCTAGTTTTGAAGGTTCTCATTTTCCATCCTATATTTTTTTAGCACATGCGGTAGATACATTGTTGTGGTCTTTGAAGGTGATATCCTCTGACATTATCACTCCCAGGTCTTTCACATTAGTTTCTCGCTCTATTGCGTGGTGAGAATTTGTTGTTTACCTTGACACAGTTTTCATTTCCTCAAGTTTTCCATATCTGAGTAGTTGAAATTTCGTTTCATAGACCTTCATATTGTTTTCTGCGGCAAATTTAAAGATTTGGTTGATGTCCACTTGGAGTTTTGCGGTGTCTTTGATGGAGGTCACTGACATGGCAATTCGGGCATCATCCGCAAAATAAGACACGGAGCTATGGATTAGATCTTTTTCTCAGTCAGATATGAGGATGAGAAACACGAAAAGGTGCATAATCTTGAGGACATACGAGAAGTGTACAGTTTTACAGAAATATGATAAACATTGTAGAGTTGTCAGTGAAGGTAGCAACACAAGAACATAAGACTATTTATCATCCAGAAACCTTTTCACCAGTGTTGTCATGGCTAATAACAGTAACAAAATAGTACTTAGTGTGGAAGAGTGATGAAAATTAAAAAAATGATCTTTTCATGGAAATACGAGAAATATACAGTTAAAATACAGTGATATAAAGGCCAAAAACCTCTGGCTGTAAGAAAAAGGTGCCTAAGGTACTGGTCGTTCGTCTTACTAGGAGCTCCCAGAAGTCACCGTTTTCTTCATCACTTAAGTTATGCTTTTTGTATCAAACTGAACACATATTAATCTGTGAAATAATATTCCAGTAGCCCTTTCACGAGCTAGTCCAAACCACCGACCGGATTCGTACAAAAATAAGTGATCCACTGACCGAATTCTCCAGGATTCGTGAATCGATGACCGGATTCAAAGCTGACAATTTTCTAGGCGCCCTTAACACCCAACCAGATTGAAAGAATAAGGTATCCTCTGACCGAGTTCACAAGCTGACGGGGTTTTAGACGCCCGTGTCAAACCTAACATCCAAACAGTTACTGCTAGCAGCAGTAAGATTCTCATATCAAACTACAATATGTATATATTTTATATATATTATATATATATAAAATATTATATTATATATATATATATATATATATATTAAAAATATATAAATATATAAAATTTTTATATATATATATATATATATATATATGTCGTGCCGAATATGTAAAACTGGTCATTTAGCAAGAGCTCATTTAAAATCAAGTCCTTTCTGAAATTTTCTTTTTATACGTTTAAAGATATACTTTTTTTTTTATCAATGTTAATGTAAAAATTTTTAATTTTTTCACCAAAAGAATCTTAGAAAACTTACCTAACCTTATTATAACAAGAGCAATTTTTTAGCCTAACCCAATTAAAAATATTTTAAATACGTTTACAATAATTTAATACTAAACAAACACAGTGAAATATATTTTTTTTTTGTTAGGTTCAGAATGATTTTGGTGAAATTATTGCATACACAAATTTTCACCTGTCCCTATATGGCAAGAATGAGCGTTGCTTTTAACCAAGATGGCAAGTTCTGCCTATTCGGCACGACATATGTATAAAAATTATATATTATATATATATATATTATTATATATATTATAATATATATATATATATATAAATATATATATTTTATATATACATATGTGTGTGTGTGTGTGTCGTGCCGAATATGTAAAAACTGGTCAAATTTGCAAAAAACTCATTTAAAATTAAGTCCTTTCTAAATTTTCTCTTATAAGTTTAAAAGAAATATTTTTTTCATTAATGTCAATGTAAAAAAATTTTTAATTTTGCACCAAAAGAATCTTAAAAAATTACCTAACCTTATTATAACAAGAACAATTGATTTTAGACTAAACCAACTAAATATATTTTAGATTTGTTTTACAGTAATTTAAAATAGTAAACAAACACAGTGAATATATTTTTTCATTAGGTTCGGAATGATTTTGGCGAAACTATTGCATACACAAATTTTCACTTGTCCTATTATGGCAAGCATAAGCGTTGCTATTTAAGCCAAATTCACAAATTTCTGCCTATTCGGCAACGCATATATATTTATATAATATTATATATATATATATTATATTATTTATATATATTTATATATATATATATATATATATATTTGTATATTTATATATTTATATATATTATATATAATATATATACTATATATACATATATATATATTATATTCTATATATATTATAATATAATATTTTATTTATATTATATATATTTATATATATATATATGTGTGCTGTGTTGTGTGGGTGTGTGAGTGTTGTGTGTGTTTCTTTCCCAGCCCGGGGAACTGTGCAGTCGGCCTCTGACATGGAATCATGCTATTTCGCAATCCTCGTCTGAATGTTCTGACATCTAATATTTCCTTAAATACGAAGGGAGGCACTAATCAATGAAACTGCAAATATCGAACTTAAGGTGAAGGAATCTTACAGGAGACAAGAATCACAGGAAGAACTAAAAGCCATAAGGAAAATAAAAAAAAATAAATTTCTCTTATGCCACATCTAAGGGAAAAAACATCCATCATATTGGAAGGGCCTGTTTAAGAACATAAGAACGAAAGAAAACAATGTGCAGCAGGCCTATGGCCATGCGAGGCAGGCCCAAGTCTCCTACCGGCTTAAGCCAATGCACCCAACCTAGTCAGGTCAGGTCACATTGACTTAAGGGAGGAACACGGCACCGACACTGGTAGCACAAGCTATCAGGTTATTTTTCCAAACTGACACCTTCCCACCCACATTTTCCACACATGTATTTATCAACTATCATTAAAGCTACACAACGTTCAGTTTGGCCTCTATAACTTTATATGGGAGTTTATTCCACTCATCCTCAAATCTATTACCAACCAGTACTTTCCTATATCCTTCCTGAATCTGAATTTTTCCAACTTAAAACCATTGCTGCGAGTCTGGTCTAAGGGCATAAAATATTTTCAGACACTATTTACCATCCCCTTGATTTATTCCTGTCTTCCATTTATACACCTCAGATCACATCCCCCCTATTTCTACGTCTTTCTAGAGAGTGCAGATTCAGGGCCCTTAGTCTATCCTCATAGGAAAGGTTTCTGATACATGGGATCAACTTTGTCATCCTCCTTTGTCATTTTAGTGCATTTATATCCATTCTGTAATACGGTGACCAAAAAATGTGCAGCTAATCTAAATGAGGCCTAACCAAGGATTGTATAGACATATAAACACAATGCAGTATAATGTGATCCTTTATTGACTACGTTTCGCCCACACAGTGGGCTTTTTCAAGTCACAACAGAAATACCGGGGTGGAAGGAACGGAGTTTTATAGTCCGGCTGAGGTCAGGTGAAGAATGCTGCATCTGATGATGTACGAGTTGGGTTGTCGCGTTCCTTTCCAATGTTTCTAACTTCTACAAACCCAACTCGGTATAATCATCAGATGCAGCATTTCTTCACTGACCTACAGCCGGACTATAAATACTCGCGTTCCTTCCACCCAGGTAGTTCTGTTTGTGACTTGAAAAGCCCACTGTGTGGGCGAAACGTAGTCAATTAAGGATCACATTATACGCATTTGTGTTTATATTGCCATTGTGCGCTGGTATTTTATACCATTTATTTCCATCCAGGATGTAAGCGTTGAAAAACAACCCTGAGGACTCTCTATTATTTATGCTTTTGATATGAAGCCAAGGATTCTATTCCTTTATTGCAAACACTTTGCACTGTTGTCTTGGTTTCGATTACTGGATAACAACAGAACTCCTAAAATCTTTTTCGCCAATCCGTAAATTTAAGATCTACAATATTTAGTTCTATTTTGTGGCATGGGTTTAGTACTGCCAACATTAGAACTTTTGCATTTGTCTATAGTAAACTGCATCTGCCACCTCTCACGACCACTGCATTTTATCCCAGTCTCTATTAAATCTTTCTGGAGTGCTTTATAATGTCCTCGTCAGAAAGAATTCGACGGCCTATTTTGGTGTTCATCGGCCAAAACTTGCTGATGTCGCTCTTTATGCCTCATCTAGTCGTTTTATGTTTATGTAGATTGTGATATCAGCAGGGGGCCCAAGATGACCCTTGTGGAATACCGCTCGTGAACACGCTTCCCCACTCTGATTTCTCCCATTTATGCCAACTCTCTGCTGCTATTTTGTCAACCATGCCTGTATCAGGAAAAAAGGAAAAAAATTCTCTCCTATTCATGTGCCTTAATTTTCCTCAATAGTCTCTGATGTGGGACCTGTCAAAAGCCTTACTGAAGTCATATACACAACTATCATATTCTTACATGATCTACATCCTCAAATACCTTAGGTGAAAAAAAAGTTAATAAATTCGTAAGGCAGGAACGCCCCTTTGTAAAGCCATTCTGAGATTCGTTGATTAATTTATGCTTTTCAAGGTGGCTACGAACTGCCTCGGCAATTATTGATTCCATAAATTTTCCCACTATGGAGGTTAGGCTTATTGGTCTATTGTTCGAAGCTAAAGGACTTGTCACCTGCTTTGAAATAGGTGTCACATTTGCCATTTTCCACTTATCTGGCACCGTGCCAGTTATTAATGATATGTTGAAAAGATTAGCCAAAGGTTTGCTAAGCTCCTCTTTACATGAATTCTTATGAACGAAACCCAAAATTTGGTAATCTCAAAAATCTCGGATATTATCCTAACTCCACAAGACTTTGAAGAAGAATTAAATGACATGCCGAAATGCACTCTGTCCCCGGGCCAGACTCATGAAAACTCCGTGTTCACCAAGAACTGCAAGAAGCCCCTATCGCGTGCCTTCAGCATTTTATGGAGAGGGAGCATGGACACAGGGGTCATCCCACACACAATAAAAACAACAGACATAGTCCCACTCCACAAAGGTGGCAGTAAAGCAATTGCAAAGAACTTCTGACCGACAGCATTAACATCTCACGTCATAAAATCTTGGAGAGGGTTCTGAAGAATCGCCAACCACATAGACACCCATCAGTTACAAAACCCAGGGCAAACACGGGTTCAGAAGCAGGTCGCTCCTGCTTGTCCAGATACTGGACCACATGACAAAGATCCTGACAGATGCTGTATAGAGGATAACAAAATACAGATTTATTAATACAAGACATTGCAAAAGCTTTTGACAAGTGTGACCATAAACTGATAAGGAAAAAAATAGGAAAATGTTAGTAGGATGGGATCTATAATTGCTGACAAACAAAACACAAAGAGTATCAGTAAGGAGTAAAGTCGAGGCAAGCTACGGTTGAAAAGACTTGTTCCACGGGACACAGTACTCGCTCCCATTTTATTCCTAATCCTCATATCGTGAGTTGACAGAGATGTAAGCCATAGATCCAGATTATCTTCCATTGCGGATTGACACGCGGATTGCATGACAGTGACCTCCTATCGAAGAACCGCGAGACTTCAAGCGGACATCAACCAAACTCTTCAAATGGGCACACTCAAAAAACAAAAACAATATGAAGTTCATGAGGAAAATATTTCTACTACTGTAGATATGAAAAACTTGAGGAATTTAATAAAGATGTTTCTGGGTTATAAGACCAAATTATAATATACAATTAGAACGAGAAAGTAATGTGAAGGACTGGGAGTGATAATGACAATGGATCTTGGCCATTCAAAGACCACAACAATGTATCTTACCAAATCTGCCTAGATAATGGTAGAATGGAAAGAGTTACTTGATAATATAGATTTGGGAAAAATCATAGAGGGATAGTACCAAACTTGCATACGAAAATCTCCTTTCTATGAAAGCAAGAGATTCGGCAGGAGATGCAAGACATTCCCCCATGAAAAGCAGGGGAGCCAATGGTACACTGAGAGACAACTCAGTAAGTGTTTCGGGTCCCAAAGACTGTTCAACTGCCTGCAACATACATATGGGGGATTACACCAATAGACCTCAGGCTGTCTTCTTGAAGGTTATGAGACAGGCACAAAGTCAGTACCGGACCAGACGCTGTCAGTTCGTACGTCAGTTTGCTTGCGGCCAGCACCCAACAGCCTGGATGGTCAGAACCCTGATTCCACCACAAAGGCTTGGCTCAGACCGAGCCGTCTGAGAGCGATTCGACTCCGAGGGACCCTCTTCAAGTAAACTCCAGGCAAGTACTGTGCCTCGTGAAGCAAGCTTTTCACTGTAGCTGCCTCAGACTTTACTATGTTTACTTTACACTTTTGTGTTCTTTTTGTTATTTCTTTATCACACATACACAAATAAACCCGCAACATAAAAGAGAGAAAGCTTACCGACGACGTTTCGGTCCGACTTGGGACCTCTTTTATGTGGGGTTTATTTGTGTATCTTTCCGCCGGTTTTTGGCTTTTTTGTTATTTTCAACATTTTGTGCGCTGTTACACAATGGCCATATTCGAAGGCTTTCACAAGTCGTGTTACTACATCTGCATTTTTGTTTTCCTCTAAAGCATCCAGGACCTTGTATAGTGGTCCGTAGTGGGACGGGAGGGCGACCTGCTCTAAACCCGGTTACCCTGGGTTTGTGTAATGAGGGGTTTCTAGGGGTTGGAGTTTTGCTTCTTAGAACCTTTTCAAAGTTTTTTATGTTATGGGATTTTACGATGGGCCCTGCAGTTTTTGAAATTTGCTTTATTTCCCCTTTGTGGGTGGGGCTATGTGTTGTCCATGTCCCTCCCCATAGAATGTGAAGACACGTGACAGGGGCTTCATGCAGTTTTGATGAACACGGAGTTCCACGAGTCTGGCCCTGGGCAGAGTGCATGAAAAGATTTTTAAAAAATTTTGAAAAAACCCAAATTTTGGGTCTTTGCATAAAATTTTCTTTTAGTTTGTTGACCTTAGTCTGTTAAGGGCTTATTGAAACTGGTCTTTGAGTTTTTATGCTCACTCATTTCTTTGCTGTATATATGTGGGTTAAATCTCGTCTCTGAGTACAAAAAGATAAGATACCAATAGTTTAAGCAAAGATATAAGGAATGAAGAAGGTACAAAGGGAAAGTGCAGAACTTTTCCGAGGACTTGAAATTGTTTAAGGTAAAATACTTTTGTTCCCCCTTCGCAGTCGAAAAACGAGGTGAATTTAAAACGTGATTTTTGATGATGACAAAAATGGCTGTAAAAAAGACGACAAAGAAGATACGACACCAGCAGAAGAAAGAAAAAAAAACGAAAAAAAAAAAAAAAAAAAAAACAGTAAAAGAAAAAAAAAAGTTAAAAATTTTTATTTCCCAACCTTTCCCTAATTGAAGGGGTAACAGGCTAGTCATCCTGACGAAGTTTGAGCAGAAATGGGTGAAGAAAACGAAAGAAAAAAAAACAAGAGTGTGAATCAGTTTTGGGAAACAAAGAGGGAAAATGAAGTGGAAGTTAATTGAACTGAAAGAAGTTAGAAATAAAATTGACAATTAGACAAAAGAAATAAAAAATTTACGACAAATCGAAGAAACATGTGAAATTTCAGCCTTTTTTTTTTCTTGTCAGTCTAACATTTTTCGGCAGAAGCCCTCACTTTCGAGAGGGCTTTCGGTCCGTGGAACCGTTGTCTTGAAAATATCCCTCCTTTTCTTGCTTTTAATTGATTTTTTTTTTTGGGGGGGGGGGGGGGGGGGGAATTGTTTCCCCCCAACAATGTGATTTGTTTTTGTATAGAGAGAGAACTTTCGACTGTCCCGGGCCTCATCAAAACTAAAAATCTTATTGCTATCAAACTGTCGCTGCAGCAGTATACGACTCCCCTTAACCCCGTGATAAATTTGTGTCTTGTTCCTCCCTTTCCGGGGCCCCCCAAAGATTTACTTTTTACTCATCTTTCTCACTTGCATCCGATGTCTCACTCGCTAAACTAATGGTCCTCACTCGAACTTTCACTTCACTCAATGTATCTCCCCTTCACTTAAATTTAAGGCATGAAAAGGAGGGGCCTAAAAAGCCCCTGGCCCCTGCTAGGGTAATCCCTTCCCTTTTGTCCAAAAAGGGTTTACAGCACCTAGGGGAAAAGGGGGGGAGGGGGGGAAAGGGGGGGAAAAGGGGAAAAGGTGATTCAGGGTTTTTCTAAGGAAATGGAATGCAGCTCCAAATTCCCCGGATGCGATTTTCGACAGCTTCAAGACTTTGTATTTAAAAAATTCATTCACTGAAATACCGTCATTCATAGCTCACTAACTCAATAACGGTAAATTTTAAAAGGGGCGAGTCAAAACACTATCAGGGGGGGGGACCCACCTTCCTATTTTTTTCACTGAATAACACGTTTACAAAGCATAACAAATATGCATAATAATACTTTTATGAGTATAGTTCGTTGATTTTCAGGGCACTACAGAATGTTTTTGGGGAAAATTTATTGCATACCAAAAATTTTTCCCCCTGCCCTATTTGCAAAAATTGAGCTTTTGCTATTTAACCCAAGATGGAAAGTTTTTTGCCATTCGGCCGAATATGAAATAATAATTTTAAAAATATATAAAATATTTTAAATAAATAAATATTAAAAATAAAATTATTAAATATATTATATAAAATATATATATATTTAAATATATTATTAAATATAATTAAATATTATATTTTATTTTATATATACATTTTGGTGGGTGTGTGTGGGTCCCAAAATATGAAAAAACCTGGTCAATTAGAAAAAAAACCTAAATTTAAATTAAGTCCTTTCTAAAATTTTTCTTATAATTTTAAAAGGGAAATATTTTTTTTCATTAATGTCAAGGAAAAAATTTTTTTTTAAAATTTTGCACCCAAAAGAATCTTAGAAAAATTACCAAACCCTTATTTTTAACAAAAAATTTGATTTTAGCCTAACCCAACAAAATAAAATTTTAGATTTTTTTTACAGAAATTTTAATTTAGTAAACAAACACAGTGTTTTTATTTTTTTTTCTTTATTTCAGAATGTTTTTGGGGGAAATTATTGCATAAAAAAATTTTCATTGCCCTTTAATGGCAAGAAAAGCGTTGCTTTTTAAACCCAAAAGATCTCAAATTCTGCCTTTTCCCGGCACGACATAATATATTATATATTAAAAAAAAAATTATATATATAATAATATAATATATATATAAATTATATATATTATATATAATATATATTTTACTTTTTAAATTATAAATATATTAATATATATATTATTTATATTTTGGGGGTGTGTGTGTGGTGTTGTGTGTGTGGGGTGTGTGTGTTTTGTGTGGGTGTGTGTGGTGTGTGGGGTGTGGGTGTGTGTGTGTGTTGTGGTGTGTTTTTTTCCACCCCGGGAAACGTCAGTGAGCCCTCACCCATGGTTTTCATGCTTTTAACCCGGGGCCTTTGTTTGACCTCTTAATATTTCCTTAAATAGGGAAGGGGGGGCAAACAATGAAACTGCAAATATCGAATTTTAAGGTGAAGGAATTTTACAGGAGACAAAAATTTCACGGGAAGAATTAAAAGCCATAAAGGAAAAAAAAAAAAAATACTATTCTTTTTATCCCAAAATTTAAAGGGGAAAAAGCATCATCCAGAAATTGGGGGCCCCTGCAAAAGGGAACTTTAAAGAACGAAAGAACACTGCAGAAGGCCTATTTGGGCCCATGCGGGCAGGCCCAAGTCTCCCCCGGCTTAACCCCAATCACCCAACCAAGTCAGGTAAGGTCACTTTGACTTAAGGGGAACACGGGAAACCGACCGGGTAGCACAAGTTTCGGGTTCCAACCACACCCCCCAAAACCACCCCATGTTTTTTCCCAAACCCCTATCTTTAAGCCAAAAACTTTTTGGCCCTAAAAACTTTTTTGGGAGTTTTTTCCAAATCATCCCAAAATCAAATTCCCAAAACCAGTTTTTTCCCTATATCCTTCCGAATCTGAATTTTTCCAATTTAAAAAACCATTGCTGCGAGTCCTGTCTGGGGCTAAATATTTTCACCCACATATTTAAAAACCCTTTTTTTAAATTCCTGTCTTCCATTTAAAACCCCTCAATCACATCCCCCCCTAATTCAAGGGTCTTTCTAGAGAGTGCAGTTTCGGGGCCCTTAGTCTATCCCATGGGGAAATTTTCTGAAACATGGATCAACTTTGTCATCCTCCTTTGTACTTTTTCCCCAAAAGCATTTAAAATCCATTTTTGTAATAGGGTTTTCCAAAACTGTGCACATAATTTTAAATGGGGGCCCCAAACCCCAAGGAAAGAAATTAGAGTTAAAAAAACAACCTAAACCCTCCTATTATTTATGCTTCTTGTTTGAAGCCAAGGATTCTATTCGCTTTTTTTTCAAACACTTGCACTTTTTTTTGGTTTTCCAATTATGCTAAACAGAACTCCTTTAAAATTTTTTTTTCCAAAACCTTTAATATTAAGATCAAACAAAAATTTAGTTTTTTATGTGGCATGGTTATTGCCCCCTGCCCAAACTTTTTAAACTTTGCATTTGTCTATGGGTTAAAACAGCTCTGCCCCTTTTCCGACCACTGCATCAGTCTTTTCCCAAAATTTTCCCGGAGTGTCTAATGCCTCGCCCAAAAATGAATTCGACGGCCTTTTTTGGTGTCACGGCAAATTTCCCTGATGTCGTTTTTATGCCCCATCTATTCTTTTATGTAGATATAAAAGAAGAAAAAACCCAAAGTCCAGAGGTCATACCTTCCCCCCTTTATACATCAAATAAGCCCCCCACCTAGTTTTATGCAGCTCAATTCTGGTCCCCAAAATTTTAAACAGAATGGACATAAATTCTTTTAGAAAAAATTCAGCTTAGGTTACAAAATTTTAAATTAAATAGCAAAAAATTTTTCCCTTTATGAAGAAAAAATTGAAACTTTTAAAGGTTACTTTCCCACTTGTTAGACGAAAAAATGAGGGGGGGACCTGAACGAAGGGTAAAAAGTGAAGTGGGTTTTTAAAAAAGGGGATATTAACAAGGTCTTGAGGATACTCTCCAAGAGAAAAACCCCGCAGTAATGGTTTTAAAAATTTGATAATTTAAGATTTAGAAAAGGACTAGGAAAAAATTGGTTTGGATATAGGGTGGGTTGATGAGTGGAACAGTCAAACCTAGGGGGTTTAAATTGAGGCTAAGACTTTGGGAAATTTTAAAAATTTTTTTAGGTTGGATAAGTACAGGGTTGGGAGGGGTTGGATTTGAGTGGGACTTGCCATGGGACCCTTTTTTTTTGGGGTTTGGCATTGAAAAATTGGGTTGGGCAAAATTTTTGTTAGGGGGATAAAATTGCAAAGGCCCTCCAGTATGGGCCAACAGGCCGGGCTGCAGTTTTCCTCCTTTCTTATGTTCTTATAAGGCAAAAGAAAGAAGGAACCTGAAGCGGGCCCTACGGGCCCCTTGCGAGGCAGGTAAAATTCTCCTCCGGCTTAACCCAATGCCCCAACCTGGGTTCAGATCGGGTTTCACTTTCATTTAAAGGGAAGGGAAAACCAGGGTAACTAAAATTTGGGGAAAGCACAAGCAAAACGGGGCCCAAAATCACACCCCCACACCCACTAATGTTTTTTTATCTAACCTATTTTTTTAAATAATTTTTTTTAGCCTCAAAAACCCATACTTTGGGATTTTTGTTCCACTCACCCACAACTCTTTTACCAAACCATGTTTTCCCTGTACCTTTCCCTAAACCCAATTTTTTCCAATTTTAAAACCTTGCTATGAATCCTTTTTTTCGGGTTTTGGGGTTGGGAACCCTGACGGTTTCCCCACACCCCCCTTCCCTCATCTTCTTTTCATTTTTAAAAACCCTAGACATTTCAGCAATGGCCCTCTAAAATTGAGTTTTAAAGAGCTCCCAAACCTCTCCCCCCAGGGGGGATGAAACCCCACCCCTTGTTTCATATCAGTTTGCCAAAAAGTTGTCCCATTTGGGCCAAACAATGGGAGGGCAATTTTTCCTTGCAGTATCGTCTTTTCCAGAAATTTAACCCCAGTTGCCCGGGAAAACCCAAAACCCATTCCCCCACTCTCCTTTAGGAAAGGCACATAGCCCGGGGGCCCCCCCTCCCTCAGACTTTTTGGGTCTTTTGTTACATGTACTTATAAGAACAAAAGAAAAAAGGGAAGGAGGAACACTGCAGCAGGCCGGGTTGGCCCTTACAAAGGCGGGTTTCCTTTACTTTTAACCCCACTAACAAACTTTGGGGCCCAAACCCCTTTTTTTAAATGCCACCCAAGAAACAAGCTCCATTTTGCAAGTCCCACTCAAATCCAAACCCCTCCATCATGTATATAAAAACCTAAATTTGAAACTCCCCAAAGTCCAAACCTCAAAAACCCCAACTGGGTGGGACTTTTCCCAAACTCTTTAAATTTTCCCCTTTTTCCCAAAACCAATATTTTCCCTATGCCCTTTTCTAAATCAAAATTTTTAATTTTTAAATCCATTACGGGCGGGTTCTCTCTTGGAGAGATTCCTCAAGGCCTTTTTAAATTTATCCCCTTTATTATTCCCAAATTTTCCCCCTTATAAAATTTCGTTTTCGGGTTTCCCCCCTTTCACTTCGCTAACAAGTGAATTTTAACTTAAGAGTTTCAATTTTTTCCTTCAAAAGGGAAAGTTTTCCAAATTTCCTAGGGTTTTAGGAACAAAAAAATTGGTATAAAAACCGCCGGGTTTGTTAGGTAAGACACAAAATGAAAACCGTTAGGTACCCTTTTTTATAAAAACGTTTCGCCTAACAGTGGCCCTTCAGCCCTTTACAGAAAAAGTTGATGAAGCAGAAGATATTTTGAAGAGGGATGTAATCTCCATCCCCCTTAAAAAGTTTTGAGGTGGCCCAGTCCCTCGGGTCTGGGGGAAGAGCATTGTTCCATAAAATGAAAAAATATGGAAAAGGAAAGTGACGGGGAATGGAGTTTTTTTAAAGCGCCAAAAAGGTGAACGTGGGCCCCACTAGGAGGGGTTTAAAGAACTCAGATTTTTAAGAAAAAGGGACACAAGTAAAAACCTAATGTGACTTTTAATTGTGGAAACTTTTTCGCTCCCCCGGGGATTTTATAAAAGCCTTACAGGGCTTGATAAAGTAAATGGTTTGATAAAAAAGGGCCTTGATAAAGCTCCTGGGGGAGCGAAACTATGCCACAAAAAATTTGCCCAAAATTAGTTGCACTTGTGCCCTTTTTTTCTTTACTATTTCGGAAATTCAAACCAACTTTATTAAAAAACCCCAGATGTGAAAGGTCAGGCCCCTCTAAAATTCCCCCCCCCCCTTTCTCACTAGGGGAAGTTTTCGAAGTTGATAGCAGGTCGTCCCCCAAAGAAACCCTTGTGTTGCATTGCCCCGACAGTTTGAACATTAAAATTTATAAAAATACCGAAGGTTGTTATTTAAAAACACATATGCGACATTTAGGTATCTTTATTATGAAAGTTTCCCTACACAGTAGGCTTCTTCAGTCAATTACAAAAAATTTGATAAGAACAAAAGGGAACATAAGAAAGGAGGAACACTGCAGCGGGCCCTTTGCGGGGCCCATACTAGGCGGGGCCTTTTAAAAATTTATCCCACTAACAAACATTTGGCCAAACCCCAAATTTTTCAATCCCAAACCCAAGAAACAAGCTCCAAAGTGCAAGCCCCTTAAAATCCAACCCCCTCCCACTCATGAAACTTTTTCCAAACCCCTAAAATTTGAAACTCCCCAAAAGGTCCTAGCCTCAATAACCCAACTAGGTGGGACTTTTTTCCCACTCATCAACTACCCAATTTCCAAACCAAAATTTTCCAAAGCCCTTTTAAAAAATCAAAAATTTTATCAAATTTTAAATTTCCATTACTGGGGGGGTTCTCTTTGGAGAGAAATCCTCAAGCCCCTTTTTAAAAATACCCCCTTTTATTAAACCTATCTTCCACTTAACACCGATAAAGGTCTCCCCTCTTTTCTTCGTCAAAACAAGTGAATGAATTTAAGAGCCCTTCAATCTTTTTTTAAAAGGGAAAAATTTTTCCCTAAGCAAAGTATTAATTTGGGTCATTTTACGCTGAATGTTTTCTAACAAAATTTATGCCCATTCGGGTAAAATGGAGACCAGAATTGAGCTCATAATCTGGGTGGGGGCCTTACTAATGATGTATAAAGCTGCAGTATACCTCGGACTTCTTTTTGCTTACATTTTCTTGTTTAAAAAATTCCCAATAACCCTTTTTGCCTTATTACGTCCGCTTGGCATTGCTGTTTTGGGGTTTAAAGGTTGCTGCTTACCAAAACCCCAAAAGTCCTTTTCGCAATCTTTTGGGGTAATTTCTACATTATTTAATTTTTAAAAGTGCTAGGGTTATGGGCATCCCGAGCTTCAGAACCTTGCTTTTATCTCCATTTGAACTGCATCTGCCATTTTCTGCCAAAAGAGTAAGTTTGTCAAAAATCCTCCCTAAAATTTTCCCAAAACATCTACGTTTGAATCAATTATCCTCCCTTTAACTTCGGGAAACGGCAAATTTCCCTCATTTTCACTAAGCAATTCCTTAAACAAAAATCTTTGATAAAATATTAAAAACAACAAGGGGCCCAAGACTGCCCCTGTGGAACCCCACTTGTTATTTGACCCCCATCGGTTTTAAAACCCCTTTTAATGGCCCCACTCTCTGTTTTCCTGTTTTGTGCCCCATGACTCGTTTCCACGAGAGCCCCCCTTCCCCCCAATGCCAGGGAGTTTGTTTCCCTTTCTTCAACATTTTGGTGAAAAACATTAAAATGGTAAAAAAAGGAAATTGTGTTTTAAACCTAACAACAGTCTTTGGTGCGGAATTTAAATTCAATGCCTTACTTTAAAACAAGTAAACAATTCAAAATTTTTTATTGTGGTCAACAGCCTCAAAAAACTTTACTGAAGAAAATTTAAAAAATTAGTTTGACAAAAGGGCCGGCCTCTTGTGACCCCAAGCTGAGTATCATTATTCAGGCTAAAGCTTAAAAAAGGGCTTCTTTAATCTCAGCTATAATTGACTCTAGCAACTTGCCTACCAAAATTTAGGGCAGGGTTTTGGGCGGTTAAAATTTTACCCGGAAAAGACTTGTCCCCCCCGTTTTAAAAATAGGAATTACATTAGCCATCTTCCACTATCAGACCCCTACACCTGTTTGAAAGATAAAATTTAAAAATATTAAATTAATGGTTTCACAGACTTCCATTTTGCATTCCTTAAAAAACCCTTTTAAAAAAAACCCCATCAGGGGCCCCGGGGACTTTTTTTGCTTCAGTCGGTCTATCTGCTTCCCCAACCATTTTACTAGTGACTAAGAGTTACATAATTTTTCTTTTTTCGATCCACTTTAAAAAATTTAAATTTCCGGGGAAAATTATTTTGGTCTTCCTTGTGTAAAAAAAAAGAGGGGAAAAAAAATTATTTAAAAAACGAGGGACATTTCATTCTCTTTTTCAGTAAGATGCCCATAGTTATTTTTAAAGGGGGACCCATCTTATCTCTGACTTTTTTTCTATATACCTGGAAAAAAAAAATTTTTGGGTTATTTTAGAATCCCCAGCAATTTAATTTTTTTAGTCCCTTTTAGCTTTTTTTACCCCTTTTTTTAAAAACCCCTTAAAAATTTAATATACTGATTCATAAGATTTACCCCCGCCTCTTTTGATACCCCTTAAAAAATTCCTTTCTTATGCCCTAGTAGATTTTTTCAGCCTATTATTCCTCCCCCTTTTTGGGGCATTTCTATTTGTTTTAATTTTTCCCTTTTAAAAGGGGAAAAAACGGGCTTTTGCAGCATGTATTGTGTTCAGAAAACTGTATATTGAAAGCTCTCTTGTTACCCCCCAGTCAACAGATGATAAGTGTTCCTAAGCCCATCGTAAACTGCCAAGGGGAAAACTGGGGCGGGTTTCTGGGGTTATCCCTTTCTATCAAACTTCCATTCCCAAATTTTACATGTAATTGATTTTTGGTGCTAGCACCCGTTCCCCTTAAAATTCAAATTATTAAAAGGGATTCATTGTTTTTCCAGAACTAAGTTTTAAGGCCCGGTTTTTTTCCCCTTGTAGGTTTTGTCACAAATCTTTTAAAAAAATCCTGAAAATAATTCTAAGAAAACGTTTTTTCTAAATTCCCAGTCAAGGAAAAATTTCCCAAACAATAAAAGACTAAAGTTAAAGTCTCCTAGAATTACTACATTATCGTGCCTTGTGGGCCCTAACAATTTCCCCCATAGTAGTCTCCCCTTTTTCCCCATCTAAGTTTGGGGGGCGGGATTTTCAAAAACCCATAATTTTAAATTTTTTATGCCCCCCTGAAAATTTTTTATCCAAACAGACTCTGTATGGTTACTTCAGGGCTTTTAAAACCCGTTTTTTTTTTGAACAGTTCAACGATCTCGGACATACAATTTTCCACCCCACCCCCCTTTCCCCATACTTTTTTTCTACTTGGAACAATTTTAAAACCCCCGATGGGGACTTTTTGGGAGGCGTCCCGACTTTTTGAATTAAAACCCCGTCTCAGAAATGGGAAATACATCTAGTTACCTGCACTTGCAACTAGTCTCAACTCGCCCATCTTATTTCCCGCATGCGACTATTTGTGGAATTTTAAACTTTTAATGCCCCCCCTCTTCTTTAAACCCCTTTCCCGCTTTTTTTTTATTTTCCCTAAACCTTTACTGCCCCTTGGGGCAATTTTTTGCCCCTGGCTTTTCCCAAAATCCACCTCATTTTGCCTTTTCAAATTCCCCCTAGTACTATAAATTTTACCCTGGCTTCACAGTTTTTCCTGCAAAAACCCATACCCTAACTAATCCAGTTTAAAGTTCCCAACAACCCCCCCAAACTGAGTTAAACAAGAAAAAAAAAAACCCCCTGCCCTGGATAAGTGAACCCCATCCCGGCAACCCTTCCTTTCTTTTGGCCATAGAATTGGCCCAGTTGTCAATGGGAAAGGGACTCTTTTTCCTTTTCCGTGTTTATCCCGCCAAAAAATTAAAAACCAATTGCTCTGGAAAAACCCTTCATTAAAACCCAAAACCCCTTTTTTGGCAAAAAGCCAATAAAAACCGGGGGGGGCCCCTCCTTCTTCCAATCAGTCTATGCTGTCCCCGAAAATTTCTAACTAAATCCTCACTTCTAAGCTTGCCCAACCCTCATTTCCCCCCAGCACTTTAGGCAAATAATAGGGTTGATCCCATTCCGTTCATGAAGTTTAGCCGGCTAACAAAGGGCCTCCCCAAACCCGCCCCAGGAAAGCCCTACCCCTTTTTCCCTACTCCTGTCCTTTCAAGCAGAATTCCCTAAAATGAAACAAAACCCGGCTATCCCCAACAACAACAATTTCTTACCTTCCTTGTGGTTTTTCGCGGACGATCCAGTATAGACTCACAATTTTCGGGGAGCCCCCGAGAATGCGTTGGAGGGTTTTCCCCGGGAGTTTCCCAACAGTCTCTTTCTTCCTTCCCTCGTTTTTTTGGTTTCCCCTTCGTTTTTCTTTATCGTCAATTCCCTCGTCCCCTGCTGTCCCCGCCCTGAAACCCGATCCCTTCTTAAACCCAGGACTCGAAAAAAGGGGGAAATACTACGAAACCTTTTTGTTTTCTTTGGTTTAGTTTCCCGTATCTCCAAAACTTGCTGCCCTCAATTCTTCCCCTTAAATTGCGGTAAAGTTGTCGTGGGGGGGCATCTTTGGTTTTAGTCCCGGGGGCAAACAAGGGCACTTCTTCACAGGGGTTAAGTCAGGGCAGCAAATCCCCAAAATAAAAGGGCACCACTAAAAGCACACAAACAGGTCTTCAAGAGCTAATTTCACCCGGGCACCACTGAGCTAAGTAACGTTTACCACTGAGGGGTAAATACAAAAGTCCCCCTGGCAAAATACACGTCACCACTGAGCAAGTTAACGTCACCACTGAGCAAAGTAAAACTTTACCCCTGAGCTAAATACACGCACCACTGAGGGTAAATACACGTCCCCACCCAGGGTAAGTCACGTCACCACTGACTAAGTACACTCACCACTGAGCTAATTTCAAAAGTCACCACTGATAAGTACACGCACCAAATGACCCAAGTACACGTCCAACCCCTTATAAAGTAAAACGTCCCACGGGGCTTTAAATACAAAGTCACCACTAAATTTCTATTATTAATTTAAAACATTCCCCACCGAATTTTTTTTAACGAATTTTTGTCATTCTGTAATATGGGGGGGCCAGAATTTGATGCAAAATCTAGGTGAGGCCTTTACTAATGATGTATAAAGTGATTTTGAAACCCCTGGACTTCTGTTGCTTTTCACTTTTTGATATAAAAACCCCGTTAAACTATTTTCCCCTTTTTACGTTAAAATTAAGGGGATTGCTGTCCGGGTTTTTTGGGTTGCTGCTTTCCCCTAACCCCCAAGTCCCTTCGCAAAACCGTATGGCAAAATTTTACTTTTGATGAATGGTTTGAAAAAACCCACAAGTTTGAAAGATTGAGAAAAATTAAAACCCTCCCAAAAAATTTTGGGGAAACTTAATTTTTAGGAACGGTTTTGCCCAACCCTGGGTTCATCGTCCCAATACAAAGGGAAAAGGGTTTAAAGGGGAGGAGGAGTATGAGGTAAATTTAATTCCCCCCAGTCCCTGAAATAAAGATTCCCCAAAAGCGCATAAGTGTCTCAAACTTCAACTTGTCGATTTTTTAAACCATTTTTTAAAACACAACTGGCAGACACTGGGGAGCATCTTGGGGTCTTTTTACAAAGGGAAATTTTTCAAAAACTTGTTCCCACCTTTTTTTGGAAAAAAAAAAAAAACCAACTTCGACTAGTGGAAAGGTACCACTAAAAAATTCCCCCCCTCCGGTTTTTCTTCCCGTCACCACTACAGTTTAAAAGCCACGTCTACCCCTATTTCTGGAAAATTTTTCCCAAAATTGATGGACTTTAAAAACATCGACTCCAGGTGAGGGACTGATTTCCCCATACTCCTCCCCTCCCTTTGCCTTCCTCTTTGTATTGGGGCGGGAAAACCAAATGGGGCGAAACGGTTTTTCCCGAATAAAGATTTCCCTTTTTTTGCATAAGTGTTAAAACTAAATTCTACATTTTTTTAACTTGTAAGTGCTAAAGGGGTTTTGGGCACTCCCAGTTCAGAACCTTGCATTTATTACATTGGAAATGCATCTGGGCCCCTTTTTGACCCAAAAATAGAGTTTGTTCCCAAATCCCCTGAAGTTCCCTAAATCTACGTTTTTAATCAATTATCCTACCTAAACTTGTGGGGCATCGGGGAAATTTTCTCTATCACTATTTAAATTTCCTTTATCAAGATCATTGATTAAAATTATAAACAACAACGGGGCCCCAAATGATCCCTGTTTTGGGAATATAAAACAAATGCAGTATAATGGATCCTTTTTTGACTACGTTTCGCCCCCCCACATTTGGGGTTTTTTAAGTCCCAAAAAGAACTCCCCGGGTTTGGAAAAAAACGGAGTATTTTTAGTCCGGCTGAGGTTTAGGTGAAAAAATGCTGCATCTGATGGGTGTACCGAGTGGGGTTTTAGAGCCCAAAAAATTGGGTAGCTTGGAAAGGGGATTGGATAAGTTTGTGAGCAACCTTTACAGTGTTCTTTTAATGTGGGATAGTGATGAAAAATTTCTTGGCAAGGGTTCAGCTATGAAAAGAACCATATTTGGTTGAAGTTGTCGGGATATAGAAATAAGTGATGATTCCGGGTTTTTTCGGGATTGAGTGTTGTTCCCCCCCCCCTTTTGGGGGCGATAAGGGCTTTAGTTTCTTTTAAATTTACAAGTGGGTTTTGTAATTACAGTGTTTTTTTTCGCAGGCATTTTCCCTTTGTCGGCTAACCTGCCCCGTATTTGGGTTTTGAAAAAACGTGTTTGGAGGTTTCCCCCAAAGATTCGCCCACGTAAAAACTTGTTGGGAGTCATTGCAAGGGATTATGTATACCCCTGCAGAGGATGGGGGTTTGTCCTCCCTACTACTGGTGATGTCCTTGATGGTCGGGTTGTGGAGGTAGATACTTGGAATGATGTTTTGGTGAAGATGTTGGAAACATGTTTGGCAATGGAGTTGGTGGGAAGGACTATGTATCTCTTCTCGCCAGCGACTTCATCGACCTTGTTGAACTATGTGTTGACTTTACGTGTTTCTCTTTCGAATAATCACCTCCTTCAGCAGACTTTTGGACTACCCATGGGTTCGCCACTCAGTGCAGTCCTAGCGAACCTATACATGGAACATCTAGAAGCCGAACGTTTCTCCACCATTATTCCTTCGCCAGGACTGCCCCGAGTGGCGAACCCCTTGGGTAGTCCAAAAGTCGCTGAAAGAGGTGATTTTCGAAAGAGAAACACGTAAAGCCAACACAAAGTTCAAAAAGGTCGATGAAATCGCTGGTGGAATGGGAAGATCAAGTGAATCGTCAATTTTTTCCCGCGCAAAAGATCGATGGCTTGTGTAGTAGGTACTTTGGTGAATAGGGAAGTCACGTCAAGGCTGGAAAGTTTCTTGTTCCTGATGTTGATGTTGCGAATGCGATTGAGAAGATCACCTGAGTGTTTGAGATGTGCTGGACGATAGTGCCCAAGATTTAGAGAGGTGTTTGGCGAGAATTCCTGAGAGCTGGTGGGGAGCACTGCCTATTCCCAGGATATGGGCCTCAGTGGGATACCAGGCTTGTGAGTCTTTGGCAGGCCGTACATTCTGGCAGGTCTGGGGTTGCTGGGCATGGTGTGCAGAAGCAGTGCTCCTCACCAGCTCTCAGGAATTCTCGCCAAACACCTCTCTAAACTCTTGGGCACTATCAGTCCAGCACATCTCAAACACTCAGGTGATCTTCTCAATCGCATTCGCAACATCAACATCAGGAACAAGAAACTTTCCAGCCTTGACGTGACTTCCCTATTCACCAAAGTACCTACTACACAAGCCATCGATCTCTTGCGCAGGAAAATTGACGATTCACTTGATTTTCCCTTTTCCAGCCAGCGATTTCATCGACCTTGTTGAACTTTGTGTTGGCTTTACGTGTTTCTCTTTCGAAAATCACCTCTTTCAGCAGACTTTTGACTACCCATGGTTCGCCACTCAGTGCAGTCCTGGGGAACCTATACATGGAACATCTAGAAGCCGAACGTTTTTTCCCCATTATTCCTTCGTCTGTCACCTGGCTCCGTTAAAGTTGACGACATTCTCCTCATAACTCCTAAACGCTTCAACGTTCAAGCTCTCCAAGGGCAAGCTCATCCAGGTCGAGCCTTCAATCCAGTTCACACTTGAAGAAGAAGTCGACAACACTCTTCCTTTCCTTGATGTCCTGCCTGCAAAGCTGACCATGAAACTTCGTTTTAAAAGTCTATCGAAAAAACACCCAAAACCCAAAACGATCTTCTCCACTTCTACTCTCACCACGACACCAAAACCAAACGTGGTGTATTATAGGCTTCTTTCCCGCGTGCACTCAGAATCTGCAGCAACGAGTTCCTTGAGGAAGAATGCACTATAATTGAACAAATATTTTCTAAACTCCACTATCCTCGTCACTTCATCAGAGACTGCAGACGGCGGGCATTAAACATCTTCAACACACCCAGAGAAGACACTGCCGGGGGAAGAGATACAAAAGTCCTTCCCACCAACTCCATTGCCAAACATGTTTCCAACATCTTTGCCAAAACATCATTCCAAGTATTTTACCTCCACAACCACGACCATCAAGGACATCACCAGTAGTAGACAGGACAAGCCTCCATCCTCTGCAGGGGTATACATAAAACCCTTGAATGACTGCAACAAGTTTTACGTGGCGAAACATTTAAGGGACCTCCAAAAAACGTATTTCAGAACACCAATACGCAAGCAGGTCTGACGACACAAGGGAATGCCTGCGTACAACACCGTAATTCACACAACCACTTGATAAACTACAGAAACTCAAGACTTATCGCCACAGAAGACAACACTCAATACCGAAGAATCCTGGAATCATCACTTATTTCTATATCCGACATCTTCAACCAGAATAGTGGCTTCTATAACATAGCTGAACCACTTGCCAAGAAACTTCTTCATCGCTATCCCACATAAGAACACTGTAGAAGGTCTGCTCACAAACTTATCCAATCTCCTTTCCAAGCTACCCAAGTTTTTAGACTCTATAACCCCACTCGGTACATCATCAGATGCAGCATTGTAATAAAGTTGGTAGAATTACCGACAATATGTAAAGTAAAAGGACACAAGTGCAACTAATGTGACATTTATTGTGGCAACCGTTTCGCTCTCCAGGACTTTATCAAGCCATTTTAACAATACATGGACACAGAGGGTATATAAAGGCTCAGAGTGAGGTGAATATGGAGGGTACCATTTCGATGTTCACTAGTGGTAGTAGTAGTAGTAGTAGTAGTAGTGGTAGTGACAAAAGTAAAAACAATATGGTAGAGCAATTAATTCGTACATGAGTAAAAGGATATAAAAGCTATTACTTGGGTAACATAAAAAAAAAGGTTGGACAAATATTTTAAACTGGAATGAGGCAGCTTGTTTCAGTGTTCACTCCTGTAATGTGCTTTGTGTAGTATAACAGGAGAGACTATGTGATGGGAAAGGGTTTTCTGTTTTCAGGAGGATTCTTGCTAAGACTTCGGAGATGGTGAAGCTTTCCGTTGTTTTGTTTGATTGTATTCGAAACAGCGATCATGCGATTCGAGGGACTTGCGTCTGCGGAAATTAGTTTCTTTGATCACTAATTGGGCGTCTCTGAATTTCATGAGATGATTGGTGGAATTTCGGTGTTGTACACAGGCGTTTTTCAGGTTATCGTTCCTACATGCGTAAATTGTTCATTGAGGCGGGTGTCGAGGTTTCTGGCTGTTTCACTACGTAAATCTTGTCACAGTCTTCAGATCATAAATTCTCCACGCATCAACACCACTCCCAGCAAAGTTATAATTCTTCCCAACAGTCAGGTTGCACTGAACGTCTCAAAAGCACTTTCACAAGCTAACACCAGAGTCGCCATCGCTTCTAGCACTTCAATAAAGGGAAATATAACCAGGACAAAACCCAAAAGCACCACGAACCATCAATGCAGGAGTTTACACTATACCCTGTGGAGGCTGTGACAAGATTTACGTAGGTGAAACAGCCAGAAACCTCGACACCCGCCTCAATGAACCGCCTCCTATGGAAACTTGGACCCTCTCATCATCACATATTTGGCTTCACCAAAGGAGTGGGAACAGCAGGTGATAACCACTCTACTAAGCCAGATTGCTGATAGCAACAAAAAACCTAGTATCGTCGTTTACCTCGACCTTGAGAAGGCATTTGAGCTAGCCAGCCCCACAGCAATTCTGGCAATACTAGCTCGGAAGGGAATAAAAGGGACGCCTCCGGGCCCTGGATAGAGTCCTACCTTAGGGGCAGGCAGGCCTGTGTCAGCTTTCAGGGAACACTACTCTTCCTTTAAAACCCTGGAAAACGGTCCCGCCACAAGGAGGGTGCCAGTCCTACCCTGTTTTAACATCCTTATGCAGGAACTTGTGAGCCTTCCCTTTCTAGTGGTACACAGCCCCTCAGCTATGCGATGATCTTGCACTAGTAGTGAATGGGAAAGGAAATTTTTAGAACGACAGGCTCAGAGACTTTGGACCTAATTACGCAGACTTGAAAGGGAAAACTAGGCCTCAAGATCTCGGCCGAGAAATCTCTTGCAATGATGTTCAAGGGACCAGATCCTATGAATAGTTTTACGTATTCGGATATAGAACTTGAGTGGACAGGCTCCTACCTGTACTTGGGAATCTACATTGATAAAAAGCTGACCTTTCAGAAACGGGCCGAGTATGTCAGGTCACGTGCTCTACTCAGACTCACGCCATGAGAGCCATGACGAGGCACCGTGCAGGGGCAAGCAAAGATGTACTTCGCTTGTACTATTTTACAAGCTATACGCTCGCTCATTGACTCCAGTGCACCGGCTTTAGCTCATCTCTTCCCGCAGAGCAGGAAAAGGGGGTGGAGGTCGTACAAAACCAGGCGATAAGAACTATGCTTGGTGCCCCCATCTGGACCAACACAGTTGTCTCAGATCTGAGGCCCGGCTTCCTTCCTTGGCTGACAGAGTAAGATACATAAACGCCTGCAAAGGGGCCACGATTCTGCACCGGCAGCAAGGTACCCCACTAAGGAGACGGATATTAACAACCATGTCACAAATCCCCACTCTTCACGGACTACTCCTGGATTCGTTCGTTTTGTGCTGCTGGGCGGAAGCTGCTGCCTGTACAGCTGCTCGTGAGAAGAGTTGTGACCTTCCTGTTGCTGGGTACCATCCACCACCCCCCTGGCGCCCAGATCCAGCCGATGTTTTCATCATGCAGCTACCCATCTCTAAGTGTCTCTGCAGTCGAGATACCCTCAGCAATCATCTGAGACAAGCATGGCACTGGCAGAGGGAGGCACATGTGCAGTGTATTTCACAGATGGTTCTGTCGACCCTGATAGGAAGAGAGCAGCAAGCTGGACTGTACCACAATGGTCACACAAGGCTGGAGACTCCCTGACCACTGCACGATCCTTCAAGCTGAGCTGGGGGCGATTCAGCAGGCATTTGTCACATGCCCTACGACATCGACTCCGACTGTCATACATGTTGATTCCACCTCTGCAATCAATGCCCTTCCCACCCTCAACCACAGGATAATGTTCACCTCATCACATCGAATCCTGAGCTAATGACAGCCCTTTGAAGTTCAGGGGTAATAGATCGACATTGAACTGGATCCCCAGCCATGCTGGCATCCGGGGAAATGAGCGGCAGATGATGCAGCCAAGGCAGCAACAGACTATCCACATGTTGGGGATTACTGTCCCAATCAGCCTACGACAGACCAAACTGGTGGCTGCCAGAGCCACGAAACTTATGGGGGGAGGTCTTAGGTGATACCCCATCTCAACAGTGGTAACGAGCAGCGACTCAGGGAGAACCCCCTCCATATGATAGAAGCTGGTCCAGGCGCAGTGTACCGCCATCCATCGGCTTCGTTTGGGCTTTCCCACAGCCAAGATGATCGTAGACAAGGCTGAGGAGGAGATGTGCCAGTACTGTCCACGTTTTTCCAGCGGCCCCTAAAACACTATCTTCTAGAGTGCGAAGCTACTGAGGGCACTCCGCAGGCAACTAGGGGTGATATTCTCTCCCGAAAAAGGACCCAGAGATGACTGCGGCCACACTAGTGTATCATGGGGTCAACGAACCAGACAAGCTGTTTCCTGTAATAATGACATATCCTCCTCCGCTAGTGTCCATAGTTTACATATGGGTCGCTTATGAGATGCACCAGTTGAACTGACCAGAGGGGCGCTTGAGCGGCATGCGTCGCATCATTGTGGAAACCTTTCTCCATCGGGAGCCAGAGACGGGTCATCGCAAGATTGGGACCCGTGCAAGGACTATGGTCTTGGCGAACATTATACATACATACATGTATTGTTTGTAATGGCTTGAATAAAGCTCCTGGAGAGCGAAACGTTGCCACAATAAATGTCACATTAGTTGCACTTGTGTCCTTTTACTTTACAGATGCAGCATTCTTCACCTGACCTCAGCATTCTGAACCGGACTTTAAATACTCGCGTTCCTTCCACCCCAGGTAGTTCTGTTTGTGACTTGAAAAAGCCCACTGTGTGGGCGAAACGTAGTCAATAAAGGATCACATTATACTGCATTTGTGTTTATATTTCCATTGTGTCGGTATTTTATACCATTTATTTCCAAGGGATTCATTGTTTGCCAGAACTAAGTCAAGCAGGTTATTACCCCTTGTAGGTTCTGTCACAAACTGCTTCAAAAAACAATCCTGAACTACTTCTAAGAAGTCGTTATGATTCTAAATTCCCCGTCAAGAAATTCCAATCAATATGACTAAAGTTAAAGTCTCCCAGAATTACTACATTATCGTGCCTTGTGACCCTAACAATTTCCTCCCATAGTAGTCTCCCCTGGTCCCTATCTAAATTTGGGGGACGGTATATCACACCTAAAGTTAATTTTTCATGCCCCCCCTGAAAATTCTATCCAAACAGACTCTGTATGTGTTACTTCAGACTTAATACCCTTTTTATGCAACAGCAGCTCTTCTCTCCTACCCTTACAATATCATTTTCCCCCAGCACTGAGACGATAATAGGTTTGTTCCCATTACCTGACATGATATTATCCAACCTGTTGACCCATGTCACTAAACACCAGCTCCAGGAAAACACACTCTATCTCTTACCTTCTTTTTCCTATTACAGAAAGCACGGGCCATATATCTTACCTGTGAGTCACCAACCACAAGTATGCGCTTACCTCTATTTGCAGGGGAAGTTGTACCTTTACCTTCACTGGCCACTGAAGTACACTCATCATGAAGAACAGAGATGCGATTTCCCACCTTAAGATATTCTCTCTTAACTTTCCTTATTTTAATTCTCTTCCCATTACTGAGAACCCCTTGCCACTTGTAGCAGGTGCTGGACTGCACCTCACTGCTGGTAGCCGTTGCTACCTCCCCACCTACAGCTTCCTCGCAGCGAGAGACAGACGCACCTCGCTGCTGGTAGCCTCATTACCCCCCCACCATCCAGCCACTTCACACTCGCTCCCAAACCCATTGAGGTGAACCTTCCAGCCTCCTAATTTCCTTCTGGAGAAGCAAGACTTCCTCCTTCAACTCTCCAACCTCAATTTTTAAAACATTGCAAAAGCAAGCCATGGCTTTGTAACCGTCCACACTAATCCCCAAAGCAGCTCGAGCCTGTGCCTCACGTGACATTGCCCACGTGAGATCACAACACAAGGAGCACGTGGGCCCACAACACGAGGAACACGGGACCACAAACGAGGAACACGTAGACCACAACACGAGGAACACGTAGCCCCACAACACAAGGAACACGTGAGACCACAACACAAGAAACACGTAGCCACAACACAAGGAACACTGAGACCACAACACAAAAACCCGTAGATCCAACACTAGGAGCAGGAGACCACAACACGGGAACACTGAAACCACAAGGAACCGTGAGCCCAAAAGGGAACAAGTAAGACCACAACAAAAGGAACACGTGAGACACAAGGAAACGTGAATCACAAGGAACACGTGAGATCACAACACAAGGAACACTGAAACCCAACCAGGAACACGTAAGACCAAAACACAAGGAACAGGGGAACCACAACAAAAAGGAACACGTGAGACCACAAAAAAAGGGAACACTTTTTGAACCACAGACAAGAAACAGGGAGACCACAACACGAAACATGTGAGACCACAACACAAGGAACACTAAACCCCAAACACAAGGAACACGTGAAACAAAACAAGGAACACATGAGATCACAACACGAGGAACACGTGAGACCACAATAAACACGTAACCACAAGGAAAAAAGTGTTCACAAGGAACACTGAGACCACAACACAAGGAACATGTGAGATCCAAAACACAGTAAACACGTAGACCACAAACAAAAACACGTGAGACAACAAGTACACGTGAACCACAACTGAGGGCACGGAAACACAGCACAAGGAACACGTTATACCACAACACAAGGAACAGTGAACCAAACAAAGGAACAGTGAGACCACAACAAAAGGGAACACGTGAGACGACAATTGGCAACTAAGTACTTTTATTGTGGCAACTTTTTCGTCTCCAGGAGCTTTATAAAGCCATTACAAACAATACATGGACACAGAGGGATTAAAAAGGCTCAGAGGAGGTGTAATTAGTGGGGTACCATTTCGAGTTACTAGGGGGTATAGTGTATAGTGGTGGGAGTGACAAAAGTAACAATATGGTAGAGCAATTAATTCGTAAAAGAAAAGGGTATAAAAGCTATTACTTGGGGGAACATAAAAAAAGGTTAACAAAAATAGACGGAAGAGGCAGCTTGTTTCAGTGTTTACCTCTTTGCTTTTTGTAGTATAACGGAGAGACTATGTGGTTTTCAGGGTTTCTGTTTTTAGGGGAATTTTTGCTAAATTCGGATGGTGAAGCTGCCGTTGTTTTTTTTAATTGTATTTGAAACAGCGATCAGT
The DNA here is from genome assembly GCF_026875155.1 of Cherax quadricarinatus. Lineage (NCBI taxonomy): Eukaryota > Metazoa > Arthropoda > Malacostraca > Decapoda > Parastacidae > Cherax > Cherax quadricarinatus. The sequence goes on along the minus strand of NC_069399.1, from coordinate 61,043,476 downwards.
GCAAATTTAGGGACTTGCGTCTGCGGAAAATTTGTTTCTTTTACACTAATTGGGCGTCTTGAATTTTTATGAGAAAATTTGGGGGAATTTCGGTTTTCACAGGGGGTTGTTCAGGTTATCTTTTTTTACATGCTAAATGTGTTTTATTGGGCGGGGGTCGAGGTTTTCTTGCTGTTTCACCTAGTAATTTTTCACAGGGCCCCCACAGGGTATAGTGTAAACTCCGCATTACTGTTCGTGGGTTGGGTTTTGTCCCGGTTAGATCCCCTTTTTTGAAGTGGGAGAAAAACGATGGCGACTCTGGGGTTGCTTGTGAAAGTACTTTGAGACGTTTAGTGCAACCTGATGTTGTGAAGAATTATAACTCTGTTGGAGCGGTTGTTGATGCGTGGAGAAATGATGATCTGACAGAGCTCTCTTTTCTTGCAGTCTTTGATGAAATAGAAGGAAATTGTTAAACTCAGTGAATGTTTGGTGAATGTAAGTGCAATTCTCGTCCAAGAACTCAGGACTGATAAATTAGGACACATTAGTGCAACTCTTTGGGTATCTATATTGAGGAAACGTTTCGACACACAGTGGGACTTCCATCAGTCCATTACAAAGGAGAATCTTGTAGAACAGGAGGGACGGAGAATGAGGTAATCAGTCCCTCAACCTTGAGTCGATGTGGTCAGTCCATCAATCTTGTATGGACTGATGAAGCCACTGTGTGGTTAATTGTGGTCTAATTTTCAACATGTCGGTTCTATGCTGAACCATTCACTACAAACTCGGATTACAAATTCGGGTATGCTCTTAGGAAAAACCCAGAATGATGATGCCTCTTTGGTCTTGTATCTTGACTTGAATAGAAGTGTGTGAGATCATTTTTATTGGTGGGTTTCGATAAACTTGAAATCTTAGGTTGTTGGTTACTTTGTGGAATGGGGGGACGTCGAGGAAAAGGTAGCTTGTATTGGACTCTTCTTCTAGTTGTAAACTGATATCGCTGTTCAACTGCGTTTGATGCCTTTTGCCTGAAGGTCCGTACATCAAAACGTTTTGGATTATTACGAGGACATCGTCACGTAACGAACCAAAGTGATCGCTTGAAGGGATGATGTTGGCGAAGTGTTCTTGATCTTGGTGATCCAGGTATAAAAAAAAGTTGCTAGGACGGCACTTATTGGGGATCCCATTCCCATGCCGATAGGTTTGTTTGTAGAGCTTTGTTATTGAAAGAAAACAGTTGAATTAAAACAGAGTTCAATAAGTCAACAAAAATCTCGGGAGGTAAAGGAAGATTATGGTCCTGTTTGACTTTACGTCGTAGAACCGCGATTGGCTTTTTCGGTAGGTACTTTTGTGATGAGGAGTCACATCCAAAATGCTAAGTTTCTTGTACGGATTGGTTGAGGTTTACGGATTGCGGTTGAGAAGGTGCCTGAGTGTTTAAGATGAGCGGGGCTGATGGTCCCCAGAAGGCAGGAAGATGTTGGCATGAAAGAACTCCGGATAGTTTGTGTGGGAACAATGCACCATTACACCTATCCGAAGTCCTTAGCAAGGAATCCTCCTGAAAACAGTACAACCCTGCCCATCACATAGTCTTCTCCTGTTATTATACAAAAGGCACAGAGAGTGAAACACTGAAACAAGCTGCCTCATTCCAGGTCTATATTTGTCCAACTAGTTTTATGTTCCAAGTAATAGCTATTTATATCCTTTTACTCATGTACGAATTAATTGCTCTACCATATTGTATTACTTTTGTCACTACCACCACTACTACTACTACTACCACTAGTGAACGTCGAAATGGTACCTCACTAGTATTACACCTCACTCTGAGCCTTTATATACCCTCTGTGTCCATGTATTGTTTGTAATGGCTTGATAAAGCTCCTGGAGAGCGAAACGTTGCCACAATAAATGTCACATTAGTTGCACTTGTCGTCTCACGTGTTCCTTGTGTTGTGGTCTCACATGTTCCTTGTGTTGCGGTCTCACGTGTTCCTTGTGTTGTGGTATAACGTGTTCCTTGTGCTGTAGTTTCACGTGCTCCTCATGTTGTGGTTCACGTGTACCTTGTTGTCTCACGTGTTCTTCGTGTTGTGGTCTCACGTGTTCATTGTGTTGTGATCTCACATGTTCCTTGTGTTGTGGTCTCACGTGTTCCTTGTGATATCACTTGTTCCTTGTGGTCTCAAGTGTTCCTCGTGTTGTGATCTCATGTGTTCCTTGTGTTGTGGTCTCACGTGTTCCTTGTGTTGGGTCTCACGTGTTCCTTGTGTTGTGGTTTCACGTGTTCCTCGTGTTGTGGTCTCACGTGTTTCTTGTGCTGTGGTCTCACGTGTTCCTTGTGTTGTGGTCTCACGTGTTCCTTGTGTTGTGGTCTCACGTGTTCCTTGTGTTGTGGTCTTACGTGTTCCTCGTGTTGTGGTTTCACGTGTTCCTTGTGTTGTGATCTCACGTGTTCCTTGTGATCTCTCGTGTTCCTTATGATCTCACGTGTTCCTTTTGTTGTGATCTTACTTGTTCCTTGTGGTCTCACGTGTTCCTTGTGGTTTCACGTGTTCCTCGTGTTGTGGTCTCACGTGCTCCTCGTGTTGTGATCTCACGTGTTTCTTGTGTTGTGGTCTCACGTGTTCCTTGTGTTGTGGTCTCACGTGTTCCTCGTGTTGTGGTCTCACGTGTTCCTCGTGTTGTGGTCTCACGTGTTCCTCGTGTTGTGGTCCCACGTGCTCCTTGTGTTGTGATCTCACGTGGTCAATCGTCACGTTAGGTCACAGGCTCTGAGCTGCTTTGGGGATTAGTGTGGACGGTTACAAAGCCATGGCTTGCTTTTGCAATGTTTTAAAAATTGAGGTTGGAGAGTTGAAGGAGGAAGTCTTGCTTCTCCAGAAGGAAATTAGGAGGCTGAAGGTTCACCTCAATGGGTTTGGGAGCGAGTGTGAAGTGGCTGGAATGGTGGGGGGGGAATGAGGCTATCAGCAGCGAGGTGCAGTCTGTCTCTCGCTGCGAGGAAGCTGTAGGTGGGGAGGTAGCAACGGCTACCAGCAGTGAGGTGCAGTCCAGCACCTGCTACAAGTGGCAAGTGGTTCTCAGTAATGGGAAGAGAATTAAAATAAGGAAAGTTAAGAGAGAATATCTTAAGGTAGGAAATCGCATCTCTGTTCTTCATGATGAGTGTACTTCAGTGGCCAGTGAAGGTAAAGGTACAACTTCCCCTGCAAATAGAGGTAAGCGCATACTTGTGGTTGGTGACTCACAGGTAAGATATATGGACCGTGCTTTCTGTAATAGGAATAAGAAGGTAAGAGATAGAGTGTGCTTCCCTGGAGCTGGTGTTAGTGACATAGTCAACAGGTTGGATAATATCATGTCAGGTAATGGGAACAAACCTATTATCTGTCTCAGTGCTGGTGGAAATGATATTGTTAAGGGTAGGAGAGAAGAGCTGCTGTTGCATAAAAACGGGTATTAAGTCTGAAGTAACACATACAGAGTCTGTTTGGATAGAATTTTCAGAGGGGCATGAAAAATTAACTTTAGGTGTGATATACCGTCCCCCAAATTTAGATAGGGACCAGGGGAGACTACTATGGGAGGAAATTGTTAGGGTCACAAGGCAAGATAATGTAGTAATTCTAGGAGACATTAACTTTAGTCATATTGATTGGAATTTCTTGACTGGGAATTTAGAATCATACGACTTCTTAGAAGTAGTTCAGGATTGTTTTTTGAAGCAGTTTGTGACAGAACCTACAAGGAGTAATAACCTGCTTGACTTAGTTCTGGCAAACAATGAATCCCTTGGAAATAAATGGTATAAAATACCGACACAATGGAAATATAAACACAAATGCAGTATAATGTGATCCTTTATTGACTACGTTTCGCCCACACAGTGGGCTTTTTCAAGTCACAAAACAAAAACTACGGGGGTGGAAGGAACGGGGGGTATTTTAATCCGGTTCAAAATCGAGGTCAGGTGAAAATTGATCTGAGATGACCGATGGGGTTTTAAGAGTAAAAAACGGGTAGCTTAAAAAGGAGATTGGATAAGTTTGTGATTTCTGTAGTTTATCAAGGGTTGTGTGAATTCGGTGTTGTACGCAGGCTTTCCCTTTGTGCGCAGACCTTTTGCTATTGGTGTTCTGAAATACGGTTTGGAGGTCCCTGAGTTTGCCACGTATAACTTTTTGCAGTCATTAAAAGGGGTTTAGTATACCCTGCAGGGGGATGGGGTTTTCCCCGTCTATACTGGTGTGTCCTTGATGGTCTGGGTTTTGGGGTAGTATTGGAAAGATGTTTTGGAAAGTGTTGGAAACTGTTTTTGGCAATGGAGTTGGGGGAAGGGGGTATTTTTCTCGGGAGGTTTTCTGGGTGGTTGAAAATGTTTAATGCCCGCCGTTGCAGTCTTGATGAAGTGACGAGGATAGGGAGTTTAGAAAATATTTGTTCAATTATAGTGCATTCTTTCCCCAAGGAAATCGTTTCTGCAGTTCTGAGTGCACGCAGGAAGAAGCCTATAAATTCCCCAAAATTTGGTTTTTGGTTTTTCGTGGTGAGAGTAGAAGTGGAGAAGATCGTTTTGGTTGGTGGTTTTTGATGACTTTTAAAACGAAGTTCTTTGGGCAGCTTTGCAGAGCAGGACATCAAGGGAAAAGGGAAAAGGTTGTCGACTTCTTCTTCAAGTGTGAACTGGGTTGAAGGCTCGACCTGGTTGAGCTTGTCTTGGAGAGCTTGAACGTTGAAAGCGTTTAGGAGTTATGAGGAGAATGTCGTCAACATAACGGACCCAGGTGACAGACGAAGGAATAATGGTGGAGAAACGTTCGGCTTCTAGATGTTCCATGTATAGGTTCGCCAGGACTGCACTGAGTGGCGAACCCATGGGTAGTCCAAAAGTCTGCTGAAAGAGGTGATTTTCGAAAGAGAAACACGTAAAGCCAACACAAAGTTCAACAAGGTCGATGAAATCGCTGGCTGGAATGGAAAGATCAAGTGAATCGTCAATTTTCCTGCGCAAGAGATCGATGGCTTGTGTAGTAGGTACTTTGGTGAATAGGGAAGTCACGTCAAGGCTGGAAAGTTTCTTGTTCCTGATGTTGATGTTGCGAATGCGATTGAGAAGATCACCTGAGTGTTTGAGATGTGCTGGACTGATAGTGCCCAAGAGTTTAGAGAGGTGTTTGGCGAGAATTCCTGAGAGCTGGTGGGGAGCACTGCTTCTGCACACCAGGCCCAGCAACCCCAGACCTGCCAGAATGTACGGCCTGCCAAAGACTCACAAGCCTGGTATCCCACTGAGGCCCATATCCTCGGGAATAGGCAGTGCTCCCCACCAGGCTCCTCTTAAAGCTACCCAAGGTCCTAGCCTCTATCACCCCACTGGGAAGACTGTTCCACGCATCTACAACTCTGTTAGAAAACCAGTACTTACCTATGTCCTTTCTAAATCTAAATTTATCCAACTTAAATCCATTATTCCTGGTTCTTACCTGGCTCGACACCCTCAGTACTTTATTAATGTCTCCCTTGTTTATGCCCGTCATCCACTTATACACTTCAATGATATCTCCCCTCATTCTACGCCTCTCCAGAGAGTGGAGGTTTAAGGCTTTAAGTCTATCTTCATACGGGAGGTTCCTTACACAGTAAATCATTTTAGTCATTCTTCTCTGTATGTTCTCTAATGAGTCTATGTCCATCCTGTAGTAAGGGGACCAAAACTGAGCAGCATAATCTAAATGAGGCCTCACTAGTGATGTATAGAGCTGTAAAATAACTTTTGGACTTCTGTTACTTATACTTCTTGAGATAAATCCAAGTAATCTATTGGCCTTGTTGCGCACACTAAGGCACTGCTGTCTTGGCTTTAGATTTCTGCTTGCCATGACTCCCAAGTCTTTTTCACATTCTGTATGACCAAGCTCTACTTCACCTAGATTATAGCTTCGAGGGTTATTTTCATTGTTGTTAGGTAAGACACATATGCAACAGTTAGGTATCTTTATTATGAAACGTTTCGCCTACACAGTAGGCTTCTTCAGTCGAGTACAGAAAAGTTGATAGAAGCAGAAGATGCTTGAAGACGATGTAATCAGTCCATCACCCTTAAAGTTTTGAGGTGGTCAGTCCCTCAGTCTGGAGAAGAGCATTGTTCAATAGTATGAAACAACATGGAGATGAAGTGACAGGATGGAGCTTTATATAGCGCCAACAGGTGAGACGTAGGTGACTAGAAGAGGTAAGAACTCAGATGTTGAGAGGTCAGGTCCCTCTCAAATCCAGCCGCTCTCACTAGTGGAAGTTGTCGAAGTTGACTGCAGGTCTGTACCAAGATACCCTTGTGTTGCAGTGTCTGTCAGATTGAACATTAAAATGGTATAAAATACCGACAGGTTGTTAGGTAAGACACATATGCAACAGTTAGGTATCTTTATTATGAAACGTTTCGCCCACACAGTAGGCTTCTTCAGTCGAGTACAGAGAAGTTGATATAAGCAGAAGATACTTGAAGACGATGTAATCAGTCCATCACCCTTAAAGTTTTGAGGTGGTCAGTCCCTCAGTCTGGAGAAGAGCATTGTTCCATAGTATGAAACAATATGGAGATGAAGTGACAGGATGGAGCTTTATATAGCGCCAAGAGGTGAGATGTAGGTCACTAGAAGAGGTAAGAACTCAGATGTTGAGAGGTCAGGTCCCTCTCAAATGGTATAAAATACCTGTCGGTATTTTATACCATTTTAATGTTCAATCTGTCAGACACTGCAACACAAGGGTATCTTGGTACAGACCTGCAATCAACTTCGACAACTTCCACTAGTGAGAGCGGCTGGATTTGAGAGGGACCTGACCTCTCAACATCTGAGTTCTTACCTCTTCTAGTGACCTACGTCTCACCTCTTGGCGCTATATAAAGCTCCATCCTGTCACTTCATCTCCATATTGTTTCATACTATGGAACAATGCTCTTCTCCAGACTGAGGGACTGACCACCTCAAAACTTTAGGGGTGATGGACTGATTACATCGTCTTCAAGTATCTTCTGCTTCTATCAACTTTTCTGTACTCGACTGAAGAAGCCTACTGTGTAGGCGAAACGTTTCATAATAAAGATACCTAACTGTTGCATATGTGTCTTACCTAACAACCTGTCGGTATTTTATACCATTTTAATGTTATTTTCATTACCAAGGGCAAGTACCTTACACTTATCCACATTAAACTTCATCTGCCATTTTTCAGACCAAGACATTAATTTGTTCAAATCGTCCTGGAGTTCATTGATATCCTCCTCAGAGTGAATTATACGGCCTATCTTTGTATCATCAGCAAACTTACTCATGTCACTAGTAATCCCCTCATCAAGGTCATTAATGTAAATTATGAACAGGAGAGGGCCTAAAACTGATCCTTGTGGAACGCCACTAGTGACTAATCCCCATTCAGATTTCACTCCATTAATGTTATCTCTCTGCTTTCTATTGGTAAGCCATGCCTCAATCCATGCTAGAACTTTACCTCCTATACCATGAGCTGCCACTTTTCTAAGAGTCTCTTGTGAGGTACTCTGCGAAGGCTTTACTAAAATCCAAATAAACAATATCATATTCCTTATCACTGTCAACTGCCTCAAATGTCTATTGAAGAACGTCATAAGTTTGTCAGGCAGGAACGACTCTCGTGAATCCATGCTGAGATTCATTTATCAAGTTATGCTCTTCAAGGTGACTTCTGATAATGTCAGCTATAATTGATTCTAATAACGTTGCCCACTATAGATGTCAGGCTTTATTGGACGGTAATTTGAAGGAGTGGACTTATCCCTGATTTGAATATAGGAACCACATTAGCCATCTTCCACAACTTTGGCACAACACTGGTAAGGAGGACGCATTGAATACACTCGTTAGTGGAGCTAAGCTCCATCTTGCATTCCTTAAGCACCCTTGAAACAACTCATCGGGTCCCGGGGACTTATTTTGTTTCAGTTTGTCTATCTGTTTAATAACCATGTCTCTCGTGACAGTAATATTAGTTAACTTAAATTCATCAGGAACTAAATAATTGTTAATTACTGGAATCTCATTTACATCTTCCTGTGTAAAAACTGACAAAAAATAGTCATTAAATAAGGAACACATTTCCAGTTCATTATCCGTCAGTTGTCCATTCCCAGTTTTCAGAAGTCCTACTTTTTCCTTCACCTTCGTCCTATACACTTGAAAGAACCCCTTTGATTAGTCTTTGATTCATTAGCAACTCTATTTCATAGTCACGTTTAGCCTTTCATAATCGCCTTTTTTACTTCTCTTTTAAACTGTACATATTTGTCAGTAAGGTTAACCTCTCCTCTTCTGATGCGCCTATAAATTCCCCTTTTCTCCCCTAATAGATGCTTTAGCCTCCTGTTAACCCATTTGGGATCGTTATTATTAGACCTAATTTCTCTCTGGGGAATGTATTTTACTCTGGCACTGTGTACATTATTAAGAAAACAATCATAAAAGCAGATCCCTTCATATTCATAAGTATGATTATCGTCAATAAAATCATTAGCTAGATAACCCCAATCAAGATTAGACAGATGTTCCCTAAGTCCATTATAATCGGCAGAACGAAAATCAGGGATTTTTACTGTATTATCATTATCTTGCATTCCCAATTAATGCTAAAATTGATGGATTTGTGATCACTTGCGCCAAGCTCTTCAGTGACCTCCAGATAATTCACGAGTGTTTCCTTATTTGACAAGACTAGGTCTAGCAAATTATTACCCCTGGTAGGCTCAGTTACGCTCTGTTTCAGAAAACAGTCCTGAACTGTTTCCATAAAATCACTGGACTCTAGATTACCTGTCAAAGAATTCCAGTCAATTTGACTAAAGTTAAAGTCCCCTACTATGACTATGTTACTGTGTCCAGAAGCCCTAACAATTTCGTCCCAAAGAAGTCTCCCTCTATCGTGATCCAAGCCTGGAGGTCTGTATATTACACCTAGAATTAGTTTTTCTTGACCCTCCACGAACTCTACCCAAACAGACTCTGTTACTGCTCCATCTATTTTTATACCTGTTTTTATTTCAACAATTAATATTTTCTCGAACATACAATGCAACTCCTCCCCCCTTCCCATTACATCTATCCACAGTGAACAACTTAAATCCCTGAATATTACACTCAGCAGTCATATCCCGACTCTTTAAATCATACCACGTTTCAGTTAATGCAATGATATCAAAGTTCCCAGCACATGCTACCAAACGTAGTTCATTAATTTTATTTCTTGCACTTCGACTGTTAGCATAAAATACCATCATATGTTTTTTCTTCTGCACATTTTTCCTATTCATCTTTGTTTTTACACAATTTCTGAAATTATCATTACCCAGAGTTACTCCATGACAGTTACTATTAAGATTCTTAATATCAGAGCATAAGTCAATATATCCATACTCATTATTTATCATTTCTAAACCCATACCTCTAACTAATCCTAGTTTAATGTCCTAACAACCCTCTCAACTGAGTTAGCAAGAAAACCCACACCTGCCCTGGATAAGTGAATCCCATCCCTGGCATACATGTCATTTCGGCCATAGAAGTTGTCCCAGTTGTCAATGAATGATACTGCATTATCCTTACAGTGTTTATCCAGCCAACAATTAATACCAATTGCTCTGGACAACCATTCATTGCCAACACCTCTTCTTGGCAAAATGCCACATATAACAGGGCGCCTGCCCTTCTTTCTAATTATGTCTATAGCTGTCCTGAACTTTCTAACTAAATCCTCACTTCTACGCTTGCCTACACAACACGAGGAACACGTGAGACCACAACACAAGGAACACGTGAGACCCAACACAAGGAACACGTGAGACCACAACACAAGGGACACATGAGATCACAACACGAGGAACACGTGAGACCACAATGAACACGTGAGACCACATGGAACAAGTGAGATCACAAGGAACACGTGAGACCACAACATAAGGAACATGTGAGACCACAACACAAGGAACACGTGAGACCACAACACAAAGAACACGTGAGACCACAAGGTACACGTGAAACCACAACATGAGGAACACGTAAAACTACAGCACAAGGAACACGTTATACCACAACACAAGGAACACGTGAGACCACAACACAAAGAACATGTGAGACCACAACACAAGGAACACGTGAGACCACAAGGAACACGTGAAACCACAACACGAGGAACACGTGAAACCACAACACAAGGAACACGTTATACCACAACACAAGGAACACTGAGACCATAACACAAGGAACACGTGAGACCACAGCACAAGGAACACGTGAGACCACAACACACGGAAACGCGTTATTGCTCTACTGTTGAATGTAGGTTATTCGTATACATGTGTACAAACATAAGTAGGTAACATTAAGGTTCTTATGAATGAACATCACACGAAACATCACGCATGTGGTGTGCACACAATGATGTTGGGGGTGTATTCCAAGCTTGCGAATGTCGGTCTATCCATCGGGAGTCAGGAAATACAACAAGATATATAAAGTGACAGACATTTATACACTGAAAGATCATTCACATTAAGATATATATATATATATATGTATATATACAGAGGTGTGTATACAGTAAACCGAAAGATTACAGTAAACTTATGTTGGATCAATGTGGATTACAACTTAATGAGGCTCGTGTAGTCGATAATTCTTAAACCTATCAAACATTAAGACCACAACACAAGGAACACGTGAGACCACAACACGAGAACACCTGAGACCACAACACAAGGAGCACGTGAGATCACAACACGAGGAACATGTGAGACCACAACACGAGGAACACGTGAGACCACAACACGAGGAACACGTGAGACCACAACACAAGGAACACTTAAGACCACAACACAAGGAACACGTGAGACCACAACACGAGGAACCCGTGAGACCACAACTCGAGGAACACGTGAGACCACAACACGAGGAGCACGTGAGACCACAACACAAGGAACACGTGAGACCACAACACGAGGAACACGTGAGACGACAACACAAGGAACACGTGAGACCACAACACGAGGAACACGTGAGGCCACAACACAAGGAACACGTAAGACCACAGTACGAGGAACACGTGAGACCACAACACAAGGAATACGTGAGATCACCAAAACCATCTTGGCAGAATCCTAGTCAACATAATTCAGAACTTAAGAGAATACAAGCAATAAGGTGTAACTCTCAAGCAAGATGAGTCCAAGAAGCACTCCTGGTAAAACATCTGGAAACGAATTATGGTATGGTCGAGTTTGTTCCACGACTGGGGGCAGTTTAGCGGATAATTACTTGTTCTGACACAATACAGTGTTGCTAATGGCTGATCAGGACCAACAGAGTGTGCGGAAAGATTTGTCGGTTCCTTGGGGTTTTATGCTTAAGTTTTACTAAAAGTTTAATATGCTGTCTCATCCGTTAGAATATAGCCATAACAGGAATGTAAGGAATATCATTAAAATTTTATTTTCTGATATTGGCTCAATTTGAAGTTTTTTCTGAGTCTTTCATTGCTATTACACAGAGTTTACCTGATACACTGAGCCGCAGCTCGGTCTTAAACATGATCCAATTTTTACTAAACTTCCGGCAACTTCACCAGGGTGAGTTTTTTTTATGGAGGTTGCATCGAGACTCATAATGGCACAAATAAGCTTAATTAGGTTGGATGAAAAATTCTGAACGTAATTTGTTCGTGGATATTCGCCAAAAATTGAGTAACTCTTGCTCATGTAGAAAATTAAATACATTTTTTTTTTTGCTGAAAATTGTTAATCTGGTTTATGATTTTGTGGAATACTTCTGTTCCTGTCAACTTTAATAGGTACACCATTCTCATACTGGGTAGGACCTCCTCCTTTTGCCCCATTAACAGCCTGAATTCTTGGCGCTATGGATCGAAGAAGGTCCTGGAAACATTTCTTAGAGATTTTGGTCCATGTTGACATGATAGCATCATGCAGTTGCTGCATATTTTTCTGCTGCACATTCATGCTGCGAATCTCCCGTTCCACCACAGCACAAACAAAGCTTTATGCCAAATCCTTGTCCTACTATCTGCATTGTGATTCGTCAGTCCGGTAAACATTTTTTGCGATCTTCAACTGTCTAGTTTTGGTGAGCGTTTGGTGACAGGAGTGGAACCATATGTTGTCTTCTGCTGCTGCATCCCATCCACTTCAAGGTTCTGCTTGTTGTGCATTCAGAGTTACTATTCTGCACTCCAGTGTTCTAACGCATGATATTACATATACCGCGGTAAAAAAGGCTCCACCGTCATTTCAACTCCATATTGTTTCAACGCGAACAATATTTTCCCAACTGAGGGACGACCACCTAAAAACTTAAAGGGTGAGGCTGATTAAAATCGTTTTCAAGTATCTTCTGCTTCAGTGGTGCTTACTTAGCTCTGGAAGACCTTTTGTGGCTCTCGTAAATCTGTACCGGGATCCCCTTTTGAGCAATTTTACCAAGCTGGAGAAGAGCTCAGATTGCTAAGATGGAGATACGGGCGATTAACGGAGGAGAACAAGAGGACCTAGTAATCCCCGTTGTGATCCCCGGGTTTTAAGGGGGCTTGGTCATGCTGGGCAACATGGAACCCCAACCCTGAAGATCAAAAAAACGGTTGGAGGGGCAAAACAACAGAAACCAGAAGACTACCGGGAAATTTCCCAAACCCTTTCTGGGTGCACCCGACGAATGTGGTTTTCACGGGAATGCCACAACGAGCACCAAAGAACAGGGTAGACGTGATGAGACATCCCTAAAAACCCCAACGAAGCCCCATCGGAACGTCTTGACGAATTCTACAAGGGGTGTAAGCAACCTGGCAAATGTAGTCACTACTCGGACATCACGACGGACGACCCCAAGGGAAGGTAAAAACATTGTTTGGGGGGGATACCAGATTGGGTACATGGAAGGGGCATTCCTTAAAGGAAGGAGTAGAGGCGAGAGTTTTTTTTCCTGGGGGGGGATGAAGGATTTTTTGCCGTCGGATGACATCATGAGAGGGAATGGAGCAATCCTATTATCTGTCTCGTGCTGGAGGCAAGATGTTGGCAGACGAAGATGAGGACCTGATTAGCAGTATAGGTCAGCAATAGAGATAAATTTGGAGGAAGGGTGGGGAAAACCCGTCATTGTTTATTTGCCCCAAAGGGGAGGATTGGAAATGAATGGTTGCCAAGCAATTGGGTCAAATTTCTGGCGGGGCAAATACTGTAAGAAAATGCAGAAAATTTATTACAACTGGGACCTCTTCTATGGCAGAAATGACATGTATGCCAGGGATGGGGTTCACTTTTCTAGGTGGGGGAGGAAACACTGGCCAAAGCATGGAGGGAGCTGTAGGGCTTTTAAAATAGGAAAAAGTTAGGGTATGGGTTTTGCGGAAACTGTGAATTCCCCAGGTAGTAATAGAATATAGGAAAATAGTAATAGGGAAAATGAGGTAGATATTGGAAAGCCAGTGGCACAATTTACAAGGACGTAATAGGTTTAGTGGAAAAACCGAAAGAGCAGGAAGGGAAAGAGAGAGGAGGGTCTTTAATATTTATACCAAAAAATCCATGCAGGAAAAAAAGATGGGCGTTTTAGACAGTTGCTAAGCAGGTAACATAGATGAATTTGCCATTTCTGAGACGTGTTTTAAATTTAAAAAATCGGACATGCCTGCAAATGTCACATTCAGGGTTTTAAAAAGTTTTTCCAAGTAGATGAAGTACGGGAAGGGGGTGGGGGGGCTTGTAGTCCAGACGCTTGAACTGTTGCATAAAAACGGTATTTAAATCTGAAATAACACTACAGAGCTGTTTGGATAGAATTTTTTTAGAGGGGCAGAAAAAAAACTTTAGGTGAATACCGTCCCCCAAATTTAGATGGGGAAAGCTGGGAACGCTTGAAGCACTTGACTTTACCGTTTGGGAAAGCAGGAGGGAGAGATAATCATAATCTACACTTGGGAAAAACTTGGAAGGAATGGTCCCAAATCTGCACACGAAATCATCCCCCCGACAAAGTAAAAACTGGGGGGCGATGCAAAAAAGCCCCCAATAAAAAGTAGGGGGGCCCTTGGTACACTAAGAGAAAACACCATAAGTGTCCGGGGCCCAAAAAAGTTCAACAGCCTCCCATCAAGCATTAGGGGAATTGCCAATAAACCCCTGGCTGCCTTCAAGAGAGAGCTGGACAGATACCTAAAGTCAGTGCCGGATCAGCCGGGCTGTGGCTCGTACGTCGGACTGCGTGCGGCCAGCAGTAACAGCCTAGTTGATCAGGCCCTGATCCATCTGGAGGCCTGGTCATGGACCGGGCCGCGGGGGCGTTGATCCCCGGAATAACCTCCAGGTAACCTCCAGGTATCCAGGGGAGACTACTATGGGAGGAAATTGTTAGGGCCACAAGGCACGATAATGTAGCAATTCTAGGAGACTTTAACTTTAGTCATATTGATTGGAATTTCTTGACTGGGAATTTAGAATCATACGACTTCTTAGAAGTAGTTCAGGATTGTTTTTTGAAGCAGTTTGTGACAGAACCTACAAGGGGTGATAACCTGCTTGACTTAGTTCTGGCAAACAATGAATCCCTTGTTAATAATTTAGAAGTTTCAGAGGAACTGGGTGCTAGTGACCACAAATCAATTACATTTAGAATTGAATGGAAGTATGATAGTAGGGATAACTCAGTAACAGTCCCAGATTTTCGCTTAGCAGATTACGATGGGCTTAGAGAACACTTATCATTTGTTGACTGGGGTAACGAAGAGAGCTATCAATATGACAGTTTTCTGAACACAATACATGCTGCTCAAAGAACGTTTATCCCTTATAAAGAAATTAGATCAAATAGAAATGACCCAAAATGGATGAATAATAGGCTGAAATATCTACTAGGGCATAAGAAAGAAATTTATAGGCGTATAAAAAGAGGCGAGGGTCATCTTATGAACCAGTATATTGACATTAAGAGGGACATTAAAAGGGGGATAAGAAAAGCTAAAAGGGACTATGAAATTAAAGTTGCTAGGGATTCTAGAACTAACCCAAAAAGTTTTTTCCAGGTATATTGAACAAAAGTCAGAGATAAGATAGGTCCCCTTAAAAATAACTATGGGCATCTTACTGACAAAGATAATGAAATGTGCTCGATTTTAAATAATTATTTTCTCTCGGTTTTTACACAGGAAGACACTAATAATATTCCGGTAATTAATTTTTATAGTGGGCCAGAAGAAGATAAATTATGTAACATCACAGTCACTAGTGAAATGAAAGTTAAGACACATGTGCAACATCTGGATATCTTCATTGTAGACGTTTCGCCATCCAGTGGCTTTATCAATACAGATTCTAGGACATAATAGGAAGACAGTAGAACTATATACATATTGTCGGTATTTTATACCTTTCTTGCACAACTTGTCAGACACTGCAACATCATGGAATCTTGGTTCAGAGGACATCTACAAGACCTTCTTCACGGCTGCTGCAACTAACCCATCTCTTTGGGAAGGACCTACTTCCACTGGGGAATCCCGCCTACCAGTGACTGCCCTCGTCTGCTGCCCGTCCCTTCCACTGACGCCTATATAAACGCCAGTCTTCTTGCCTTTGCTCCAGATTCTCCTCCACCACGATGCTGTGAACACTAACTCCAAGGCCGAGGGACTGATTACCTCATCTTTTGTATATAGTTCTACTGTCTTCCTATTATGTCCTAGAATCTGTATTGATAAAGCCAATGGATGGCGAAACGTCTACAATAAAGATATCCAGATGTTGCACATGTGTCTTAACTTTCATATTGTCGGTATTTTATACCTTTCTTGCACAACTTGTCAGACACTGCAACATCATGGAATCTTGGTTCAGAGGACATCTACAAGACCTTCTTCACATGTGCAACATCTGGGTATCTTTATTGTAGACGTTTCGCCATCCAGTGGCTTCATCAATACAAATTCTAGGACATAACTTGAAGACAGTAGAACTATGTACAGAAGATGAGGTAATCAGTCCCTCAACCTAGGAGTAGGTGCGAAGAGCACCATAGTCGTGGAGATTCTGAAGCAGAAGAAAGGATCCTGGCGCTTATATAGTAACGTCAGGTGTAGCAGACGAGGGCATATTCACTGGTAGGCGGGATTCCCCAGTGGAAGTAGGTCCTTCCCAAAGAGATGGGTTAGTTGTAGTAGTAGTTGTCGTAGTCGTGAAGGTTATGTACATGTCCTCAGAATTAAGATTCCATGATGTTGCAGTGTCTGGCAAGTTGTGTACGAATGGTATATAATACCGACAAGATGAGAGTAAGACACATGTGCAACATCTGGGTATCTTTATTGTAGACGTTTCGCCATCCAGTGGCTTCATCAATACAAATTCTAGGACATAACTTGAAGACAGTAGAACTATGTACAGAAGATGAGGTAATCAGTCCCTCAACCTAGGAGTAGGTGCGAACAGCACCATAGTCGTGGAGAATCTGAAGCAGAAGAAAGAATCATGGCGCTTATATAGTAACGTCAGGTGGGGCATATTCACTGGTAGGCGGGATTCCCCAGTGGAAGTAGGTCCTTCCCAAAGAGATGGGTTAGTTGTAGTAGTAGTTGTCGTAGTCGTGAAGGTTATGTACATGTCCTCAGAATTAAGATTCCATGATGTTGCAGTGTCTGACAAGTTGTGTACGAATGGTATATAATACCGACAAGATGAGAGTAAGACACATGTGCAACATCTGGGTATCTTTATTGTAGACGTTTCGCCATCCAGTGGCTTCATCAATACAAATTCTAGGACATAACTTGAAGACAGTAGAACTATGTACAGAAGATGAGGTAATCAGTCCCTCAACCTAGGAGTAGGTGCGAACAGCACCATAGTCGTGGAGAATCTGAAGCAGAAGAAAGAATCATAAGCGCCATGATTCTTTCTTCTGCTTCAGAATCTCCACGACTATGGTGCTGTTCGCACCTACTCCTAGGTTGAGGGACTGATTACCTCATCTTCTGTACATAGTTCTACTGTCTTCAAGTTATGTCCTAGAATTTGTATTGATGAAGCCACTGGATGGCGAAACGTCTACAATAAAGATACCCAGATGTTGCACATGTGTCTTACTCTCATCTTGTCGGTATTATATACCATTCGTACACAAGACCTTCTTCACGGCTGCTGCAACTAACCCATCTCTTCGGGAAGGACCTAGTTCCACTGGGGAATCCCGCCTACCAGTGACTGCCCTCGTCTGCTGCCCGTCCCTTCCACTGACGCCTATATAAACGCCAGTCTTCTTGCCTTTGCTCCAGATTCTCCTCCACCACGATGCTGTGAACACTAACTCCAAGGCCGAGGGACTGATTACCTCATCTCTTTTGTATATAGTTCTACTGTCTTCCTATTATGTCCTAGAATCTGTATTGATAAAGCCACTGGATGGCGAAACGTCTACAATA
>NC_069399.1:61005592-61025462 GCF_026875155.1 Cherax quadricarinatus | reverse complement strand
CCCTGTCGGTTTTGTTACCATTTGATGTTCATCTTGTCAGACACTGCAACACGTGGCATCTTGGTACAGAAAACACCTTGGACAAGCTTTTCAAGTGAGAAGGGTTGGATCTGAGAGGGACATGACCTCTCAGTTGCCTCTCACTATACTACTACTACTACTACACTACTACTACCCTGCACCTCTCCTTCCGACAGTATTTAAGCCTCCACACTGTCGCTTGATCTTCAGATAGTTCCTGACTATGGAACTGAACTTCTCCAGGCCGAGGGACTGACAACCTCAAATTCTACGACTTTAAGGGTGATGGACTGATTACATCGTCTTCACATCTCTACTGCTCCTGCCTACTTTCTGTATTCGACTGAAGAAGCCTACTGTGTAGGCGAAACGTTTCGGAATAAAGATGTCTAACTGTTGCATATGTGTCTTACCTAACAACCTGTCGGTATTGTATACCATTTTGATGTTCAACTTATCATCTGTTGACTGGGGTAACGAAGAGAGCTATCAATATGACAGTTTTCTGAACACTATACATGCTGCTCAAAAAACGTTTATCCCTTATAAAGAAATTAGATCAAATAGAAATGACCCAAAATGGATGAATAATAGGCTGAAATATCTACTAGGGCATAAGAAAGGAATTTATAGGCGTATCAAAAGAGGCGAGGGTCATCTTATGAATCAGTATATCGACATTAAGAGGGACATTAAAAAGGGGATAAGAAAAGCTAAAAGGGACTATGAAATTAAAGTTGCTAGGGATTCTAAAACTAACCCAAAAAGTTTTTTCCAGGTATATAGAACAAAAGTCAGAGATAAGATAGGTCCCCTTAAAAATAACTATGGGCATCTTACTGACAAAGAGAATGAAATGTGCTCGATTTTAAATAATTATTTTCTCTCGGTTTTTACATAGGAAGACACCAATAATATTCCGGTAATTAATTTTTATAGTGGGCTAGAAGAAGATAAATTATGTAACATCACAGTCACTAGTGAAATGGTTGTGAAGCAGATAGACCAACTGAAGCAAAATAAGTCACCGGGTCCTGATGAGGTTTTTTCAAGGGTTCTTAAGGAATGCAAAATGGAACTCTGTGAACCATTAACTAATATTTTTAATTTATCTCTTCAAACATGTGTAGTGTCTGATATGTGGAAGATGGCTAATGTAATTCCAATTTTTAAAACAGGGGACAAGTCGTTACCGTCAAATTACCGCCCAATAAGCCTGACCTCAATTGTAGGCAAATTACTAGAGTCAATTATAGCTGAAATTGTAAGAAGCCATCTCGATAAGCATAGCTTGATTAATGATACTCAGCATGGATTCACAAGAAGCCGGTCTTGTCTAACTAATTTATTAACTTTCTTCAGTAAAGCTTTTGAGACTGTTGACCACGATAAAGAATTTGATATTATTTACTTAGATTTTAGTAAGGCATTTGATAGAGTTCCTCACCAAAGATTGTTGAAGAAAGTAACAGCTCATGGCATTGGGGGAAGGGTGCTCTCGTGGATCGAATCATGGCTCACAGACAGGAAGCAGAGAGTGTCCATAAATGGGGTTAAATCCGAGTGGGGATCAGTAACAAGTGGCGTTCCACAGGGATCAGTCTTGGGCCCGTTGTTGTTTATAATATATATCAATGATCTTGATGAAGGAATTACTAGTGATATGAGCAAATTCGCCGATGACACGAAGAGAGGTAGGATAATTGATTCAAACGTAGATGTTAGGGAACTTCAGGAGGATTTAGACAAACTCTACTCTTGGTCAGAAAAGTGGCAGATTGCAGTTCAATGTAGACAAATGCAAGGTTCTGAAGCTCGGGAGTGTCCATAACCCTAGCACTATAAGTTAAATAATGTAGAACTTAGCCATACAGATTGCGAAAAGGACTTGGGGGTTATGGTAAGCAGCAACCTTAAACCAAGACAGCAATGCTAAGCGTACGTAATAGGCAAATAGATTACTGGGATTTATATCAAGAAGTGTAAGCAACAGAAGTCCAGAGGTCATACTGCAGCTTTATACATCATTAGTAAGGCCTCACCTAGATTATGCAGCTCAGTTCTGGTCTCCATATTACAGAATGGACATAAATTCGTTAGAAAACATTCAGCGTAGGATGACTAAATTAATACATAGCATTAGAAATCTTCCTTATGAAGAAAGATTGAAGACTCTTAAGTTACATTCACTTGTTAGACGAAGAATGAGGGGAGACCTGATCGAAGTGTATAAGTGGAAGATAGGTATTAATGAAGGGGATATTAATAAGGTCTTGAGGATGTCTCTCCAAGAGAGAACCCGCAGTAATGGATTTAAATTAGATAAGTTTAGATTTAGAAAGGACATAGGAAAGTATTGGTTTGGAAATAGGGTAGTTGATGAGTGGAACAATCTACCTAGTTGGGTTATTGAGGCTAGGACTTTGGGTAGTTTCAAATTTAGGTTGGATAAGTACATGAGTGGGAGGGGATGGATTTGAGTGGGACTTGCACATCAGAGCTTATTTCTTGGGTGGCATTGAAAATTGGGTTGGGCAAATTTTGTTAGTGGGATGAATTGTAAAGGACCTGCCTAGTATGGGCCAACAGGCCTCCTGCAGTGTTCCTCCTTTCTTATGTTCTTATGTTCTTAACAGTCTTTGGTGCGGAACTCTATCAAAAGCCTTACTAAAATCTAAGTAAATAATATCAAATTCTTTATCGTGGTCTACAGTCTCCAAAGCTTTACTGAAGAAAGTTAATGAATTAGTTAGACAAGACCGGCCTCTTGTGAATCCATGCTGAGTATCATTAATCAACCTATGCTTATCGAGATGGCTTCTTATAATCTCAGCTATAATTGACTCTAATAATTTGCCTACAATTGAGGTCAGGCTTATTGGGCGGTAATTTGACGGTAAAGACTTGTCCCCTGTTTTAAAAATAGGAATTACATTAGCCATCTTCCACATATCAGACACTACACCTGTTTGAAGAGATAAATTAAAAATATTAGTTAATGGTTCACAGAGTTCCATTTTGCATTCCCTTGAAAAAACCTCATCAGGACCCGGTGACTTATTTTGCTTCAGTCGGTCTATCTGCTTCACAACCATTTCACTAGTGACTGTGATGTTACATAATTTATCTTCTTCTAGCCCACTATAAAAATTAATTACTGGAATATTATTAGTGTCTTCCTGTGTAAAAACCGAGAGAAAATAATTATTTAAAATCGAGCACATTTCATTCTCTTTGTCAGTAAGATGCCCATAGTTATTCTTAAGGGGACCTATCTTATCTCTGACTTTTGTTCTATATACCTGGAAAAACTTTTTGGGTTAGTTTTAGAATCCCTAGCAACTTTAATTTCATAGTCCCTTTTTGCTTTTCTTATCCCCTTTCTAATGTCCCTCTTAATGTCAATATACTGATTCATAAGATGACACTCACCTCTTTTGATACGCCTATAAATTCCTTTCTTATGCCCTAGTAGATATTTCAGCCTATTATTCATCCATTTTGGGTCATTTCTATTTGATCTAATTTCTTTATACGGGATAAATGTTCTTTGAGCCTCATGTATAGTGTTCAGAAAGCTGTCATATTGATAGCTCTCTTCGTTACCCCAGTCAACAGATGATAAGTGTTCTCTAAGCCCATCGTAATCTGCTAGGCGAAAATCTGGAACTGTTACTGAGTTATCCCTACTATTATACTTCCATTCAATGCTAAATGTAATTGATTTGTGGTCGCTAGCACCCAGTTCCTCTGAAAATTCTAAATTATTAACAAGGGATTCATTGTTTGCCAGAACTAAGTCAAGCAGGTTATTACCCCTTGTAGGTTCTGTCACAAACTGCTTCAAAAAACAATCCTGAACTACTTCTAAGAAGTCGTATGATTCTAAATTCCCAGTCAAGAAATTCCAATCAATATGACTATAGTTAAAGTCTCCTAGAATTACTACATTATCGTGCCTTGTGGCCCTAACAATTTCCTCCCATAGTAGTCTCCCTTGGTCCCTATCTAAGTATGGGGGACGGTATATCACACCTAAAATTAATTTTTCATGCCCCTCTGAAAATTCTATCCAAACAGACTCTGTATGTGTTGCTTCAGACTTAATACCCGTTTTTATGCAACAGTTCAAGCGATCTCAGACATACAATGCCACCCCACCCCCCTTCCCGACACTTCTATCTACTTGGAACAATTTAAAACCCTGAATGTGACATTCCGCAGGCATGTCCCGACTTTTTTAATTAAACCACGTCTCAGTTAAGGCAAATACATCAATGTTACCTGCACTAGCAACTAGTCTCAACTCGTCCATCTTATTCCTAGCACTGCGACTATTTGTGTAATATATATTTAAAGACCCTCCTCTCTCTTTACCCTTCCTGCTCCTTTCTGTTATTCCACTATTACTGTCCTTGTCAATTAGTGCCACTGGCTTTCCAATATCCACCTCATTTTGCCTATTACTAGTTCTCCTAGTACTCATATTACTGCACTGTGACTTGACTGTTTTCCCGCCAAAACCCATACCACTAACTATTCCTAGTTTAAAGACCTAACAGCTCCCTCCAATGCGTTGGCCAGTGCTCCCACCCCACACCTAGATAAGTGAACCCCATCCCTGGTATACATGTCATTTCTGCCATAGAAGAGGTCCCAGTTGTCAATGAATGTTACCGCATTTTCCTTACAGTATTTGTCCAGCCAGCAATTGACACCAATTGCTCTGGACAACCATTCATTTCCAACTCCTCTCCTTGGCAAAATACCACATATGACAGGGTTCCCCCCCTTCCTCCTAATGATTTCTATTGCTGACCTATACCTGCTAATCAGGTCTTCACTCCTACGTCTGCCAACATCGTTGCCACCAGCACTGAGACAGATAATAGGATTGCTCCCATTACCTCTCATGATGTCATCCAGATGGCTAACAATATCCTCCATCCCAGCCCCAGGAAAGCAAACTCTCTGTCTCCTACTCCTGTCCTTCAAGCAGAACGCCCTATCCATATACCTAACTTGGCTATCCCCAACAACAACAATATTCTTACCTTCCTTGGTGTCGTTCGTCGTGACGTTCCCAGTAGTCGACTCACATTCGTCGGGTAGCACTGAGAATGTATTAGATGTTTCCACAAAAGTTTCCACGGCAGTCTGTTTCTTCTTCATCGTTTCTACCTTTCCACTCGTCTTCTTGATCGTCAACTTCGTTCCCTGCTGTCACGCCACTGACCAGTTTCCTTTCTTGACCTGAGGACTCAAAACAGGAGGACTACTACGAATCTTCTTGTTTTTCTCGGTCAGTCGCCGAATCTCCATCTTCGCCATCCTCAATTCTTCCTTAAGCTGTTGGTAAAGTTGCTCGATGGAGGGCATCTTGCTTCAATTCGTAGAGAGCGCGCAAACAGGTCTTCACAGAGCTAAGTACACGTCACCACTGTGCTAAGTACACGTCACCACTGATGCAGTGGTCGGAGAAGTGGCAGATGAAGTTTAATATAGACAAATGCAAAACTCTAAACATTGGACAGGAAAATATTCATGCCACAGATTAACTACATAATGAAGATCTTAATATTGCTGTTTGCGAAAATGATTTGGGAGTTCTGGTTAGTAGTAATCTAAAACCAAGACAGCAGTGCATAAGTGTTCACAATAAAGCTAACAGAATTCTTGGCTTCATATCAAGAAGCATAAATAATAGAAGTCCCCAGATTGTTCTTCAACTCTACATATCCTGGTTAGGCCTCATTTAGATTATGCTGCACAGTTTTGGTCACCGTATTACAGAATGAATATAATGATTTGGAAAACGTACAGAGGAGGATGACAAAGTTGATCCCATGTATCAGAAATCTTTCGTTTCTCTAGAAAGGCGTAGAATTAGGGAAAATATGATTGAGGTGTATAAATGGAAGACAGGAATAAATAAAGAGGGTGTAAATAGCGTTCTAAAAATATCTAGCCTAGCCAGGACACGCAGCAAGGGTTTTAAGCTGGAAAAATTCAGATTCAGGAAGGAAATTGGAAATCACTGGTTTGGTAATAGAGTTGTGGATGAATGGAATAAACTCCCGGGAACCGTCATAGAAGCTAAAACGTTGTGTAGTTATAAAAATAGGTTAGATAAATACATGAGTGGGTGTCGGTGGGTGGGAGTTGGACCTGACTAGCTTGTGCTTATAGGTCAGATGCCGTGCTCCTTCCTTAAGTGAATGTGACCTGACCTGATTAGGTTGGGGCATTGGCTTGGGCCGGTGGGGGACGTGGACATGCCTCGCATGGGTTAGTAAGCCTGCTGCAGTGTTCCTTCTTTCTTATGTTCTTGTGTACCTGTGCACGCACCTGGTACATACAGTACCTGTGTACGCACCTGGTTTCATACTAGTAATTGTGTACGCAACCTGGTCATAATTGTCGCACTTCATACAGTCACCTGTGTAGCGCACCTGGTACATACAGTACCTGTGTACGCACCTGGTACATACAGTACCTGTGTGCGCACCTGGTACATACAGTACCTGTGTACGCACCTGGTACATACAGTACCTGTATATGCACCTGATACATACAGTACCTGTATACGCACCTGGTACATACAGTACCTGTGTACGCACCTGGTACATACATTACCTGTGTACGCACCTGGCACATACAGTACCTGTATACGCACCTGGTACATACAGTACCTGTATACACACCTGGTACATACAGTACCTGTGTACGCACCTGATGCATACAGTACCTGTGTACGCACCTGGTACATACAGTACCTGTGTACGCACCTGGTACATACAGTACCTGTGTATGCAGCTGGTAGATACAGTACCTGTGTACGCACCTGGTACATACAGTACCTGTGTACGCACCTGGTACATACAGTACCTGTGTACGCACCTGGTACATACAGTACCTGTGTACGCACAGGTGCTGTAGGTCCTACTGTCTAATGTGACAGTAGGACCTAAGATATTTTCAACTGTTTTTTTCTTGTTTGCAGAAATACAGTTGTGAATAAATTTGTTTTGTTGTATTGAAGTGCTAAACACGTGTGGGCCATTCAGTGCAATGAACAGGTGAAGGCTCGATCCTCAGTCTGGTCTATGACTAGTCATAGCGTTCAAAGAATGTCACTCTGTGGTCAGTCAGGATGTTCTGAGTGTCAAGTTGAAGGAATAGCAGTAGATGGTGTTAAAGATAAGAATCTCTCTCTCTCTCTCTCTCTCTCTCTCTCTCTCTCTCTCTCTCTCTCTCTCTCTCTCTCTCTCTCTCTCTCTCTCTCTCTCTCTCTCTCTCTCTCTCTCTCTCTCTCTCTCTCTCTCTCTCCCTCCCCACGGTATTCACCATAACATCTCTCTTCACAGTACCTTCTTCAGCTCCTGGTGCTGTGAGATGCGCGCCCATGACCGCCCACAGCGTCCTGGTCTCCTGGGACATCCTGACGCCCACCCACGCCCGTGGACACCTCATAGGCTACCGCGTCCTCTACGCCCCTGCTGACAGAGGTAAGAAGTAAGCAGGGGCGAGAGATATCTCCTGAGATAGCTTAATTTTACATATCTTAGTGGTTTTCGGTCAGAGGAACAAGGCTTATTCTCTCTTTCCTTGGATCGAACCTGAATGCCTCCCATTCCCGAAGCGCCATGTGACACCTAAGGGGTTAGCGCTTACCCTTCATTAAGATAAGTAAAATAAAGGTAATAATGGTAGTGGGTAGTGATAATCTGAGCTGGGGGAATTATTAGGTATCCCCAGAGGGATATATTTAAGTAATTGGTTAGCTGAGATTTTCGGGTATTTTTTTCTTCCAAGTTTTCGTTTATAACTAGAGAACGCCTCTTCCGATCTGCTTCAGATTTTCAACGCTGGTTTACTGTAGGTAATGTAGGAATTGGCATATGCAAGTAACTTCTAGTCAGTGTTATTGACCCTTTCAAGCTACTTGGAACCACTATAAAATGGCTTCAAACATTGAGCATTGCATCATATAGACAACTACTGAGGCGTGTGTGTGTACACATTTACCAATCTATTTTGTATTAAATGTGAAAGCATTTTTCACGTTAAATCATGTTAGATATACTTAAGCGAAAATCTCTTGAACTGCTTCAGTCATTAAAGACTGGTGCTTCTCACCTACAAGATAGTACCAGTGTTCTCTGTGTAGCTACAAATTTGACAATTACTGTCTTGATTAATGAACTATGAATCGTTGGATTACGAGCAAAAACTAAAGAAAGTCTTATTTTGGCCAACTCCAAAATATCAGTGATGATGAGCAGCAGTAAAAGAAAGAGTCGAATTCACCTTCAGATGTTTAAATTTCCCTATGCCAGTTTTAATATGCAAATTGGTTTCCATAAAATTTCTGGAAAATACCTCTTTTGATCGACTTCAAACCCGAAAGGTTGGTGTTACTTAGTTTGAACAGCGTTTGGAGTGACTTTGGACTGTGTAGTATATGCTTCCAGCGATAATTTGAGAATGCATTATCTAATCTGCTTCAAACCTTCAACACAAATTTTTGCTTACATGAAGCTTTGGACTGTTATTGGACTCAGTTGAAGGCAATTTGAAAAATCCTGCTCATTTTTTAGACAGAACCAAAAATAATACAAGACGGTTATTCACATCAACTTCTTCCCAGATGAATGGTTCAGAGAACCGACATGTTGATAAATTAGACACATGTGCAACTCTTGGGTATCTTTATTGAGGAAACGTTTCGCCACACAGTGGCTTCATCAGTCCATACAAAGGAGAATCTTGAAGAACAGGAGGAGAATGAGGTAATCAGTCCCTCAACCTTGAGTCGATGTGGTCAGTCCATCAGTCGGTTCTCTGAACCATTCATCTACAAACCTGTCAGACACTGCAACTTCTTGGGATCTTAATACTTGGGAATTCTTCGCTTGCCTAATTCTTGGGCACGACCTACTTCAACATTGAACAAATGTTACACGACCTATGACTTCTGCACCTCTCCTGCCAACGGTTTATAAGCTCCTTCTCAGCACGTATGCTGTACTCTATTCAAGATTGATGGACTGACCACATCGACTCAAGGTTGAGGGACTGATTACCTCATTCTCCTCCTGTTCTTCAAGATTCTCCTTTGTATGGACTGATGAAGCCACTGTGTGGCGAAACGTTTCCTCAATAAAGATACCCAAGAGTTGCACATGTGTCTAATTTATCAACTTCTTCCCATAAATCAAGTACCTCACAACCAGAAATTTTTTACCTCCTTTCCGAACATAATATCTTGCTGGGCGCCTAAGACTTCGATGAGAGGCCGGCAGAGACCAGTCCAATCTTAGCAGAAAATGAGGTGGTCCCATTACGAAATTTTTACATTGCTGTTGTGGAAAAACAATCATAGTTTACAAAGTCTATCTAGACAACAGTGTGCAACATACTCCGCCAGATCTGAAGCTTTTAAAATGCTGTTGGTATACAGTGCTGACAAGTACAGGAGAGCACCATATATACAGCGCCTATAATGTTTCACGTTTTCGTCATCTTTCACTTGAGTCATTGTTCGACCCGCCGGTGACTATCGCCGGTGGGTGGAACACAGTGAACAATGAACAATGAACAATGAACAATGGCTCAGTTTGCAACCAGCGAAAACGTGGAACACCGAAAAGAATGTGCCGCATATGTGCGACCATCCTGTATGTGAATAAGACACAGCTACGTATTTTTATTATGAAAATGTCTCGCCTTCTCTGCAGACTTCTGAGTCGAATATAGAGTTGATAAGTGGAGACAGTTATCAAGACAGATGATGATCCATTGGCCCTTTGATCCTCCTGGATACATACATCCAAAACGCCTTCATTGAAAATCAGTCATCATTGCAGTCTATTTCGGTCTCGAAAAAAGCTTTAGACACTACATTACAGCAGCAATGGAGAGGTAAAAATAAGGTGGTCAGTCCCTTATTATTGAAGTACTTGTTTTTAGGTGGTCAGTCCCTCATTACTGAAGTACTTGTTTTGAGGTGGTCAGTCCCTCATTCTAGAAGTAGTTGTTTGAAGACCGGACAAAGTCGGACCAAAACATCGTCATAAGTCTCATTCTCCTATGTGCGGGTTATTTATCTATTGTTCCAGTCACTATATTGTGACTTTTTATTCTCATTATACAAGTAATGAGATGAGTCGATGAGAACATCTCTCCTCACTTCTGTGAATCTCACTCACGCTCACTTAACTCGTATCTTTAGTGAGAATCAAAAATATGGGGTAAGTGAATATTATATTTCGCTCGATTGCAGTTTATTGTTAATTATTACAACAATATTCTTGGTCAAAAAGAAAACGATCTGATGCTGAGATAACTGGGAATGATACAAGATTACTGAGACGGGAATACAATTAGTCGACGAAACTGAATATATAAGCGTACAGAATAGAGTCCTTAGATCCCTGGTAGAGGACGAATCAGGCTTCTAGACACAGGTTCCGGGACCTCACCACGTCCTCTCACAGTGCCCTCTAGCTCTGCAGCCGGAGGGATCCTTCCCTAAAGTCCTCTCTTAGCTACTTCCCTTGAGCTCATAAAGGTCTCCACTCACGCCCCATAACTTCTAATTAGAGGTCAGCTCCCATGAGAAACTTCATCACGGGGTGTGGAGCTTCCTGAGTGTGAGGATTGCAAGCTAACATTCCTGTCTTCACCAACTGGATAGAAGCGCAAGATCCAGCCAGAGTTGATCTCCCTTGAGGTAATAAAGGCCTCCAGTGGGAATATTTTTCCTCACAATCCCTATAAAGAATCATGGTGTGATGGATTAGCAGATAGAAAATAGACACCTGGTCTTAAATCTGTTCTTTTGTTTCTCACAGACATGATATTGTAGTGGTATTTTCAAGATATCACATGCTAGATAACCTTTAATGTTATGGATCACCTTTATACAGCCTTTACATTTTCTGGATAACCTTCATTTATCCTGGATTAAATGACCATATCCTCGATAACTTTAATTACTTAAAATATACTGGATAAATTTTACATACCCTCGATAACCTTAGCATATACTGGACAACTTTCACATT
Source organism: Cherax quadricarinatus (assembly GCF_026875155.1). Taxonomy (NCBI): domain Eukaryota; kingdom Metazoa; phylum Arthropoda; class Malacostraca; order Decapoda; family Parastacidae; genus Cherax; species Cherax quadricarinatus. The sequence goes on along the minus strand of NC_069399.1, from coordinate 61,014,372 downwards.
TCCTGCATAACCTTCACATATCCTGGATAATCTTAACGTATAGATTACTTAGTGGCAGACATATTCACAAGTTGCTGCAATAGTCAAGCACCGCACGCACGCACACACACACACACACACACACACACACACACACACACACACACACACACACACACACACACACACACACACACACACACACACACACACACACACACACACACACGCACGCACACACATGTTAGGAAGTATTTCTTCAGCCACAGAGTAGTCAGGAAGTGGAAGAGTTTGGGAAGCGATGTAGTGGAGGCAGGATCTATACATGGCTTTAAGCAGAGGTATGATGAAGCTCAGGGATCAGGGAGAGTGACCTAGTAGCGACCTGTGAAGAGGCGGGGCCATGAGCTTGAACTCGACCCCTGCAACCTCAACTAGGTGAGTACAACTAGGTGAGTACACACACACACACACACACACACAAACACACACAAACACACACACACACACACACACACACCAGGCACATCTCCTGAAGCGCACATCAACCAAATAACTGCTGCAGCATATGGGCGCCTAGCAAACCTCAGAACAGCATTCCGACATCTTAATAAGGAATCGTTCAGGACCCTGTACACCGTATACGTTAGGCCCATATTGGAGTATGCGGCACCAGTTTGGAACCCACACCTAGCCAAGCACGTAAAGAAACTAGAGAAAGTGCAAAGGTTTGCAACAAGACTAGTCCCAGAGCTAAGAGGTATGTCCTACGAGGAGAGGTTAAGGGAAATCAACCTGACGACACTGGAGGACAGGAGAGATAGGGGGGACATGATAACGACATACAAAATACTGAGAGGAATTGACAAGGTGGACAAAAACAGGATGTTCCAGAGATTGGACACAGTAACAAGGGGACACAGTTGGAAGCTAAAGACACAGATGAATCACAGGGATGTTAGGAAGTATTTCTTCAGCCACAGAGTAGTCAGTAAGTGGAATAGTTTGGGAAGCGATGTAGTGGAGGCAGGATCCATACATAGCTTTAAGCAGAGGTACGATAAAGCTCACGGCTCAGGGAGAGTGACCTAGTAGCGATCAGTGAAGAGGCGGGGCCAGGAGCTCGGACTCGACCCCCGCAACCTCAACTAGGTGAGTACAACAACTAGGTGAGTACACACACACACACACACGCACACACACATACACACACATACACACACACACACACACACACACACACACACACACACACACACACACACACACACACACGCGCACACACATACACACACACACACACACACACACACACACACACACACACACACACACACACACACACACACAGTGCACACAACCGAGGAAGAAGTGAAGAGGCTTCTGAGTGAGCTACATACCTCAAAGGCAATGGGGCCAGATAACATCTCCCCATGGGTATTGAGAGAGGGAGCAGAGGCGCTATGTGTACCCCTAACAACAATATTCAATACATCTATCGAAACAGGGAGATTGCCTGAGGCATGGAAGACTGCAAATGTAGTCCCAATCTTTAAAAAAAGAGACAGACATGAAGCATTAAACTACAGACCAGTGTCACTGACATGTATAGTATGCAAAATCGTGAAGAAGATTATCAGGAGAAGAGTGGTGGAACACCTAGAAAGGAATGATCTCGTTAACAGCAGCCAACATGGTTTCAGGGAGGGAAATCCTGTGTCACAAACCTACTGGAGTTCTATGACATGGTGACAGCAGTAAGACAAGAGAGAGAGGGGTGGGTGGATTGCATATTCTTGGACTGCAAGAAGGCGTTTGACACAGTTCCACACAAGAGATTGGTGCAAAAACTGGAAGACCAAGCAGGGATAACAGGGAAGGCACTACAATGGATCAGGGAATACTTGTCAGGAAGACAGCAGCGAGTCATGGTACGTGGCGAGGTGTCAGAGTGGGCACCTGTGACCAGCGGGGTCCCACAGGGGTCAGTCCTAGGACCAGTGCTGTTTCTGGTATTTGTGAACGACATGACGGAAGGAATAGTCTCTGAGGTGTCCCTGTTTGCAGATGACGTGAAGTTGATGAGAAGAATTCACTCGATCGAAGACCAGGCAGAACTACAAAGGGATCTGGATAGGCTGCAGACCTGGTCCAGCAATTGGCTCCTGGAGTTCAATCCCACCAAGTGCAAAGTCATGAAGATTGGGGAAGGGCAAAGAAGACCGCAGACGGAGTACAGTCTAGGGGGCTAGAGACTACAAACCTCACTCAAGGAAAAAGATCTTGGGGTGAGTATAACACCAGGCACATCTCCTGAAGCGCACATCAACCAAATAACTGCTGCAGCATATGGGCGCCTAGCAAACCTCAGAACAGCATTCCGACATCTTAATAAGGAATCGTTCAGGACCCTGTACACCGTGTACGTTAGGCCCATATTGGAGTATGCGGCACCAGTTTGGAACCCACACCTAGCCAAGCACGTAAAGAAACTAGAGAAAGTGCAAAGGTTTGCAACAAGACTAGTCCCAGAGCTAAGAGGTATGTCCTATGAGGAGAGGTTAAGGGAAATCAACCTGACGACACTGGAGGACAGGAGAGATAGGGGGGACATGATAACGACATACAAAATACTGAGAGGAATTGACAAGGTGGACAAAGACAGGATGTTCCAGAGATTGGACACAGTAACAAAGGGACACAGTTGGAAGCTGAAGACACAGATGAATCACAGGGATGTTAGGAAGTATTTCTTCAGCCACAGAGTAGTCAGTAAGTGGAATAGTTTGGGAAGCGATGTAGTGGAGGCAGGATCCATACATAGCTTTAAGCAGAGGTATGATAAAGCTCACGGCTCAGGGAGAGTGACCTAGTAGCGATCAGTGAAGAGGCGGGGCCAGGAGCTCGGACTCGACCCCCGCAACCTCAACTAGGTGAGTACAACTAGGTGAGTACACACACTCATACACATACCTACGGATAGCGTTCCGATACCTCAGTAAGGATTCGTTCAAGACTCTGTATACCATTTACGTCAGGCCCATACTGGAGTATGCAACACCAGTTTGGAATCCACACCTGGTCAAGTACGTCAAGAAATTAGAGAAAGTGCAAAGGTTTGCAACAAAACTAGTCCCAGAGCTATGGGGATTGTCCTACGAAGAAAGGTTGAGGGAAATCGGCCTGACGACACTGGAGGACAGGAGGGTCAGGGGAGACATGATAACGACATATAAAATACTGCGCGGAATAGACAAGGTGGACAAAGACGGGATGTTCCAGAGATGGGACAGACACAAGAGGTCACAATTGGAAGTTCAAGACTCAGATAAATCAAAGGGATGTTAAGAAGTATTTCTTCAGTCATAGAGTAGTCAGGCCGTGGAATAGCCTAGAAAGTGACGTAGTGGAGGCGGGAACCATACATAGTTTTAAGGCGAGGTATGATAAAGCTCATGGGGCAGGGAGAGAGAGGACCTAGTAGCAATCACTGAAGAGGCGGGGCCAGGAGCTATGAATCGACCTCTGCAACCACAAATAGGTGAGCACACACACACACACACACACACACATACAAACACACACACACACACACACACACACACACACACACACACACACACACACACACACACACACACACACACACACACACACACACACACACACACAGGTGAAATTTTCTAACTGATATCTTGTTAGTCATTTAATAAAGTCTGGTGAAGGCTCGATCATCCGTCCACTAATGACGTGACCCTCACTTGTACTACTTGTTTTCTAACTCCAGCTCGCTTGAACGAAATCTATATGAAGTTCCTGTAGCTGAAGAACCCTTGCTGGAATGTTTGGTGGTATCCTCACTGCCCTACTGAAGTCTCCCGGCTTGGGCTGACACAAAAGTGTCAGTCTAAGCTCAAATTAGGCTGACACTGCTGAAGTCTCTCAGTTCGGGCTACCAGATTTCAATGCCCTATATGACAAAGGAAAACATAGGTCTTGTTCCCATTGCAACTTGTGCGGCAACGTTTTGCTCTTCAGGAGCTTTATCAATCCGGCTTGATAAAGGTCCTGGAGAGCGAAAAGTTGCCTCAATAAACTGTCACATTAGTTGCATTTGTGTCCTTTTACTTAACATATTGTAGGTGATTCTACCAATATTAATACAACATCCTTTGAGTTGGAATATGTTCCACTGTGTGACTATTATATAGAATCGGGTAACAGTGCATTTATGATGTATCCAGTTTTGTTTAATAGAAAAAAAGCACCTGGCTTAAGCTGATGTCCATCACCTCGTGTTTCAGTCAATGAGCTGAGTGGGGAGACGACATCTTCAGCAAGCGTGACACTGCGGGGCCTGCGCCCCTACACTAACTACTCCCTGCAAGTGGTGGGCTTCACCAGGGTAGGTGAAGGACCCGCAAGTGATCCTGTCTACTGTACTACAGAGGAAGATGGTGAGTACTCGACCCTGTCTGAGCACACGACCCTACCCGAACACCCATCCAAACCCGACTGCCTTACTGTGTACCCCAACCTAATGTGTGTCTATGGCATCGTATAAATAGGCCTAACTTTAATTCATTTACGTACGTGAGGCCTTAGCAATGAACCCAAATTTGTTCTAGTCGGTAGTAAAAGGTGTGAGTGCTGTCACTAGATTTGTACGTGGACTAATTAGGAGCTGAGTAGACATGGCCAGCATGTAGAGTGGCCAGGAGGTGAGAGTAGACACCGTCAGTTTGTAGATACGAGAATGGAAAGATGCAGTGAGACAAGAGGATAAATAATGAATGAGTGTTAGTAGGAACTAAGAGGAGAGTAATGATAATGGTATCGATGGCGGTGGCAACTATGGTGATAGTGACGGTGGCAGTGATTGTGGTAGTGATGGGATGGTAGTAATGGTGGTAATGGGGTAGTTGTAGTGGGTAAGGTTTGTCAGGAAACAGGACAAGTGTTTCCTGACGCGGGTCTTAGTCAGATGATGACCCGCCGTTGGAGGTTTTGAACATTTGACTGAGGCGTTCCGCTGGTTTACCGGTCCTCCCCTTTAAATATTATGGTCAGTTATAACCATTATTAATTATTAATTTGTGGTGGTGATAGCAATTTTGCTCTTAATTGATATAGTGGTAATGACGGAGGAAAATAGTAGTAGCAATAGCAATTATTAATTAATAACAAAACAAACAGCAATAACGGTATTATGACAAATATCATGAAAATAATCTTCACAATAACACTAGCAGTATCATTGCCTAATTATTGCTTGCTGGTGCCTGCCACACAGTGCCAGGGCCACCAGCAGGGGTGAAGGCAGCACTCTCGCGACCAGAGAGGGTGGTCGTCTCCTGGCTTCCACCTACCAACAGCAACGGTCGTCTGCTCACCTATACCATAACTATCAGGGGTAGGGAAGTCAAGGTGAGTCCCCTCCTTACCACACCATTGGCATATATTACTATATATGTGAAGGCTAAACCCGTATGGGTCAACGCAAGGAGTGGTGGGGGCTCGACCCTCTTTCTTCTAATGGCTCCTAGTAGTTATATTCCTGATCTGTAGACGGTAAGTTTTAAGTTATTTCATGATGAAGAAAGTGTTTGTCTGTCATTTGAACTCAGAGTTGCTCTAAAAGGCTTTTTAACAATTGTTAATCTTATCCTGTCTCTGAACAAGATTATAACTTCCCTACCGACTGCTGACCAGAAGACCTCAATCGAAGAACAAAACTCTAGGGCATCGATTGAAAACATCACCAGGATCCCAAACACTTCTCCCATGGTCAAAGTCACCTTCTCAGACATCGAAATGGCTACTAGAGCACCGTCAGATGGCCTAGCCATCTCATACTACCACATCCATCCATGGCAAATACAATCAGAACGTTTCGCCCACGTCTCTCCCTGCTGGAACTATTATTCAAACCTTCATCCAACGACCAACTACCCCATAAGAAATTCTGTTCCAACTGCAGCAAAGAGGAACACGATTTCAAGGCCTGTTCCATCACCAATGCCACTCCTACCTGCCTCAACTGCAAGGGCACTCGCAATACCCTTGCAACCAAACGCCCTCTAGGGAAGGAAGTACTAAGAAACTCAAAGAAGAAGCTAAGAAGAGCAACCCAAAATCGCCAACTTTTGCTGCCATAACCAAACTACAGTCTGAGAAGTGTAGAGATGGCTGACACTCAACAGCCATCTCTACACAACTCCGAATTCTATCCACTCCCAGACTCTACTAAAATTCAGTACTGCATGATGTATGCACAAATGCACAACATGGCTAAACCAGGTTCCTTCAACATCATTATTAACGAACTCTTCCACATGAACAACATGCCAAAGTTCATTTTCCTAGATTCTCCATCTTCTACCGACATCATTAAGTTCACCAAAGGCTTAGCAAATGTCACTACACCTGGAATTCCATCTCAAGCTACAGCTCCACCACCGTCTGCCTCACAAAGGGACGTTATCCACTCAGAGACCACGTGATCCACCAGTAACTACTAACACCACCGCTGTAGACCAGTCAGCGACTTCATCTGACCCACCATTGATCTCCACCGCCTCTACTGCTGAGGACCAATCAGCAACCTCTCCTCAGTCGCACCTATCACATCATCCAACAGACCCGGAAGACCGTCCAACTTACGTCATATGGAATACTTTTACCTTCCACACAACTGCTCAGCATAGTCCCGAGATGACCCCTGGAGAATTAATCACACACCTGGAGGAAAAGAAAGTCAAGTTCACCTGCCGACACGACGTCCCTCAAACGCTCTCTGAAATATTGGACATATTACATGAGGCTGTTGAAGATCCAGAGTATAATACTACAAGGTTGTCCTTGTAGTATCATCTCCAATGAAAGATTCAAAACACTCGTTAATGAGTCAACTATTCCAACATAACTCCACTAAGCATCGCTTAACAGCCACTCAAATCTACAAATCATCACCAAACCACCCCCCTCTCCCCCAGCCTCCCTCGTCCATTTAACCACCAATCAACATCAAGACTAGAAGCAGTACAGCCGGCCTTCAAACCCGCCTCTTTCCCTGCCTTCACAACGCCTCGCTGCTGGGTCTGGCCCTGGCTCTATTTCTACACTTCAAGACATTCCTTTTCACCGACTATTCTTCGCCTGTCCCCCACTTCCCTGGGTCTTACCTGTGAGTCTTCGTCGTCGAATCCTCTCTCTCTCTCTCTCTCTCTCTCCTCTCTCTCTCTCCTCTCTCTCTCTCTCTCTCTCTCTCTCTCTTTTAATTAATACGTGTTTTTTCTAAGAAATTTCTGGCTGAAAAGCATAAAAATTCTCCCCCTAACGCCCATTAACACAAAGGCAACTAGCGTAATAACCCCTTTCCATGAGCCCTTTCCCTTATCTCTCCCCCTTTCACTTCATCTTCTCATTCCCTCTTCCCATTTCCTCTTCCCCTCCGTACACAATTAACCAACACTAACACACACACGATATTTCCTCCTTGCAGAGGGTCAGACGAAAGGACACAAGTGCAAAGGGTATGTTTCGGTCCTGGAACCTTGCTTACTCTAACAGTCTAACTGATCCCAAGACCGATAAGTGTCCATGAAAGATGTGCTTGGTGTGTGCACTTGGGTTATTTCATCCATATTGCCGGCATCAATATAACCTTCTACGTTCTTTCAGAGGTTCGTTGTGAGAGCGCCGACCAGCAAACACGAAGTGAGTGTTGGCAGAGACGCAGGCACAGTGCAGGTGGTAGTGTCAGCCAGCACCAGGATAGGTGAAGGACCCACCTCGTCACCTGTTGTCATCAACCCGGCTGGCACAGGTAGGCACGATGCTCCTGGCTTGTAGCAGCTTGGAGCACAAAATAAGAATTCTAGTCACATCTAGATCACAAACTAGACATTTCGGTCCGCCCTGAGTTGTTATCGGGTTCATTGCTGACCGAAATGTTCATTGGTTTCCATTTCCATTTTGTAGGCACGTTATGAATTGTTCAACCCAATCTATACTTTCTATTTTTTCAACTCTTTACCGTGAATGAGTATATGAGAAGGTTTTACAAGCCTCTGTCACTATCCATAACACCCTTGTGGATGTTGTAACTCGCCCTCGTTCACATTTTCCTGGTCTCCTCCCGTATCACAGTGGCAGCGAGGGTGGTATCCTGGGGCGGGGTGACTGCTGTACACTGGGAGGAGGACCTCAGCCTGCGATGTGAGGCAGTAGGGGAGCCACCGCCCTCCCGTTCCTGGTACAGGGACAACACCCTTATCAACGATGCCTCTCACAGGTAACCACTAGGTTGTGTGTGTTCGTTGCTGAAGTAAGGTTCGGGGATGCTATCTAGTCAACGTTTAGCGCTGTATAATCCTCCGGGTTTAGCGCGTCCCCTTGATTATAATAATAATAATAATAGTCAACGTTTAAGCCCGAAGGACGCATTTCTTTACAACATTTACTAAATTCACGATTCACTAAGACATGGCAGCGCTGCATGACCAGTATGGTTTAGCGCTTAGTTTTCATTGTAATAACAACATTAACAATAACAACAACAAAAACAACAACAACAATAATACTAATATTAATAATAATAATAATAATAATAATAATAGCAAAGGCATGTCTTTTTCTCCTTATATAGACGTCTCGCCCTGGTTAAGTGGAACTCTGAGCTCTGTTAGCAAAATGGCGAAGCTTTTTTCTTTTTTTATCTCATATTAGAGAGTATATGTGCTATAATTGGGAATTCGAAATACACTAGAGAAAATATGTAATGTACTGTTCATATGGTT
>NC_069399.1:60991735-61005092 GCF_026875155.1 Cherax quadricarinatus | reverse complement strand
TTAATTTTTTGTCCCAATTTTGATTTTTTTAATTTTAAAAAATTTTAAGGTTTGGAAAAACCCCCCACACAAAAAAAACCCCAAAACCACAAAATCAAAAAAAAAAAATTTTCGTCGACAGAAAAAAAAAACAAACGCAAAAAAAAGATTTTTCTAAAAAGGAATTAAAAATTAGAGGGGAACATTACCCGGAAAAATTTTAAAGGTAAAAAATTAAATTCCCGGTAGGGAAAATAGGCAACCAGTTGGGGGACCTCAAACGCCTCTAATGCCCCAGCCTCACCGGAGGGCCCCCCAAAAAAACCTCCACACCCCACCAAAAAACCCACCACCCCCAAACCAAAAAAACCCCAAAAAAAAACCCACTTCCCCCCCCGGGGGGAAAACCCCCCTTTTTAAACTGGAAAAAAAAAGGAAAATCTCCCTTGGGTAAAAAAGGGCCCCGGGGTATTTTCCCCCAAAACCCCAAATAAAAAATTTGGGGGGGGAAAAAATTTACAGGCAAATTTTTTCTTTTTTTAAAAAAAAGAATTTATTTTTTTTTAAAGAAACACTAAAACTTAAATTTTTAAAAATCATTAAAAACCCAAATTTTTGGGAAACCTTTTTTAAGGGGGTTAAAGAAAAACCCAAATTTTAAAAAAATCCTGGAAAAAATTTTAATCCCCAAAACTTAAAACTACAAAAAATTTTGTAATTAAATTTCCCTGGAAATCAACGTTGAACGGGGGAAAAAAAATTTTCCCAATAGCAACCCCCCCAAACCAACACAAAACAAAAACCCAAACAACACACCAAAAACCCCCCCAAAAAACCCAAACCACCCAAAAAAACCCCCAAAACCCAGAACCAGGGTTTTGGGTATTTTTCAGAAAGATAGCCAAAGTGGGGTTTGGCGAGAGGGGAGGAGGAAATCATTTTTTAAGCGGAGAATAAGACGGACAGGGGGGGACCTGTAGCAGGGGGCGGGGCCAATTACCCCCCTAAACCCAAATTGGGGAAAACGGGAGTAAAAAACCCCAAAAACCCCCAAACCCCCCCACCAAAAAAAAAAAAACCCCACATCTCCTGAAGCGCACCCAAAAAAAACCCGAAAGGGGCCCCCCAAACAGACCCCAAAAAAAAAACCCACCCCTACACCGTTCTTGGGCCCATTTTGGGAGTATCGGCACCAGTTTGGAACCCACACCTAGCCAAGCACGTAAAGAAACTAAGAAAGTGCAAAGGGTTTTCAACAAGACTAGTCCCAACTTTAAAAAAAAAAAACGACATGAAGCATTAAACTACAGACCAGGTCACTGACAGTATATATGCAAAATCTGAAGAAATTACGGGGAGAAGAGTGGGGGAACACCTAGAAAAAAGACTCGTTAACAGCACCAACATGTTCGGGGAGGAAATCCGGGCACAAACCTATGGAGTTCTAGACATGGGACAGCAGTAAACAAAGAGAGAGGGGTGGGGGGATTGCTATTCTTACTGCAAGAAGGCGTTTTTACACAGTTCCACACAAAGATTGGGGCAAAAACTGAAGCCAACGGGATAACAGGAAGGCACTACAATGGATAGGGAAAACTTTCAGGAAGACAGCAGCGAGTCATGGTACGTGGCGAGGTGCAAGGGGGCACCTGGACCAGGGGGGCCCCAGGGGGCAGTCCTAGGACCAGTGCGTTTCGGTATTTGTGAACATGAGGAAGGAAAAAATTTTGAGGGGTCCCTGTTTTTCAGATGACTGAAGTTTATGAGAAAATCATCGATCGAAGACCAGGAAACTACAAAAGGGGTCTGGAAGGCGCAGACCTGGTCCACAATTGGGTCCGGAGTTCAAACCCCCCAAATGCAAAGGCTGAAGATTGGGGAAGGGGAAAGAAGCCGCAGACGGGGTACAGTCTGGGGGGAAGACTAAAAAACCTCACTCAAAAAAGATCTTGGGTGAGTATAACACCACAACTCCTAAGCGCACATCAACCCAAAAAACTGCGCAGCATATGGGGGCCCAGCAAACCTCGAACAGCATTTCCCCATCTAATAAGGAATCTTCGGACCTTACACCGTGTCTTAGGCCCATATTGGGGATGCGGCACCATTTGGAACCCACACCTACCAAGCACGTAAAGAAACTAGAGAAATGAAAATTTTGCAACAAGACTAGCCCCAAGGGCTAAGAGGTATGTCCTAGAGGAGAGTTAAGGGAAATCAACCTGAGACACTGAGGACAGGAGAGATGGGGGGGACATGAAACGACATACAAAATACTAAGGAATTGAAAAGGGGGAAAAAGACGGGAGTTCCAGAGATTGGACACAGCAAAAGGGGAACATTTGGGAAGCTAAAGACACAGATAAATCACGGGATGTTAGGGAAGTATTTCTTCACCACAATACAGAAGTGGAAATTTTTGGGAACGATGTAGTGGAGGCAGGATCCATACATAGCTTTAAGCAGAGTATGAAAAGCTCAGGGCTCAGGAGAGTGACCTATACGATCATGAAGAGGGGGGGCCAGGAGCCGGCTCGACCCCCGCAACCTCAACTGGGTGAGTAAAACGGGTGATACACACACCATACACAACCTACGGATAGCTTCCGAACCTCAGTAAGGATTCGTTCAAGACTCTGAAACCTTTTACTCAGCCCATACTGGAGTATGCAACACCAGTTTGGAATCCACACCTGGTCAAGTACGTCAAGAAATTAGAGAAAGTGCAAAGGTTTGCAACAAAACTAGTCCAGAGCTATGGGATTGTCCTACGAAGAAAGGTTGGGGGAAATCGGGCCCGACGACACTGGGGGACAGGAGGGTCCCGGGGAGACAAGATAACGACATATAAAATACTGCGCGGGAAAAGACAAGGTGGACAAAGACGGGGGTTCCAGAGATGGGACAGACACAAGAGGCACAATTGGAAGTTTCAAGACTCAGATAATCAAAGGGATGTTAAGAAGTATTTCTTCAGTCATAGAGTAGTCCCGGCCGTGGAATAGCCTAGAAAGTGACGTAGTGGAGGCGGGAACCATACATAGTTTTAAGGCGAGGTATGATAAAAACTCATGGGCAGGGAGAGAGAGGCCTAGTAGCAATCACTGAAGAGGGGGGGCCAGGAGCTATGAATCGACCTCTGCAACCACAAATAGGTGAGCAAAACACACACAACACACACAACACACATACAAACACACACACACACACACAAAACAACACACACACACACACCCCACACACACACCCCACACACACACACACACACACACACCACACACACACACACACACACAAAAGGTGAAATTTTCTAACTGATATCTTGTTATCCAATTTAATAAAGCTGGTGAAAGGCCTCCCATCATCCGTCCACTAATGACGTGACCCTCACTTTTACTACTTTGTTTTTTCTAACTCCAGCTCCCCTTGAACGAATCTATATGAAGTTCCTGTCTGAAGAACCCTTGCTGGGAATGTTTGGTGGTATCCTCACTGCCCTAACTTTAAGTCTCCCGGCTTGGGGTGACACAAAAGTGTCAGTCTAAGCTCAAATTAGGCTGACACTGCTGAAGTCTCTCAGTTTGGGCTACCAGATTTCAATGGCCCTATATGAAAAAAGAAAACATAGGTCTTGTTCCCATTGCAACTTGTGCGGCAACGTTTGCTCTTCAGGAGCTTTATCAACCCGGCTTGATAAAGGTCCTGGAGAGCGAAAAGTTGCTCAAAAAAACTGTCACATTAGTTGCATTTGTGTCCTTTTACTTAACATATTGTAGGTGATTCTACCAATTTTAATACAACATCCTTGAGTTTGAAAAAGTTCCACTGTTTTGACTATTTATATAGAATCGGGTAACAGTGCATTTATGATGTACCAGTTTTGTTTAATAGAAAAAAAGCACCTGGCTTAAGCGATGTCCATCACCTCGTGTTTCAGTCAATGAGCTGAGTGGGAGACGACATCTTCAGCAAGCGTGACACTGCGGGGCCTGCGCCCCTACACTAACTACCCCCTGCAAGTGGTGGGCTTCACCAGGGTAGGTGAAGGACCCGCAAGTGTTTCCTGTCTACTGTACTACAGAGGAAGATGGTGAGTACTCGACCCTGTCTGAGCACAGCCCTACCCGAACACCCATCCAAACCCACTGCCTTACTGTGTACCCCAACCTAATGTGTGTCTAAGGCATCGTATAAATAGGCCTAACTTTAATTCATTTACGTACGTGAGGCCTTAGCAATGAACCCAAATTTGTTCTAGTCGGTAGTAAAAGGTGTGAGTGCTTTTCACTAGATTTGTACTGGACTAATTAGGAGCTGAGTAGACATGGGCCCGCATGTAGAGTGGCCAGGAGGTGGGGAGTAGACAAACCCTCAGTTTGTAGATACGAGAATGGAAAGATGCAGTGAGACAAGAGGATAAATAATGAATGAGTGTTAGTAGGAACTAAGAGGAGAGTAATGATAATGTTATCGATGGCGGTGGCAACTATTTGGGGATAGTGACGGTGGCAGTGATTGTGGTAGTGATGGGATGGTAGTAATGGTGGTAATGGGAGTTGTAGTGGGTAAGGTTTGTCAGGAAACAGGACAAGTTTTTTCCTGACGCGGGGCTTAGTCAGATGATGACCCGCCGTTGGAGGTTTTGAACATTTGACGAGGCGTTCCGCTGGGTTTTCCCGGGCCTCCCCTTTAAATATTATGTCAGTTATAACCATTAAATTTAAAATTTTTAATTTGTGGTGGGGATAGCAATTTTGCTCTTAATTGATATGTGGTAATGACGGAGGAAAATAGTAGTAGCAATAGCAATTAATTAATTAATAACAAAACAAACAGCAATAACGGTATTATGACAAATATCTAAAAAAATCTTCACAATAACACTAGCAGATCTTTTGCCTAATTATTGTTGCTGGTGCCTGCCCCCACAGTGCCGGGCCACCAGCAGGGTGAACAGCATCTGCGACCAAGAGGGGGGCGCTCCGGGCTTCCACCTCCCAAAACAGCAACGGTCGTCTGCTCACCTATACCAAAAACTATCAGGGGTGGGGAAGTAAAGGTAGTCCCCTCCTTACCACACTTTGGATATATTACTATTATGTGAAGAAAACCCGAGGGTCAACGAAGGAGTTGGGGGCCGACCCTCTTTTTCAAGGGCTCCTAGATTTAAATTTTCCTGATCGTAGACGGTAAGTTTTAAGTTATTTCATGATAAAGAAAGTTTTTGTTTTCTTTTGAACTCAAGTTCTCTAAAAGGCTTTTTAACTTTTGTTAATTTATCCGTCCGAACAAGATTATAACTTCCCTACCGACTGCTGACCAGAAACCCCAACGAAGAACAAAACTCTGGGGGCATCGATTGAAAAAACATCACCAGGACCCCAAACACTTTCTCCCCAGGTCAAAGCCCCCCTTCTCGACATAAAAAGGCTCTAGAGCACCGCAATGGCCACCATCTCATAAAAACCACATCCCACCATGGCAAATACAATCAGAACGTTTCGGCCCCACTCTCTCCCTGCGGAACATTTTTAAAACCCTCATCCAAACCCCAACACCCCATAAGAAATTCTTTTCCAACGCACAAAGAGAACACGATTTCGGGCCTTCCACACCAAGCCACCCTACCTGCCCAACTGCAAGGGCACTCGCAATCCCCCTTGCAACCAAAACGCCCTCTAGGGAAGGAAGAACTAAGAAACTCAAAGAAGAAACAAAAGAGCAACCCAAAAACGCCAAATTTTGCTGCCATAACCAAAATACAGTCGAGAATTAGAGAGGCTGCACTCAACACCATCCTAACAACTCCCAAACTTCCATCCCAACTCTACAAAATCAGTACTGCTGATTATGCACAAATGCACAACAGGCAAACCAGGTTCCTTCAAATCAAATTTTTTAACGAACTCTTCCACATGAAAAAACATCCCAAAGTTCTTTTCCTAATTCTCCATCTTCTACCGAATCATTAAGTTCACCAAAGGCTTAGCAAATGTCACAAAACACCTGGAATTCCATCTAAAGCTACAGCTCCACCCCCGTTTTTCCCTCAAAAAGGGACGTTACCCACTCAGGACCACGTATCCACCAGAACTCTAACACCACCGCGTAGACCATCAGCGATTTACTGCCCCACCTTGATCTCCCCGCCTCTACTCGGGGACCAATCCAACCTCCCTCATCCGCACCTATCACATCATCCAACAGACCCGGAAGACCGCCAATTTACGTCAAAGGAATACTTTTACTTCCCACACAACTGCCACAAGTCCCCGAATACCCCGGAGAATTAATCCACACACCTGGGGGAAAAAAATCAATTTTCCCCCGCCGACACACGTCCCTCAAACGCTCTCTGAAATATTGGGACATATTACTAGGCTTTGAAGATCCAGATATAATACTAAAAGGGTTGCCCCTTGTAGTATCACTCCAATGAAAGATTAAAAAAACCCCTTTTAAATAGTCAACTATTCCAACTAACCCACTAACTCGTTTAAAACACCCCTCAAATCTACAAATCATCCCCAAAACCCACCCCCCTCTCCCCCAGCCCCCCTTCGTCCATTTAACCCCCAATCAACATCAAGACTAGAAGCAGTACAGCCGGCCTTCAAACCCGCCTCTTTTTCCCCTGCCTTTACAACCCCCCCGCTGCTGGGTCTGGCCCGGCTCATTTCTACACCCTTTAAGACATTCCTTTTTAAAACCCACTATTCTTTGCCTGTCCCCCACTTCCCTGGGGCTTACCTGTAGTCTTCGTCTCGAATCCTCTCTCTCCCCTCTCTCTCCTTTCCCCTCTCCTCCCTTTTCTCTCCTCTCTCCTTTTCTCTCTCCCCCTCTCTCTTTTAATTAATACGGTTTTTTTTTAAGAAAAATTTTGGCTGAAAAGCTAAAAATTCTCCCCCTAACGCCCTTTTTCACAAAGGCAACTAGCGTAATAACCCCTTTCCAGACCCCCTTTCCCCTTATCTCTCCCCCTTTCACTTCATCTTCTCATTCCCTTTTCCCCTTTCCTCTTCCCCTCCCCTACACAATTAACCCAACACAAAACACACACGATATTTCCTCCTTTCAGGGTCAGACGAAAGGCACAATGCAAAAGGGATTTTCGGTCCTGGAACCTTGCTTATCAACAGTCTAAAGAACCCAAGACCGATAAGGCCAGAAAAATGGCTTGGGGTGTGCACTTGGTTTTTTCATCCCTATTGCCGGCATAAAAAATAACCTTCTACGTTCTTTCAGAGGTTCGTTGTGAGAGCGCCGACCACAAACCGAATGAGTGTTGGGAGACCAGGCACGGCAGGGGGAAAGGTCAGCCAGCACCAGGATAGGTAAAGGGCCCCACCTCTCACCGTTGTCAAAACCCCGGCGGGCAAGGAGGCACGATGCTCCTGGCTGTAGCACTTGGAGCACAAAAAAAGAATTCTAGCCATCTAATCAAAAACAGACTTTTTCGTCCCCCCTGATTGTTATCGGTTCATTGCTGACCGAAATTTCTTTGGTTTCCTTTCCATTTTGTAGCACGTATGAATTGTTCAACCCATCTATACTTTCTATTTTTTACAACTCTTTACCGTGAATGAGTATATGAGAAGGTTTTACAAGCCTCTGTCACTATCCATAACACCCTTTTTGGATGTGTAAACTCGCCCTCGTTCACATTTCCCCGTCTCCTCCCGTATCACAGTGGCAGCGAGGGTGGTATCCTGGGGCGGGGTGCTGCTGACACTGGGGAGGACCCAGCCTGCGATGTGGGCAGTAGGGGAGCCCCCCGCCCCCCGTTCCTGGACGGGACAACACCCTTTCAACGATCCTCCCAGGTAACCACTGGGTTGTTGTGTTCGTTGCTGAATAAGGTTCGGGGACATCTAGTCAACGTTTGGGCCTGAAAAATCCCCCGGTTTTACCGTCCCCTTGATTAAAAAAATAAAATAATAGTCAACGTTTAAGCCCAAGGACGCATTTCTTTAAAACATTTACTAAATTCACGATTCACAAGACAGGGACCCTGAAACCCATAGGGTTTTTAGCGCTTAGTTTTCATTGTAATAACAACATTAACAAAAACAACCAAAAAAAACAACAAAAATAATACTAATATTAAATAATAAAAAATAAAAATAATAATACAAGGCATGCTTTTCCCCTTTAAATAAGACGCCCTCGGCCCGGTTTTAAGGGGAACTCGAGCCTGTTACAAAAGGCGAACTTTTTTTTTTTTTTTATCTCATTTTAGAGAGTATTTTTTGTCTTAATGGGAAAATTCAAATACACTAAAAAAATATGAAAATGACTTTTTCATAGGGTTTTTGCCATATTAATTTTGCAATCGGGTCCTGTGATCCTACAGCGAGGGAATGCTGCATTTGTGGTTTCAGGTTTCATATTTTCTTCGCTAAAATAGGGGTTCCCCCCAAGGGAGGTTCCTTGATGCTGAAGGGGCTCTTGATCCGGGAATGGTCTGTGCCCATTCCCGAACTGAGCCGAATCCTTCAAACCCACGCCATCCACCCACACAGGTGCCTCAAAATCCCACAGGTTTTAGCGCCCACATGATAATAATAATAATAAAAAAAAATATTTTTTATTATCATATAACTTCACTCTTGACAGTTTAACCTCCCGTTAATTCAGGTCAGAAAATTACTTATTACTACAAAATCCTCTCACACGGGACTTAACCCCTGCATCGGTTAACATACCTTTCACAACTCCAGCCTTCAGTCCCGGCGTTTGGAGCCGGTGCCGGTGTGTGTACATCAAAATACTCGTGTACAGATGTACTCTGTTACTCTGATTCCCAGTTTGCGGTTTGAATCCTGTTTGGGCCCGAGAAAAAAGTTCGTAAATAATTTCGTCTGGGTTGGATTCGTAAACGCATTACTACAAACATCCACCAAAAAAACACAAATTTCTGGATATGAATGCAGTTTTTCCCAAGCTTTTTAAAAGTGTTCCAAAAAAATTTACACTCTCAACAAGACACAAAAACGTTCACCCCCATTAACGAAGACACACAAACCAAAACCTTAAAACAAAATGCAAAAATTTTAATTTAAATTATTGATTTTTTTATAAAAAATGTCTCTAAAAAGGGTAAGGGGAAATTATTAAAAAAATTTTTTTTAGTTTAATATTTTAAGGTCAGTTTAATATTGCGCATAGATTTTCTTAAAAATTAACAAACAGACACGCCCAAAAAAATGAACATTCTTTTTATAAGTTTTCTTTTAAAAAATTGTAATTTTTTAAAACTGGGAAAAAAAGTACACTTTTGCAGTATAAAACGGGGACTCCCTTCCTGTACACCCACTGAGACACAAATTTTTGGGGGGTAAATACATCTTTTCATTCACGGATGTGTATACTGTTTTGAGTGTGATCTGCCAGAGAAGCTTGACGTAGGGTATCCATCTCCTTGCAGGCGGGTATCCAGTTACCCCGACGGGACGCTGGTGCTGAGGGATGTCCAGAGGAAGGACTCAGGCAACTACACTTGCAGAGTGGCCAACACTTACGGTGACGACCATATAACCTACGTCCTCACAGTCCAGGGTATGTGGTCTCTCCAAGGTATGTTGATCTTCCTCCAGGGTATGTTGTACTTCCTCCAGGGTATGTTGCTCTTCCTCCAGGGTATGTTACCCCTCCTCCAGGGTATTACGGCGGGTGTTCATCACACTAAGATTATATTGGTCACGCCACTTTGTTGTAAGGTGACATGACACACTCATTAGCTGATTGTTGAATCAGATGACAAACGAATCAGGTGAAGTGCAGGCCAACTGACAGATGAATCAACCGATATGCAAACCAGCTGAGAGCCGAATCAGCTGTGACAGACGAATCAGTTGATACGCAGACCAGCTGACTGACAAACGAGTCAGCTGACAGACAGGCCGGGTGACAGAGACAAATCGCTGCCAAGGAGCTCTTACGATGTTTACCTTCTTAATTGCTGGATCTGAGGAGCAGGACTCCCATGGGTACATTAAGTAATCTTTCCGAAATGGATAAACTCTCTCGCTCTCTCTCTCTCTCTCTCTCTCTCTCTCTCTCTCTCTCTCTCTCTCTCTCTCTCTCTCTCTCTCTCTCTCTCTCTCTCTCTCTCTCTCTCTCTCTCTCTCTCTCTCTCTCTCTCTCCCTCCCCCCTCCCTCCCTCTCTCTCTCTCTCCTCTCTCTCTCCTCTCTCTCTCTCTCTCTCTCTCTCTCATCTCCTCTCTCTCTCTCTCTCTCTTTCTCTCTCTCTCTCTCCTCTCTCATCTTTCTTCTGGTTTTGACATTCACAGTCGAGGGAAAAAGCTCCTTTCAACCATCTTCGCTGTTCCTTTCTCTTTTTACAGTTTTCTGCTCCTATTCTCTTTCTTGTCTCCTGTCAGCATCCATCATCTTCTACATGCTGTCTTTCTTGGCCGTTGCTCTTCCTATTTCCACTCTTTATATCCTTCTTCATACCCCATCTTATCTTTTCTTTTTCGCTTTGTTTTCTGTTACCACTCCATCCTAATTTCTTCCAGTTCCTCCTTCCATTATTTTAACTTTCACCATGTTCTCGTTCTATCATCTCTTCTTCCAGTTTCTCGTCTTATCATCTCATCATGCAATTCTTTTTTTCATCATCTTCTCTTCTTCCATTTAATAAAAAATAATTACTCACACGGGTTTAGTACTTCGCAAAATATACTCTACTGTTCATTACACCTTCCACCATCATCTTTTTTTTTATTTTGGTTCCTTATCTTGTATATCCTATTCTCATCATCATCTATTCTTCCAGTTTTTTCCCGTCTTCTTTTATTCTT
Organism: Cherax quadricarinatus; assembly: GCF_026875155.1. Taxonomy (NCBI): domain Eukaryota; kingdom Metazoa; phylum Arthropoda; class Malacostraca; order Decapoda; family Parastacidae; genus Cherax; species Cherax quadricarinatus. The sequence continues at coordinate 60,994,308 of NC_069399.1, read as the reverse complement.
TATCTTCCCATTTTCATCATCTTCCATTTTTCTCTATGTCCACCTCTTATCGCTATGTCCTCTTTCAGTACTTTATCACAACATCGCCTGTTCTTTCAGTTCCACCTTCTATCACCATCTTTCTCTCGCTGTTTCTCCTTTCACCGTCTCTTCCAATTTTGTCCCTCATCATCGTCTGTTCTTCCATCACAATCTATTCTTGCAGATCCACAATCCAATCCCATTTTCTCTCGCAGTCCCGCCGTTCCCTCCACACATCCACGTGACGCGGACAGGAGCCACTACGCTGACAGTAGCGTGGCGGACGGGTGACGACGGGGGAGCACCGCTGCTGGGACTCACCGTCTCCTACAAGAAGGACTACGGTGAGTGGCAGGAGGAGACTGTACCTCCTACGCAGACTTCCCACGAGCTACGAGGACTCTCCTGCGGCAACCACTACGACCTCTACGTCACGGCTTACAACAAGGTGGGTGACTACTCCCTCTTTGAGTTCCTGGGGGTCGCATTATACATCTCTGGGTTCCAGGATTTTACTCGAAGTTTAGGGACGTGTTCAAAGTTCTAGGATAACGTGTAGAGCTCTAGACATTTAAATAGTTATCCATGACTTCATTTAGCGTTTCAAGACGTTTACAAGAGGTTTACAAGCAGCTACAAGATGTTTACTTATTTTAAAATGCGTTTAATCAGAGTTTCAGGATATTATTTACAATTCCACCATATAATAACTAGACTTTAAAGACATTATTTAGGATTGCATGTCTGTTCGAAATGCTCAGGCACACTATTGGCTTCTTTGTGCTTAACAATAGTTTATAATATGTAAATCACACATTGTAAACTCTGCAAAGAAATAAAAAATTTGAGTACGAATTATTTATGATTCTGTGACTTTATATAGAACTGAATGATTTTATATAGCATTCTGTGATTTTGTTTAGGATTCTATTACTTTATTTAGAATTTAATGACTTTATTTTGGATTTTGGATTTCATGATTTTGTTTAAGCATCCGTGACATTATATAGGGTTCTATAACTTTTTTTAGGGTTTCATCGTTTTTAGATTTAGCCAACACAATCACCTCAATCACAGTATTAAGATGCAATGTTTTATATCTTGGTGTTAATGGTGTGTCACTTTGGTTCAAGACAAAGTTCCTACAACGAGTTCTATCTACCACTTTAAGAGGTGCTGGAAACTTGCACGATATTTCTAGCAGACTATCTTGCGATGCATTGTTCCATTTGAGGACCTAATCAAGATGATGAGAGTCCTGAAGGGCAGGGTCTGCAAGCTACTGGATGCGATGGAGATATTGCAGTCGGAGAGTAATCTTAAATATGATGCCAGCACACTTTTGGAAAAGAAGACAGCGATTGAATGAATGCTGCTGAATGTGTTTTCTTCTTTGGGAGACGACCTTGGATGTTAAAAAAAAGTATGAAAACCCTTCTCTTTGAACGATAAAACAATTTAAGGCAGTTATTTTCCGAGTAATGTAGAATATACTACGTGCTCTAAGATGCACCAGATGTGCGTTTAAGTACACGTTTGAGTATAGTCCTAAATGATTATTCCATTAACGTTCCTTAAATATTTTGTGAGATTCGCTGGCCTCACATAAGTTACCCAAGTCATGCTGTTGATGTGATCCTGTGGTGATATGTCCCCTGTGATGATTACTTCTAGATGTTTTTCTTTCGATTTTGGAATGTGTGTGTGTGTGTGTGTGTGTGTGTGTGTGTGTGTGTGTGTGCGTGTGTGTGTGTGTGTGTGTTGTGTGTGTGTGTGTGTGTGTGTGTGTGTGTGCATGTATTAAAAATAAATAGTCATTGTATCACTCTGTGTAGAGCTTAATCAAGTTAATTTATCGTTCTGCGAAGAGATTTTTCAGATCAATGTATCATTCTTAGTAAAGTTTTATCAAGTCAATGTATCATTCTTAGTAAAGTTTTATCAAGTCAATGTATCATTCTTAGTAAAGTTTTATCAAGTCAATGTATCATTCTTAGTAAAGTTTTATCAAGTCAATGTATCATTCTATGTATTGCATTATTCCTTGTAACTGATCCCTGACCTACAACACACTCACAGGTGGGTGACGGAAGGCCCTCTGAGAATCTCAGGACCAAGACCGCCGGCTCTCCGCCCATCGCTGGCGGGCGTGAGGGCGTGGTGAGCGCCAACACCTCGTGGGCGGCCGTCAGCCTGGCTCAGTGGAGTGACGGAGGCTGTCCCATTAGTCACTACAGTGTCGCCTACAGGAGAACCAGCAGTTCTACCTGGGTGGTTGGTGAGTCTCTCTCTCTCTCTCTCTCTCTCTCTCTCTCTCTCTCTCTCTCTCTCTCTCTCTCTCTCTCTCTCTCTCTCTCTCTCTCTCTCTCTCGTTAACACAGGGTTTGACAAGGTTAAGGATCCCTAGCTTTATTGACAAGCTATTTACAGTTTAAGGATTCCTAACTTTATTGGCACGCTAAGAGCTGTTACCTACATCAGCTCATTTGAAAGCTCTCTCTCTCTCTCCCTCTCTTTCTCTCTCTCCCTCTCTTTCTCTCTCTCCCTCTCTT
>NC_069399.1:60969235-60986735 GCF_026875155.1 Cherax quadricarinatus | reverse complement strand
CAAGAAAGGTAGTCAAGATTAATGCTAAGGATAGTGAAATTGTTGTGATGGGGATGTAAGTGCGGTGGTGTCAGCTGTTCGAGCTCGACAGTAATGGAGGATCACGTTTCCTGTAGTTAAAATATGTAAGCTGACCCTCTACACTTAGAAAGGAAAATTTTTGCCAAGACCATCCGCATTCCTCCAAACACTCTTTACCCGAACTTCCACCCAACACAAAATGTCTTAAATCACAAATTGGCCACGACAAAAACAATGCAAACTACACAATCTGCTCCAGATGTTCAGCAACTGGCCACTTCGGGAATACTTGCAACCTCCCCCTTTAAATGTTCAACTCGGCGGGTCACACACGCATTGAAATTTCCCAGCCTTCAGAAAGCAATTCTCCCCTCCCTCGAGCCCCAACCCCCCCCCCTCCCCAACCCCTTCCCTGCACTCCCTCCCCTTCCAAAACCTCCCCCCCTTCCAAACCTCCCTCCCCTACCCCCCAATTGCCTGGGCCTCCCCACGCATTTGGGTTAACCTCTTCTATTTAAAACACACATCAAACACCAACACACAATACAAGCACTTTCCTTTCACCTACACCCACAAGATACAAACTGTCAACCGCCACTGCTGTCCACTCTGCGGTGGCCTGGTGGCTAAAGCCCCGCTTCACCACGGGGGGCCGGGTTTTTCGTTTCCCCGGCGGGTGGAAACTTTTCGACAATTTTCCCTTACACTTGTTGTCCGTTCCCTAGCCAAATGGGTACCGGGGTGTTAGTCGACGGGTGGGGGTCGCATCCTGGGGGAAAAGTTTAAAGGGGACCCCAAGGGAAATGATTTTGACGTCCTCGATGACGCACTGACTTTCTTGGGGTTATCCGGGGTGGCTAACCCTCCGGGGTTAAAAATCCAAATGAAACTTTCTTATTTATCTTAGCTTACCAATCAACTACTCACATGTCCTTAACCAAAATCTTGTCTGCTAACAATTTTCCCCCTTTTTAATTATCCCTCCCCGCTTCTCTTCACCCTCCTAAAACCTCACCCTCCTTCCTCTCTCCCACCCCCAACTTCCTACCCCCACCCTCTCCTCCTCCCCTACCCCTCTTCACTACTTCTACACATCCCCCAACACCCCATGCTGCTGCATGACCCCCCTTCCCCCCCCACTTCCTTACTCACTTCCTCTTTCCCCTTTCCAAAGTTTCCATTTCCCTCATCCCTTACCTTAGCTTCCACTTCCTCACCCTTGTATTCTTCCTTTTTCTCATCCCCTCCCAAAAAGCTTCCATTCCTCGCATCCACCTTCGCCCCCTCCTCCACCACAACCCAAAACTTCACCCAGGTCCAACTCCCCTCCCCAGAACAAAATCCACTCAAACCTAAACCTCCCCCAACTCTGACAGACGACCAAGGAACAAAAAACAATCCATCTCTTCCCCCCATCCAGGAAAGGGGGTCCGTACCCTAAAAAACACACCCCACTGATGGCCCATATCGGGGGTTTTAAAATCCAAACCCTCCCCCGCATTAATTTTTGTATGACGAAACCTTTTAAATCATGTTAAGGTGATGTTCAACGTATTTCTTACTTTACAATTAGACCCTCTGGCTAGCCCTTGAAGCAGAGAGGCCAGATATTGTTTTTCAAAAACAGTACCTGCCTCAAACCCCCTCAACGTATGATCCCCACGAGGGGGGTTGCCATCCTTTAAATTCCCAACATAAAACACAATTTTTTCCCAATCCCTTTTAACAACAACACTGCTTGCGGTCAGAATACACACCCACCTTTGGGCCCCCTTTATTTTTTTCCCCACCTAGCCGCCCAAACACTTTCTCAACAAACACGCCCTTTTCCCTTAGTCTTCAACTACCCAAACCCCAACATACCTACTAGCTGATAAAAGCCAAACAAAACCCCTTTTATCACACCGAAACACCAATTTGGTCACCAATTACTAATTTCCAAACCACAAACCCCTAGTTCACCTCGGCCCTTTTTCAACCCCTAAAATCACACTGCCAAAGGCAAACCCGACATCATTCGGGCAAACCGACCAGCTCTTTCTTTCAACACTACATTTTACCTGGCCCTTTACAGGCTTGATCACATCCCGTCATCTTACACACTCCTCCAACCCTATCCTCATCCCGGGAAAACCTCCTTCTCCTACAAAAAACGCTGATGGGATTTTCCTTCAAACAACACATAATAATACAAACCTCACCTAGACTACAACAACAAACCCCTCTCTGACTTTACACTAAATTCTCTCATCCCGACACCCTTTAACAACAGCCAAACCCCAATACCAAAGAAAAAACCCCACCACTCGTTAATCCTCACACCCTCAATCAAAAAAGAAGACTAATTATCTGTTTCCACAACCCTTTCTCTACAAAAACACAGATTTAATCAAATCCGATTAGATCTCGCTTACCTCAAAACATTCTACACATCAAACCAGACCACAACAAACCGGGCACAGCAAAACACAAGTGGACAAACAGCGAACAAAAAAAACCCCAAAACCTTCTGGACTTTATCAAAAAAAATTTGAGCACAACTCCCCCCAACAAATTCAAACACATACCCACAACCACACACACTCAGACCCGCAGGCTGCACTAACACTTCAAAACATCTGGGGGGGGAAAATCCTCCCCCTCACCCACCCCCCCCTAATGCTATCAAACATTCAAACATGAACACTGGAAACTGCCACACACACACGAAACAAAACCAGACGCCCACCATCTGGACCTCTTCCTCCTCCCCAAAAACTTGACACTCCTTTCACCCAAAACAGACGTTAAAATTCTCCTCAGACCCTTCCGACAAGGGCCCCCGTTCCTCTGGCCTAAACCTATTATCCTAAAACAAACCTTCCTGACTCTATCATTTCGCCTACACAAAACTCCTCAACCCCCCCCCTTGCCTCTGGGTACTTCCCTTCCCTCTTCAAAACTGCTACTGCATCCTCCTTCCAAACCCAATAAAGACCACTCGACCCTAGAAATATCGCCCTTCAGCCTCCTCGAAACTTTTGGAAAATTCTTCGAAAAAACTCATCAATCATCGCCTTTGCAGAACCTGGAACACAATTCTTACTTTCTGATGGGGCCCGTTTTTCTTCAGAACACTAGATCCACACACGATTTTCCATAACACTTCTCAACTACATCCACATCAACACAAAACAAAGAACCCGGACAGCCCTGGTTGCAAAAGAGTTGAAAAAGCCTTTGTACTGTTGGCACGAAGGGCTCAAGTACAAACTCTGCACTAAATTCAACTCCTCTCAATCCGTAAAAATCCTCGCAATTCCTAGACGGCCGTCGATGAGAATCAAATTCCAAGGGTGTTACTCTGACTACACAAAATGCCGGGGTACCCCCGGGGTCTGTCCTCTCCCCTACCCCCTACTTTTATACACTAACGACATTCCAACACCTGTAAACCCCAACTCCACACACTAGCATATCAACGAATTACACAACTTACATATGCCAATATAGATACACTCACACACAAAACACAAAATGAGGTCGAAGGGTAGCATCGGGAAAAAAATGGAGATCAAAACCAAAGCAGCTAAATCCGCATTCTTATTTTTAACTACAGGAAAAGGATCCCCATTACCTGCAGCTCAGAACAGCTGAACCCGCATTACACCCATCACACAATCTTCACGTCTTTGGCGTTTTAAACTTGAAACCTTTTCGTTTTCACGGGCACATTTACTCAAGGCAGCAATAGCTAGTAAGGCCCTTTCGGCCTCTAAAGCGAAACAGCCCCTCAACGCACCCCAAAATACACCTCTACAAATAAATAATACGTCCTCTGAAATTTTCTCCTCTAGCCCCCTCTCTTGCAGCTAAAACAAACTTACTTAAAATGCAGCGTGTCCAGAACAAGGCGCTGCGCTGGGTGCTTGATGTCAGATGGGGGGACTTCGCCACAAGCGATCTCTCCCTGCCCAATTTGACATCCCCGCCGAACCTGCACTGGGAAACGTCAGTGACAACAGATAGACAAAATTGAAAAACATGACACGGGCCTCCCCCCTTACGAAGCATTTTCCCGACCCACAAACCAACACAACCTTTTTACTCCTTGCATGACCTGCTCCTAAACCCATTTTCAAAAAACCCTTGGGTTACGAAGGTACCTTCTATGCAGGCCAATCTCTGCCCAGGGGTTTGGGCTTTTGCTTTTGGGTTTAAAACATGGGCCCCGTTTCCCCACTCCTCTCTAGCCTAAACGTCGTGTCCCTTTCCCCCCCCACCCCAAACCGGTCCCAACAAAGAGCAGAATTTCCTTTTCAAAATCTGTTCCACGATGCCCTCGTGCTGGGTTAAGCCCTGGCTCCCTTTTTACGACTAAGAACACCCTTCCACATTATTTTTCGTCTGTCCGTCTTCCCCGTCATCCCCTTTGGGATTTTCCTGAACTTTCGTTCGTTCGTTTGTTTTTATTTTATAGTTCCTTACAATGTGATAGTCCCGAAAGCACTTTGGGAAATTTCACTACTCTTTTACAGTGGTTTTTTGCATATTTTAAAACACCTGTTTACTGTGATTTATTGCATCATTCTATCTATATATATTAAAATATTATAAATTTATAAAATATAAATATATATATATAATAAAATAAGTCGTGCCGAATAGCAAACTTCGATCTTGGGGTTAAATAGCAACGTCATCTTTCCAATAGGACAAGTGAAAATTGTTAATTTAAAAATTTCGCCAAATCATTTTGAACCTAACGAAAAAAAATATTTTCACGTTTTTTTTTTATATTAAATTATTTAAATAAATCAAAAATTTTTTTAGTTGGGTTTGGGTTAAAATAAATTGTTTTTTGTTATAATAGGGTTTGGTAAGTTTTCTAAGTTCCTTTTGGTGCAAAATTATAAATTTTTACATCAACATTAACGAAAAAAATATATCTATAAAACCTATAAGAGAAAATTTTAGAAAGGGCTTAATTTTAAATGAGTTCTTGCTAATTGACCAGTTTTACATATTCGGCACGATATATTATATATATATATATATATATATATAATATATATATATATATATTATATATATATATATATATATATATATATATATATATATATATATATATATGAAGATTGAGACACATATGCAGCATATGGAAATCTTTATTCAGGAAACGTTTCGCCACACAGTGGCTTCATTAGTCCAATACAAAGAGGAAGGCGTAAGGAGAGGAGGAGAATGAGGTAATCAGTCATTCAAAACCCGGAGTCGATGTGTTCCAGGTTGAATGACTGATTACCTCATTCTCCTCCTCTCCTTACGCCTTCCTCTTTGTATTGGACTAATGAAGCCACTGTGTGGCGAAACGTTTCCTGAATAAAGATTTCCATATGCTGCATATGTGTCTCAATCTTCAACTTGTCGGTTTTTCAAACATTCATCACAAAATATATATATATATATATATATAATATATATATATATATATATATATATATATATATATATATATATATATAATATATATATATATGTCGTGCCGAATATGTAAAACTGGTCAATTAGCAAGAACTCATTTAAAATTAAGTCCTTTCTGAAATTTTCTCTTACACGTTTAAAGATATATTTTTTTCATTAATGTTAATGGAAAAATTTATAATTTTGCACCAAAAGAATCTTAGAAAACTTACCTAACCTTATTATAACAAGAACAATTTATTTTAACCTAACCCAACTAAATATATTTTAAATTTGTTTACAATAATTTAATACTAAATAAACACAATGAAACATATTTTTTTCGTTAGGTTCAGAATGATTTTGGCGAAATTATTGCATACACAAATTTTCCCATGTCCTATATGGCAAGATGAGCGTTGCTATTTAAGCCAAGATCGCAAATTCTGCCTATTCGGCACGACATATATATATATATATATATATATATATATATATATATATATATATATATATAAACACTGATCTCTGGCTGAAGGAGACTCGAACCTACGAACCTTGGAACAAGGTACGCAGTGCTATACCAAACTCACCACACTGGACCAGTACCTTGGAGTCCAGCTTGCGCTAGACTTCGCCTGCTCTTGCGAATTCCTTGCATTGTTAAAATCTCTAGTAAGGCTGATGCATGCAGGGGATGAGATGAAAAGCTGTAAGCCGTCTCCCAGAAAGCTGTTCATACATGTATGCTTGTGTTTTTAACATATAAACATTTTTTCTCAGTTTTCGTTTGTGTGTGTGTGTGTGTGTGTGAGTGTGTGTGTGTGTGTGTGTGTGTGTGTGTGTGTGTGTGTGTGTGTGTGTGTGTGTGTGTGTGTGTGTGTGTGTGTGTGTGTGTGTGTGTTTGTGTGTGTGTGTCTGTGTGTATTTGTGTGTATCTGTGTGTGTCTGTGTGTATCTGTGTGTGTTTGTGTGTGTGTGTAGCTAGTACTTCTTAGCTTGCAGATATAGTCAGGAATCTTTATCCTATCCTTGTAGAAATCCCTGTCATTGAAATAACAAGAGAGAGAGAGAGAGAGAGAGAGAGAGAGAGAGAGAGAGAGAGAGAGAGAGAGAGAAGAGGAGAGGAGAGAGAGAGAGAGAGAGAGAGAGGAGAGAGAGAGAGGAGAGAGAGTAGAGAAGAGAGAGGAGAGAGGAGAAGAGAGAGAGAGAGAGAGAGAGAGAGAGAGAGAAGAGAGAGAGAGAGTGGGGGAGAGAGGAGAGAGAGAGAGAGAGAGAGAGAGAGAGAGAGAGAGAGAGAGAGAGAGAGAGAGAGAGAGAGAGAGAGAGAGAGAGAGAGAGAGAGAGAAAGAAAGAGAGAGACTGATGGAGAGGGAAAGAGAAAGAGAGTCCGTAGTCCTTAACATTACTAATAGCATTATCTACCTAATAGATTTGAAAGCTGTCGATATATACAAAGGAGGTTCATGTAACTTTAATAACCTCCGAAATGAAGTTCCTCGACTCTGAAATCCACAGGAAATTGGATGTGCCACTGAGATATTTGGCCGGATGGATTTATACTCTTGTGAACCGCTCAGGATGGAGAACGCAGCAGGAGCTGCTTTATAAAAGGGATACAAGGGTGGTATTATAGTAGTGGTGGTGATAGTGATTGAAGATAGTGGTTGTGTTTTGGGTGGTGGTGGTGACTGAATGGAGGGAGTGGTGATAGTGCTGGTGGTGGTGACTGGGGGGATTGATTGATGAGTGCTGGTGGTGGTGACTGAGTGGAGGGAGTGGTGACAGTGCTGATGGTGATGATTCAATGGATGGAGTGTGACAGTGCTGGTGGTGGTGATTTAGTGGAGGGAGTGGTGACAGTGCTGTTGGTGGTGACTGAGTGGTGGGAGTGGTGACAGTGCCGTTGGTGGTGACTGGGTGGAGGGAGTGGTGACAGTGCTGTTGGTGGTGACTGGGTGGAGGGAGTAGTGACAGTGCTGGTGGTGGTGACTGAGTGGAGGGAGTGGTGACAGTGCTGGTGGTGGTGACTGGGTGCAGGTAGTGGTGACAGTGCTGTTGGTGGTGACTGGGTGGAGGGAGCGGTGACAGTGCTGGTGGTGGTGACTGGGTGGAGGGATTGGTGACAGTGTCTGGTGGTGGTGAGTGGGTGGAGGGAGTGGTGACAGTGCTGGTGGTGGTGACTGGGTAGAAGGAGTGTGACAGTGCTGGGGGTGGTGACTTAGTAGAGGGAGTGGTGACAGTGCTGGTGGTGGTGACTGAGTAGAGGGTGTGGTGACAGTGCTGTTGGTGGTGACTGGGTGGAGGGAGAGGTGATAGTGCTGGTGGTGGTGACTGGGTGGAGGGAGTGATGATAGTGCTGGTTGTGGTGTCTGGGTGGGAAAGTGGTGATAGCGTTGGTGGTGGTGACTGGGGTGAGGGAGTGGTGATTGTGCTGGTGGTCGTGACTGGGTGGAGGGAGTGGTGACAGTGCTGGTGGTGATGACTGGGTGCAGGGAGTGGTGATAGTGCTGGTGGTGGTGACTGGGTGGAGGGAGTGGTGATAGTGCTGGTGGTGGTGACTGGGTGGAGGGAGTCGTGACAGTGCTGGTGGTGGTGACTGGGTGGAGGGAGTGGTGATATGTGCTGGTGATGGTGACTGGGTGGAGGGAGTGGTGATGACTGGGTGGAGGGAGTGGTGACAGTGTTGGTGGTGGTGACTGGGTGGAGGGAGTGGTGATACTGCTGGTGGTGGTGACTGGGTGGAGGGAGTGGTGATATTGCTGGTGATGGTGACTGGGTGGAGGGAGTGGTGATGACTGGGTGGAGGGAGTGGTGACAGTGCTGGTGGTGGTGACTGGGTGGAGGAAGTGGTGACAGTGCTGGTAGTGGTGACTGAGTGGAGGGACTGATGATTGTGCTTGTGGCTGTGACTGCGTGGAGGGAGTGGTGACAGTGCTGTTGGTGGTGACTGGGTGGAGGGATTGGTGATAGTGCTGGTGGTGGTGACTGGAGTGAGGGAGTGGTGATAGTGTTGGTGGTGGTGTCTGGGGTGAGGGAGTGGTGATAGTGCTGGTATTGGTGACTGGGTGGAGGGAGCGGTGGCCGTGCTGGTGGTGGTGACTGGGTAGAGGGAGTGGTGACAGTGCTGTTGGTGGTGACTGGGTGGAGGGAGAGGTGATAGTGCTGGTGGTGGTGACTGAGTGGAAGGAGTGGTGAGAGTGCTGGTGGTGGTGACTGGGTGGAGGGAGCGGTTGCCGTGTGGTGGTGGTGACTGGGTAGAGGGAGTGGTGACAGTGCTGTTGGTGGGTGACTGGGTGGAGGGAGAGGTGATAGTGCTGGTGGTGGTGACTGGGGTGAGGGAGTGGTGACAGTGCTGGTGGTGGTGACTGGGTGGAGGGAGTGATGATAGTGCTGGTTGTGGTGACTGGGTGGAGGGAGTGGTGATAGTGCTGGTGGTTGTGACTGGATGGAGGGAGTGGTGACAGTGCTGTTGGTGGTGACTGGGTGGAGGGAGAGGTGATAGTGCTGGTGGTGGTGACTGGGGTGAGGGAGTGGTGACAGTGCTGGTGGTGGTGACTGGGTGGAGGGAGTGATGATAGTGCTGGTTGTGGTGACTGGGTGGAGGGAGTGGTGATAGTGCTGGTGATGGTGACTGGGGTGAGGGAGTGGTGACAGTTCTGTTGGTGGTGACTGGGTGGAGGGAGCGGTGACAGTGTTGGTGGTGGTGACTGGTAGATGGAGTGGTGACAGTGCTGTTGGTGGGACTGGGTGGAGGGAGAGGTGATAGTGCTGGTGGTTGTGACTGGGGTGAGGGAGTGGTGACAATGCTGGTGGTGGTGACTGGGTGGAGGGAGTGATGATAGTGCTGGTTGTGGTGATTGGGTGGGAGGGAGTGGTGATAGTGCTGGTGGTGGTGACTGGGGTGAGGGAGTGGTGACAGTGCTGTTGGTTGTGACTGGGTGGAGGGAGCGGTGACAGTGCTGGTGGTGGTGACTGGGTAGAGGGAGTGGTGACAGTGCTGTTGGTGGTGACTGGGTGGAGGGAGTGATGATAGTGCTGGTGGTGGTGGCTGGGTGGGAGGAGTGGTGACAGTGCTGGTGAAGGTTACTCGGTGGAGGGAAGTGGTGATAGTGCTTGTGGTGGTGACTGGGTGGAGGGAGTGGTGACAGTGCTGGTGGTGGTGACAGAGTGGAGGGAGTGATGATAGTGCTGGTGGTAGTGACTGGGTGGAGGGAGTGGTGACAGTGCTGGTGGTGGTGACTGGGTGGAAGGAGTGGTGATAGTGTGATGGTGGTGACTGGGTGGAGGGAGTGGTGACAGTGCTGCTGGTGGTGACTGGGTGGAGGGAAGTGGTGATGACTGTGTAGAGGGAGTGGTGACAGTGCTGGTGGTGGTGACAGAGTGGAGGGAGTGATGATAGTGCTGGGTGGGTAGTGACTGGAGTGGAGGGAAGTGGGTGACAGTGCTGGTGGTGGTTGACTGGGTGGAGGGAGTGGTGATAGTGCTGATGGTGGTGACTGGGTGGAGGGAGTGGTGACAGTGCTGCTGGTGGTGACTGGGTGGAGGGAGCGGCGATAGTGCTGGTGGTGGTGATGACTGGGTGGAGGGAGTGGTGATAGTGCTGGTGGTGATGACTGGGTGGATGGAGTGGTGAGAGTGCATGTTGTGTGGTGACTGGGTGGAGGAGAAGTGGTGACAGTGCTGGTGGTGGTGACTGGGTGGAGGGAGTGGTGACAGTGCTGTTGGTGATGACTGTGGTGGAGGGAAGTGAGTGACAGTGCTGGTGGTGATGACTGGTTGGAGGGAGTGGTGACAGTGCTGGTGGTGGTGACTGGGTGGAGGGAGTGGTGACAGTGCTGTTGGTGATGACTGGGTGGAGGGAGTGGTGACAGTGCTGGTGGTGATGACTGGGTGGAGGGAGTGGTGATAGTGCTGGTGATGGTGACTGGGTGGAGGGAGTGGTGATGATGGTGTGGAGGGGAGTGGTGACAGTGTTGGTGGTGGTGACTGGGTGGAGGAAGTGGTGATACTGCTGGTGGTGGTGACTGGGTGGAGGGAGTGGTGATATTGCTGGTGATGGTGACTGGGTGGAGGGAGTGGTGATGACTGGGTGGAGGGAGTGGTGACAGTGCTGGTGGTGGTGACTGGGTGGAGGAAGTGGTGACAGTGCTGGTAGTGGTGACTGAGTGGAGGGACTGATGAATTGTGCTTGTGGCTGTGACTGCGTGGTGGGAGTGGTGACAGTGCTGTTGGTGGTGACTGGGTGGAGGGATGGTGATAGTGCTGGTGGTGGTGACTGGAGTGAGGGGGAGTGGTGATAGTGTTGGTGGTGGTGTCTGGGGTGTGAGGGAGTGGTGATAGTGCTGGTGGTGGTGACTGGGTGGAGGGAGCGTGGCGTGCTGGTGGTGGTGACTGGGTAGAGGGAGTGGTGACAGTGCTGTTGGTGGTTGACTGGGTGGAGGGAGAGGTGATAGTGCTGGTGGTGGTGACTGGGTGGAAGAGAGTGGTGAGAGTGCTGGTGGTGGTGACTGGGTGGAGGGAGCGGTGGCCGTGCTGGTGGTGGTGACTGGGTAGAGGGAGTGGTGACAGTGCTGTTGGTGGTGACTGGGTGGAGGGAGAGGTGATAGTGCTGGTGGTGGTGACTGGGGTGAGGGAGTGGTGACAATGCTGGTGGTGGTGACTGGGTGGAGGGAGTGATGATAGTGCTGGTTGTGGTGATTGGGTGGAGGGAGTGGTGATAGTGCTGGTGGTGGTGACTGGGGTGAGGGAGTGGTGACAGTGCTGTTGGTTGTGATTGGGTGGAGGGAGCGGTGACAGTGCTGGTGGTGGTGACTGGGTAGAGGGAGTGGTGACAGTGCTGTTGGTGGTGACTGGGTGGAGGGAGTGGTGATAGTGCTGGTGGTTGTGACTGGATGGAGGGAGTGGTGACAGTGCTGTTGGTGGTGACTGGGTGGAGGGAGGAGGTGATAGTGCTGGTGGTGGTGACTGGGGTGAGAGGAGTGGTGACAATGCTGGTGGTGGTGACTGGGTGGAGGGAGTGATGATAGTGCTGGTTGTGGTGATTGGGTGGAGGGAGTGGTGATAGTGCTGGTGGTGGTGACTGGGGTGAGAGAGTGGTGACAGTGCTGTTGGTTGTGACTGGGTGGAGGAGCGGTGACAGTGCTGGTGGTGGTGACTGGGTAGAGGGAGTGGTGACAGTGCTGTGGTGGTGACTGGGTGGAGGGGAGTGGTGATAGTGCTTGGTGTGGTTGTGACTGGATGGAGGGAGTGGTGACAGTGCTGTTGGTGTGTGACTGGGTGGAGGGAGAGGTGATAGTGCTGGTGGTGGTGACTGGGGTGAGGGAGATGGTGACAATGCTGGTGGTGTGACTGGGTGGAGGGAGTGATGATAGTGCTGGTTGTGGTGATTGGGTGGAGGGAGTGGTGATAGTGCTGGTGGTGGTGACTGGGAGTGAGGGAGTGGTGACAGTGCTGTTGGTTGTGACTGGGTGGAGGGAGCGGTGACAGTGCTGGTGGTGGTGACTGGGTTAGAGGGAGTGGTGACAGTGCTGTTGGTGGTGACTGGGTGGAGGAGAGTGATGATAGTGCTGGTGGTGGTGGCTGGGTGGAGGGAGTGGTGACAGTGCTGGTGAAGGTTACTCGGTGGAGGGAGTGGTGACAGTGCTGTTGGTGGTGACTGGGTGGAGGGAGTGATGATAGTGCTGGTGGTGGTGGCTGGGTGGAGGGAGTGGTGATAGTGCTGGTGGTGATTACTGGGTGGAGGGAGTGGTGACAGTGCTGGTGGTGGTGACTGGGTGGAGGGAGTGGTGACAGTGCTGGTGGTGGTGACAGAGTGGAGGGAGTGATGATAGTGCTGGTGGTAGGGACTGGGTGGAGGGGTGGTGATAGTGCTGATGGTGGTGACTGGGTGGAGGGAGTGGTGACAGTGCTGCTGGGTGGTGACTGGGTGGAGGGAGTGGTGATGACTGGGTAGAGGGAGTGGTGACAGTGCTGGTGGTGGTGACAGAGTGGAGGGAGTGATGATAGTGCTGGTGGTAGTGACTGGGTGGAGGGAGTGGTGACAGTGCTGGTGGTGGTGACTGGGTGGAGGGAGTGGTGATAGTGCTGATGGTGGTGACTGGGTGGAGGGAGTGGTGACAGTGCTGCTGGTGGTGACTGGGTGGAGGGAGCGGTGATAGTGCTGGTGGTGGTGACTGGGTGGAGGGAGTGGTGATAGTGCTGGTGGTGATGACTGGGTGGAGGGAGTGGTGAGAGTGCTGGTGGTGGTGACTGGGTGGAGGGAGTGGTGACAGTGCTGGTGTGGTGACTGGTGTGGAGGAGTGGTGACAGTGCTGTTGGTGAATAACTGGGTGGAGGGAGTGGTGACAGTGCTGGTGGTGATGACTGGTTGGAGGGAGTGGTGACAGTGCTGGTGGTGGTGACTGGGTGGAGGGAGTGGTGACAGTGCTGTTGGTGATGACTGGGTGGAGGGAGTGGTGACAGTGCTGGGGGTGATGACTGGGTGGAGGAGTGGTGGGCAGTGCTGGTGGTTGATGACTGGGTGGAGGGAGTGGTGACAGTGCTGGTGGTGGTGACTTGTTGGAGGGAGTGGTGATAGTGCTGGTGGTGGTGACTGGGTGGAGGGAGTGGTGATAGTGCTGGTGGTGGTGACTGGGTGGAGGGAGTGGTGATCTCAGTAGTAGTACCAGTTCCTAGTAACCAGTTACCAGTAAGCAGTGTACCAGTAGATGACTCACTACCAACTGTCTGTGTGAATCATTGTCTGTATTCATATTGCTGCTGACCATAGCAGGATTTCAAACACCCTCACCCTGTATGTGTGTCAGTCGAAGATAGGGAGCAGAGAGAGGCAGGTCGGCTGTTGGCGCTTTCCATACTTCCCGTTATATGTTATACGTACTACCAGTACTACCAGCCTACGTGAATATTTTTACCCATCCATGTTATCAAAAACCCACTTGACAAATGGTGGCACCGGTGTGGGCGTGGATTTAAGGGTATTTCAGACGTTAGAAGACTGTTTGTGGGTTGCCGGCAGGTCAGAGGTGAACCGTCTCAGCCACCTCCAGCTAGCAGCTTACCCTCACCACACCACCCTGTGTACTCCAGCCTGCAAGCCAGTTGCAGCCACTTTTCAAGCTTCCTGGCTTAGTTCATGTGCTAATTGCTTCAATCTTCGAGGGGTTGACCCGGATTTTGCAATTAAGCCAGTCAATAAGCCAGACTGTAGAAGTGAATGCTAGTCAGCCTGCCTCAGCCTATCATCCAGCCTGTCTCCTGTCGTCCACCTGCTCCTTCATGCTGTGTGCATCTTTACACATCTTCCAGTCAGCCATTCTCCTGGGTTAAGCCTGTCAGCCAGCCCAGCTTCCTAACCCAGCTGAGAGAGAGAAGTAAGCCACGCAAGTTCCTCTGAAGTATTGTCTCATATATTGCTTGTGCTTGAATGCTGGTAAGAGTGGTCTTCATCATCCATGTGGCATTGTGATTTGGTTAAGCCACCTTGTGTGTGGTGAGAAGTGCGTGGCAGTGAGAGCCCACAGGGCCAGCTTGTTCCACTGCCCCCACCACCACAACCACCACCACCACCCGCCACCTGCTCCAGGAAGATCTTATTCTGACTGTGAAGCCACCAGCACCCATCAGTGACTTTGTCATGTACCAAGAATTACTGTATCGAACAGCCGAGTTGGGCACTCCTAGCAGAAGAGTTTACCAGTTAGCAATTCCACAGTCACTAGTGAATGTAGCCTTACAGCTAGTTCACGATGTACCAGGTGTTGCACACCCTGATATGGATCGTTCAGTAAAACAAGCCAGATTGAAATACTTTTGGCCTCGTATGGCAACTGATATTTCTGAGTATGTTAAGAAATGTAGTGTCTGCATGCAACATAAAGGTAATGCTAATGGTCCTAATCCAATCCAAGTGTATCCAACCACTAGCGAACCGTGGGAAAGAGTTGCGCTAGATTTGTTAACTAATTTCCAATGTTCCCTCCAAGGCAACAAACATCTGTGTGTTATGGTAGACCATTTCACCAGATATTGTGAGTTAGCTCCTATTGCAGATAAGACTGCCGAGACAGTAGCTAAAGCTTTTAAAGAATGCATTATCTGCAGGCATACCACCCCTAAGTCCCTAGTAACAGATAATGGAGGTGAATTCTGTAATTGAGATTCTTGAAAATTTGTGCACCTTGTACAAGATCTCTAAATCCACCATTGTTCCTCATCATCCTGCCAGCAATGGGTTAGTGGAACGTACCAATAAGAAAGTACTTGATGTCTTGAGAGCCTATCAATCCCAACATGAAACTTGGATGAAGTTATACCTGATGTGCATTGTGCTATAAATTCTGCTTACAATGTTTCTATAGGTGACACTCCACATTATGCATTGTATGGTGTAGATAAACGGTTGCCTTATGAGTTGCTATATTCTAATCTGAAACCAAATTACAACCCTGATGATTTCATAGCAACTCGTACCAGCTTAGCTCAAAGTGTTTTTAGAAGAATCCGTGAAACACTTCATAAATCAACAGCAGAATTTACAAGAGTCGCAAACACTCGAGCAAAGCCATCCAAAATCAAAGTAGGTTCGAGAGTTATACTGACTAACTTTAACAAAACGTCTGCAATGCCTAAGCTTGATCAAAAGTTTGTGGGTCCTTATCGAGTAGTTGAACATATCACTGGCAATAAGTGTAAGGTTAGAGAAATTAGTACTGGTCAGTATAAAGAATCGCATTTAGATCATATGAAGTTAGTATGTGATGATAATGATGCTCCAACCCAGACTAATGTGACAGACTCTGACAATCCTCCTGATCCTGTACTCTCTACCTCTGATACTCAGTCAGAAGATCAACCTGAATGTCGTTATTCCCTATGTACATGACAGGTATTGAGAAATCTTCAAGTATCATTTGTAACTACCAATTCAGATTTGCCTCAAATACAGCATGAGTTAGCCAGTGGAACAGTTTGATCCTCCCAGAGATGACACCCATTCTGCATATATCAATCTCACCCTAGCAGAGTTGGGGTTAAATGTAAATAACCTGTATAGATGAATAATTACAGTATCAACTTATCAGTATTCAAGAATTTTTTTTTGTGTTCACGTTCTCTCCGAATTCTGAGAGTTAACAGTCTAGATTTGAGTGCACCAAATCTGCCTTTCTGTTAAACACTTCTTTCTTTGCATATATTCCTTCCTCAGAATCCATAGATCACATGAATACTGATCTATCGATCAAATTTTTTTATCACTTCTATTGTGTAATCCCAGCGTTGAGTTTCATTCGATGAGTTGTGCTATATTATACCTTGTATTGCATTAGTTTTATTACAGTTTCAATTATGTAAGCTTCCATTCCAATATTCTACTTATGTATGTTATAATGTTCAATTGTTGTGTACTTTGACATTGTATAGAATCAGCCCAAGCCGTACACCTGCCGTCTCTAGTTTGTAGTAGCTGTATGTCGGGACGACATATGTTAGCGTCGCCGAGCTCTCAGTAGTAGTACCAGTTCCTAGTAACCAGTTACCAGTAACCAGTGTACCAGTAGATGACTCACTACCAACCGTCTGTGTGAATCATTGACTGTATTCATATTGCTGCTGACCATAGCAGGATTTCAAACACCCTCACCCTGTATGTGGGTCAGTCGAAGATAGGGAGCAGAGAGAGGCAGGTCGGCTGTTGGCGCTTTCCATACTTCCCGTTATATATTATAAGTACTACCAGCCTACGTGAGTATTTTTACCCATCCACGTTATCGAAAACCCACTTGACAGTGATAGTGCTGGTGGTGGTGACTGGGTGGAGGGAGTGGTGATAGTGCTGGTGGTGGTGACTGGGTGGAGGGAGTGGTGATAGTGCTGGTGGTGGTGACTGGGTGGAGGGAGTGGTGATAGCGCAGGTAGGGCTGAGGCTGAAGGATTATCGCAAAGGTATAGAATTTAGACCAGACATAAGATAAGAAAAGCGTCATATTGAGACACAGATGTGAATTGTCAGCTTAACTAAGCAGAATAGAAAGATACTGAGACACAGAGACATAGATATACAGAGACACAGAGATAGATACAGAGACATAGAGATACTATTACGCAGTGTGCTGCAGTAAAAACATTTTATAAAAATGCTCCATAATTCCGGGATTATTCTGAAACCGACGCGTATTGTTCCTGGTGAGTCAGAGTCGCCAGGAGACAGGAGCAGGTGAAGTGTTTGTTTGTAGGGCAGTATAAGAAGGACGGCGGCTGGGAGAAGTCGTCAGGCGAAAGTAGGTGGGGTGTTCTTTTTTGTATGTTTATTCCATATGTTGTTTTATTTGTGTTTAAGTGCTCTCATATAGCCTTTAAGGTGATAAATGTTTATTGTGTTTTTTCTATGTACAAGTAACTTGCACCAAGACAGTGCTTGATGCAGTCTTCTTATTTTTGGAGAATTTTGTGTTTCCCAGGCGGAAGGTTAGAGAGCTGACTAGGTTATCTCTGTACATATTAATTACATAAATAGTATACACAATAATTCTATACAAGTAAACTTAATATAAACTGAGAAAGTCTTCTCTTTAAACAGCATTACTGTTCATTATTACGCAACTCTGCTTGCAAAAATGAAACATGCGCTTTATATAAACAAAGTTCCCGCTTTAATGACATGATTTTTAATTGAGAAACTCTGTAAACAACATTAGCGTCCATTTTCTTACATCTCTGCTTTCAAATATGAAATAAAATACACCAAAAACCTCACCCAGTCACCTACTCACACCACCACATCTTCCTCCCTCTGCTGTGCTTCACCTACTGGACAAAACGCCTCACTGAGGCTCACTATCCTCTCACCTGGCTATTCTGACCAGGAATAATACGCGTCCAGTTGAATAATCCCGAAACTGTGGAGCACTTTTTATAAAATATTTTTAGTGTAGCACACTGCGTAATATTCCCTCCCCTAGACCACCAGTCTCACTCAGCTAGCTGGACCATGTCAGGTGCAGCTAGTCAAGGAAGAAAATGGGAAATTAAT
>NC_069399.1:60956735-60964235 GCF_026875155.1 Cherax quadricarinatus | reverse complement strand
TACCTGGTTCGATATCCTCAGTATTTTATTATCTCCCTTGTTTATGCCCGTCATCCACTTATACACTTCGATGATATCTCCCCTCGTTCTACGTCTCTCCAGAGAGTGGAGATTCAAGGTTCTAATTCTATCTTCATACGGGTGATTCTTTATACAATATATCATTTTAGTCATCCTTCTCTGTATGTTTTCTAACGAATCTATATCCATCCTGTAGTAAGGAGACCAAAACTGAGTGGAATAATCTAAATGAGGCCTCACTAGTGATGTATAGAGCTGTAAAATAAATTTTGGACTTCTGTTGCTTATACTTCTTGAAATAAATCCTAGTAATCTGTTAGCCTTATTGCGCACACTAAGGCACTGCTGTCTTGGCTTTAAATTTCAGCTTACCATGACTCCCAAGTCTTTTTCACATTCTGTATGATCAAGCTCTACTTTACGTAATTTATAACTTCGGGGGTTTATTTCATTCCCAAGGACTATGTCTTTACTCTTCTCCATATTGATCTTCATCTGCCACTTTCAGACCAAAACATTAATTTGTCCAAATCCTCCTGGGGTTCATTGGTATCCTCCCAGAATGAAACATCCGGCATATTTTTTGTATCATCAGCAAATTTGCTCAGGTCCACTTGTAATTCCTTCATCAAAGGTCATTAATGTAAATTATAATAACAATGGGCCTAAAACTGATCCTTGTGGAACGCCATAGTGACCAGCCCCCTTTCAGATTTGACCCCATTCATGGAAACTCCTGCTCTCTATTGGTAAGCCATGCCTCTATCCACGCTAGAACTTTACCTCCAAAACTGGAACTGCCACTTTTCTTAAGAGTCTTTTTGTGAGGTACTCTATCGAAGGTTTAAATGAAATTCAAATAAACAACATCATATTTTTATCACTGTCTGCTGCTTCAAATGTTTTATTGAAGAACGTCAGTAAATTTGTCAGGCAGGAAACGACCTCTCGTGAACCCATGTTGAGATTCATTAATCAAAGGTGACTTCTAAAAGTATCAGCTATAACTGATTCTAATAATTTTCCTACTATAGACGTCAGGTTTATTGGACGGAAAGTTGGTGGAATGGACTTATCCCCTGATTTAAATAAGGAACTACATTAACCATCTTCCACATCTCTGGCACAACACCAGTTTGGATAGACCATTAAACACGCTCGTTTAATGGCTAATTAATTTCCTTTTTTCATTTTTAATAGTCTGGAAAACAATTGTCCGGTACCGGGACTTATTATTTTTCTTTTACATCGTTTGAAAAAACCCAGTCCCCGGACAGTAAATTGTTAATTTGAATTTTTCGGGAACTGAAAATTGTTTTTTCTAAATCTTTTTGACGACTTCTTGTTAAAGACAGCCCAAAAATAATCATTAAATAAACACATTTCCAGTCCGCAATCCGTCAATGTCCATTCCCATTTTCAGGGGGCCCTTTTTTTTTGCCTTCCTCTTTTGATGGCCCCCTATAAATCCCCTTTTTTTTCCTAATATAGATTTAGCCTCTTTTTCATCCTTTTGGAGCGTATTTTTTGACCTAATTTTTCTCAGGGAATAAAATAATCGGCACGTTGTACATTAATAAGAAAAAAATCAAAACGCAGATCTTTCGTATCGAAAATATCATTTAAAAAAAACCCTTAACAGATTGGCCCCAATCGAATTAAACAGGTTTTCCCTAAGCGTTATAATCGGCAGAACGAAAAAACTGGACTTTTTCTATATTAACCCGATTCTGGCACTCCCAGATAATATTAAAAGTAATGGATTTGTGATTACTTGCGCCAAGCTCTTCAGTGATCACCAGATTGTTTACGAGGTTTCTTTATTTGACAAGACTAGGTCGAGTAAATTATTACCCCTGGCAGGCTCGGGTTACACATTGCTTCAGAAAACAATCCTGAACTACTTCCATAAAGTCACTGGACTCCAGATTTACCGTGAAAGAAGTCCAGTCAATTTGACTAAAGTTAAAATCCCCTACTATCACTACGTTATTGTGTCCCAAAGAAGTCTCCCTCTATCGTGATCCAAGCCTGGAGGTCGGTATATTACACCTAGAATTAGTTATTCTTGACCTCCTAGAAATTCTACCCAAACAGATTCTGTTACTAATCTTTCCATTTATATACCTATTTTTATGCAACAATTTATATTTTCTCATACATATAATGCAACTCCACTCCCTTTCCTGTTAAATCTATCTAAATGGAACAGCATTAAACTCTTGAATACGGCACTTGGCAATCATATCTCGACTCTTTAAATTATACCGTGTTTCGGTTATTGCAATGACATCAAAGTTCCCCGCACATGCTACCAGACGTAATTCACTAATTTTATTTCATGCACTTCGACTGTTAACATAAAATACTTTAATATGCTTCTTTCTTCTGCACCTTTTTCCTATTCAGCTTTGCTTTTATGCAGTTTCTGTTATTATCATTACCCTGTGTTATTCGATGACTGTTATTATTAAGATTCGTAATATCAAAGCCTAAGTCAATATTTCCACACTCATCATTTTCCATTCCTAAACCCATACCTCTAACTAATTCTAGTTTAAAGTCCTAACAGCACCCGCAACTGAACTAGCGAGAAAACACACACCTACCCTTGATAAATGAACCCCCATCCCTGACATACATGTATAATTCTACTGTAGAAGTGGTCCCAGTTGTCAATGAATGGTACTGCATTATCCCTACAGTGTTTATCCATCCAACAATTAATATCAATTGCTCTGGACAACCATTCATTTCCAACACCCCTTCTTGGCAAAATGCCACATATAACAGGGCGCCCCTCCCCCTTCTTCCTAATTATGTCTATTGCTCTCATATACCTTCTAACTCAGTCCTCACCTCTACGCTTGCCTAGATCATTGCCTCCAGCACTGAGGCAGATAATATGATTGATCCCATTACCATCAGCCAGCTGATAATATCCTCCATCCTAGCCCCAGGAAAGCAAAAACCCCCTGTCTCCTACTCCTTTTATCCAGGGATATATGAACCATGTTACTGTCAAGGATACATTTTCTCTACTTCTTGTAATGTAACGGCTGAATGGTACGGTATCCATCTGGCATTATGCATGGCAGCAGTTTGCCTCCCAGAAGGCTCGTTGGGCTAAATCAAACACGCTATATGTTATATGTGCACACACGGGTTTAAACACATAGATACAAGGAAGTACAGTACTTGGTATCTATCTTGCCAAATCATTTCGCCTGCGCAATAGGCGTCTTCAGTTGAATACAGGCGAGCACAACACTGAAGAACGTAGAATACGTAATTTTGTGGCGATTATTCCCTCAATTCCCAGTTTATATTTGCCTGTATTCGACTAAAAAAAATTTATGCTGGCAAAACGGTTCTCCAATACTGATACCTGGATGTTGCACATGTATCTTATTCAACAACTTATCGGTATTGAGTGCCATCAGTGATACGAAACACGGAACACAGACAACAATACGGTTTTTTATAATAAGAACATAAGAAAGAAGGAACACTGCAACGGGCCTACTGGCCCATGCGAGGCAGGTCCAAGTCACCTACCGGCTTAAGCCACTGATCCATTCTAGTCAGGTTCAAGTCACAGCCACTTAAGGAAGGAGCATGGCATCAGATCTATTAGCACAAGCTAGTCAGGTCAAAATCACACCCACCCACACCCTTATGCAACATATGGGAATCTTTATTAAGTAAACGTTTCGCCACACAGTGGCTTCCTGAGTCCAATACAAGGCAGAAAGAGTAGGGAGAGGAGGAGTTTGAGGTAATCAGTCCCACAACCTGGAATCGATGTGTTCAGTCCATCACTCTTGTAGAAAGTACAGCACGTGGACGGAGAAGTGGCTTATATACTGTGCTTTCTACAAGTAATGGACAGAACACATCGATTCCAGGCTGAGGGACTGATTACCTCAAATTCCTCCTCTCCTTACCCTTTCTACCTTGTATTGGACTGATGAAGCTACTGAGTGGCGAAACATTTCTTTAACAAAGATTCTCATATGTTGCATAAGTGTCTCAATCTTCAATTTATCGGATTTCAAAACCATTTATCACACCCACGCCCTCTCTTGTATTTATCTAACCTATTTTTAAAACTACACAACGTTTCAGCTTCTATAACGATACTCGGAGTTTGTTCCACTCATCCACAACTCTATTACTGAACCAGGGCTTTCCTATATCTTTTCTGAATCTGAATTTTTCCAACTTGAAACTTATCTATGTATGGAGATAAATGGTAAAATACCGACACGATGGAAAAAATAGACACAAATCCAGTATGATGTGATACTTTATTGACTACGCCACACAATGGACTTTATCTGTTTGTAACTTGTGTGGGCGAAACGTAGTCAATAGAGGATCGCATTATATTGAATTTGTGTCATTTTTTTCCATCTAGGTATCTTACACTAGCGACATTCTCCTTGTGCTATGTAGACTGTATATACATATACTAACCAGAGACAACGGGAGGAGGGAGAGAAATATATTAACCTCTATTGGTAACAATGAACACTTTCGTTATTGATATTTTTTACAACAAACTGCTGCTGCGCAATTGTTTTGATAATCCTTAGAGCTCCTTTGCCAATTTGTTTCACCCTACAGAGTATGCAGACGACATCTACCCTTATGCGACTTTCCAGATGAACAACAGCCAACAGCAACAGCAGACCCAGCGACCCCGCCTGCAGCAACCAACTCCACAGCAACACCACAACCCCTCCCACGGACACTACCAACCATGCCCCTACAAGGAGGTCATGGCCGGTAGAGAGGTGAGTCTTGCTGTCGCGTCTTCGAGGGGACATTAACAGCCCGTTATACCATGTAATGTAATTCCTTATTACAATGGAGCGGAGGAGAGTTTAGAGTCCTGTGTGATAAATGGTTTTGAAAACTAACAACTTGAAGACCGAGACATTATGCAACATATGGGAATGGAAATATAAACACTTAAGCAGTATAATGTGATCCTTTATTGACAACGTTTCGCCCACACAATGGGCTTTATCAAGTCACAAACAGATCTGTTTGTGACGTGATAAAGCCCACTATGTGGGCGAAACCTTGTCAATAGAGGATCACATTATACTGCTTAAGTGTTTATATTTCCATTGTGTCGGTATTTTATACTATTATTTCCAACATATGGGAATCCTGTGCTACTTTGGCTTGTTATCTACGTGTCATGAATCTACTTTGTTATGCGATCTACACCTTATATTGCAATCAACACGGTACCTAACCTAACATAGGTTAAGTTAGGTTAGGTACCGTGTTGATTGCAATATAAGGTGTAGATCGCATTGTAAGTGTAGATATCATTTTCCTTGTAGATAACAAGCCAAAGTGGAAATATAAACACATATGCAGTATAATGTGATCCTTTATTGACAACGTTTCGCCCACACAGTGGGCTTTTTCTAGTCACAAACAGATCTACCTGGGGCGGAAGGTACGCGAGTATTTATAGTCAGGTTCAGAATGCTAAGGTCAGGTGGAGAATGCTGCATCTGATGATGTACCGAGTGGGGTTATAGTCTAAAATCTTGGTTAGCTTGGAAGGGAGATTGGATACGTTTGTGAGCAGACCTTCTGCAGTGTTCTTCCATTCCTATGTTCTTATGTGGGATAGCAATGAAGAAGTTTCTTGGCAAGTGGTTCAGCTATGTTATAGAAGCCACTATTCTGGTTGAAGTTGTCAGATATAGAAATAAGCGATGACTCCAGGATTCTTCAGAGTAGCACCTCTCACGCAGTACACGGTACAGCGGGAGCATCGACACCATGCCCAGCCCTTCTAGGGCAGGGTAGGTGCCTGAGCCAGAGATTTCAGGTCACAAGACTGTCATTCCCATTAGTCCTTTTGGGGTGGGGATGGCAGACCAGAGAGGCCTAGCTTCTCCCTACGAGCCCTGTGAGGGCGGGGAATGTGGCTAGGGCCTGGGGACAGTTGGTCCCGGAGATGAGGGGTATGATCGACACCATGCCCAGCCCTACTAGGGCAGGGTTGGTGCCTGAGCTCGAACTTGTAGCTCACAAGATTAGGGGTACTGTGCCTCCTCCCATGGAAGACTAGGTCTCAGACACTCCCAAACAGGGAGCCAGTGCTGGCACCACTTGGAAAAGGCCCGAGCCAGGAGAATACCGGCGAATCTTTAACAACAATCCAGGATTCTTCATCAGACCTCACTCAATCACGGTGCTGCATTCCTCGTTTGTGACTTAGCTCCAGTGGCTTAGCTCCAGTGGCGTGTGCTTACCTAACACACCACTTACACATCGACGATCTCGCCTCTCTCGAATTACCTTGTGTTGGGAGAGACTTCGCTTAGAGTAGTGCTTGCTGGACCTTCGTCTTCCTCTCCACCATCAGGATTGGTGCGTCGGTGGTTGCCTACCCAAGGGTAGGAAGCCTGTTGCTGCCTGAATTCTCTTCGCCTGTTGACTGCACGCCATACCTGGAGGTTACCTGGAGGTTATTCCGGGGATCAACGCCCCCGCGGCCCGGTCCATGACCAGGCCTCCCGATGGATCAGGGCCTGATCAACTAGGCTGTTACTTCTGGCCGCACGCAGTCCAACGTACGAGCCACAGCCCGGCTGATCCGGCACTGACTTTAGGTATCTGTCCAGCCTCTCTTGAAGGCAGCCAGTGCAGCCAGTCCTCGCCGCCACTCACGATATACAGTGCTCAAATGATAGGATGGATAATGAGAACTTCAAAAAGAGAGATGCCAAGCCCATGATGATCCTTTCAAATCACTTGTTCTCTCTAGCTGAATACTGCTGTACATTAACATCTCCATACAAAGCAGGTGAAATCGCAGATCTAGAGAGTGTACAGAGATCCTTTACTGCACGTATAAGTTCTGTCAAGCACCTTAACTACTGGGAACGCTTGGAAGCACTTGACTTGTACTCGTTGGAACGCAGGAGGAGAGATATAATCATAATCTACACTTGGAAAATCTTGGAAGGAATGGTCCCAAATCTGCACACAGAAATCACTCCCTACGAAAGTAAAAGACTGGGCAGGCGATGCAAAACGCCGCCAATAAAAAGTAGGGGCGCCATAGGTACACTAAGAGAAAACACCATAAGTGTCCGGGGCCCAAAACTGTTCAACAGCCTCCCCATCAAGCATTAGGGGAATTGCCAATAAACCCCTGGCTGCCTTCAAGAGAGAGCTGGACAGATACCTAAAGTCAGTGCCGGATCAGCCGGCTGTGGCTCGTACGTCGGACTGCGTGCGGCCAGCAGTAACAGCCTAGTTGATCAGGCCCTGATCCATCGGGAGGCCTGGTCATGGACCGGCCGCGGGGGCGTTGATCCCCGGAAAACCTCCAGGTAACCTCCAGGGAACCTCCAGGTAAACCCCATCAGCACTTCACCCCTCAGGGCCTGTCCAGCAAGTCTTGTATACTTTTCACATATTTCCCCACGAGACCCCCCT
>NC_069399.1:60885995-60956235 GCF_026875155.1 Cherax quadricarinatus | reverse complement strand
ACAGTGCGGGGGTGGTGACAAGTGGGGAGTGATATAGGGGCTGGGGGTGGGGACGGGGGAGGGTGGTGTAGTGCAGGGTGGGACGGGTGGGGGAGTGGTGACAGTGCTGCTGGTGTGACTGGTGGAGGATGGTGATGACTGGTTAGGGGGAGTGGTGACAGTGCTGGTGGTGGGACAGAGTGAGGAGTGATGAATGCTGGTGGTAGTGACTGGGTGGAGGGATGGTGACAGTGCTGGTGGTGGTGACTGGGTGAGGAGGGGTGATAGCTGATGGGTGACTGGTGAGGGAGTGGACAGTGTGCTGGGGGTGACTGGGTGGGGGGAGCGGTGATAGTGCTGGTGGGTGGTGACTGGTGGGGGAGTGGTGATAGTGCTGGTGTGATGACTGGGTGGAGGGATGGTGAGAGTGCTGGTGTGGTGACTGGTGGAGGGAGTGGTGACAGTGCTGGTGGTGGTGACTGGGTGGAGGGAGTGGTGACAGTGCTGTTGGTGATAACTGGTGGGGGAGTGGTGACAGTGCTGGTGTTGATGACGGGTTGGGGGGAGTGGACAGTGCTGGTGGTGGTGACTGGGTGGAGGGAGTGGTGACAGTGCTGTTGGTGATGACTGGGGGGAGGGAGTGGTGACAGTGCTGGTGGTGATGACTGGTGGAGGGAGTGGTGACAGTGCTGGTGGTGATGACTGGTGGGGGGAAATGGTGACAGTGCGGTGTGGTGACTTTGGAGGGTGGTAAATATGCTGGTGGGGGTGACTGGGTGGAAGGAGTGGTGATAGTGCTGGTGGTGGTGACGGGGTGGAGGGAGTGGTGATCTCAGTATAGTACCAGTTCCTAGTAACCAGTTACCATACATGTACCAGTAGATGACTCACTACCAACTGTCTGTGTGAATCATTGTCTGTATTCAATTGCTGCTGACCATAGCAGGATTTCAAACACCCTCACCCTGTATGTGTGTAAAGTCGAAGATAGGGAGCAGAGAGAGGCAGGTCGGCTGTTGGCGCTTTCCATACTTCCCGTTATATTTTTTAACGTACTACCATACTACACCTACGTGAATATTTTTACCCATCCATGTTATCAAAAACCCACTTGACAAATGGTGGCACCGTGTGGGCGTGGTTTTTAAGGGTTTTTTCAGACTTTTAGAAGACTTTTTGGGTGGGTTGCCGGCGGGTCAAGGTGAACCGTCTCAGCCACCTCCAGCTAGCAGCTTACCCTCACCACACCACCCTGTGTACTCCAGCCTGCAAGCCATTTTGCAGCCACTTTTCAAGCTTCCTGGCTTAGTTCATGTGCTAATTGCTTCAATCTTCGAGGGGTTGACCCGATTTTGCAATTAAGCCAGTCAATAAGCCAGACTGTAGAAGTGAATGCTATCAGCCTGCCTCAGCCTTCATCCGCCTGTCTCCTGTCGTCCACCTGCTCCTTCATGCGTGTGCATCTTTACACATCTTCCAGTCAGCCATTCTCCGGGGTTAAGCCTGTCACCAGCCCAGCTTCCTAACCCAGCTGAGAGAGAGAAGTAAGCCACGCAAGTTCCCTGAAGTATTGTCTCATATATTGTTTGTGCTTGAATGCGGGTAAAAATGGTCTTAAATCATCCATGGGGCATTGTGATTGGTTAACCCACCTTTGTGTGGTGAAAGTGCGTGGCAGTGAGAGCCCACAGGGCCACTTGTTCCACTGCCCCCACCACCACAACCACCACCACCACCCGCCACCTGCTCCAGAAGATCTTATTCGGGACTGTGAAGCCACCAGCACCCATCAGTGACTTTGTCATGAAACCAAGAATTACTGTATCGAACAGCCGAGTTGGCACTCCTAGCAAAGATTTTTACCAGTTAGCAATTCCACAGTCACTAGTGAATGTAGCCTTACAGCTAGTTCCGATGTACCAGGGTTGCACACCCTGATATGGATCGTTCAGTAAAACAACCAGATTGAAATACTTTGGCCTCGTATGGCAACTGATATTTCTGAGTATGTTAAGAAATGTAGTTCTGCTTTGCAACATAAAGGTAATGCTAATGGTCCTAATCCAACCCAAGTGTATCCAACCACTAGCGCCCCGTGGAAAAGTTGCGCTAATTTGTTAACTAATTTCCAATGTTCCCTCCAAGGCAACAAACATCTGTGTGTTATGGTAGACCATTTCACCAATATTGTGAGTTACTCCTATGCAGATAAGACTGCCGAACAGTACTAAAGCTTTTAAAGAATGCATTATCTGCAGCATACCACCCCTAAGTCCCTAGTAACAGATAATGGAGTGAATTCTGTAATTGAGTTTCTTGAAAATTTGTGCACCTTGTACAAGATCTCTAAATCCACCATTGTTCCTCATCACCCCTGCCAGCAAGGGGTTAGTGGAACGTACCAATAAGAAAGTACTTGATGTCTTGAGAGCCACTATCAATCCCAACATGAAACTTGGTGAAGTTATACCTGATGTGAAATTGTGCTATAAATTCTGCTTACAATGTTTCTAATGGGTGGACACTCCACATTATGCATTGTATGGTGTAGTAAAAAGGGTTGCCTTATGAGTTGCTAAAATTCTAATCTGAAACCAAATTACAACCCTGATGATTTCATAGCAACTCGTACCAGCTTAGCTCAAAGTTTTTTTTAGAAGAATCCGTGAAACACTTCAATAAATCAACAGCAAAATTTACAAGAGTCGCAAACACTCGAGCAAAGCCATCCAAAATCAAAGTAGGTTCGAGAGTTATACTGACTAACTTTAACAAAACGTCTGCAATGCCTAAGCTTGATCAAAGTTTGTGGTCCTTATCGAGTAGTTGAACATATCACTGGCAATAAGTGTAAGGTTAGAGAAATTAGTACTGGTCAGTATAAAGAATCGCATTTTGATCATATGAATTAGTATGTGATGATAAGATGCTCCAAACCCCGACTAATGTGACAGACTCTGACAATCCTCCTGATCCTGTACTCTCTACCTCTGATACTCCCGTCAGAAGATCAACCTGAAGTCGTTATTCCCTATGTACATGACAGGTATTGAGAAATCTTCAAATATCATTTTTAACTACCAAATTTAGATTTGCCTCAAATACAGCATGAGTTAGCCAGTGGAACAGTTTGATCCTCCCAAGATGACACCCATTTCTGCATATATCAATCTCACCCTACAGAGTTGGGGGTTTAAAAGTAAAAAACCTTTATAGATGAATAATTACAGTATCAACTTATCAGTATTCAAGAATTTTTTTTTTGTGTTCACGTTCTCTCCGAATTCTGAGAGTTAACAGTCTAGATTTGAGTGCACCAAATCTGCCTTCTGTTAAACACTTCTTTCTTTGCATATATTCCTTCCTCAGAATCCATAGATCACATGAATAAATGATCTATCGATCAAATTTTTTTTATCACTTCTATTGTGTAATCCCCGCTTGAGTTTCATTCGATGAGTTGTGCTATATATACCTTTTATTGCATTAGTTTTTTACAGTTTTAATTTTGTAAGCTTCCATTCCAATATTCTACTTATGTATGTTATAATGTTCAATTGTTGTGTACTTGACATTGTATGAATCAGCCCAAGCCGAAAACCTGCCGTCTCTAGTTTGTAGTACTGTATGTCGGGGCGACATATGTTACGTCCCCCGAGCTCCAGTAGTAGTACCATTCCTAGTAACCAGTTACCAGTAACCAGTGTACCAGTAGATGAATCACAACCAACCGTCTGTGTGAATCATTGACTGTATTCATATTTGCTGCTGACCAAGCAGGATTTTCAAACAAACCCCCACCCTGTATGTGGGTCAGTCGAAGAGAGGGAGCAGAGAGAGGGAGGTCGCTGTTGGCGCTTTCCATACTTCCCGTTTTATATTATAAGTACTACCAGCCTACGTGAGTATTTTTACCCATCCACTTATCGAAAACCCCCTTGACAGTGAAAGTGCTGGTGGTGGTGACGGGTGGAGGAGTGGTGATAGTGCTGTGGTGGTGACTGGTGGAGGGAGTGGTGATAGTGCTGGTGGTGGGGACTGGGTGGAGGAGTGGTGATAGCGCAGGGAGGGCTGAGGCTGAAGGATTATCGCAAGGTATAGAATTTTGACCAGACATAAGATAAGAAAAGCGTCATATTGAGACACAGATGTGAATTGTCACTTAACTAAGCAAATAGAAAGATACTGAACACAGAGACATGATATACAGAGACACAGAGATAGATACAGAGACATAGAGATACTATTTCGCAGTGGGCTGCAGTAAAACATTTTATAAAATTTCTCCATAATTCCGGGATTATTCTGAAACCGACGCGTATTGTTCCTGGTGAGTCAGAGTCGCCAGGAGACAGGAGCAGGTGAAGTGTTTGTTTGTAGGGCAGTATAAGAAGGACGGCGGCTGGGGGAAGCGTCAGGCAAAGTAGGTGGGGTTTCTTTTTGTATGTTTATTCCATATGTTGTTTTTTTTGTGTTTAAGTGCTCTCATATAGCCTTTAAGGTGATAAATGTTTTATTGGTTTTTTTTATGTACAAGTAACTTGCACCAAACAGTGCTTGATGCAGTCTTCTTATTTTTTGGAGAATTTTGTGTTTCCCAGGCGGAAAAGGGTTTGAGAGCTGACTAGGTTATCTCTGTACATATTAATTACATAAATAGTATACACAATAATTCTATACAAGTAAACTTAATATAAACTGAGAAAATCTTCTCTTTAAACAGCATTACTGTTCATTATTACGCAACTCTGCTTGCAAAAATAAACATGCGCTTTATATAAACAAAGTTCCCCCTTTAATGACATGATTTTTAAAGAAAACTCTGTAAACAACATTTGCGTCCCCTTTTCTTCATCTTCTGCTTTCCCAAAAATGAAATAAAATACACCAAAAACCCACCCAGTCACCTACTCACACCACCACATCTTCCTCCCTCTGCTGTCTTCACCTACTGGACAAAACGCCTCACGAGGCTCACTATCCTCTCACCTGGCTATTCTGACCAGGAATATAACGCGTCCAGTTGAATAATCCCGAAACTGTGGAGCACTTTTTATAAAATATTTTTAGTGTAGCACACTGCGTAATATTCCCTCCCTTAGACCACCAGTCTCACTCAGCTAGCTGGACCATGTCAGGTGCAGCTAGTCAAGGAAGAAAATGGGAAATTAATTTTATGTCATGTATAGAAAATGCATCAACTTACCTGTAAAACCCTAGTGTGCAGAGGCCTGTAAGTTTTGGGAGAGTACTCATATGACGCTTTTGCCTGCTGGTAAAAAGACCAGCAGAAAGGGAGGGGGGTGTCATGGAGCCTCCTTGTTTATAAATGTTTATATATTTTGTGTTACTCAGTAGTAGCAGTGTGCTAGTGAATGAGTAAAGGTGTTGTAGTTGTAGATTGTAGGTTGTATATGTTACTTTAATATTAATATATTACATTTTTGTATAGGTGAGCTTGTGAGACCTAATAATATTGACTAATTAACGTTCCACATTTAATGTGAAGCTGCAAGCTGGCCCCAGAGTGGTTTCTTTTCAATGTTAAATAATTTAAATGCCCCTAGTCTTACCAGGTCATTTACCCTTTAGGAGCCAGGACTTTTTATTTATGTTACGCATCCAAATAAAAGCGTAACAATACAGAGACAGATATACAGAGACACAGAGACATAGAGACATAGAAATACAAGAAAAATCATGTACAATAATTGTTCTTCTCTCTCCGTAACTAGATCTCCCTCACTCCTCAATCCCTCTCACTCCTCAGAGCCTGGGAGAGCAGTATGCAAATTTTTTACTCAGCTTGGAGAAGAATTTTAATGCCTGGCCATCTTTCGTAAGGAATGAGAATCAGTTGAAGGAGAACCTGATTATGCAATCAATTCTGCAGGAGATGTAAAATTAATTTGTGATGTAGATGTCTGTATTCATGAGGATTAGTAAGGACACCGGTTTAATACCTCTCTGCTTAATGATCTCTCCTGCCTACCTTGCCCACTACGTCTGTCTCACGCTAGAGTCCTCTTTCTGTTTCACTCACTCGATCTGTCTCTTCTGTAGATCTCCTGTTGTCCGGAAATTCTACATAATATTCCTAGACAGTTTCTACAGCATTAGTCCCTAGATCTTATCCTCTTATGGGGAGTTTACTTTTAGAAAGTGCCAATCCCCTTTGTCTCTTTGTTTCCATAATGAACTTTGCTACGTAGGTAAGCTGAGTAACTTTAAAAATAGGTTAGACAAATACATAAGTAAGTATTAAGTATTATTAAGTATTATTAAGTATTCTTAAGTATGGCTCTGGTGGCCTGGTGGTTAACGCTCTCGCTTCACACGGCGAGGGCCTGGGTTCGATTCCCATCCAGAGTAGAAACATTGGGCGTGTTTCTTTCCACCTGTTGTCTATGTTCCCCATCAGTAAAATGGGTACCTGGGTGTTAGTCGACTGGTGTGGGTCGCATCCTGGGACACTGACCTAATTTGCCCGAGATGCTCAGCATAACAAGTGGCTTTCTATGTAGTAGTATGTCATTGTTGTCAGCTAGGACTGTATACCATGTACATGTACTTGTAGTAAATAAAGATTATTATTATTATTATTTAACCACTACTGGATAAGCCAGTAGGTTAGTGTACCTCAGTTCTTGTGTTCTTGTGACATACTGAAGGGCACTAACATGGTAGAAATTGTGCGCCTAGATATTTTAAGTCGTTATTCACACTTTTACTCCAATAGATATTTGTATTTCGCAAAAAGATCCTCATATTGTCTATACTCACCCAACACGTATATTCTACAGGTCCTTCTCCACACAAATAATTATATAGTTCCCCGCATTATCCAGAGGCATCCATCATGTGATTCTTATATATTAATGAGCCGTAAACTCACCTACAATAGCAACTATTGTGACATAGCTCAGGCAGTTGTCTGACTGAAGAAATGGTGTTATATGCTACTAAAAGTTGGGAACACACTTGGAAAATAAAAGTTGATAATTTCTGCTCTTTGCTGGATTCTCAAGATTACTCTGGCGAGTTGTTGACTATGATAGGAACTACCTCTTGTTTGGGTCTGGGTGATTCTTTCATACTGAGAGCCCATCAGCATTTACCTAGCTTTTATAAAGACGATCTCCTGGAAGACTGTTGTGTGAAGCTATGCCCACCTGTCTTATCATTTATTCCTTACCTTATCGGTGTCTGTTTTTTTCTTCCTTTCTCCATGAAACCTTGCAATTTGGCAGAATATAAGTTGTAAACTGGAATATATTTTTTGTATATATTTATATATATATATATATATATATATATATATATATATATATATATATATATATTATATATGTGTGTGTGTGTGTGTGGTGTGGTGTGTGTGTGTGTGGGGTGTGTGTGTGTGTGTGTGTGTGTGTGTGGTTGTGTGTGTGTGTGTTGTGTATGTGTGTGTATGTGTGTTTGTGTTGTGTGGTGTGTGTGTGTGTGTGTGTGTGTGTGTGTGTGTGTGTGTGTGTGTGTGTGTGTGTGTGTGTGTGTGTGTGTGTGTGTGTGTACTCACCTAGTTGTACTCACCTAGTTGAGGTTGCGGGGGTCGAGTCCGAGCTCCTGGCCCGCCTCTTCACTGATCGCTACTAGGGCACTCTCCCTGAGCCGTGAGCTTTATCATACCTCTGCTTAAAGCTATGTATGGATCCTGCCTCCACTACATCGCTTCCCAAACTATTCCACTTACTGACTACTCTGTGGCTGAAGAAATTACTTCCTAACATCCCTGTGATTCATCTGTGTCTTCAGCTTCCAACTGTGTCCCCTTGTTACTGTGTCCAATCTCTGGAACATCCTGTCTTTGTCCACCTTGTCAATTCCTCTCAGTATTTTGTATGTCGTTATCATGTCCCCCCTATCTCTCCTGTCCTCCAGTGTCGCAGGTTGATTTCCCTTAACCTCCCTCGTAGGACATACCTCTTAGCTCTGGGACTAGTCTTGTTGCAAACCTTTGCACTTTCTCTAGTTTCTTCACGTGCTTGGCTAGTGTGGGTTCCAAACTGGTGCCGCATACTCCAATATGGGCCTAACATACACGGTGTACAGGGTCCTGAATGATTCCTTATTAAGATGTCGGAATGCTGTTCTGAGGTTTGCTAGGCGCCCATATGCTGCAGCAGTTATTTGGTTGATGTGCGCTTCAGGAGATGTGTGTGTGTGTGTGTGTGTGTGTGTGTGTGTGTGTGTGTGTGTGTGTCTGTGTGTGTCTGTGTGTGTGTGTGTGTCATAAGTCTACCATGCTCCTTCCTATCTTACTCCTTTGTCTCTCCCACAGGTCCCTCTCCCCCTGGGCTAGTGATGGACGGCGTGTACCTAACGGACGTTAGGGTCCTCTTGCCGGTTGTGGCTTCCTCTCTCGCCCTCTTGGCCACAGTTATCACCGTCTGCGTCTGCGTCAGGAAGAGTGAGTACTGGATGCCCTTTAGAACAGCTGCTAAATTTTTCCCGAACGGTGATGATTGAAAGGAGAGAGCAGAATGATACAGGATGATTTGAAGTATTATGAAAAGCTTGTCTGACGGGATAAAGTTATGTATATACCGTATATTCGTCTGTGGAAGTTGAGCTCTAACTGTTGTGTTCCACCTAGTTCATCGACTTTCGATAGCGACTTTCTCCCTGCCCTAGTGAATGTTATATATAGCTGAGAAACCTTAATCGGAGTTTCCCTTAAGTCTTATGTATCTCTTCCTAATTAACAAACCCTTAGGTCAGTTTCAGATTTTGGTTTCCCTGCACATCCTCACCTCCTGGTTCCTTTTATATATTAAAGAGCTTGCTGGGATAATATACCCGTGTACCTGTGGCTATATATCATTCACTGGTTTTGATACTGGCAAGGAAATGAAGTGGGAGCAAAACTGGTGGAATATTTTGCTTTAGTGTGATGTTAATGGATGGAATTTTCGGGATGATAAAAGATTGAAATTATAATAATGGTAAGGACATAAGAAAAACACTTTGTTGATGATATCACCAGAAAAGGAAAGTTTTCCAACTAGTTGACATAAGCACATTGAAAGGAATTATCATCACCATAATGATACTTTCCATATACTAATTGTCCTCTTTGCTTCTTTAACTCCATCCACCTCCCTCCATCCCATCTCTCTTCCCCCGGCCCCCGCCACAAACAGAGCCTCCCCCAGCCTCCCCCCAGAGCGGCGGGGACAGCACCGGCACAGCAGTACAGGACAACAAGGAGAACATGAAACAGAGAGAACAATACTATGCCACTGTCCGCAAAACCTCACCTCACCGAGACCCAGCTGCTCTGGAGCGCATCCCAGGTGGGTCGTTAGGAAGGTGGGTCGTTAGGCAGGTGGATCGTTAGGCAGGTGGGTCATTAGGCAGCTGAGTTATTAGGCAGAGGGTTATTATGCAGGTGGGTTATTAGGCAGATGAGTCATTGGGCAGGTGAGTCATTAGACGGTGTGTTATTGAGGTGAGTCACTGGACAGGTAGATCACTGGGCAGCTGGGTCGTGGGTCTAAGAAGACTGTTGAATATATAAGGCTGCAAGGAAATCTTAGGATGGGCAAGTCATGGGTAAGGGAGGACATATAGAGGAAGATCAGGGAAGGCCGGGGAAAGGTAGATCAAGAGGTCAAGGAGAGGAAAATCATGGGCTAGTGCAGGTAAGGAGGTCATAGAGAGGAAGATCATGAACCAGGGCAGGAAAATAATGGAGCACACATATCATACCTCTGGAGTCGGGGAGTATTTTTTCAAAACAGTATAAAAGCACAAAAAATATTTTCGTAAATTAGACTGGTTGCCAACCTTCATGCTGTAACAACCCAGATCTTATCCTGGGAGGCACACTGCCTTCTTAACAACATAAGAATGGAGGAACACTGCAGAAGGCCTACTGGCCCACACAAGACAGGTCCTTATCAAAACAACCACTACCCAAAGCAAAGCAAGAATTTACTCCCATACCCACGACACAAATCACAACCAGCCCCTCCCATTCATATATCTGTCCAGTCTCTTCTTGAAGCTACCCAGGTCCCAGCCTCGCTTACCCTACTAGGAAGACCGTTCCAATCATCCACAACTCTGTTCGAAAACCAGTATTTACCTATGTCCTTTCTAAATCTAAATTTATCTAACTTAAATCCGTTATTTCTGTTTTTTTACCTGGTTCGATATCCTCAGTATTTTATTATCTCCCTTGTTTATGCCCGTCATCCACTTATACACTTCGATGATATCTCCTCTCATTCTACGTCTCTCCAGAGAGTGAAAATTCAAGGTTCTAATTCTATCTTCATACGGGTGATTCTTTATACAATATATCATTTTAGTCATCCTTCTCTGTATGTTTTCTAACGAATCTATATCCATCCTGTAGTAAGGAGACCAAAACTGAGTGGAATAATCTAAATGAGGCCTCACTAGTGATGTATAGAGCTGTAAAATAAATTTTGGACTTCTGTTGCTTATACTTCTTGAAATAAATCCTAGTAATCTGTTAGCCTTATTGCGCACACTAAGGCACTGCTGTCTTGGCTTTAAATTTCAGCTTACCATGACTCCCAAGTCTTTTCCACATTCTGTATGATCAAGCTCTACTTTACGTAATTTATAACTTCGAGGGTTATTTTCATTCCCAAGGACTATGTCTTTACTCTTCTCCATATTGATCTTCATCTGCCACTTTTCAGACCAAAACATTAATTTGTCCAAATCCTCCTGGAGTTCATTGGTATCCTCCTCAGAATGAAACATCCGGCATATTTTTTGTATCATCAGCAAATTTGCTCAGGTCACTTGTAATTCCTTCATCAAGGTCATTAATGTAAATTATGAATAACAATGGGCCTAAAACTGATCCTTGTGGAACGCCACTAGTGACCAGCCCCCTTTCAGATTTGACCCCATTCATGGAAACTCTCTGCTCTCTATTGGTAAGCCATGCCTCTATCCATGCTAGAACTTTACCTCCAATACTGTGAACTGCCACTTTTCTTAAGAGTCTTTTGTGAGGTACTCTATCGAAGGTTTAACTGAAATTCAAATAAACAACATCATATTCTTTATCACTGTCTGCTGCTTCAAATGTTTTATTGAAGAACGTCAGTAAATTTGTCAGGCAGGAACGACCTCTCGTGAACCCATGTTGAGATTCATTAATCAAAGGTGACTTCTAATAGTATCAGCTATAACTGATTCTAATAATTTGCCTACTATAGACGTCAGGTTTATTGGACGGAAAGTTGGTGGAATGGACTTATCCCCTGATTTAAATATAGGAACTACATTAACCATCTTCCACATCTCTGGCACAACACCAGTTTGGATAGACGCATTAAACACGCTCGTTAATGGCTAATTAAGTTCCATTTTGCATTCTTTAAGTAGTCTGGAAAACAACTTGTCCGGTACCGGGGACTTATTATGTTTCAATTTATCTATCTGTTTGATGAAAACCATGTCCCTCGTGACAGTAATATTCGTTAATTTGAATTCTTCAGGAACTGAATAATTGTTAATTTCTAGAATCTTATTGACGACTTCTTGTGTAAAGACAGACCAAAAATAATCATTAAATAGAACACATTTCCAGTCCGCAATCCGTCAACTGTCCATTCCCAATTTTCAGAGGTCCTACTTTTTGCCTCTCCTCTTTTGATGCGCCTATAAATTCCTCTTTTCTCTCCTAATATATGATTTAGCCTCTTGTTCATCCATTTTGGAGCGTATTATTTGACCTAATTTCTCTCAGGGGAATATATATACTCTGAGCACGTTGTACATTAATAAGAAAAAAATCATAAACGCAGATCTCTTCGTAGTCGTAAGTATCATCATCAGTAAAACCATTAACTAGATTGCCCCAATCGAGATTAAACAGGTGTTCCCTAAGTCCGTTATAATCGGCAGAACGAAAAACTGGGACTTTTACTATATTATCCCGATTCTGGCACTCCCAGATAATATTAAAAGTAATGGATTTGTGATTACTTGCGCCAAGCTCTTCAGTGATCACCAGATTGTTTACGAGGGTTTCTTTATTTGACAAGACTAGGTCGAGTAAATTATTACCCCTGGCAGGCTCTGTTACACATTGCTTCAGAAAACAATCCTGAACTACTTCCATAAAGTCACTGGACTCCAGATTACCGGTGAAAGAAGTCCAGTCAATTTGACTAAAGTTAAAATCCCCTACTATCACTACGTTATTGTGTCCCAAAGAAGTCTCCCTCTATCGTGATCCAAGCCTGGAGGTCGGTATATTACACCTAGAATTAGTTATTCTTGACCTCCTAGAAATTCTACCCAAACAGATTCTGTTACTAATCTTTCCATTTATATACCTATTTTTATGCAACAATTTATATTTTCTCATACATATAATGCAACTCCACTCCCTTTCCTGTTAAATCTATCTAAATGGAACAGCTTAAACTCTTGAATACGGCACTTGGCAATCATATCTCGACTCTTTAAATTATACCGTGTTTCGGTTATTGCAATGACATCAAAGTTCCCCGCACATGCTACCAGACGTAATTCACTAATTTTATTTCATGCACTTCGACTGTTAACATAAAATACATTAATATGCTTCTTCTTCTGCACCTTTTTCCTATTCAGCTTTGCTTTTATGCAGTTTCTGTTATTATCATTACCCTGTGTTATTCGATGACTGTTATTATTAAGATTCGTAATATCAAAGCCTAAGTCAATATTTCCACACTCATCATTTTCCATTCCTAAACCCATACCTCTAACTAATTCTAGTTTAAAGTCCTAACAGCACCCGCAACTGAACTAGCGAGAAAACACACACCTACCCTTGATAAATGAACCCCCATCCCTGACATACATGTTAATTCTACTGTAGAAGTGGTCCCAGTTGTCAATGAATGGTACTGCATTATCCCTACAGTGTTTATCCATCCAACAATTAATATCAATTGCTCTGGACAACCATTCATTTCCAACACCCCTTCTTGGCAAAATGCCACATATAACAGGGCGCCCCTCCCCCTTCTTCCTAATTATGTCTATTGCTCTCATATACCTTCTAACTCAGTCCTCACCTCTACGCTTGCCTAGATCATTGCCTCCAGCACTGAGGCAGATAATATGATTGATCCCATTACCATCAAGCCAGCTGATAATATCCTCCATCCTAGCCCCAGGAAAGCAAACCCTCTGTCTCCTACTCCTTTTATCCAGGGATATATGAACCATGTTACTGTCAAGGATACATTTTCTCTACCTTCTTGTAATGTAACGGCTGAATGGTACGGTATCCATCTGGCATTATGCATGGCAGCAGTTTGCCTCCCAGAAGGCTCGTTGGGCTAAATCAACACGCTATATGTTATATGT
The DNA here is from genome assembly GCF_026875155.1 of Cherax quadricarinatus. Classification (NCBI taxonomy): domain Eukaryota; kingdom Metazoa; phylum Arthropoda; class Malacostraca; order Decapoda; family Parastacidae; genus Cherax; species Cherax quadricarinatus. The sequence continues at coordinate 60,942,864 of NC_069399.1, read as the reverse complement.
GCACACACGGGTTTAAACACATAGATACAAGGAAGTACAGTACTTGGGTATCTATCTTGCCAAATCATTTCGCCTGCGCAATAGGCGTCTTCAGTTGAATACAGGCGAGCACAACACTGAAGAACGTAGAATACGTAATTTTGTGGCGATTATTCCCTCAATTCCCAGTTTATATTTGCCTGTATTCGACTAAAAAAAATTTATGCTGGCAAAACGGTTCTCCAATACTGATACCTGGATGTTGCACATGTATCTTATTCAACAACTTATCGGTATTGAGTGCCATCAGTGATACGAAACACGGAACACAGACAACAATACGGATTTTATAATAAGAACATAAGAAAGAAGGAACACTGCAACGGGCCTACTGGCCCATGCGAGGCAGGTCCAAGTCACCTACCGGCTTAAGCCACTGATCCATTCTAGTCAGGTTCAAGTCACAGCCACTTAAGGAAGGAGCATGGCATCAGATCTATTAGCACAAGCTAGTCAGGTTCAACTCACACCCACCCACACCCTTATGCAACATATGGGAATCTTTATTAAGTAAACGTTTCGCCACACAGTGGCTTCCTGAGTCCAATACAAGGCAGAAAGAGTAGGGAGAGGAGGAGTTTGAGGTAATCAGTCCCACAACCTGGAATCGATGTGTTCAGTCCATCACTCTTGTAGAAAGTACAGCACGTGGACGGAGAAGTGGCTTATATACTGTGCTTTCTACAAGTAATGGACTGAACACATCGATTCCAGGCTGAGGGACTGATTACCTCAAATTCCTCCTCTCCTTACCCTTTCTACCTTGTATTGGACTGATGAAGCTACTGAGTGGCGAAACATTTCTTTAACAAAGATTCTCATATGTTGCATAAGTGTCTCAATCTTCAATTTATCGGATTTCAAAACCATTTATCACACCCACGCCCTCTCTTGTATTTATCTAACCTATTTTTAAAACTACACAACGTTTCAGCTTCTATAACGATACTCGGGAGTTTGTTCCACTCATCCACAACTCTATTACTGAACCAGGGCTTTCCTATATCTTTTCTGAATCTGAATTTTTCCAACTTGAAACTTATCTATGTATGGAGATAAATGGTAAAATACCGACACGATGGAAAAAATAGACACAAATCCAGTATGATGTGATACTTTATTGACTACGCCACACAATGGACTTTATCTGTTTGTAACTTGTGTGGGCGAAACGTAGTCAATAGAGGATCGCATTATATTGAATTTGTGTCATTTTTTTCCATCTAGGTATCTTACACTAGCGACATTCTCCTTGTGCTATGTAGACTGTATATACATATACTAACCAGAGACAACGGGAGGAGGGAGAGAAATATATTAACCTCTATTGGTAACAATGAACACTTTCGTTATTGATTTTTTTTTACAACAAACTGCTGCTGCGCAATTGTTTTGATAATCCTTAGAGCTCCTTTGCCAATTTGTTTCACCCTACAGAGTATGCAGACGACATCTACCCTTATGCGACTTTCCAGATGAACAACAGCCAACAGCAACAGCAGACCCAGCGACCCCGCCTGCAGCAACCAACTCCACAGCAACACCACAACCCCTCCCACGGACACTACCAACCATGCCCCTACAAGGAGGTCATGGCCGTAGAGAGGTGAGTCTTGCTGTCGCGTCTTCGAGGGGACATTAACAGCCCCTTATACCATGTAATGTAATTCCTTATTACAATGGAGCGGAGGAGAGTTTAGAGTCCTGTGTGATAAATGGTTTTGAAAACTAACAACTTGAAGACCGAGACATTATGCAACATATGGGAATGGAAATATAAACACTTAAGCAGTATAATGTGATCCTTTATTGACAACGTTTCGCCCACACAAAATGGCTTTATCAAGTCACAAACAGATCTGTTTGTGACGTGATAAAGCCCACTATGTGGGCGAAACCTTGTCAATAGAGGATCACATTATACTGCTTAAGTGTTTATATTTCCATTGTGTCGGTATTTTATACTATTTATTTCCAACATATGGGAATCCTGTGCTACTTTGGCTTGTTATCTACGTGTCATGAATCTACTTTGTTATGCGATCTACACCTTATATTGCAATCAACACGGTACCATAACCTAACAAGGTTAAGTTAGGTTAGGTACCGTGTTGATTGCAATATAAGGTGTAGATCGCATTGTAAGTGTAGATATCATTTTCCTTGTAGATAACAAGCCAAAGTGGAAATATAAACACATATGCAGTATAATGTGATCCTTTATTGACAACGTTTCGCCCACACAGTGGGCTTTTTCTAGTCACAAACAGATCTACCTGGGGCGGAAGGTACGCGAGTATTTATAGTCAGGTTCAGAATGCTAAGGTCAGGTGGAGAATGCTGCATCTGATGATGTACCGAGTGGGGTTATAGTCTAAAATCTTGGTTAGCTTGGAAGGGAGATTGGATACGTTTGTGAGCAGACCTTCTGCAGTGTTCTTCCATTCCTATTTCTTATGTGGGATGCAATGAAGAAGTTTCTTGGCAAGTGGTTCAGCTATGTTATAGAAGCCACTATTCTGGTTGAAGTTGTCAGATATAGAAATAAGCGATGACTCCAGGATTCTTCAGAGTAGCACCTCTCACGCAGTACACGGTACAGCGGGAGCATCGACACCATGCCCAGCCCTTCTAGGGCAGGGTAGGTGCCTGAGCCAGAGATTTCAGGTCACAAGACTGTCATTCCCATTAGTCCTTTTGGGGTGGGGATGGCAGACCAGAGAGGCCTAGCTTCTCCCTACGAGCCCTGTGAGGGCGGGGAATGTGGCTAGGCCTGGGGACAGTTGGTCCCGGAGATGAGGGGTATGATCGACACCATGCCCAGCCCTACTAGGGCAGGGTTGGTGCCTGAGCTCGAACTTGTAGCTCACAAGATGAGGGGGTACTTGTGCCTCCTCCCATGGAAGACTTAGGTCTCAGACACTCCCTAAACAGGGAGCCAGTGCTGGGCCACCACTTGGAAAAGGCCCGAGCCAGGAGAATACCGGCGAATCTTTAACAACAATCCAGGATTCTTCATCAGACCTCACTCAATCACGGTGCTGCATTCCTCGTTTGTGACTTAGCTCCAGTGGCTTAGCTCCAGTGGCGTGTGCTTACCTAACACACCACTTACACATCGACGATCTCGCCTCTCTCGAATTACCTTGTGTTGGGAGAGACTTCGCTTAGAGTAGTGCTTGCTGGACCTTCGTCTTCCTCTCCACCATCAGGATTGGTGCGTCGGTGGTTGCCTACCCAAGGGTAGGAAGCCTGTTGCTGCCTGAATTCTCTTCGCCTGTTGACTGCACGCCATACCTGGAGGTTACCTGGAGGTTATTCCGGGGATCAACGCCCCCGCGGCCCGGTCCATGACCAGGCCTCCCGATGGATCAGGGCCTGATCAACTAGGCTGTTACTTCTGGCCGCACGCAGTCCAACGTACGAGCCACAGCCCGGCTGATCCGGCACTGACTTTAGGTATCTGTCCAGCTCTCTCTTGAAGGCAGCCAGGGCAGCCAGTCTCGCCGCCACTCACGATATACAGTGCTCAAATGATAGGATGGATAATGAGAACTTTCAAAAAGAGAGATGCCAAGCCCATGATGATCCTTTTCAAATCACTTGTTCTCTCTAGGCTGGAATACTGCTGTACATTAACATCTCCATACAAAGCAGGTGAAATCGCAGATCTAGAGAGTGTACAGAGATCCTTTACTGCACGTATAAGTTCTGTCAAGCACCTTAACTACTGGGAACGCTTGGAAGCACTTGACTTGTACTCGTTGGAACGCAGGAGGGAGAGATATATCATAATCTACACTTGGAAAATCTTGGAAGGAATGGTCCCAAATCTGCACACAGAAATCACTCCCTACGAAAGTAAAAGACTGGGCAGGCGATGCAAAACGCCGCCAATAAAAAGTAGGGGCGCCATAGGTACACTAAGAGAAAACACCATAAGTGTCCGGGGCCCAAAACTGTTCAACAGCCTCCCATCAAGCATTAGGGGAATTGCCAATAAACCCCTGGCTGCCTTCAAGAGAGAGCTGGACAGATACCTAAAGTCAGTGCCGGATCAGCCGGGCTGTGGCTCGTACGTCGGACTGCGTGCGGCCAGCAGTAACAGCCTAGTTGATCAGGCCCTGATCCATCGGGAGGCCTGGTCATGGACCGGGCCGCGGGGGCGTTGATCCCCGGAATAACCTCCAGGTAACCTCCAGGTAACCTCCAGGTAACCTCCATCAAGCTACAGTTCACCTCCTCAGTGTCCTGTGCCAGGCAAGTACGTGTGTATACTTACACATACTTGCCTAGCTGAGTACTCTCACTTTTTGGCCGATTGTTACCGCCAATTTCATCTTTTCGTAATTAGACGATGCCTTCGTTGCCTTCCACCTCCCACCCCCCTTCCACTCTCCCTCAACCGCCCACACCTGCCTCTGCTTCTTCTAAATCCAATTTCTTCTCGCTAAACCTCAAATTCTCTAATCCTGATGCCACTATCTGTCCTGAAAATTTATTATATCAGATCACTGGTGCACCTCAACTTAAAGTCTTCAAAACCAACTCAGGCTTCAAACTCCTTCTTGACAAACATTCCTACGAAACGTACACCTCAAGCGATACCAGACAAAGCCTTCTCAACGCAGGCTTCACCATTATTTGGACTCCTGAGCACCCTGACAAAAGCACAGTCATTGCTAAACACGTAGACTACTCTCTCCTGACAGCCTATGACACAGACAAAGAAGACTTAATAAAAGATATCAGTACTAGGAACAAGGTCTCTGTTGACGATATTTACAGACCCGAAAACGCTACCATTCTCAAAATACGCTGTTCTACTCCTGCTGACGCCTCTACACTCTTCATCAAGGAATCTTTGCCAAGAAAGTCTGCTCCAGATGTTCAGCAACTGGCCACTTCTGGAATACTTGCAACCTCCCCCTTAAATGTTCTAACTGTGGCAGGGTCACATACTGCAGTTGCAAATTCCTGCCCTTCTAGAAAGCACATTCTCTCCTCCCTCAGAGCAAGCCAACCTCCCCCCCTCCCCAACCCCTCCCTGCACCTCCCTCCCCTTCCCTGCACCTCCCTCCCCTACCCCCAATGCCTGGGCCACCCCACGCACCTGGTCTACCTCTTCTACTCTACACACATCAAACACCAACACACAGACTACATGCACTTCTCCTTCTACACCTACACCCACACTAGACTACAAAACTAACTGTCAACTCGCCACTGCTGCCCACTCTGCGATGGTAATCTCACAAGCTTACCAATCAACTACTCACATGTTTTTAAACCCTAATCTTGTCTGCTAACAATCTTCCCTCTTTAATTATCCCTCCTTCCTGCTTCCTTCTAAGCCTCCTACAACCTCTCCCTCCTGCCTCTCCCCCCCCCCCCCCCCCACTTCCTACTCCCACCAGTCTCCTCCCCTACCCCTCTTCACTACTTCTACACCCTCCCACCAACACCCCTACTGCTGCTGCATGACCACCCCTCCCCCACTTCCTTACCCACTTCCTCATCCCCTTCCAAAGCTTCCACTTCCTCATCCCTTATCATAGCTTCCACTTCCTCATCCCTTACCATAGCTTCCTCTTCCTCATCCCCTACCAAAGCTTCCACTTCCTCTGCATCCACCTTTGCCCACTCCACCACAACCAAAACTTCATCCAGGTCCAACTCCACCTCCTCCAGACAAAATCCACTCAAACCTAAACCTGCCCCAACATCTGACAAACAGACCAAAGAACATAAAAACAGATCCATCTCTTCCTTCCCCTCCAGGAAACGGGTCCGTAGCACCTACAAACACACATCCACTGATGGCACCACTATGACGGCCTTTAATCCAAAGTCCTCCCCCGACGTTAACTTTGCTATGACGAAACCATTAAATCATGTTTAAGGTGATTCAGTTCAATGTACGTTTTTACTTTACAATTAGGCACCTACTGGCCGAGCTCCTTGAAGCAGAGAGGCCAGATATTGTTTTGCTAAACAGTACCTGGCTCAAAGCCCCTCAAAGTATCCGCCATTATGGTTATACTGCACTACAGTCCCCCTATGATCCCCACGATGGGGTTGCCATCCTTGTCAAATCCAACTTAAAACACGAATTTCTCCCAATCTCTTTTATACAACAACACTGTCTTGCGGTCAGAATACACACCCACCTTGGCCTTTTATCTTTTTCACCACCTATGCTCGCCCAAACACTATTCTCAACATACACGATCTTTCCTTAGTCTTCAACTACACCAACACACCAACATACCTACTAGCTGATATGAATGCCAAACACACCACCTTTCATCACACCAGTAACAACCAACTTGGTCACCAATTACTCAACTTCACAAACCACAAACACCTAGTTCACCTCGGCCCAGACTTCAACCTTCTAACAGTCACACATGGCCAAGGCAAACCCGACATCATTCTGGCAAACCGAGCCAGCTCTCTCTTTCAACACTACATATCATCTGGCCCTATTACAGGTTCTGATCACATTCTCGTCATCTTACACATCTCCAACCCTATCCTCATCCCGGCCACACCTTCCTTCTCCTACAAGAATGCTGACTGGGATGCCTTCAAACAACACATAGATAATACTAACCTCACCTATGACTACAACAGCAAACCCATCTCTGACACTGACACTCAACTTGCTCTCATCCAAGACACCATTACACAAGCAGCCAACACCACAGTACCAAAGAAAACCAACACCACTCGTTATTCTTTCAAACCCTCAATCAGAACAAGAAGACATTATCTGTTACCACAACCGCTTTCTCTACAACATACATAGATTTAATCAAGTCCGATTAGATCTCACTTACCTCAGAAACAACATTCTACACAGTCTAGATCAAGACCACAACAATCACTGGTCACAGCTCATACTACAAGTGGACAAACAGCATATCAAAAACACCAAAGCCTTCTGGAACTTTATCAAAAAAATCAGGGGCACCACTCCCACCAACAAATTCAAACGCATCACCCACAACAACACACACATCTTAGACCCACAGGCTGCTACTAACATCTTCAAACACATCTGGGAGAACATCTTCCACCCTCACCCACCCACCCTAATGCTATTCAACACATTCAGAACATAGAACACTGGAACACTACCACAACACACGAAACAACACCAGACAGCCACATCCATCTGGACTCTCTTACCTCCTCCCAAGAACTTGACACTCCCTTTTCACCAACACAGACGTTAAAACCCCTCCTCAGACATCTTCCTCCCCAAGGCCCCCTGGTGCCTCTGGCCTAAACCATATTATCCTGAAACACCTTCCTGACTTTATCATTACTGCCTCACAAACCTCCTCAATGCCTCCCTTGCCTCTGGATACTTCCCTTCCCTCTTTAAAGCTGCTACTGCTATCCTCCTTCCTAAACCAATAAAGACCACTCTGACCCTAAAAAACTATCGCCGTATCAGCCTCCTCGAAACTTTTGGAAAACTCTTTGAAAAAATCATCAATCATCTCCTTTCGCAGATACCTGGAACACAATTCTCTACTTTTTTGATGGCCATTTGGCTTCAGAACACACAGATCCACACAGGATGCCATTAACATCATTCTCACTACATCCACATAAACACCAAAAAAAAAGAAACAGGACAGCCCGGTTGCAAAAGACGTTGAAAAAGCCTTTGACACTGTCTGCCATGAAGGGGTCAAGTACAAACTCTGCAAATAAATTTAAAAAACCCGCCTCTCATACTCGTAAACTCCTCTGCAACTTCCTAGACGGCCGTACGATGAGAATCAAAATTCCAAGGCTGTTTAACTCTGACTACCCTTTACACTAAATGCCAGAGTACCCCAGGGATCTGTCCTCTCCCCTACCCTCTACATTTTATACGCTAACGACATTCCAACACCTGTATACCACAACTCCATCACACTAGCCTATGCAGACGACATTACACAACTTATCACTCATGCCAATATAGATACACTCACACACAAAACACAAAATGAGGTCGACAGGATAGCCATCTGGGAACAAAAATGGAGGATCAAAACTAATGCAGCTAAATCCAGCATTAAGTTTTTTAACTACAGGAAACGTGATCCTCCATTACCTGTCGAGCTCAGAACAGCTGACACCCGCACTTACGTCCCCATCACACAATTTGTCACTGTCCTTGCGTTAATCGCGTTAATCTTGGCTACCTTCTTCCGTTACACCGACACATTCACTCAAGGCATGCAATAGCTAGTAAGGCCCTTGCGGGCCTCTACGAGCTGAAACATGCCTCTCAATGCACCAAACTACAAACCCCTACAAATCCCTAATACGTCCTCTGATAACTTACTCCCCCTCTAGCCCCCTCTCTTGCAGGAAAAACAAACTTACTTAAACTGCAGCGTGTCCAGAACAAGGGCGCTGCGCTGGGTGCTTGATGTCAGATGAGAGGACTTCGCCACAAGCGAGTCTCCTCCATGCCCAATTAGACATCCCTGTGCTGAATCTGTACTGGAAGACGCTTTAGTGCAGAAAAGACAAACATGAGACAAGACATGACACTGGACCTCTCTCCTTGACGAAGATATTCGCAGACCCACAAACCAAACACAACCTTTTCTACTCCTTGCATGATCCTGCTCCTAACCCTATTTACAAATAACCTTGGATTCGCTGACAGGTACCTTCTATGACAGGTACCATTCTCTGACCCACGTTGGACTTAGCTTTTGGGTTAAGACATGGCCCAGTTCTACACTCCTCTCTAGGGCTAAACGTCGCATGTCCCTTTCTCCCCGCTCACCCCACCGGAGTCCAACGGAGAGCCTGAATTTTTTCTTCTCAATATTTTTCCCACGATCGCCTTCGCTGCTCGGTTAAGCCCTGGCTCTATTTCTAAGACTAAGGACACTCCTCTCCAGCACTATTCTTCGTCTGTCCTGTCTTCCCCACTCATCCCATTTGGGATCTTACCTGAACTTTCGTTCGTTCGTTCACCCCAAATAGATCTGTTTGTGCCTTGAAAAAGCCCACTGTGTGAGCGAAACGTTGTCAATAAAGGATCACATTGTACTGCATATGTGTTTATATTTTCGTTGTGTCGGTATTTTATACCATTTATTTCCAACAAGCCAAAGTAGCACCGGGAATTCTTATTGAAGAAACGTTTCGCTACACAGTGGCTTCGTCAGTCCAATACAAAGTAGAAAGGTGTAAGGAAAGGAGGAGTGTCAGGTAATCAGTCCTTCAGCCTGGAATCGATGTGTTCAGTCCATCACTCATGTAGAAAGTACAGCATAGGGCCAGAGAAGTGGCTTATATACTCTGGTCAGATGAGTGGAAGCAGAAGGAGGCGGGATCACAGTGGTACCATCCACTAGTGTAAGTAGGTCTTCGTCCAATGGTTGGACAAGTGCTGAAGAATTTCTTGTATCAAGATCACATGATGATGCAGTGTCCTGGTTAGCAAGCATCTGAAGCCAACACAGAAATTTCATTCAAGTTGCCTGTAGTCACTTTCGGTACCTGGCCAGGCCTCCTGGTTGCTGGCCAGATCGATCAGGCTGTTGATGCCTGCCGAGTGCCTAGATTTAAACTGAGATGAGCATGTAACAGAATTTCCAAAGAGGCTGTCAATCGGCTTACTAGTGAATGCTGGAGGCTTGACATTCATTCTGCTAAGTGCGACAGTCGCACTACTCTCGCTGCAGGCTGCTTCCTATTTAAGAACATAAGAAAGGAGGAGCACTGCAGCGGGGCTACTGGCCCATGCTAGACAGGTCTTCGTCACTTACTGGCCCAAACTTGTCGGGCGGACTGGATGATGGAGCCTACACCACTGGCGCTGAATGACTCCCTTACTAGTTTAGCACTTCACATAAATAGATTTATTCCCATCTGAGTAGACAGCCGTTCTTTTCCACACAATACTACGGTATATTACACTGTGTATACTACCTTATCACGAGATAGGCACATGGCTTCTGCAGAAAAGGAAGAGGTCACGATGTTCCACGGACATGACAGAGGACTCGGATTTGGAAATGTGGGGCGCAATTCTAGCGAAGTTGCGAAACCACTCCCTGTCATCAGAAGAAGAGTAGGATTCGGCTCACATTGTAACAGATCTGATAGCTCCAACCATACAGCCAGCGAATACGGAAACAGGGGAGGGAATAAACACCACATCCCCCGAGAACAAAGAATGGTGGATCAACGTGGACAACAGCAAGAAGCGCTGTCCACCCAATGAGCAGGAAAACCAGGTCATCCGACCTGGCAGAGTACAGAACCCACTGTGGCGTGGTTACACAGTAATTCGTGATGGGGTTCAAATTGTCTTGCTTCAAGAAACCCTCACTGTTCTAACTATGTGACCAGGACTCCCGGTTTTGCTGGATATTTTCGTCACATGGACGAGGGCGTTCACTGCAGAGGAACAGCTGTATTCACATCAGATTCAGTACCTCACGAGCTTGTAGCCAATCCTTTGGACTGTGGGGAGGTTGTTGAGGTACAGGCCATCCTTGCACACATACCTGGGGCGCCCATTACCATCTATAACATCTACAAGAACCCAATATACACCCTCGACATTGCAGAGCCTCTCACGCTGGCACGCACTAAGTGTATTATTGTGGGTGGAGACTTCAGCACATATCACCCAAATCACTTAGCCACCAACAGCCACGGCTGAGTGGGTGAGGGGAGCTGATGTGTGTGTGGAAGGGTGGGGTTCTGGGCCTAACTGAGGTCTACCCATTTCACCCGGCTAATAAGGCTTCATAAAAACTCATACTGTTGGATCGCAGCTACAGTGCTGTAAGAACTCTTATGTGTGAGTTGTGACTAGTGATATACTTAGTGAAACACTGGGAATAGTTGTTTGTTTGAAGTGGCCCTCACAGGCCTCTTCTACCCCTTGTCAGCTACCCCTCTCGCATTTGAACTCAGCCATACGCCTCTATCAACTTACAGTGTAGAGGCGAATTTTGTTAGTCCGCAGTTACTCTTGTCTCATAATTCCACACAGCTCATCGCCTTTACCAACCCGAGGAATAAAGACGACTCTGCAGTCCTACGTGAGTTGGTAACCCAGGCCTGACTGAAACTCACCCGGCCCGGGCCTTTTCCATGTGGTGACCCTGTCTTGGCTCCTTTTCGTGGGAGTAACTCAGATCAAAGTATGCCATGGAAGGAGGCACAAGTACCTCCCCAACGTTGGGACCAACTGTCCCCAGGCCTAGCCACATTCCCCGCCCACACGTGGCTCATAGGGAGAAGCTAGGCCTCTGTGGTCTGCCATCCCCACCCCAAGGGGGATAATGGGAATGGCAAGTCGTATGAGCTGCAAGCTCGGGCTCAGGCACCTACCCTGCCCTAGAAGGGCTGGGCATGGTGGCGATAGAATGTTACAATATGGTGCAAGGCAGTATAGTTTTGTGCAGAAATATATTCTTCAGTGTAGTATTAAGTTATGTATGAACTTTGGGTATTTAAATTTTGAAATGATAAGATTTAGGTAATTGGGATTTTTTTTGGTAAATTTAATTATTGAGTACTGTATATTTAGTTTAGGGTGAGTAGATGGTTTTTGAGAAGAGTCTTAAATTGATGTCCAGACCGGGTTACTTTAGTATTTACTGGTAATGAGTTCCATAGTTTGTGCTGATTTATTTGTCCACAGTGTGAAAATTCGTCTGTCATTCCAATACACGTGTGCCAGAAGTATTAAGTGTTACAGGTTTGGAGTAACTATTTGCACTGCACGAGTATTGCAGTGTTTAGTAACTCTCCAGAGAACTCTGGTCCAGTGAATGACCGTGAAAGAGGCGCTATACCACTTGCTTGACACTCACCCATATTGTCTCTGTAAAGAGTGGTGAATGTGCCTTCCTCAACTGTATTCTCAACTGTATCCTGTATCCTCAACTCATTGCCTTTATAGTATGGAATAAACGCGGATTTCGCTGATCCAGGAAAGTGTGCGAGCATCAGTGCCAACTTAGGCCTAACATGGCTGAGGAATGTACGAGGAGGGTAGGTAGCCAGCTGCAACAGTGCAATGGTATTAACTCTATTAAGATGGAGTAAGTGTTCCTGCCTTCACAGATGGCTAACCTATTGTTTTTTTACTCCTCGAATCGTTGAGGTGGTGTGAAAAACATTAAAGCCTAGGCTAGCTCATTCTACAGGCAACACCTAGCAATCTCCCCGCCGCCGCCATCCCCCCCAAGTGCCTCCAACCCCCCCCCCCCTCTCCTGCTCTTCCTTGGACAACTCAAATGCAGCTCTCTGCTTTCTCTCATCTCCCTGCCACAATTTAATACATAACATTTGTGTGCTAAGCCTGTTGATGCTACTAGGAGCATCAGAACTGGGGAAGCCAAGTTTTACCTACGATTTCTGGCACCTAGCTTTAAAAGACCTAGTTGTAGTGGCGGCGACAGATGGCGCTGACGTTGGTCGACCTCCTGGAGTAAACAACAGCTGATCCTCTACCCACGCCTATTATTCATGGACAAGAAAGCTACTCATCGGTGTTCCTCAGACATTGAAGAGACGTAATGATGCCATCATCGTTATTATGACTTACATATACGTTATGTTAGTCTTAGCAGAAGTGCATTCTAAATGATAGTGTGTGGTGTGTGCACTTGCCATCTCACACTAAGTAATTAGTTTATAACGATACAGGTGTACCTGATTACAGTTGTCATACATGGTAACGTGTGTGAGTGAGTTTGTTCGGGTACTGGTTCATCTACGTACAGCTGCACCAACACCCATACATGCATACAATCCTGTGTCACAAACCTTCTGGAGTTTTCTGACAAGGTAACAAAAGTAAGAAACGAGTTAGAGGGGTGGGTTGATTGTATTTTCCTGGACTGCAGGAAGGCCTTCGAAACAGTTTCTCACAGGAGATTAATGCAGAAGCTGGAGGATCAGGCACGTATAACAGGAAGGGCACTGCAATGGATCAGAGAATAACTGACAGGGAGGCAACAACGGGTCATGGTACGTGATGAGGTATCACAGTGGGTGCCTGTGACGAGCGGGGTCCCACAGGGGTCAGTCCTAGGACCAGTGCTATTTGTGATATATGTGAATGACATGGTGGGAGGGATAGACTCTGAAGTATCCCTGTTCGCAGATGATGTGAAGTTGATGAGAAGGATTAAATCAGATGAGGACCAGGCAGGACTACACAGAAACCTGGATAGGCTGGACACGTGGTCCAGCAACTGGCTTCTCGATTTCAACCCTGCCAAATGCAAAATCATGAAGATTGGGGAAGGGGGAAAAAGACCGCAGACAGAGTATAGGCTAGGTGGACAAAGGCTGCAAACTTCACTCAAGGAGAAAGATCTTGGGGTGACCATAACACCGAGCACGTCTCCGGAGGCACACATTAACCAGATAACTGTTGCAGCATATGGGCGCCTAGCAAACCTAAGAATGGCGTTCCGATACCTTAGTAAGGAATCACCTTAGTAAGGAATCGTTCAAGACACTACACTGTGTATGTCAGGCCCATACCGGAGTATGCAGCACCAGTTTGGAACGCACACCTGGTCAAGCACGCCAAGAAATTAGAGAAAGTACAAAGGTTTGCAACAAGGCTGGTTCCGGAGCTCAGGGAAATGTCCTACAAAGAAAGGTTGAGGGAAATTGGACTGACGACACTGGAGGACAGGAGGGTCAGGGAAGTCATGATAACAATATACAAAATAATACGTGGAATAAACAAAGTGGACAGAGACAGGATGTTCCAGAGAGGGAACACAGAAACAAGGGGTCACAATTGGAAATTGAAGACTCAAATTATTGCCAGTTGGGTAGGCCCTGTGCCCCTCCCCCGAAATATCTGGGTAACTGCCCTACGTTTCCTATCATCGACGTGTACTTACCACCTCAACGTAGGAGTTACAAATGCCAGCACTATGGCCATGTTGCAGTAGACTGTAGAATACTATATTCTTGGTGTGGTAAATGTACTGAGAAACGTCCCACTAGACTAGAGAATGCACAGTAGGACTTGACAACCAAAAATTTAAGTGTATTAACTGTAAAGAAGTTGGGATTACAGTTTACCATAAGGACTGCAGTCGAAACCCAAACAACCTTCGATGTAACCCTGATAACAGTCCTTTAATGGCAACTGAGGATGAAGCTATCCAGCCTACCACAGCCAGCCCTGTGACTCCACCTCTGCAAAGTGTGGAAGAGCCCAACCTCCCTATAAAAGAATTCTGGTGATACCAGAATGCAGTCACACACAGCAGTTGTGGAGGAGCTAGCCATCCCTACTAGCACATGTGGAACTACTGATCTGTCACTACTCATGCCTGTGCTTACACCAGAATATGTGGCTGAGCATGCCAGTACACACCTACAATAGTCAGATGGACACCACACATGTGACCCCACTGGAAACTTGAGATGAGTTCGTTACACAGGAACTACCTACAATGAATGACGAATCAGTCATGCCAGAGGCACCATCAGAGAACAATAGTATAACCTTGGTACCTGTTAATGTGATAGGTGTTAAAAAAAAAGAACTAACTCAGAAGCACCTTTCTTTGGAGAGGCGTTGGATTCGCCTGACCTTTTTACAATTATAACAAACTTGCACAAAAAATGAGCATCTTCAACAGATGATGATAAATTTTATGAATGTAGGTAGTCAGGAGTACAAAGATGATGTCAAAAGTGCAGCAATTTCCATTCAATTTCAAACAATTTGTGAGGAAGAATCCAATGACTCTTGGCTTCAAACATTGCCTAGGAACTGGCTGGCAAAATGCCGGGAAATGCTTAGAGAAAAAGGTCCTGAGAATAAAACTGTACAAACTATACTATTTGCTCTTAAGTGTTGCACAATGTAGCCAAAGCATAATAGCCTTACCATCTTATGAGCAAGAGATTTCAATAACTTGCTATAATGGATAGATTAGAAATATTTTCATGGAACATTGCTTCCATCAGGAAGCGGTTGCCTGACTAACATCATAATAGCGCAACCAAGAATATTAATGTCATCTGTTTGCAGGAATGTAGACTGCAAGATGGAGCACCTCCACCAAAGTTGCCCGGATATGAAGCTTATAACTTAATGTCACCAACTGTTGTGTGATGTATGTCAGAAAGAACTTGCCACATTCACTCCTTGCTCTGCAGACTTGAGCAAACATGCAGTATCATGGTGTCAAAGTAAAGGTGGGCAATTTCTCCATAAAAATTTTTAATCTTTATGCCCCAACGAACCAGCTTCGACCTGATACTTTACCAGATAACATCAACAGCGAACTTACCTTCTTTCTTGGAGACTTTAATGCCAGACATAAGAATATTGCTGGGTCTATAACAAACACCGGTGGAACTAACGAGCATGATAATGTTCGAATTGTGGGCACTATTGAGCGTACTCACATATATGGTGGCATACTAGATCTGTGTCTTGGATTTAATATATTATATACGATTCATGACTCTGTCATAGTTGATGATCTTTTATCTGATCACTTCCCAAGACTCACAACTGTCAATCTTGATCATATCTCCAACAGTCAAGGAGATAAATACAGGACAAAATTTATTCTCAACCCAGAACACATAGATGACTTTATTAACCACTTGGATCAATGGTATAAGAATTAGGAGCCCATTGGCAAACAAAAATTCAATGATGATCTAGTTGCCACTGAGAATGTACTCACAAATCAAGTGGGCAAGAAAAAAAAAATCTTCCACAATAAATGACAATAAAAACCAATGTATATACTAAATGATTCACAGCTACGTAATCTAACACATGCAGCTAGGAGGACTGGTAAAGCATACCACGAATGTAGTACCCCAGACCTGCTCAGAACGTTCCAAGCTGCACTAACAAATGCAAGGAATAGAAAACAAAACCTTACGCAACAGGAATGGGAACAATTTGTTAGTGGGTTAAATAGGTCTACCCCTTTAAGTTTGGCTTGGAAAGGTATAAATAAAATAACCAGGAAAAAGACTGGTAATGTTATACCTTTGAAGATATACCTTTGAAGAGTTTCGAGAGTTTATCTACTCTCTAAGCCCGGCCATGGGCCAGGCTCATCCCTTTCCTCTTGAGAAAGCAAATGACCTCATAAACAACTGATATAAAACATCCAGGCATGAAAATCTCCCATCTCATTTTAGAAAAAAACTTAGAGAGTGTTTCTGAAGAAAGGTTGAAATTGATTAATTTTATGAGCCAAAATACTGATGAGAGCGATTGTCTCTTCACCGAGTATGAATTATTTAACGCATTAACTAAAGGTCGATCAACCGCTCCTGGAGAGGATGGTATAACCTATGATATCCGCAGAACACTAAGGCACGTACCTGATAACACTTTATTATAACTGTATAATCTCAGTTATTTTGAGGGTGTTCTTCCTACTTCCTGGACCAATAATCTAATTGTGCCTATCTCTAAACCCCAACAGCCTGATACATTTAGACCGATCTCCTTAACTACTTGACTTTGTAAAACTTTTGAAATAATGATACTTAACAGACTGTATTACAGAATCAGACACCAACTTTCTCCTTAACTCTGTGGGTTCATGAAAGGTAAAAGTGTGTAGAACTGTATTTCCACCTTTCTCACTGCACACACCTCTACTAGTTTTACCACTTTTCTTGATCTAAAATCTGCATTTGATATTGAAAACAGAACCGTTATACTACACGAACTAGCCAAAATGAATACTGGTGGTAGCTTACTCTGATGGATAACACTGTAACAAAATTTCACTTTTGTCGTGTTCCTGGGAAATAAGCATCATTTCCCCCCCCCCCCCCCCCAAAAAAAAAAAAAAGTTAAAAAAAAGCATATTTTATTCCCAGAACTTTGCTTTTGTGGTCAGGACACTTCTGGAAAACTTTCAAGAAGGATTGATGTGAAACTATTATGTTCTAGGGTTTTGGTTGAAAATATAAAAACAGGGGCTCACAAACCAGCATTCAGTTCAGCTCTGGATACCTGAGAAGACACATCAGAAGTGAAATGGCATCAAGAGGCTACAGTCATTCTCCAGATGCATTCTGTTACATATGTGGTCGATTCATTAAGACAAAACAAAGAAGTTCTCTGTAAAGCATCTAAAAAATGTGTGAAGCTTACAAAGTATATTTTGTCACGACAGTTGTGGACCAAGACAAGACCTGGGCGCCTCATGTTGCTTGTGAACATTGTAAGAAAACATTGGAAGGTAAGAAAGTCATTAGTTATATGAAAGGTAAAATCTTGAATAGGAACATTTTTTAAATGAAATGTATGTAAGAGAAACTAATTCTTTTGTTCTTTTACAGGATGATATAGAGGAGAAAAAAGAGCCATGAAGTTTGGTGTTCCTAGAATATGGTGTGAACCCACTGATCACTCAACCAACTGTTACTTCTGCCTGGTGGATCCTTCCAAACACCGAACTGGAAAAAATACACCTGCTATTTCTTATCCAGACCTTCCCTCTTCTGCTGCCCCAGTACCACACAGTGCTGATCTTCCTGTACCTACACCCCCAGAAAGAAGTCAACCATCGGAAGAGGAAAGCATCAATTCAGAAAATGAAGAGCACAGTGAACAAGACTATGATCTCACAGATGCAGCTGTTGGGAGGAATCCTTACTACCCAAACCAAAAAGACCTCAATGACCTTATCAGAGATCTTGACAAAGTCAAATGCTGAGCTTTTGATTTCAAGGCTCTGTGAACATTGGTGGATGAAAGTGTGCAAGTGACAAACCAAAGAAAACGGTACCAACATTTCTCAAGCTTCTTCATTAATGAAGAGAGGTTGTGCTACTGTAATGATGTATCAGGCCTGATTAATGCAATTGGAAATGCATGCAATCCAGATTATTGGAGACTTTTCATTGACAGCTGTACTTCTGCACAATGGGAACAAGTGGCCAGGTTTAGGCTTGGTTAAAAGTACTTCTGGCAGTTTGGGAGATACACAGATGATGATCAAACCAAATGCAAATTATTTGGTCAGGCATATGGTCACTGTCTTGAACACTATGTGCTTAATTGTCCAATTGTTGAGGAATATAGAGATACACAGTATAATAATCTATGTGACATGTCAAAATATCTTATTAATAAAAGTAAGATACCAGATATACTAAGCTCAAGCGCTGCCGTCCATAGGATGGATATCGGGTGTACAATAAACTAGCCACTTCGGTGGCAAAATCTATTCTAATCAGCTACCACTGCAGCTGACAGACACATAGCAATGCTCCTGCACGATATTCTAGAAGTATGCTAAACAACTGAGACCCTACTCACCTGTTGGGCGGCCACCTAGACCTTACCTTCGGGTCAGTGATCACCTTGGCAGTGATCACCACCTTCAACATCAACAGGCTCCCCACGATTGTGATGCCTTCTAGATGGGACGTAAAGAGAGCCAACTGCAAGGCGTTCCAGGATTACCTTGATGACTGGTGGGTCACATACACTCTGTCCGAAGACTCTTGATACAACTGAGCAAGAACTAACCACTGTATTCATCCAGACAGCAAAGTGGGCAATTCCAAAGAAGTCTGCAGGACACATTCACAAAAGATACTGGTGGTTGCTGGTGGTTGTACAACGACGAGGTGCCGGAGCAGAACCACCTCATCAACTCTTTTAGGAAGCTATACAAGCCAACCCCACAGCAGAGGATGCCCACAGAGTCTCCCTCAAAGTAAAAACCAGGAAATTGCTGGAGTGGTGTTCAACATTCGGGCATCACACCACCGTATCTGGCATATGGGGAAAGCTTAACATTGTAACTGGCAAAAGCAAGCCGAGATCATCAGCACACGCGAACTTAGCCCAGGAAATCGAGAAACTGGTGGAGCTCTTCACCTCCAGGGGAGCCTCCACTCAGCTCCCACAGGATATCCGGGATATACAGATGGATCTTCTGCCACAGTGCCAGTTAACTATACAAGCTGCATGTGAGTCTGAAGATGTGACGGATGAAGACCTCACGGACTTGGAACTCCGATGTGCCATTAAGAACACAGGTGAAACTGCCCTTGGCATCGATGGGGTCACGTACTCCATGATTGCACAGGCTTGCCAGAGTAGAAGGGTGGCCGGAAGGCCATATTAGGCATCATAAACAAGTCATGAAGGGCTGGAACACTCCCAGCAGCTTGGAAGAAGGCCACTATTGTACCAATCCCAAAGCCCAAGGGCCAGGGTAGTATTAAACCTATATCGCTGACCAGCTGTTTAGCAAAGACTGCTGAGAGGATGGTGCAAAACTGCCTCCTATGGAAACTTGGACCGCCTCATCAACACATATTTGGCTTCACCAAAGAAGTGGATAAGGCAGAGTGCATAACCATCCTACTAAGCCAGATTCCTGATAGTAACAACAAACCTAGTATTGTCATCTACCTCAACCTCGAGAAGGCATATGAGTTAGCTGGCCCCACAACAATTCTAACAATACTAGCTCGCAAGGGGATCAAAGGACGCATGCCTCCTGGCCTGAATAGAGTCTTACTTCAGGGACAGGCAGGCCTGTGTCAGCTTCCAGGGACACTAGTTTTCTTCAAAACACTGGAAAACGGCACACCACAAGGAGTTGTGCTCAGTCCCATCCTGTTTAACATCCTTGCAGGAACTTGTGAGCCTTTCCCTTTCATAGTGGTACACAGCTCCTCAGCTATGCTGATGATCTTGCACTCCTAGTCAATGAGAAAGGCAATTTGGAGCGACAGGTCCAGAGAGCTTTGGACCTAATAACGCTGTCTTGCAAAGAAATAGGCTTCAAGATCTCGGCCGAGAAATCTCTTTTAATGATGTTCAAGGGGCCAGATCCTGTGAATAGATTACGTATTCAGGATAGAGAACTTGAGTGGACAGGCTTCTACCTAAACTTGCGAATGTACATTGATCGAACCATTCTCACTTGAAAAAGTTGTCCAAGATGTTTTCTTTGTTGTGTAGGCGAAACATTCTGGATTAAAGATGCCTAACTGTTGCTTATGTGTCTTACTTACCAACCTGTCGGTATGGTATACCATTTTGATATTCATTCTGTCAGACACTGCAGCACATGGCATCTTGGTACAGAATAGATAACACTTTGAACGTGACCTCTCGATGATTACATTCTTCTACTACTCTACACCTCTCCTTCCGACAGTATATAAGTCTCCACACTGTCGCTTGATCATCACCTTATTTCAGACGATGGAACAGAACTCTTCTCCAGGCTCAGGGACTGACAACCTCAAATCTACGTCTTCAAGATGATTACATCATCTTCACATCTCTACTGTTCCTTCCTACTTTCTGTACTAGACTGTAGAAGCCTAATGTTTAGGCGAAACATTTCGGAATATAGATACCTAACTGTTGTTTATAAGAGCATAAGAAAGGAGGTACTCTGCAGTAGGCCTGTTCGCCCATACTGGACAGGTCATTCACAAATCCAGCCCACTAACAGAATATTAGCCCAACCCACTTTAGTTCTACCCTAACAATATGCTCTGATAAATCCACTAACTCATGTGGAAGTCCCACTTAAATCCAACCCCTCTCACTCATGTATTCAACCTAAATTTGAAACTACGCAAGGTTTTTAGCTTCAATAACCCTACTAGGCAGACTGTTCAATTCATCAACTACCTTATTTCCAAACCAATGCTTTCCTATATCCTATATTCTTTCTAATTTTAAACTTATCAAATTTGAATCCATTATTGTGAGTTTTCTCTTGGAGAGATATCCTCAAAACCTTATTTATATCCCCTTTGTTAATATCCATCTTCCACTTATATATTTCGATCATGTCTTCCCTCATCCTTCGTCTTACAAGTGAATGTAATTTAAGGGACATCAATCTTTTTTCATAAGGAAGATTTCTAATGCTCTGAATTAGTTTTGTCATTTTTCGCTGAATGTTTTCTAAAGAATTTATATCCATTCTGTAATATGGAAACCAGAACTGAGTTGTGTAATGTTAGGTTAGTAAGTAATTATTAAAAATAGAACACATTTCATTCTCCTTGTCAGTAAGATGACCAGAATTATTTTTAAGGGGACCTATCTTTAGTCTAACTTTTGTTCTACAAACCTGGGAAAAACCTTTTGGGTTAGCTCTCGAATCCCTAGCAGCTTTAATTTCGTAGTCCCGTTTAGCTTTTCTTATCCTGTTTCTAACGTTCCTCTTAATGTCAATATATTGATTCATAAGATGACCTTCACCTTTTATGATATGCCTATAAATTCTTTTCTTTTGCCCTAAAATATATTTGAGCCTATTATTCATCCAGTTAGGGTCATTTCTGTTCGATCTGATTTCTTTATAAGGAATAAATGTACTTTGGGCAGCATGTATAATGTTCAGAAAGCTCTCATATTGATAGATCTCTTCGTTACCCCAGTCCACAGATGATAGTTGTTCTTTAAGCTCATTGTAATCTGCTAAGCGAAAATCTGGAACCGTTACTGAGTTATCCCTACTATCATACTTACATTCAAGGCTTAAGGTAATTGATTTGTGGTCGCTTGCGCCAAGTTCCTCTGAAATTTCTAAATTATTAACAAGTGATTTCTTGCTTGCCATAACCAACTCATGCAGGTTACTTCCTCTTGTGGGTTCTGTAACAAGCTGCTTTAAAAAAAAAATCCTGAACTACTTCTAAGAAGTCGTTAGACTAAATTCCCAGTCAAGGAATTCCAATCAATCTGACTAAAGTTAAAGTCCACTAGAATTACAACGTTATCGTGCCTTGTGACTCTAACAATTTCCTCCCACAGTAGTCGTCCTTGGTCTCTATTCAAGTTTGGGGGACGGTACAACGCGCCAAAAATAATTTTTTCGTGCCCCTCTGAAAATTCTACCCAAACAGACTCGGTATGTGTTTCAGACTTTATACCCGTTTTTATGCAACATTTTAAATGAGCTCGGACATAGAGTGCCACCCCATCCCCCTTTCCGATACTTCTGCCTACTTGGAACAATTTAAAACCCTGAATGTGACATTCAGCAGGCATGTCCCAATTTTTTATACTAAACCACATTTCAGTTATGCCAAAAACATCAGTGTTTTTAGAAAATCTCGCTTCTCTTTTCTCTTTCTGCTAATTTGTTCCTCCACTATACCTGTTACTGTCCTTGTCACCTAGTGCCACTGGCTTCCCAATATTCTCCAATAACTCTACCTCATTCTGCCTGTAACTGGTTTCCCTAAAACTCACACTGTCACTACACTGAGAATTCACTGATTTTCCACAAAAACACATTCCATTATTTATTTCTAGTTTAAAGACCTAAGAGCTCCCTCTACTGCGTTGGCCAGTGCTCCCACCCCAAACCTAGATAAGTGAACCCCATCCCTGCCATACATGTCATTTCTGCCATAGAAGAGATCCCAGTTGTCTGTGAATTTTACTGCATTTTCCTTACAGTGTTTGTCCAGCCAGCAATTGACACCAATTGCCCTGGACAACCATTCATTTCCATCTCCTCTCCTGGGCAAAATGCCACATATCACAGGGTTCCCACCTTTCTTCCTAATTATCTCTATTGTTCTCCTATACCTGCTAATCAGGTTTTCACTCCTACATCTGCCTACATCGTTACCTCCCGCACTGAGACAGATAATAGGATTGCTCCCATTACCTTTCATGATATCGTCTAGATGGCTAACAATATCCCTCATCCCAGCCCCAGTAAAGGATACCCTCTGCCTCCTCTTCCTATCCCTAAGACAAAATGCCTTATCCATAAACTTAACCTGTCTGTCCCCGACTAAAACAATGTTCTTACCTTCACCGGCAGAGATCGTCGTGATGTTCTTGATGGTCTTCGCTGGGATGGCCTTCACTGGAATGGTCTTCACTGGGGTTTCAAGGGATGTCGACTCACCCTTGTTTGCTAATGCTTCCTTGGTGCTCATTGTGACGTTCCCACTAAACAACCCACATTCGTCGGGTAGCGCCGAAATGGGTTCAGAGTTTCCACAGTAGTCTTCTGGCTCTTCATTGTTACTGTCACTCATCATTCTTGATCTTCAGCTACGTTCCTTGTTGCCCAGTCACTGACCAGGTTCCCCTCTTGACCTGAGGACTCACAACAGGATGAAACTACTAATCCTTTTGTTTTCCTCTGTCAATCGCTATATCTTGAGCTTAGCTACCCTAAGCTCCTCTTTAAGCTGCTGGTAAAGTTGTTCTATTAATAGACGATATCTTGGTTCAGATTCACTGACAACGACATCTTGGTTACCAGTATGTCGTAATTGTATACCATTCTGATATTTGCATTTATCTACATTGAACTGTATCTGAACTGCAGTGTTCCTCCATTCCTATGTTCTTATGTTACTACTTTTCTGACCACGAACTGAGTTTGTCTAAATCCTCCTGAAGTTCCACGACATCTATGTCTGAATCGATTATCCTACCTATCTTCGTGTCATCAGTGAATTTGATCATTTTACTAGTAATTCCCTCATCAAGGTTGTTTATATATATTATAAACAACAATGGGCCCGAAACTGATCCCTGTGGAACGCCACTTATTACAGATCCCCACTTAGATTTAACCTCATTTATACACACTCCCTGCTTCCTATTGGTGAGCCATGACTCGATCCATGATAGCACGTTTTCCCCAATGCCATGAGCTGCCACTTTCTTTAACAGTCTCTGGTGTGGTACTCTATCAAAAGCCTTACTAAAATCCAAATAAACAATATCGAATTCTTATCGTGACCAACGCCTCAAAAGCTTTACTTAAGAAAGTAAATTAGTTAGGCAGGAATGGCCCCTTGTGAGTCTATGTTGAGTATCATTAATCAAATTATGTTTATCAAGATGGCTTCTTATGCTATCAGCTATAATTGACTAATAATTTGCCTACAATTGATGTTAGGCTTATTGGGCGGTAATTTGATGGTAACGATTTGTCCCTTTCTTTAAAAACAAGAATTACATTGACCATCTTCCACATATCAGACACTACACCTGTTTGAAGAGATATATTAAAAATATTAGTCAATGGTTCACAGAGTTCCATTTTGCATTCCTTAAGAACCCTTTGGGAAAAGCTCACCAGGGCCCGGCGATTTATTTTGTTTCAGTCTACTTGTTTCAAAGCCATATCGCTAGTGACTGTTATATTACATAATTTATCTTTTTCAGGCCCACTATAAAAAATAATTACTGGGATATTGTTAGTGTCTTCTTGTGTGAAAACCGAGAGAAAATAATTATTAAAAATAGAGCACATTTCATTCTCCTTGTCAGTAAGATGCCCAGAGTTATTTTTAAGGGGACCAATCTTTTCTCTAACTTTTATTCTATAAACCTGGAAAAAAACTTTTGAGTTAGTTTTCGAATCCATAGATACCAAGTGTTGCACATGTGTCTAATTTACCTAGTTTACGATCACAGCATTTCCCGCTTTCCCGCTGTCAGAGTTAAGGGAGACATCAGCGTAGTCTATGCGTTATTACATTTGACCTACAAGTCCTGTATATACGTCTTCCAGAGCTCCTGCTGGTGTTTAAAGCTGTTACCCGTCAGGGTGGCAGGAAATGTCCTAACATCTCTTGTGAGTCATGGAAACTAAAACCTTGAGTAACTTTAAAAATAGGTTAGTCAAGTACATGAGTGGGTGTGGGTGGGTGTGAGTTAGACATGCCTAGCATAGGCTATTGGTCCTACAGCAGTACTCATTCGTTAAGTGGGTGTGATTTGGACCTGCTTAACATGGGCCAGTAGGCCTGCTGCAACACTCCTTCTTATGTTCTTGTGACTTATACATTCTGGTAAATCTCTTGAGATAAAAATGTTTTGATCACCATGCAGCAGCCTCAGTCCGGTCATAACAATGATGAATATAGAAACACTTATGCAACATATGCGAATCTATATTAAGGAAACGTTTCGCCACACAGTGGCTTCATCTGTTCAATGCAATGCAGAAAGGTGTAAGGAGAGGAGGAGTTTTAGGTAATCAGTCCATCAGCCTGGAATCGATGTATTCAGTCCATCACTCTTGTATAAAGTACAGCATATGGCCGGAGAAGTGGCTCATATATTGTAGTCAGGTGAGTGGAAGCAGGAAGAGGCGGGATCACAGTGGAACCATCCACTAGTGTAAGTAGGTCTTCGTCCAATGGTTGGACAAGTATGAAATGGGTCAGTAGGCCTGTTGCAGTGTTCCTTCTTTTTTACCTTCTGATGAAAGAATTCCTGAAGAATTCCTGATGAAGCCACAGTGTGGCAAAACGTTTCCTCAATAAAGATTCCCATATGATGCATAAGTGTCTCAGTCTTCAACTTGTCAGTTTTCAAAACCATTCAGTATTAGGCATACCTAATTCTTTCCTCATGCTAAGTATATTAGTGGTTGCAGGACACCCAAGAAAAATTATTAGGTGTGTGCTTTGTGTCTCTTTCAGGTCATTCAATGTTTTTGCTGCTTGGCAGAACTAAGCCTAGTACTTCGAGAGGGTCTTTATTTACTTCATTAACATATTTTTTCCATAGATATTATATCTTTCGACAACGTTTCAGTTCATCCTGGATTATAAAGTTACAATTTGATAATGGTCCAAGAGGTACCGAAACGTCGTCTTAAGTCTCCTCATCAACATGTGGGTCTTTTTGTGTATGGTGAAATTTCCTTGTAGGTGTATTTTTTCTTTCCCAGCGCTTGTCAAGCACTGGGGAGACCTACTGCCGTGTCGGAAGTGGAGATGGTAGCGGCAATGGTGGTGGCGGAGGGGTCGGCGGCGGCGGCGGCGGCGGAGGAGGAGGAGGAGGCAAAGGTGGTAGCGTTTTAGGTGTCCGTGGACGGCACCCGACGCCAGGGCCGCGCTCGGTCAAATCGGAGAGTGAGGAGTACGACACATTCGGCTCCGACTCCGACACTGACCCACCGGCCTCGTCCCGGACGGAGTCGTCGAACCAGCTGGACCAGGACAGGTCAGGGCCGATGAGAGCTGTGCATCATAGTAAGTCCCACCCACAACACGCCCATTTGTTGCACTCTGCCCATCCCCTTCCTCACCCATACCCACAACATGCCTTTCTGTCCACTCTGCTTACCCACAGTCCCCACCACTGCCCATTTGATATACTCCTCCCATCCTCACTCTTGCCCATAACACGTCCATTTGTCGCAGTCTGCCTACTGTTTCATAACTGCCCACAATACGCACATTTAACACACACAATGCTGAATCACCTTCGCCCCACACCACCACCCTCAACACGCCCATATCAAATTTAAATCCACTTGCAGACAACAGCAACTCGAGCTGCAGCACTGTCTTTCAGGCTGTGGTACAGATAAGTCACTTATAAACGAGTGATTCAACAAAGCTTTAATCTTCAAGCATTTAGGCACACAAGTCATTACACTAAAGTAGCTGCTACCAGTGTTCATTTCATTCGTGTTGATTCGCCGGTACTTCCGGCCCGGGTCTTCTCCAGATGGTGACCCGGCAGTGGCCACCCGGGTGGAGGGCGACGTTCATCTTCTTTCTTCTTTCTTCTTTCTTGGCCCTCCGGTTGGAGGATGTCTTCTTCTTCTATCTACACTGACTTCCCAGGAGGGAAGTGTCTTCTTGCTTCAGAAGCGCAGGCGGCCAGAGGCAGCAAATACAGGGTCGATTGGAGCCACACCCCAGCTTTAGCAGGCATCAGGTCCTGGGGAAACTTGTGTTCACGGTGATTGGTTGTTGATGGATGCCTTAGAGGAAGGCACCACGAAGCATACCTTCCTCACGAGACCTATTCTGGAGAGTCCTGAACTTCTTCCTTGAGGTGTAGTCGACTTCCATAAGGGTTTGGTGCTTGCTGAGCAGTCTGTGCACGTCTTCGGTGTTGTATGAACAAGTCGGTTCGCAGGTAAACTTGACTGTTCCGTCCTGGAGGCGCTGGGAGACTTCTGAAGTGTACATTTTGTCGTTATACTAGTTAGTAGTGTAAAGGTAGACACCACGCAAGTGGCTGAGTCCTTGTGTTGGTGCAGTAGTGGCAGTGGCATGGTGTGATGTATCCCCAGGTTACTGTGTTTTAGCTTTCTTGGCTGGTGGCTGAGCTGGTCGCGGCATGGTTTCTGATTGGTCAGTTGTGCTAGTAGTGGGAGCAGGCGGTGGTGAACTCTTATTGGTGGGGTTTGCCGACGACTCAGTGGCCTCTGATTGGTCCATCTCTGTGTTGAGTGGAAGTTGTGACAACGGTGGAGCACCGGTGATGCTGGTAACATTTGCAGTAGATTTTAGGATCTCAGTGGAAGGTGGAGATGCCGGGAATGTAAAACCAGGCATATTTGAAGAGTTCATTGATGGTGGTGTTGAAGGAACCAGGCTCAGCTACATTCTGTACATGAGCATACATAATGCAATAAAGAATCTTGCTTGAAGCTTGGCGATAGCAGAATATGTGGTTACTTGTGGGTTGGGCTTCTTTTGTTGTTGTTGTTGTTGTTGTTTCTTGATTATGTCTCTTCTGGTAGGGCACCTGGCAGCAAGAGTATGGTGGTCATTCTTGCAGTTCAAGCATTTAGGTGGTGAAGCAGTAGTGCAATTCTTGAAGTCATGACCCTCACGGCCACAGGTGGAGCAGAACTTCTTGTTCTTGGTAGGACAATCATTTGTGGTGTGTAAGTATGAGTAACAATTATAGCATGTAGATTTTTTGGGATTTTCTGCTTCAATGAAGGCGGGTTGATGGGAAAATAGTGAATGCCAGGCCCCACGAGAGCTCTGACTCCCATGTGACGTCATAAAGGTGACCTTCACAGGGGATGAAGCATTGGGTTTTTTGGTAATAAGTAAACCCTTGGCCCAAGGGTTCTGTGTTTCATAGAGCTTGATTTCTTCAGTGGCCGGCAGTGACGAGGTTGTCGAGCCCATGCAAAAAACGAGTCCATAAAACTAAATGAGATTAAAAGGGGTTGTTGGGGGAGATTGCGGGATGTCATCGATGTACCTTATGACACACTCCATGATGATGTCGCGAATCTCGGCCCCCAAGCCTCCATGGGGGGATTCGCTAGGCTGCTTGACGGGGGGACCCCAGGCCATACTCCTCTGCCCCTTTGTACAGTTTTTTAAAGGGAACATGGTGCATACAAGTGTTATTTCTCCTTCAGTAACCAAAGGAAAAAACATAGACAGACGTGCCCAAGACCCCGTCTTC
Organism: Cherax quadricarinatus; assembly: GCF_026875155.1. Taxonomy (NCBI): domain Eukaryota; kingdom Metazoa; phylum Arthropoda; class Malacostraca; order Decapoda; family Parastacidae; genus Cherax; species Cherax quadricarinatus. The sequence goes on along the minus strand of NC_069399.1, from coordinate 60,914,609 downwards.
CAGTCCGAGCGAGTAAATTCATGGGGTGCTTGAAGCCGATGGGTGTGCATCATCCCTGCTGGAGTATCCACAATGTTTTATGGTGAGCATCCTCAGCTCGCCCACATGCTTGATTTGCCCGGCTCAAAGGCGAATCAAGCTACGAGCCTTCTCTAGTCCGGGGTTATTATTAACCTTTAGTGATAGCTACCTTAGTAAAACACATGTGTGATTTACCCAAGTGATTAAAATACAGGGGCCTTGTTGAGTAAATTTGATTTTTCCCATTCACTTCATTTTACAAGACATAAAAACAGTCCTTACCTCGACGTTCACTTCCACAAAAATTTTACTAGCAGCCCCCCTTCAGTTTTATGCGTTCCCAAACCCAAAAATTTATTTAAATTTTCGGGTCACACCGCCCCTGACCTGCCCGGTAGGTTGGAATTTCACGAATCTTTCTTCCATGCTTCCCCGACTAGCTTACTTTTGTTCTCTCTTTAGCTGTTAAAATCTTTTATTTTTGTCCAACTTGGATTTCAAGCGCAAGTTCTCTCCTGTTAGATTTTTTTCAGATTTTTTATAGTCCCTTTAATTATCCCGGTTTCCTTTGTATTTCGACCCTTTGCCAGAAACAGAAATTGGGTGCATTCGCCTCTTGAGAAAAGGGTTTTTTGGGGCCCGACTTCATGGGACTGAAATAAAACCCTGGTGGGCAAATTGGGGAGCCCCTGCAGGGCGGTAGGTGATTTTTGGCTGCCAAAAATGAGTTTTTCAGAGCAAGTTCTAGCTGCCCAGACAATTTTGTTCCAATAGGAAATTAGTTTAAACAAAAAATTTCCCAAATGGCAACAATAGATTAAAACATCTCATTGGCAAAAAAGGGGAGGCATATTAGGCATATAAAAAGGGGGGTTTGGGCAGTTAAGAAATCAATATTTAAATTTAAAAGGGGAGAAATAAAGAAAGGAATAAAAAAAAGAAAAAAAGGGATATAGGCTAAGGTCGCAAGGGATTCAAAGATAACTCAAAAGGGTTTTTTTTCAGTTTACAGAAGTAAGATGGGGACAGGAAGGGGCCAAAATTAAAGAGTAACTCAGGTCAGATCATGACAGTGAAAAGGATATGTGGAATTTCTCAATCCCTATTCCTCCAGTTTTCACCCAGGAAAATACTAGCGTATTCCTGAAATAATAGATTATGTGAACGGGGGATAAAAACTATGTATGTTGCGGTAAATAGGACATGGTCCTCGACAAATAGAGAAACAAAAACCTAACAAACCCCCAGGTCCCTGATACTTGCTTGCAAGGGTGTTAAGAATGAAAAGAGGAATTAGCATACCTTTGGCTATCTTTTTAACATACCTACAAATGGATAGTCCCTGATAAGGGAAAAGGCAAATGTAATAACTATTTAAAAGGGCGGGTGACAGGTCCTTGGTTTTCGAACTTAGACCAAAAGCCTACCTCCTTAGGGAAAATTTTTGGAAAATAATTCCCGAAGAAATTTTGTACCATTTTGACGGGCACAGTTTGATTAATAAATTCAACACAGTTTTACAAAGGGGGGCTTTCCTGTCCTCGAATTTACAATTTTTTTTCACTAAGGTGTTTGAGGGGTAGATCATGGGAATGATATGATATTGTGTATTGGACTTCAGCAAGGCTTTCAATAGAGTTCCACACCCGAGGATATTGAGGAAATTTAAGGCACACGGAATAGGGGGAGAATTTTTTTCTGGGGAGAGTATGGCTGACAAAGGAAAACAGCGAGTTTGCATAAAAGGGGAGAAATCAGAAAAGGGGGACGTCACAACGGTGTTCCTCGGGGTCAGTGTTGGGCCCGTTGTTGTTCCAATTTACATAAACGACATAGTGGGGAATAAATAGCGACATAAGCAAAATTTTTGATGACACCAAAAAAAGGCCATCCCAAATTTTTCAATGAGGACACTAGAGCTCCCAGGAGTTTGAATAGACTGATGCAATGGTCGGGGAGAAGTGGCGTGCAGTTTAAAATTAAAATGCAAAGTTCTAAAATTTTGGGCAGTTAAAAAACCCTGCCACTATAAAATAAATAATGTAGATCTTAAATATGATTTCGAAAAGGGTTTATGAGTTCTGGGTTTTCAGTAAACTAAAACCAAGCAACAGTGCATTAGTGTTCGCAATAAAGTAACAGAATTTCTTGGTTAATATCTAGAAGTATAAATAATAGAAGTCCTCGGGTTTTTCTTTACTCTATATATCCTTGGTTAGGCCTATTTGCAGCGCTCAGTTCTGGTCACCGTTTACAGAATGGATATAAATGCTCGGAAAAGTACAGAGGGAATGACAAAGATGATCCCATGTATCAGAAATCTTGTGATGAATGGTTTGAAAAAAACCCACAAGTTGAAGATTGAGAGATTAGAAATATGGGAACTTTATTCAGGGAAAGTTTTTTCCACACAGTGGCTTAAAACGCCGTTTCAAAGTAGAAAGGGGTAAGGAAGGGGGTTTGAGGTAATCAGTCCTCAGCTGGAGTGTGTGTTCGTCCATCAATTCTAAAGTTGATGGGTGAAACATCGCTCCAGGCGAGGGACTATTCCTCAAACTCCTCCTCTCCTTTTCGCCTTTCACTTTGTTCGGACTGTGAAGCCACGGTTTTTGGGGAAACGTTCCCGAATAAAATTCCCATATGTTGCATAAGTGTCTCAAACTTCAATCAAATCTTCCCTATGAGGATGACTGAGGGGTCTGAATTGCACTCTTCGAAAGGCGTAGAATTAGGGGGGATATGATCGAGGTGTAAAAAATGGAAAACAGGAATAAATAAAGGGGATATAAATACTGTGAAAAATTTCCAGCCAAGACATGCTCGCAGCAATGGTTTCAAATTGGAAAAATTAGATTCGGAAGGTATAGAAAGCATTTTTTGGTAATAGATTGTGGAGGTGGAACAAAACTCCCGAGTACAGTTATTGGGCTAAAAAAGTTGTGTAGTTTTTAAAAAAAGGTTAGATAAATTTTTCATGAGTGGGGGTGGGGGGGTGTGAGTTGGACCTGATAGCTTGTGCTGTGGGTCTGGTGCAGTCTCCATCCTTTATGGAGGGGACCAGATGGGTTTTGGGCATTGTGCAAACCGGGGGGGGAACATGGACCTGCTCCGCATGAGTCAGTAGGCCTGTTGCAGTGTTCTTTCTTTCTTTTGTTCTTATGTTCTTATACCGCGTATCATCCTTGATATCCATCTCTGGATTTTTTTTTTTAGCGCCTTTACATTCAATCTGAAATATGGAGACCAGAACTAAGCAGAATATTCTAAAAGATGCCTAACCAGAGGCGTGAAGTTAAAATATAACACACCTATTGCTTACACTCCCATGAACCCCACTCTCTCTCACCACCACCCACAGTGACCAACCCCACACTCTCACCACCACCCACAGTGACCAACCCCACTCTCTCACCACCACCCACAGTGACCAACCAACCCCACACTCTCACCACCACCCACAGTGACCAACCCCACACTCTCACCACCACCCACAGTGACCAACCCCACACTCTCACCACCACCCACAGTGACCAAACCAACCCCACACTCTCCACCACACCCACAGTGACCAACCAACCCACACTCTCACCACCACCCACAGTGACCGACCAACCCACACTCCCACCACCAACCCCTCTCTCACCACCACCCACAGTGACCAACCAACCCACACTCTCACACCACCCACAGTGACCAACCAACCCCACACTCTCACCCCACCCACAGTGACCAACCAACCCCACACTCTCACCACACCCACAGTGACCAAACCAACCCCACACTCTCACCACACCCACAGTGACCAACCAACCCCACACTCTCACCACCACCCACAGTGACCAACCAACCCCACACTCTCACCACCACCCACAGTGACCAACCAACCCACACTCTCACCACCACCCACATGTGACCAACCAACTCCACACTCTCACCACCACCCACAGTGACCAACCAACCCACACTCTCACCACCACCCACAGTGACCAACCAACCCCACACTCCTCACCACCACCCACAGTGACCAACCAACCCCACCTCTCACCCCACCACAGTGACCAACCAAACCCCACACTCTCACACACACCCACAGTGAGACCGCCAACCCACACTCTCCACCACCAACCCCTCTCTCTCTCACCACCACCCACAGTGACCAACCAACCCCACACTCACCACCACCCACAGTGACCAACCAACCCCACACTCTCACCACCACCCACAGTGACCAACCCAACCCCACTCATCTCACCACCACCCACAGTGCAACCAACCCCACACTCTCACACCACCCACAGTGACCGACCAACCCACACTTTCCCACCACCAACCCACACTTCTTACCACCACCCACAGTGACTGACCAACCCCACACTCTCTCACCACCACCCACAGTCACTGACCAACCCACACTCTCTCACCACCAACCCCACTCTCTCACCACCATCCACAGTGACTGACCAACCCCACCTCTCTTACCACCACCACACAGTGACCGACCAACCCACACCTCTTCAACACCACCCCCCAGTGACTGACCAACCCCCCACACTCTTCACCACCCCCACGTGACTGACCAACCCCACACTCTCTCACCACCAACACAGTGACCGACCAACCCCACACTCTCTCACCCACGACACACAGTGACCGACCAACCCCACACTCTCTCACCACCCACAGTGACCGACCAATCCACACACTCTCAACCACACCCACAGTCACCGACCAACCCCACACTCTCTCACCACCACCCACAGCGAGACCATTTATTTCACTCCGAGTACCACCACCCACTTACCACCGCCCACAACACGCCGATTTATTACTCCCCCCGTCCCCACCTTCCTCAACCCCCATACTACCACCTGCTGCCTTTCCTGCTGTTTTTATGTCTTTATCTATCCTAGGGCCACAAATTAAATAATATTGTCTATTATTATTATTATTATTATTATTATTATTATTATTATTATTATTTTAAATAGTTGGTATACCTGGAGCATACCTGGAGACGGTTTCGGGAGTCAACGTCCCCGCAACTCGGTCTGAGACCAGGTCTCGTGGTGAATCAGGGTTTGATCAACCAGGCTGTTATTGCTAGTGTCTTTATTAACGTATCAGTTCTTCAACAGAAGTATATTAAAATATTAATATCACTGGCATCTCTGCCTGGGCCATGACACTATCGTTGGAGTGTCAGGTGGAATCAGACAGACTTTCATGATCTTCACAAAGCATGTGTAAAAAAATAATCACTGGCTAAGCATGTGTTACACAACGATTCCTGTAAATCACTCGTGACAAGTAGCACAGACCAGTGTGAAGAACACACACACACGTGCACGTATGACGATCCTTCATAAGGAGACTTCTGGCTCACTAGTCGCTCCTACAAATGCAAATTTCTATTGAAAGAATCTTCTGGTGAACGACTATTAGTATATATATATATATTATATATATATATATATATATATTATATATATATATATATATATATTATATATATATATTATATATATATATATACAAAAATACAATATGGAGTAGAACAACATAGAAAACATCTCAGAGCTCCATCACGAATACTTCGTCCAGCTTCCCGGCGGTGGGCCGTGTGTCTAGAATGCTTCAGGCATTTCCTCCCTGGATGGCAACACTGAGTCTCTGAAAGAGGAAGCTGGCTGCTCTGTGATCTTTGGTTTTTGTGATGAGTTTTTCATCCAGCTCTTGGAAGAACTTTAGAGCACACTTGCACCATGCTCCAAGGGTCTCAAACCCCACTGGGATGAAGTTATAGCAAGGGGCAGGCCTTCATATTTGTGGGTCTTCTGGGTCTCCCTGTAGCTGGTGGTTTCACTCCATTCATTACAGAGCTATGTATTTTACCTTGGTCTGAGGACATACGGAGGTGTGGGAGCTTTCAAACTAATTTCATTCTCATCCCTGGTTTGGTGTACTAGCCTCATGAGCAGCATTTATATATTATAGTAATCATGAACGAGAGGTGTTGATTAATAACAACACTGCGCTAGCCAAGGATCCGAACCCATGCTGCTAGTGTATATAATGTACAAATGCTGTTCTTAGGCTAGTACACCAAACAGGGATGAGAATGAAATTAGCTTGAAAGCTCGCACACCTCGTATGTCCTTGGGCCAAGGTAAAACACACAGCTCTGTGCTAAGGCGTCATGTGGTTCTCGCTCAAAATAAGGGTCAAATATTATTATATTATATATATATATTATATATATATTTTATATATATATTTTATATATATTTAATATATATATTATATATATATATATTTATATATTATATATATATATATATATATATATTTTTATATTATTTTATTTATATATAATATATAATATTTTATATTTTATATTTATATATAATATATATATATAATTATATATATATATTTATTATATATTATATATATTATATTTTATATATATATTCTATATATTATTATTTAAAATTTATATATATATATTATTATATTATATTATATATATATATTCTATATTATATTATTTATATATATATATATTTATATTATATATATATATTATATATATATATTATATATATATTATATATATTTTTATATTATATATATATTATATATATATATATATATATTATATATTTTGATATTATTTTTATATTATATATATATATATATATATTTTATTTTATATTTAAAGAAATCACGTAACAAATGTTTTTGAATCATTAACTAACTGGGGCTTAGCCAAGACTCGATCCTGCGTTCGCATGCCCGGCAGTGTGAGGACTGAACAAAGTACACATCACTCTCCACTTGACCAGCAATCCTTAATACCAAGCATTCAACAGTACTGAGCATGTTTTCCCTGATGCAAGGGCATTCGTGGTCATAGAGCCTCAGAGACTAATTTCAACTCCATCCTGTTTGATGTATCAGCCTTCACGAGCAGTCTATATATTAAAGAAATCATGATACAAGTGATTTTGAATCATTAACCGAACTCCGGCTTGGCAAGGACTTGATCCCGCATTCCCATGCCTGGCCCTGTGAGAACTGAACAAAGTACGCATCACTCTCTCCACTTGGTGTTTAAGGATTGCTGGTCAAGTGGAGAGAATAATGTATACTTTGTTCAGTTCTCACAGGGCCGGGCATGGGAATGCAGGATCGAGTCCTGGCCAAGCCGCAGTTCTGTTAAAGATTCAAAATCACTTGTTTTGTGATTTCATTAATATATAGATTGCTCGTGAAGGTTGGTACATCAAACAGGATAAGGATGAAATTAGTCTCTGAGTCTTCACGACCACGGATGTCCTTTCATTAGGGAAAGCATGCTCTGTACTGCTGATCGCCTGGTGTTCAAAGATTGCTGGTCAAGTGGAGAGAGTGATGCATACTTTGTTAAGTTCTCACAGGGCCGGACGTGGGAACGCAGGATCAAGTCCTGGCCAAGCCGCAGTTCTGTTAGTGATATATATTTATATATATAATATATATTTATATATATATATATATATATATATATATATATATATATATATATATATTATATATATATACATAATATATATTGTATATATATATATATTATATATATATATATAATATATATATATATATATATATTATATATTATAATATATATATCGAAAATCTTTGAGGTATTCCCGTCCCATTTGATTAATAGATTTACTTGATTAAAAGCGCATTTACCTTTCCATTTAATATATAATTTTCTTCTTTCATCTTCGTACATTCATTTTAAGTTTGCTCTGTAGGTTCGGTACTTAAATTTTATAACCAAGTTGCGATACTGATCTTAATTACCAGTCTTTCTTAACCACGTGTTGTGTCACCAAGACGTGAAGGAGCTTCACATTTACTCTGATCTTCCTTTATTTCTCTCTCTTTTTTTTTTTTTAATAACGCACAACCTTCGATATAACAGCAGCCATTATGTTTTTGACATGTATCACAGTCTGATATATTAACAATCCCTCTTACCTTTACCTTTGATATACCTAACCGTTGATGAGTTCCGAGAACTGTTCTACTTCCGGAGCCCAGCCATGGGCCAGACTCTTTTTATGCTTGCCTGGTCAACCAGGCTGTTGCTGGTGGTGGCCAGCTACCCCACATATCCATCACAGCCTGGTTGATCTGGCACCTGATAAAGACGCTTGTCCAGCCTTGCATTCCAAGCTATTTCAGCTTATCACAGGTTAACATTTTCATCCCTTTCCCTTCCCTTCATCTTTATCTTATCTTGACCTTCCCTTCTTTATCATCTCTTGCCCTTCCCTTCTTTTTTATCCAAAATTACCCAGTTTATCCGTTCCCACTGTTGCACTATTTTTACTTTGTAATCATTTAACTCTGCATAATTCTTACTTGGCACTGTTCTTACTCGGCAATATTCTTACTTGGCACTGTTCTTACTTGGCACTGTTCTTACTTGGCACTGTTCTTACTTGGCACTGTTCTCACTGTTGGCACTAGCATGAAGCCTTTATGATCTGTGTGTTTTACAGTTAAATATGAAATGTTTTGAAGCTCAAAATGTTGATGTTATTTTTGTGGGTTTTATCTAACTTTCCGAAGTCTGCTTTGAATGTAAATAAATTAATTACTACCTTACTGTATGTTTGACCCATCTGCGTACATATGTACATTTACTTACATATACAGAAGCACACACACACACACACACACACACACACACACACACACACACACACACACACACACACACACACACATATATATATTCTTTCTTTCTTCTTTCAACATACCAGCCGTATCCCACTGAGGCGGGGTGGCCCAAAAGAAAAAACTGAAGTTTCTCCTTTTAAATTTAGTAATATATACAGGAGAAGGGGTTACTAGCCCCTTGCTCCCGGCATTTTAGTCGCCTCTTACGACATGCATGGCTTACAGAGGAAGAATTCTGTTCCACTTCCCCATGGAGATAAGAGGAAATAAACAAGAACAAGAATTAGAAAGAAAATAGAAGAAAACCCAGAGGGGTGTGTATATACATGCTTGTACATGTATGTTTAGTGTGACCTAAGTGTAAGTAGAAGTAGCAAGACTTACCTGTAATCTTGCATATTTATGAGACAGACAAAAGACACCAGCCAATCCTACCATCATGTAAAACAATTACAGGCTTTCGTTTTACACTCACTTGCAGGACGGTAGTACCTCCCTGGGCGGTTGCTGTCTACCAACCTACTACTAGGACATATATTATATATATATATATATTATATATAAATAGGTTGGTAGACAGCAACCGCCCAGGGAGGTACTACCGTCCTGCCAAGTGAGTGTAAAACTGAAGCCTGTAATTGTTTTACATGATGGTAGGATTGCTGGTGTCTTTTTTTTCTGTCTCATACACATGCAATATTTCAGATACGTCTTGCTACTTCTACTTACACTTAGGTTACACTACACATACGTGTACAAGCATATATATACACACCCCTCTGGATTTTCTGCTATTTTCTTTCTAGTTCTTGTTCTTGTTTATTTTCTCTTATCTCCACGGGGAAGTAGAACAGAATTCTTCCTCCGTAAGCCATGCGTGTTGTAAGAGGCGACCAAAATGCCGGGAGCAAGGGGCTAGTAACCCCTTCTCCTGTATAAATTACTAAATTTGAAAAGAGAAACTTTTGTTTTTCTTTTTGGGCCACCCTGCCTCGGTGTGATACGGCTGGTTTGTTGAAAGAAAAAGATATATATATATATATTATATATATATATATATATATATTTATATATATATTTATATTATATATATATATATATATATATATCAAACAACAACACTGCGACTAGCCGAGGACTTGAACCCATGTCGTTTTGGCCCGCCTCATGGTTAGCGAAAAATCACATGACCTTCTAACCCACAGGACCACCAAATCCTTCAAGAATCAAGCACTCAGCAGAGCTAGGTGTTTTACCTTGATCCGAGGACATACGGTGGTGTGGGTGCCTCTGAGCTAATCTCATTGTACTCCCCGTTTGGTGTACTAGACTTAAGAGCAGTATATATGTTATTGTAACCACAGACGAGTGGCATTTAATCAATAACAACACTGCAACTAGCTGAGGATTCGAACCCGTGTAGTTTTGGCCCTCCTCATGGTGAGCGAAAACCACAATAATAATATATATACTGCTCGTAGAGGCTAGTACACCAAACGGGGAGTATAATGAAATTAGCTCAGAGGCACCCACACCACCTTATGTCCTCGGATCAAGGTAAAACACCTAGCTCTGCTGGGTGCTTGATTCTTGTAGGATTTGGTAGTCCTGTGGGTTAGTGTCATGTGATTTTAGCTCACCATGAGGCTGGCCAAAACGACATGGGTTCGAGTCCTCGGCTAGTCGCAGTGCTGTTATTGATTTAATACCACTCGTCTGTGATTACAATGATATATACATATACATACACAGTATCAGAGACATATATACACAGTATCAGAGACATATATACACAGTATCAGAGACATATATACACAGTATCAGAGACATATATACACAGTATCAGAGACATATACACATGTAAATATATTAATGTATGCATATATAACTTAATGTATTTTTAATATTTCCAGTCTTTTGTGTAAACCAACATTCACTTTTTCCTAAATATTTGTTGTGACATTATCCTTCAATTAACAACTTTATGTAATTGTTCAGTAATTTATGAAAGCTCTTTATCGCCTAAAATACGTTAGTAATTACCACGCAGACTTTTCATTTATTCAGTTTTTGTTATGCATAACAAGAGGGCTTTCTATATAGTAGTTTGTTATTGATGTCAGCTAAGTCCATATACGTTGTACGTGTACTTGTAGAAATAAATATTGTTATTATTATTATTATTATTATTATTATTATTATTATTATTATTATTATTATTATAATTATTATTATTTTAATATAAAATATTTATTGAATTTATACATAAAGTATTTGAACTCAACAATAATCAGCAGGCCTGTAGACAAACAGCGTCCACAAGTGATAGCTTCTTACCACCTGCAGCTCATAAGACTGCCATCCCCACGAGCCCCTTTGGGGCGGGGCAGATGGCAGACCAGAGGCCTAGCTTCTCCCTACGAGCCCCGTGAGGGCGGGGAATGTGGCTAGGCCTGGGGACACTTGGTCCCAAAGATGAGGGGGGTACTTGTACCTCCTCCCATGGTAGACTTAGGTCTCGAGACACTCCCCAGATAGGGAGCCAAGGCCGGGTCACCTCTACTTGGAAAAGACCCGGGCCGGGAGAATACCGGCGTATAAAAAAAAAAATAGTGATTAAATATGGCTACTTGGCTGTAAGCCGAAATATGTGGAAATACAACTGAAAACCCATAAATGTTGATATATACACTCAGTGGCCACTTCATTAGGTTCACCCATGTAGTACGGGGTAGGGCTTCCCTTAGCCCCCATAACAGTGTGAATTCTTGGTGTCATAGATTCAATAAGGCGCTTTGAGATTCTGTTCCTTGTTGACATAATAGCATTACACAGTTGCTGCAGACTTGCCAGCTGCACATCCATTCTGAGAATCTCCCCTTCCACCACATCCCTAATGTTTACGCCAAATCTGGCCCTGCCATCTGTATGTAGCAGCAGAAATCACGTTTCGTTAGACCAGGTGACGTTTTTATAATCTTCACCTGTACAGATTTGGTGAGCCTGTGCCCATTGTAGCCTCATTATCCAAACTAAGCTGACAAGAGTGGAGCCCCGTGTGGCCTGCTGCTGTAGCCCACCCACTTCAGGGTACAAAATGTGCATTCAGAGATGCTTTCCTGCATACCACTGTTGTAACACCTTGTTATTTGAGCTACTGTCGCCTTCCTGTCAGCTTGAAACAAAACTCTGGCCATTTTTTGCTGACCTCACTCATTAACAAGGCGTTGTTGCCAACAGAATTGCCATTCACTGCATGTTTTGTGTTTTTCACACACACACACACACACACACACACACACACACCTACACAACACACACACACACACAAACACACACACACACACAGAGGGGACACAGGGACAAGGGGTCACAACTGGAAGCTGAAGACTCAGACGAGTCACAGGGACGTTAGGAATGTATTTTCTACAGTCATAGAGATTGTCAGCAGTGGGAATAGCTAGCAGTGAGTAGTGGAGGCAGGAACATCATAGGTTTTAAGAAGAGGTATGGAGAAAGCTAGGAAGCAGAGAGAGAGAGGATCCAGTAGCGATATCAGTGAAGAGGCGGGGCCAGGAGCTGGAGTTCGAACTGCAACCACAAGTAGGTGAGTTACAATTTAGGTGAGTACACTCACTCATAACACACAACACAACACACACACACACACAGCACAGCACACATATCGTAAAGGTTCTTTAATGGAGATTTCGTAGGTTGAAGGTAGACTCACTTGATGGGATGGTAACTATATTGTATCAGACTGAGATGAGGGATGGAGCCAGCTGCTTGCCTGCGTCGAATGGTTGCGCGAGTGAGGCTGGGGGGGGCCCCAGAGGTAAGATGCCTACATCTGTATCGTGACGTCACACAAAGCACAGGCTACAAGGGATCTCGATATCTAATGCACAAGGATGATATGATACTATAGGCTATGCTATATATACAGGGAATTCTGGGAGCCGCAACTAGTGACAGTCGGTCATGTTACGTATGCGTCCCGACCATTACCATACTATACTACTGATGCTAAACAGGCAGGAGGACTGGGCTGATTCTATACCATAACAAATTCATATATAACTTAGGAATAATGGATGGAATCATAATGAATTTTACGTTAAGGGTGGTTAAGTATTTCATTACATACTATACAGAAAAAAATATTGTACATAATGGATGGAATGATCGATTGATCTGTATCATGCATCTCAGTTCTGAGGAAGAATAAATATATCAAAGCAGTGTTTAACAGAAAGGCAGATCGGTTGCACTCAACATCTTGACTGTTAATTCTCAGAATTCGGAGGAACGTGAAACGAAAATTCTGGACAAAACTGATCAGCTAATAAACAAAAAACAACAGCTGACAATTTCAATCATCTCGGACATCTAATTATTATGCCTATTGTACATTTACCCATTCTGCGGGGTATGGTTTAATATGCAGAATGGTGATCATCTCTGGTTGGATTCGAATTTCCTCTGCAATGGCTAACACTTGCCTTGCTGAGAGGATTGAAGGGAGTATTCTACAAAGATATTGCGGGTTTTCATTACTTGTCGAGTACGCAAGGAGTAAACGACATTCAGGTTGAGTATCTGACTGAAGTAAATGAGGGAGAGTGTACTGGTCAGGAGATTGTAGGTCTGTCACATTAGTCTGGGTAAAATATCCTCAACATCGTTACTTATTTCATATGATCTAAATGCGATTCTTTGTATTTGCCGTACTAATTTCTCTAACCTTATACGTATTTCCGAGATGTTCTAAAATCGATAAGGTCGACAAACTTTTGATCAGCTTTGATTCATTGCAGGACGTTTGTTAAAGTTAATCCAGATAAACTCTCGAAATCCCTACTTTGTTTTGGGTTGACTTTGCTCGATGTTTGCGACTCTTGTAAAATTCTGCTGTTGATTTATGAAGTGTTTCCCGGATTCTTCTAATTCACTTTGAGTAAGGCTGAGTACGAGTTGCTACGAAATCATCAGGGGTTGTAATTAGTTTGCGGAGTAGAATTTAACAAACTCATAGGGTTAAACGCTTGTCTATGCCATACAAGCTTAATGTGGAGTATCACCTATGGGAAGCATTGTACGCAGAATTTATGGCACATGGAATCTGGTATACTTCATCCCAAGTTTCACGATTTGGGATTGATAGTTGGCTCGCAGGAATCAAGTACTTTCTTATTTGTTCTTAGGTAAACCATTGATGCAGGATGATGAGGAACAATGGAGGATTTAGAGATCTTGTATAAAGTACCCAAATTTTCAAGATTTCATTACAGAATCACTCCATTACTGTTACAAGACTTTGGAGTGGTATGCCTGCAGATAGGCGTTTTTTAGACATTTAGCTACTGTTCTGCAGGTTTATCTGAATAGGAACTAACTACAATTATCTGGTTGAAATGGTCTACCTAAAACACAGTTGTTTATTGCTTGGAGGGAACATTTAAAATTGGTTTAACAAAACAAGGGCAACTCTTTCCCAGGTTAGGTTCGTAGTGGTTGGGTTACACTTGGGATGGGGTTAGGACCATTGAACATTTCCTTTATGTGCATACAGACACAACTTTCTTTACATACTCGGAAATGTCAGTTGCCATTCGTGGCAAAAAAGTATTTCATTCTGGCTTGTTTCACTGAAACGATCCATCCAGGGTGTGCAAACATGGTTGCATCATGAACTAGTGTAGAGCTACGTTCACTAGTGACTGTGGAATACTAATGGTAAACTCTGCTGCTTGGAGTACCCAACGCGGCTGTTCGATACAGGAATTCTTGATCATTACAAAGTCACTATGGGTGTGTGGCTTCACAGTAAGAATAGATCTTCCTTGAGCAGGGATCGAATACACCAGACCACATTGGGATTGTTCTTTGTGCAGTTTTGAATCCTCGACAGTAATGGTGGATCTGCAGTAACTTCACTAAGTGTCGCGATAAAGCCTTGGTCTACATTTGGATTGCCAGGTAAATGCTTCAAAGTGGGATTGAACTCTTGGATAGTCAAGGTCCAATCTGGTAACCTTCCAGTAGGACTGTTTGTTCTGGAAAAAAGTATCAGTGGCGCATTGGTTGTTCAAGACATGAAAGGGTACTGGTTAAATGATGTCTGGAAGTGCTTTAAGACCATATATTGCTAAAGTTTCATGTGTTAATGTATAATTACGTTCAGGCTTCGTAAGGACTCGGCTAGCATATGCAAATGGTTGTACTTGCTATCAGTTTCTGAGAGCTAGTACGGAACCTATGCATTGAACTAGCATAGTTGTTCAGATAGATGGGCCTTAGAAATCGGGGAATTTTCAAATTGAGAGCTTTTAGAGCAGATGTTAGCTATTTTTTAGGTTTGGACTGCTGTTTTTGACGGAAAGGTCCCAAACAAAAGGGGCATCTTTCTTAAGCAACGCAGTTTGAGGCGCAGCTATGGAAGAAAAATTAGCAATGATAGGATCTTAAAAAACCTGCTTAAGCCCACAAAGGATCTTAGGAAACAGCAGTTTGGGAGTTGGAAATATGTATACTTGCTGTACTTTACTTTGGACCGTCGTTAACCCTCTAGGAGTGACTAGTGACCAAAGAAACTTATTTCTGATCTGGAAAAATTGACATTTAGACAGTTTGATCTTTAAATTTTGTTTTCGAGCTTGCAAAGTACTATATCAGTCTTTTTTCAGGTGTGTGTTACATCTTCGGACATTGACGATTACTCGTTAAGTAACATAAGTGTTTACCTATAAGGACTCTAAGGAATGTTGGTCATGAGTCTAGAGAAAGTGATGGGGCCGATCGTAATCAAAACGCCATTGGAGGAAGTGATAAGACCTGTGGGAGTGGAGATACGTTAATCTGGCTGTCTCCTGTGGTAGAGGAGACTTGCCAAATGCCTTGTAACAACTCAGGGTCAAGAAGGACTTTGTTTATCTCCGATATTGCGTAAAAGGTCACCTAGTACCAGAAGTGGGAAACGATCTGGAATGGTTTTCGCGTTTAATTCCTAAAGTGTTTCCAATCACGGGCGCCAAGTTGCATCTCTTCTTAGGCATAGGATCAAGGGCGCTTTCCAGGGTGATGAATTGCTATGTGCAATAACTCCATCATTGCGCATTGATTGATCAGTCATCTGCGACAGCAACTTGTGAATGAGGCATTTGTACGCAGGTATGTAGATAGGTCTAGTCCAGGTTCTTGTGGAATACGATGGGGACAATATGTGCGTTATACCCATTTCTCACTGGTAAAGCAATTTGGCCTTTTACGACGTTTGTTCAAAAGAGTCAAACAAACGCTTGATTGTTGGGAAGTCAGTGGGGAGCTAGTTTTCTCTCAACTGGTGATTGAAACAGATTGATCCGGGGGTTGAAGTGAAGTTGATGAGTCTCCCTGGTAGAAATTGCACGAACACTGGAGGTCGGATGACCATATATGTACTTGAACAGGGTTAAGGATAGTGAACTAGGTCAACGAGGTTGGTTATTGCTCTGAGAGCAACCACTGTGTCCAAAGTGTTAGCAAGGTGTTAATGGATCTTACTGTCTCTTACAATATGTAAGGAAGGTTCAACATATAAACTTTGACCTTGCAGGAATCACTGTCAAACTAGGACGTTATCACATTCTGGAAACATTAGGGAACAAAACAGACATTAGGAGAGCACTAACGGGCCAACAGAGACGTCTTTCTGCAAACGGCAATGACATCAACAAGTGATGCATTATAGTTTCAAGTAATCGTTTCCGACAAGGCGTCCCATTTGGGAAATGATACTTGGATAACAGAAATTGCGGGATAGGCAGAGCGCTCAAAGTGGTTGAGGGTTCTCGCGACAGTGAGGCATACACTATCTTGCTATCTGAGGTGCAGGTGGAACACTGATGGAGTGACAGAATTACAGTGACTGGGACCGCTTGGGTACGTACTGGAAAGGCATTGGCTTGTAAGGATTAAAGCGTACATCATAACTCTGAGCAGTAATGACAGATTTCTGATCCAAGCTGGTTAACCAGAATGGAAACGCATTAGCGGTCTATTTTGGGCATGCGCATCGGTACGAGTCGAGATCAATGCGTAAGTTCGCTTGGAAGCAAATCCAGATGAAGTCACCAGGGGAAAGTATCTTGTCGGTAAAAAGGAAAAAGCTGCAGTAAAGTCTGTGCCTTGGGCATAGTAAAGGTGAGTGAGTCTGACATCGGATGCAGAAGAGTACATCTACTCCACTAAGGGAGGTTTACAGTATTAGTTGGTTCAACGAGGATACGTGTAACCGCTTCTCTTTAATAAAGCAGACTAATGATATTAACTTGCACACCAGGAGTCCGTGAACACATGAAACGGGCGCATATGGACAGAGTTGTATAATGGACCAATCGTTTGGAATTAGGAGTTATATGCAAACAGGAAGGTGAGTTGTCATCGGAGAAGGCTTTTTCTACTTCATCCAAATTCCTTCCGTCGAGAAGTGTGAAAGCCACATCATCAGCAGGATTGTATTTCGAGACTGCTTAAGGCTTCAAAGGAATTGTGAACGGGGATGGTGTACTCATTTCACCTACCGTCACATTAGGACGGTTTGATGGGGCTTAATTCCCGAATTGAGAATGAGCTGGTTTGATTAGTTGTGAACCACGAGTCTGTTTCCTATCATGGCTTGCGGTTGGACGGCCACGGAAAGATTAGAGTTACTGCATATTGTAGAGAGCATTGCATCGATGGGTCAAGTCCATTAATTCTATGTTGAGTACAGAGGAAGATCTGATGGTACTTCATCATCAGTACGACGCTTTTAGGGTGACCGTGCATAAACAATTACTAGCGATATGGCCACGGAAACCAAATTGTAGCAAACTCTTTGACTGTGGTTACTGTTCTTACTATGGGTGCTACGGGACTGATGGCTCTTAAATTGCTTTGGATGATGAGCGCGAGTTGATTGCGGTTGGGAGGTTTAGGTTGTAGCACAAATAAAGGAGGTATAGATTGGAACAAGGTGTTTGGCATAGGACTACGATAAGGAAAGGATCCTCGGGGACAAAATTTCGTATGGATTAGAGCTTTAAGCGGTCCCATAGTAGCATCTAGCGGACTTGAATTGTACACATACTTAGATGTCGGTGGCATTAGTTGTTTAATGACTCCAAATGCAGCTAATTTGGCAAACCATCAAGGGCTGGTTTATCACTATCTTTAAGATATCTTGAATTTTGGCCCTGCTTTAACAAATGAGGACATTAGGTTATTAGACGAGAGCAAACTCCTCTAATGACTCTTCTGGTCTCGGAGCCGTGCCAACTAATTCTTTGAGAACAACGAACGGATCGGTTTCTCGCACCGGTTCAAGATAATTTCGAATTAACTGTTCATAATCTTGCCACCTGGTTAGATCTTGGAAGTCCTTCATACGAATTAATTTAAATACATTTGAGGCTGCTGGAGAACGGGCTAGACTCTCCTTTCCGATACTTATTAAAAGACTCTCAGATGGGGGACCATCAACTGAAGCGTTAGCTCTGGCTCTAACTGCGGTAAACCAACCTTCAAGGTTGTCTGGGTCACCATTGAACAATGGCATAGCATCATACGGATCACGACTGAAATTCGCAGGCTAGAGTCTGAGTATGTCTATCGTTTGATAAGGAGTTACTCGAATTTTGGGCTGACAATTAATGGTTGTACTAGCAGCATGTGCTGAGGCATCGCTTGAGTAAAACTGAGACAATGTTTGCAAAATGTAAAAACAAGAATTTAGGAGAACAACCGAAAAATGATAACTGTGGAACACACAACACACAAGTGAACATAATTGGAAGAAAATGCTTAACTATTCTGCATAAGTAATTAAATATTTGAAAGTTACAACAAATACGCAAGAACTCACACAAGAAGAAACTGCAACTTAACAAACACTGAAATCAAGAGAACTATGTACTTTGCTCAAAACTAATTTGCATCAACTTTACTTTAAATTGAAAGGGATGGCACAGGTGAGTTTGCCTTTACTTAATGCCAACAAGGAAATACACAAATAAAATTATAAATGGATTACAATAAACTTGTGCAAAAAATTAAAAACAGACACACAATTCCACTGAAATAAAAAAATCAAAATAACACACAGAACAAAATACAATGCACAGAACATATGAGCATAAGAAACTGCACTGTAATAAACTGTAGCAATATATCAAATAATTGCTAGTATCAAATAAAGTATTGCACAACACTGCACATAAAATGTTATGCAAAAAAAAACTTTAATAGCACACAATATTTGCACACAAGAATTATTTGCAAAATGAGGTCAACGTGCAATAATAAAAATTATAACCACACAAGAAAAGAAATATATCAAGGAAGTAAAACACTTTTAACTCTTAACTGCACTTAAACAACACTAACAAGCAAAATAACAATTTACTTTAAAAAGGAGAACTTAAAAATGCACTAAGAGTGAATTTGTCAATAAAACATGAAAAATAATCAGTGCAAAAACACATAACAAAACAAGTTTTTTAAGACTTTACATGATGCAAGAACACAACACATCAAAATAACACAATTACTGGGATTTCTTCTGTCAAGAACCTTGTATGTTTTGAAAAATTTTGTAAAAAATCTATTTCTTGCTTGGGGACTTTTTAAAATGGCACTAATTGTCCTGTGAAATAAGCAAATTAAACACTGGCTAAATGGAAAGAAAATGAACACAAGAATGTTCAACACACAGGAACAAAATAAAAATACACAAATGCTGGGAATAAAAAAATAACAGACAACACTGAGTTGTGATGCAGAATATAGGGTGAAAAATTAACTGAAATACTTCACTGAATACTGAGAACACTAGGGTGATTCTGAAAGTGTAACACAAGTTCTTATACTGGCTCATGATGTTGCACACTACAACTAAGGAAAAACACGAAGTACTTACTTCAATGTATAAAAAGATACACAACACAACAAGATATAAAATAAAGAACAAAAATTAATCGACTGAATTAAGAATTAAAAAGAATTAATGCAATCAGTACATAATAAACCCTGAGTCTGATCAAGAGTCAATGAATGTCACTAAGAGAAAATCACTGGAACACAAAGAAATTCTCAACACTCGCAAATGTCTCTAAAAAAAAATATATCGCTGTAAAACACTTTGAAGAATGAGACGATGGATTTGTTTATTTCGTCTTGCCTGCTGTCCTCTGCACAGATGGGGAACCGTAGAATTGCGCTTACATCGAAGAATGACAACACACAGGAGGCTTTATAAAAGGTGGCGTGACACACTCTCTCTAGCTCTTGACCCCCTATGTGTCCTTAAATATGTGTGCTACAACCCTTATGCAGTGCACCAAAACACTGATGAGGTAGGTGATTTGTAATGGCTGACCTGTAGTTGGGTTGTGGGTTAACGGATTCTGAGACCGCAAATGGTGCGACCCACGGATCGTGAGTGCTGGGCCTTATGGGTTGAACGTCTCTGTATAAGCCTCACTGAGAACACCCACACTGGCCGCGAAGATAATTCTAAGCCGGCTGGCTTAAAATAAACCCACGAAAAACTAACAACACCACAAGATGGAAAAAGAGCACCTCTAGAATGCTTGGAGCTTGAATCACAAGCGATGAAGACTACTCACGGTGGCTGCTCGAGTACTGGGGGTTAAGACACCTGGGTTAGTTGCTACTGGGCTTATCTTAACCCTTCAACACAGAATAGCTTGATACACTTCACACGATGAGTCACAGCAAGGGTGGAAGGCTGGCTTGGCAGGCAACATAATTGGAATGGAGTAGGCTAGGCATGACTGGACTCCTCGTTGTTCTGACTCCCCCACCACAGACTGGAACTGGCTTATTTTTGCAAACTCAGGTCAACCCGTCGGGAGTGTGAAATAAGCAGAATAAACATAACACTTATACAAAGAGACTGACAAGTGAATAATGTAGAAGCTGGTAGAGTAGCTGGCTTGAGGTAGCTGACTTGAGGTAGCATGGCTGGGTGAATCTCGGTAGTCGGTAGCCTACAGGTGACACGAAATGGCCTCTTGCGCTGGTCGAATTTTATCCCAGAAATCGCTGTAATCGTCAGAATTACAGGCCCTCCGCTGGCACATTTATTGTAAGGGTTCTTAAATGGAGATACTCCGCAGGTTGAAGTAAACACACTTGGTAGGATGTAACTAAATTGTCAACTGAGATGAGGGATGGAGACCATCTGCCTTGCCTGTCCGCTGAATAGTCTGTGGCCGCACGTGAAGGCTGGGGGCAGAGTATGAGCCTCCATATCATCTGTATCCCGTACTCACACAAATGCCAAAGGCCTACAAGTGGATCTTCTGTAACAAAGCACATGAATGATACAAATATGCTATGCTATATAAACAGGGAATACAGGGACCAGCAACAATGCTGACATCACCACCACCACCCCACCATCACCACCACCACCACACCACCACCACCACCATCACCAACCACCACCACCACCACCACACCAACCACCACCAACCACCATCACCACCACCATCACCACCACCACCACCACCACCACCACCACCACCACCACTATCAACACCACCACCACCACCACCACCACCACCACCACCACCACCACCACATCCACCACCAACCCACCATCACCAACACCACCACCACCATCACCACCACCCCACCATCATCAACCACCACCCACCACATCACCACCACCATCACCACAATCACCACCACCACCACCAACACCACCACCACCACACCATCACCACCATCACCACCATCACCACCACCACCACCAGTCACCATCAACTACCACCACCACACAACCTCCATCACCACCACCACCACCACCACCACCAACCACCACCACGACCACCACCACCCACCATCAACCACCAACCATCACCCCAACCACCACCATCACCCACCTCCATCAACCACCACCACCATCACCACCATCACCAACCCTACCAACCACACACCATCCATCATCCACCACCACCACCACCATCACCACCACCATCACCACCCAAACCCCAAACCACCACCACCACAACCATCACATCACCCACCACAAACACCACCACCATCACCACTCATCATCACCACCACCACCACCATCACCATCACCACCACCACACCCACCACCACAACCATCACCACTCCATCATTCACCACCACCACTAACACCATTCACCGACAATCATCACCACCACCACCAGCCACCACTACCACCAACCACCATCACCAACCACCACCATCACCATTCACCACCACCACCACCATCATCAACCAACCACCAACACCATCATCACCACCCTACCACCAACCACCACCACCACCACCAACCAACCACCATCACCACCATCCATCACCACACCACCAACAACACATCACCATCACCACCATCACCACCACCCCACCATCACCACCATCACACACCACCACCACCACCACCCACCACCACCACCATCAACCAACATCACACCACCACCACCACCATCACCAATCACCACCACCACCATCATCACCCCATCACCACCACCACCACCACCACCACCACCCCACTATCACCACCATCACCACCACCAACATCAACATCTCCACCACCATCACCACCTCCACACCACCATCACCACCACCAACCACCACCACCACCACCACCACCCACCAATCAAACACCACGCACCATCACCACCATCAACCACCACCACCACCCAGCACCAGCCCCACCATCACCATCACCCATCACCCCAACCACCACCACCACCGAAAAAACCACCACCTCCACCACCACCACCACCACCACCATCACCACCATTCTACAAACACCACAATCACATCACCACCATCATAACCTAAACCAACATCACCCCACCACCACCAAAACAACCACCACCACACCACACCATCACCCAACCACCACCACCAACCCTCACCACCATCACAACCACCAACCACCACCCACCACCACCACCACCACCATCACCACCACCACCACCACCACCACCACCACCACCATCAAACTCACCACAATCATCACCACCACCTCATCCACCACCACCACCATAACCACCAACACCATCACCACCCTACCCCACCACCCACCATCATCATCACCACCATCGACCACCACCATCCACCCACCACCACCACCACCACCATCATCACCACCATCACACCAACCAACCACCACCACCACCACCACCATCATCACCACCATCACCACCACCACCACCACCAACCACCACCACCACCACCACCACCACCACCACCACCACCCCACCACCACCACCAACATCACACCACCCCACAACCAGTATCACCACCATCATCACCAAACATCACCACCACCATCACCACCACCACCATCACCATCACCACCATCCCACCACCACCACCATCACAACCACCAACCACCACCAACACCACCATCATCACCACCCATCACCACCCATCACCACCACCACCATCACCCTCACCACCCATCATCACCACCAACCACCATCACCACCACCACCACCATCACCACCATCATCACCATCAACCATCCACCACCATCACCATCACCACAAACATCACCACCACCACCAACCATCACCACCACCACCACCAAATCACCACCACCACCACCACGCCCCCACACCACCAACCACCATCACCACCACAACCACCACCCCACCACCACCATCATTCACCACCGATCACCACCATCATCACCACCACCACTGCACCACCACCACCTCCATCACCACCACCACCAACCACCACCACCATCCACCACCATCACCACCACCACCAACACCATCACCAACCATCATCTCCACCACCCCATCACAACCACCACCACCACCTCACCACCATCATCCCACCACCATCACCACCATCAGCCTACCACCACCATCACCATCACCACCTTCCATCACCACCACCACCATCACCACCAAACCACCACCATCCCCACCACATCACCATCCAACCAACCAACCACCATCACCATCACCACCAACCATCACCACCACCACCACCACCACCACCACCACCACCACACCACCACCAACACCACCACCACCACCACCCCCCTCACCCACCACCACCATCACCACCACGCCACCACCACCATCATCACCACCATCACACCATCATCACCGCACCACCACCACCCACCACCACCCACCACCACCACAATCACCATCACCACCATCACCACCTACCAACCACCATCATCCACCACCAACGACCCCACCACCCCGAACCACCACCACATCACCACCATCACCACCACCACCACCACCACACCACCACCACCACCACCATCATCACACATCATCCAACACCATCCACCACCACCACCACCACCACCATTCACCACCCATTCACCACCACCACCAACACCATCACCACCACCCTCACCCACTCCACCACCATCACCACCACCACCACCACCACCCACCACCACCATCACCTCCACCACATCCACCACCATCACCACCCCCTGACCACCACCCACCACCCTCAACCACCACCATCACCAACACCATCACCACCACCACCACCACTCCCAACCCACCACCACCACCACCACCACCAACTCCACCTCACCACCAAACCACCATCCCCATCACCACCATCAACACCAGCAAACACCATCACCACCACCACAACCCACTCACCACCACCCACCACAACCACCATCCACCAGCACCAACCACCACCACCATCACACACCATCACCACCCCCACCACCACCACCACCACCATCACCACATACCACCACCACCACCACACCACCATCACCACAATCATCACCACCACCACCACCATCCATCACCAACCACAACCCACACACCACCACCACCACCACCACATCACCACCAACAACACCACCATCCGCCACCCCACCACCACCACCATCAATCACCACCATCACCACCCACCATACACCTCCACCACCACCTCCACCACCATCACCACCATCACAACCACCAAACCACCACCACCACCACCACCACCACCACCACCACCACACACCACCACCACCACCATCACACCAACCACCACCACAACCACCATCACCACCATCATCACCACAATCACCACCATCACCACCACACCCATCACCAATCACCACCATCATCACCCACCTCCACCATCACCACCACACCACCCACCACCACCACCATCACCACCATCATCACCACCTTTCACCACCATCACCACCACCCACCATCATACCAATCACCACGATCATCACCACCACCACTCATCACCACCACCACCAACATCACCACCATCACAATCAACCACCATCTCCATCCATCACCCACCACCACCATCACCATCACCACCACATCACCACCACCACCACCACCACCACCACCACCACCACCACCACCATCACCACCACCACCACCACCACCACCGTTCACCAACAACATCACCACCACACCACCATCACCACCACCACCATCACAATCACCACCATCAATCACCACCACACACCATCACCAACCTCAATCACCACCACCACCATCACCACCACCACCTACCACCATCACCACCATCATCACCACCATCACCATCAAACACCATCATCACCACCATCACCATCACCACCATCATCACACCATCACCACCACCACCACCATCACATCACCACCATCATCACACCATCACCACCACCGACCACCACCATCACCATCACCACCCCCCCACCATCACCACCATCGCCCACCACCACCACCATCACCACCACCACCAAACCACCACCACCACCACCATCACCACCAACACCCACACCACCATCCACACCACCAATCACCACACCACCACCATACACCATCACCACACCATCATCACTCACCACCACCATCACCATCACCACCATCATCACCAAACCACCACCAACACCACCACCACCATCACCACCATCACCACCATCACCAACCACCATCAACACCACCAACACCAACACCACCACCACCATCCATCACCATCACCACCACCATCCCCACCACCACCATCACCACCACCACCATCATCACCATCATCACCGTACCATCAACCATCAACCACCAATCAACACCACCCCACCACCAACCACCACATCACCACCATACACCACCCACCCCCACCACCCACCCCCATCACCACCACCCCCACCCCCCACACCACCACCACCACCAAACCCACCCCACCATCAACACCATAAACAGCATCATCACCACCACCACCCTCACCACCACAACACCCACCACCACCATCCATCCAACACCTACCCACCACCATCATCACCACCACACCACCATCATCCCCACCACCACCCTCAACCACCCACATCACCACCACCACCAACCAACATCACCACCACCACCACATCACCACCATCACCACCAAATCACCACCACCACCAATCACCACCTACATCATCACCACCATCAATCCAACACCACCAAACCCCATCACCCCCATCATCCTTCACCATCACCACCAACCACCACCATACACCACCATCCCCCCATCACAACCCAACACCCCCCACAACAACCAACACCACCACCACCACCACCTCCACCATCAGCCACCACACCACCCCCACCATCAACACCACCACCACCATCATCACCACCATCACCACCATCACCAACACCACCATCACCACCACCACCACCACCATCACCACCATCACCACCATCATCACCACCACCACCACCACCATCACCACCACCACCACCACCATCATAAACTATGTAAAACGCTGCTGCCATAGACAAGAGATCACACGCTTCTATTTTCACTCTTTTATAGTTTATCTCTTTATAAAATACAAAAAAAATCACAACAGAGGAAAATGAGCTACGGCTTAAAAGACATCAGTCGACAAGGCTGAAAATTCCCTAGAATTACCATGGAAAACCGATCAAAAAGATTTGTGTATTAGAACTATTCTGCTCCCAGCTGCAGGTGTACATACGGTCGGACTTGCAAATCATGTGTGCACATCATATTTGTTGGGGAACATGGGCATATGCGGCTATAAACAGTGTGTGTGTGTTTGTGTGTGTGTGTGTGTGTGTGTGTGTGTGTGTGTGTGTGTGTGTGTGTGTGTGTGTGTGTGTGTGTGTGTGTGTGTGTGTGTGTGTGTGTGTGTGTGTGTGTGTGTGTGTATTCGTCCAGTTAATTTGTTCCGTTAAAATTTCTATCGACTGACCACTGAACATTAAGGCTACAGTACTTGTAGACATCATTAAACAACAATTTTTTTTTATGTAAGGTAAAGGGACGCAAGTGCAACTAATATGACATTTTATTGTGGCAACGTTTCGCTCTCCAGGAACTTTGTCAAGCCGTTACAAACAATACAGGGACACAGAAAGAAGTATATTTTGGTAGAGGCGCAAAACATAATTTAATAGATGCAGGTAGTAAGTATTACTTGTCATAGGTAGACGGGGATATAGTTTTGGAGTAGTTGGTGCTTTAATTTAATAAATATATGGGAGTGGGTAAGGTACCCAGGGATCGTCAGAGACCATGCATAGTTCCTTTGAATAAAGGCAAAGAGGACAAAAGGGATATAGGGATATAAGTCTCTATTGAGTATACCTAGTAAAGTGTATAGCAGAGTTATTATTGAAAGAATTAGCAGTAAGATGAAGAGTCGCACAGCAGATGAACAAGGAAGGTAGGGAGTGTGTAGACCAGGTGTTTACAGTGAAACATATAGGTGAACAGAATTTAGATAAGAGTAAAGAGGTTTTTGTGGCATTTATGGATTTGGAAAAGGCGTATGACAGAGTGGATAGGGCGGCAATGTGGCAGATGTTGCGAATGCATGGAATAGGAGGAAGATTACTGAAAGCAATGAAGAGAGTTTTTACGAGGATAGTGAGGCTCGAGTAAAAGTATGTAGGAGAATGGGAGATTATTTTTCAGTAAAAGTAGGCCTTATACAGGGATGTGTGATATCACCATGGTTGTTCAATATATTTATAGATGGGGATTGTAAGAAAGGTGAAAACTCGTGTGTTGGCAAGAGGTGTGGGGTTAAACGATAAAGAATCTGACACGAAGTGGGAGTTGTCACAGTTGTTCTATGCTGATGACACTGTGCTTTTGGGAGATTCTGAAGAGAAGTTGCAGAGGTTGGTGGATGAGTTTGGTAGAGTAAATGAAGGAAATTAAAAGTGAATGTAGGAAAGGGTAAGGTGATGAGGATAACAAAAAATTTAGGTAACGAAAGATTGGATATCAGATTGGAGGGAGAATGTATGGAGGAGGTGAATGTATTCAGATATTTGGGAGTGGAGAAGTCAGCAGAAGGGTCTATGAAAGATAAGGTGAATCATAGAATTGATGAGGGGGAAAAGATGGGTTCTGCACTGAGGAGTCTGCGGAGACAAAGAACATAATCAAAGAAAGCAAACAGGGAAATGTGTGAGAATATAGTTATATCAACGCTCTTAAATGGTGTGAAGCATGGGTGGTGAATGTTGCAACAAGAAGGCTGGAGGCAGTGGAGATGTCGTGTCTGAGGGCAATGTGTGATGTAAATATAATGCAGTGAATCCGTAATTTGGAAATTAGGAGGAGGTGTGGGGTCACCAAAAGTTTTATCCAGAGGGTTAAGGAGAGGTTGTTGAGGTGGTTCGGACATGTTGAGAGGGTGGAACGAAATAGAATGACTTGGAGAACGTATTAATCAGTAGTTAAGCGAAGGCTGCATAGGGGTCGGCCTAGGAAAATTTGGAGGGAAGGGGTAAAGGATGTTTCGTGTACAGCAAGCCGGACTTGAGTCCTGGAGATGGGAAGTACAGTGTCTGCGCTCTGAAGGAGGGGTGTTAATGTTGCAGT
>NC_069399.1:60838495-60880995 GCF_026875155.1 Cherax quadricarinatus | reverse complement strand
TGAATGGTTTGAAAACCGAAAAGTTGAAGACTGAGACACTTATGCAACATATGGGAATCTTTATTTAGGAAACGTTTCGCCACACAGTGGTTTCATCAGTCCAATACAAAGCAGAAAGGTGTAAGGAGAGGAGGAAGGAGCTTGTGGTAATCAGTCCCTCAGCCTGGAGTCGATGTGTTCAGTCCATCAATCTTGTAGAATGTACAGCATAGGGCCGTAGACGTGGCTTATATACTGTAGTCAGGTGAGGCGAAGCAGGCGGAGGCGGGGTCATAGTGGTACCATCCACTAGTCGAAGTAGGTCTTCGTCCAAAGGTTGGACAAGTTTGAAGAATTCTTTGTATCAAGATCCCATGATGATGCAGTGTCTGACGGTTGTGATGAATGGTTTGAAAACAGACAAGTTGAAGATTGAGACACTTATGCAACATATGCAACATTGATGGACTGAACACATCGATTCCAGGCTGAGGAACTGATTACCTCAAACTCCTCCTCTCCTTACACCTTTCTGCTTTGTATTGGATTGATGAAGCCATTTTTCAGACCAAGACATTAATTTGTCCAAACCCTCCTGGAGTTCATTGCTATCCTCCTCGGAATGAATTATACGGCCTATCTTTGTATCATCAGCAAATTTACTCAAGTCACTCGTAATCCCTTCATCAAGGTCATTAATGTAAATTATGAACAAGAGAGGGCCTAAAACTGATCCTTGTGGAACGCCACTAGTGACTAATGCCCATTCAGATTTCACCCCATTAATGGTAACTCTGCTTTCTATTGGTAAGTCATGCCTCTATCCATGCTAGAACTTTACCTCCTATACCATGAGCTGCCACTTTTTTAAAGAGTCTCTTGTGAGGTACTCTATCGAAGGCTTTACTAAAATCCAAAAAAACAATATCATATTCTTTATCACTGTCAACTGCCACAAATGTTTTATTGAAGAACGTCAGCAAGTTCGTCAGGCAGGAACGACCTCTCGTGAATTCATGCTGAGATTCATTTATCAAGTTATGGTCTTCAAGGTGACTTCTAATAATGTCAGCTATAATTGAGTCTAATAACTTGCCCACTATAGATGTCAGGCTTATTGGACGGTAATTTGAAGGAGTGGACTTATCCCCTGATTTGAATATAGGAACAACATTAGCCATCTTCCACAACTCTGGCACAACACCGGTAAGGATGGACGCATTAAACACACTCGTTAATGGTTGACTAAGCTCCATCTTGCATTCCTTCAGTACCCTGGAGAACAGCTCATCGGGTCCCGGGGACTTATTTTGCTTCAGTTTGTCTATCTGTTTAATAACCATGTCCCTCGTGACAGTAATATTAGTTAATTTAAATTCATCAGGAGCTAAATAATTGTTAAGTACTAGAATCTCATTTACATCTTCTTGTGTAAAAACTGACAAAAAATAGTCATTAAATAAGGAACACATTTCCAGTTCGTTATCCGTCAGCTGTCCATTCCCAATTTTGAGAGGTCCTACTTTTTCCTTCACGTTCGTCCTATACATTTGCAAGAACCCCTTTGGATTAGTCTTTGATTCATTAGCAACTCTAATTTCATAGCCACGTTTAGCCTTTCTAATCCCCTTTTTTACTTCTCTTTTAAGCTGGACATACAGGTCAGTAAGGTTAACCTCTCCTCTTCTGATGCGCCTATAAATTCTCCCTTCATTCATCCATTTTGGGTCATTTCTATTCGATCTAATTTCCTTATATGAGACAAATGTTCTTTGGGCAGCATGTATTGTGTTAAGAAAGCTGTCATTCTGATAGCTCTCTTCGTTTCTCCAGTCCACAGATGATAAGTGTTCTCTAAGCCTATTGTAATCTGCTAAGCGAAAATCTGGGACCATTACTGAATTATTCCTACTGTCATACCTCCATTCAATGCTAAAGGCAATTGATTTGTGATCGCTTTTGCTGAATTCCTTTGTAATTTCTAAATTATTAACAAGGGTTTCCTTGTTTGCCAGACCCAAGTGAAGCAGGTTATTTCCCCTTGTAGGCTCTGTCACAAACTGCCTCAAAAAACAATCCTGAAGTATTTCTAAGAAGTCGTTAGATTCTAAATTCTCAGTCAAGAATTTCCAAACAATATGACTAAAGTTAAAGTCTCCTAGAATTACTACGTTTTCGTGCCTTGTGGCCTTAACAATTTCCTCCCATAGTAGTCTCCCCTGGTCCCTATCTAAGTTTGGGGGACGGTATATCACTCCTAAAACCAATTTTTCATGCCCCTTTGAAAATTCTATCCAAAGAGACTCTGCATGTGTTACTTCAGATTTAATACCCGTTTTTATGCAACAGTTCAAGCGATCTCGGACATACAATGCCACCCCACCCCCCTTCCCAATACTTCTATCTACTTGGAACAATTTAAAACCCTGAATGTGACATTCCCCAGGCATGTCCCGACATTTTGAATTAAACCACGTCTCAGTGATGGCAAATACATCAATGTTACCTGCACTAGCAACTAATCTCAACTCATCCATCTTATTCCTAGCGCTACGGCTACTAGCATAATATACATTGAAAGACCCTCCTTTCTCTTTACCATTCCAGCTCATTTCTGTTTCTCTACTAAACCTATTACTAACCTTTTCACCTAGTGTCACTGGCTTTCCAATATCCACCTCGTTCTGCTTATTACTAGTTCCCCCTAGAACTCATAATATTACTACACTGGGACTTCACTGTTTTCCCACTGAAACCCATACCACTAACTATTCCTAGTTTAAAGTCCTAACAGCTCCCTCCACTGCAGTTGCCAGTGCCCCCATCCCAGAGCCAGATAAGTGTACCCCATCCCTGGCATACATGTCATTTCTGCCATAGAAGAGGTCCCAGTTGTCTATGAATGTTACTGCATTTTCCTTACAGTATTTGTCCAGCCAGCAATTGACACCAATTGCCCTGGACAACCATTCGTTTCCAACTCCTCTCCTTGGCAAAATACCACATATGACAGGGTTCCCACCCTTCTTCCTAATTATTTCTATTGCTGACCTATACCTGCTAATCAGGTCCTCACTCCTATGTCTGCCAACATCACTGCCTCCCACACTGAGGCAGATAATAGAATTGCTCCTCTTACCTTTCATAATGTCTTCCAGACGGCTAACAATATCTCCCATCCCAGCTCAAGGAAAACATACCCTCTGCCTTCTCTTCCTGTCCCTAAGACAAAACACGCTATCCATAAACTTAACCTGACTGTCTCCAACTAAATCAATGTTCTTGCCCTCACATGTGGAATTCGTCGTGAGGTTCTCGATGGTCTTCGTACGGGTTTCTAGGGATGTTTCACTCACGTCTGCCAATGCTTCCTTGGTGCTCGTTGTGAGGTTCCCAGTAGACAACCCACATTCGTCAGGTAGCACCGAAAATGAGTTGGAAGTTTCCACAGTAGTCTTCTGGTTCTTCATTGTCTCTGCCTCTCCAACAGTCTTCTTGATCCTCAGCTTGGTTCCATGATGTGCAGCCACTGACCAGGTTCCTCTCTTAACCTGAGGACTCACAACAGGATTATTACGAATCCTCCTGTTCTCCTCCGTTAATCGCCGTACCTTCAGCTTAGCAGTCCTAAGCTCCTCTTTTAGTTGCTGGTAGAGATGCTCAAGAGAGGGCATCCTGGTTCAGATTCACAGAGAGCACACGAACAAATTTTCACAGATCTATAATCTGTTGACTGTAGTGGAGGCGGTGGTGGCTATTTGGAATTCGGTGTTGGAGAGAATTTTGGCAATAAGTTTGACAGTGGAGTTGTTAGAAAGAACTAGGTATCTTCTGATAATTTCCAGTCTAAGTCAGTTGAAAATGTTATGTGCACGTCGTCTGCAATCTTTGAGGTAATGACGATGATTGTGAAGCTCGGAAAACACTTGCTCTAGGAAAGAGTATACTTCTTCAAGGAATCCATTGCTGCAGATATGGAGGGCCAGTGGGAAGATGCCTATGTTGGTGACACGTTCAGTCTTGGTATCATGGAGTGAACAGAAATGTAGAAGATTGTGTTAGTTGAAGGGTTTGTATTCTAACAGAGTTGTGGATGCGTGGAACAATCTTCCCAATACGGTGATCGGGGCTAGGACTTCGGCCAGCTTTAAAAAGAGACTGGACAAATATATGAGTGGGAGGGGCTGGGTTTGATTTGTGTCATTGGGTAGCTTTGGGTAGAGGTCATTTTGATAAGGACCTGCCTTGTATGGGTCAGTAGGCCTTCTGCAGTGTTCCTTCATTCTTGTGTTCAAACTTTAAAATGAAACTCATTGTCGGCTTTGCAGAGTAAAAATTGAGGGAAGGAGGAGTGACGTCGATTTTTCTGGCCAGGTGACCCAGGAGAGAGTAGTAGAGGAAAACAGCTCGGCTTAGAGATGTTCCATGAACTTCATTTAGTGGGATAACCAGTGGGCAGGCCGAAAGTCAGTTGAAAAATAATAATTTTCACAAGAGAAGCAGAGAAACTTATACGAAGGTCAAGGGAGTCGTCAAATTTTCGACGCAAGACGTGAAGGGTACCTTGGTGAATGTTTTCCATTAAGGGTACCTTGGTGAATGTTTTGCATTAACGGTACCTTGGTGAATGTTTTGCATTAACAGTACCTTGGTGAATATTTTGCATTAAAAGGGTACCTTGGTGAATGGTTTAGGTTAAGGGAACCTTGGTGAATAGGGATATTGTGTCTAGATTGGAGAAATTCTTATTGTAGATGATCGCGCGACTCATCGTGCGACCATTGTAAGTCCAACAGTTTTAAGCAGTCCATCGGCTTCTACAACATAGCTGAACCTCTTTCTAGGAAACTTCTTGATTGATATCACACATACCAACGGGTTATAATACAGAGAATTAAAAAAAATTAAGTAATTCATGTTAAGCGCTAAACCCATGAGCGGAATTTAGCGCAAGACGTGGTGGTTAGAGGCTTGGTACCCCGTCTGGTGAGCGTAAGAAAGACGCGCTTCTACGGGTGTCTGACACCAGCTTGTACACAACTGGAGTTACCCGGAGTTTACCTGGAGTTTATCTGGAGTCGCTTCCAGAGGTCACCGCCCCTGCTGCCCGGTCCAAGATCAGGTCTCCTGGTTGTTCACTCGATCGATCAAGCTCTTAGTGTCTGCTGCCCATAGTCCAACATATGCATCACAATCCGGCTGATCAGGAACTGATTTGAAGAATCTTTTAAGTTCCCTCTTGAAGACAGCTAGGGGTTTATTTGTGATCACCCTTATGCATGAAGGGAGGGTACTGAAGAGTCAGGGACCCTTAATATTTATTGAATTTTCTCGGTATTCTCATCACTACCCTGCTTTTCATTGGAATTACTCTGCACCGTCAACCAAGCCTCTTACGTTCCTAAGAAGTAATTTCGGTGTGCAAGTTTGGAATCAATTCCTTCTTTATCTTTCTGGTGAAAAATTATGATAGATATACAGAGAAAGATAGCAGTCAGCAGGACACAATACTGCTACTGGGGAGGACAAGATTCCCAGGCAGCGCTCTTAACCACTCGGCCATCACAAATGCCATATAAGCTGGGCAACCTGGTTCACAAGCCATGTTTCTTCTCTATCTAGGGCACGTCAGTGAGCGTTAAGCATAGATTCAAGCTATTTCAATCTCCTCCTGTATGTTCTGACCTCTCAAGCAAGAAACAATAAATCCTCCCTCACTCCAATAAAGGCGTCCTTTGGGATCGTGTTTTCTTGGACACCCTCCTCTTTTCTGCAACTTTGCAAGCTCATGATGAAGTGTTAATTAGAACATGAAAGGCCTAGATATATTATTCTACTTCCCAGTGGATGTTTTACATCCTGTATTGTTTGGTTTGGTTCGCGATATTTACATAACACACACACACACACATTGTTAAGGAATATGTGGTCTAGTGAACTAAAGTGTCATGCGTTTTCTCTCACCATGAGGCGGGCCAAAACAGTATGGCTTCGATTCCTTGGCTAGTGCAGTGTTGTTATTGATATCTCTCTCTCTCTCTCTCTCTCTCTCTCTCTCTCTATATAATATATATATATATATATATATATATATATATATAATATATATATATATATATATATATATATATATATATATATATATATATATATAAATATATGTTACAAAAAACGCCATTCTAAAAGCTTAGAGATCTCCAGTGAATACTAGAAAGGACTGCCCTTCTAGCATCCAGCCTGTTACTGGGTTTTCGTAACAATTAGTCAGAAATCCTTGTCCAATTATTCATTAGAATTCAGTATGATTCAATAGTGCTTCAGGATTATAACTGGTAGGCTACTAACTAGAGAAATTAAAATTTAATAAATTTATTAAGTTCTCTAGGCGTATATCAAATTAAATTAAATTAATCACAGTAATCAAAATAATATTAATCACTTCTCTCGTGTACAGTAGTATTGTGCTGAAAGCACATATCACATTTATAATTCTTAAGTACCGTCTGGTACATTAACATTTAATAAGATATTACAAATATGTACAAGTAAGTTTGTGTGTATGTGTGTAAGTGCTCTAAGTAGTTCGCTATGTCTCACGACTCGACTAGACTTAAACAAGTGACTGACAAAGTCCTCAAATAAATTAAGTTCTTGACCAACTGGCAATCAGAACAGTCTGCTTGAACAATAAAACGATTGATAAGCCGAACAACAATATAACAAGCAACTGCAACAATCAGGAACAAGGAGATAATATAAAGACAGCTAGTAGGGATCATCAGCAGATCCTCCACAAAAGTCGCAAAACTCCCATAATACTGAATCTAAGTTCAGCATAAGAAAATACCCGACTGTGACAATGCACAGATACCAGTACAAATTAGGTCAGAAGCTACAGCTCAGGACCTGAGTTACTCAGAGTGTCTAAGCGACACACAACCTCAGTACAACGTCGAAAATCACTAAGTCTATCCAAAGCTCTGTGAACAGAGTCTCCAGAACTAACAAGAATAATAATGAGACAGAGACGATCATCCAACAAGAGCCAATAAGGGAGATTTAGGCACTTGTCAGGAATACGCCCAACCACCAAGCGAGTCTAGACCAGACTGAATACTTCAGGCGAGGGGTGGACCCCCCTCGATCACGTGATAGCTCCGTGGACAGCTGCTGCTCAGTAACAACGAGAAGCCGGCAGAATAACGAGCAAAGAGCAATAATTACAGTAGTTAGACAATCAAGACTTGAACTATGAGCACAATAATATGTTACATCCTACCTAACAAAAGTAACTAAGACAGATAATAATATGAAGCAATATTTTTTTTTATTATCACACTGGCTGATTCCCACCAAGGCAGGGTGGCCCGAAAAAGAAAAACTTTCACCATCATTCACTCCATCACTGTCTTGCCAGAAGGGTGCTTTACACTACAGTTTTTAAACTGCAACATTAACACCCCTCCTTCAGAGTGCAGGCACTGTACTTCCCATGTCCAGGACTCAAGTTCGGCCTGCCGGTTTCCCTGAACCCCTTCATAAATGTTACTTTGCTCACACTCCAACAGCACGTCAAGTATTAAAAACAATTCGTCTCCATTTACTCCTATCAAACACGCTCACGCACGCCTGCTGGAAGTCCAAACCCCTCGCACACAAAACCTCCTTTACCCCCTCCCTCCAACCTTTCCTAGGCCGACCCCTACCCCGCCTTCCTTCCACTACAGACTGATACACTCTTCACGTCATTCTGTTTCGCTCCATTCTCTCTACATGTCCGAACCACCTCAACAACTCTTCCTCAGCCCTCTGGACAACAGTTTTGGTAATCCCTCACCTCCTCCTAACTTCCAAACTACGAATTCTCTGCATTATATTCACACCACACATTGCCTTCAGACATGAGATCTCCACTGCCTCCAGCCTTCTCCTCGCTGCAACATTCATCACCCACGTTCACACCCATATAAGAGCGTTGGTAAAACTATACTCTCATACATTCCCCTCTTTGCCTCCAAGGATAAAGTTCTTTGTCTCCACAGACTCCTAAGTGCACCACTCACCCTTTTCCCCTCATCAATTCTATGATTCACCTCATCCTTCTTAGACCCATCCGCTGACACGTCCACTCCCAAATATCTGAATACATTCACCTACTCCATACTCTCTCCCTCCAATCTGATATCCAATCTTTCATCACCTAATATTTTTGTTATCCTCATAACTTTACTCTTTCCTGTATTCACTTTTAATTTTCTTCTTTTGCACACCCTACCAAATTCATCCACCAATCTCTGTAACTTCTCTTCAGAATCTCCCAAGAGCACAGTGTCATCAGCAAAGAGCAACTGTGACAACTCCCACTTTATGTGTGATTCCTTATCTTTTAACTCCACGCCTCTTGTCAAGACCCTCGCATTTACTTCTCTTACAACCCCATCTATAAATATATTAAACAACCACGGAGACATCACACATCCCTGTCTAAGGCCTACTTTTACTGGGAAATAATTTCCCTCTTTCCTATGTACTCTAACTTGAGCCTCACTATCCTCGTAAAAACTCTTCACTGCTTTCAGTAACCTACCTCCTACACCATACACCTGCAACATCTGCCACATTGCCCCCTATCCACCCTGTCATACGCCTTTTCCAAATCCATAAATGCCACAAAGACCTCTTTAGCCTTATTTAAATACTGTTCACTTATATGTTTCACTGTAAACACCTGGTCCACACACCCCCTACCTTTCCTAAAGCCTCCTTGTTCATCTGCTATCCTTTTCTCAGTCTTACTTTTAATTCTTTCAATAATAACTCTACCATACACTTTACCAGGTATACTCAACAGACTTATCCCCCTATAATTTTTGCACTCTCTTTTGTCCCCTTTGCCTTTATACAAAGGAACTATGCATGCTCTCTGCCAATCCCTAGGTACCTTACCCTCTTCCATACATTTATTAAATAATTGCACCAACCACTCCAAAACTATATCCCCACCTGCTTTTAACATTTCTATCTTTATCCCATCAATCCCGGCTGCCTTACCCCCTTTCATTTAACCTACTGCCTCACGAACTTCCCCCACACTCACAACTGGATCTTCCTCACTCCTACAAAATGTTATTCCTCCTTGCCCTGTACACGAAATCACAGCTTCCCTATCTTCATCAACATTTAACACTTCCTCAAAATATTCCCTCCATCTTCCCAATACCTCTAACTCTCCATTTAATAACTCTCCTCTAATATTTTTAACTGACAAATCCATTTGTTCTCTAGGCTTCCTTAACTTGTTAATCTCACTCCAAAACTTTTTCTTATTTTCAACAAAATTTGTTGATAACATCTCACCCACTCTCTCATTTGCTCTCTTTTTACATTGCTTCACCACTCTCTTAACCTCTCTCTTTTTCTCCATATACTCATCCCTCCTTGCATCACTTCTACTTTGTAAAAACTTCTCATATGCTACTTTTTCTCCCTTACTACTCTCTTTACATCATCATTCCACCAATCGCTCCTCTTTCCCTCCCGCACCCACTTTCCTGTAACCACAAACTTCTGCTGAACACTCTAACACTACATTTTTAAACCTACCCCATACCTCTTCGACCCCATTCCCTATGCTCTCATTAGCCCATCTATCCTCCAATAGCTGTTTATATCTTTCCCTAACTGCCTCCTCTTTTAGTTTATAAACCTTCACCTCTCTCTTCCCTGATGCTTCTATTTTCCTTGTATCCCATCTACCTTTTACTCTCAGTGTAGCTACAACTAGAAAGTGATCTGATATATCTGTGGCCCCTCTATAAACATGTACATCCTGAAGTCTAGTCAACAGTCTTTTATCTACCAATACATAATCCAACAAACTACTGTCATTTCGCCCTACATCAAATCTTGTATACTTATTTATCCTCTTTTTCTTAAAATATGTATTACCTCATTCGTCGCTCAACCTCTGGGACGAGCGGACGTGAGCTGAGCCTGCCCTCTGCTGTCAGCCGGTGATAACTTGGTTTTCTCAAAATGGCGCAGCAGGCAAGAAGAAGGGTAAACACTGTCGGCATAGAAGTGGTGCGTGGGGCTGTGCATGCCCACTCAGCTCAAGTTTTATTACCTGCCATCATCAGGGACACATACGGCATTGCCAACGAAGAGCTGTAAGGTGTAGCCTTGAACGGGGCATATAGAATTTTTGTGAAATTTCTCAATGCATGTGTATACGAGGACATAGTCGCCAGGTTCCAAGATCTTTGTGTACCAGTGAATCCTGCAGTGACAGTAAGTCTACATGATGTGTCCCGCCATTATACGTGGGTGAAGATCAGAAATGTACCCTTTGAGGCTGATGAGGCAGACCTACGTGCCGCCTTCGAGAAGTTTGGGACTGTTCATATGGCGACATTGGGGAAATGGAAGGAAGGATCGTATTCTGGGATGCCTGAAGGAAGTTTTTCCTTAAAAATGACATTGAGGCATCCTATTCCTTCCTATATTTTCCTAGAAGACTTCAGGACTCAAGTAATGGTGACTTACGCAGGGCAACAATGTACCTGTCGATTATGCGGTGCCTATGATCACATTGCTGCACAGTGTGTTAAACAGGGCACACAGGCGAAGGAGCAGCATAAGGAGGCATCAGAGGACCTTGAGACGTTGAATTTGGCACGACCTGAGTCGGTTTCCTTGAACAAGGCTTGGAGTGTGGAGGTCGAGGAGGCCTTGAGGGAGGAAGAGTGTGTAACTCTTCCGAGTCATGCACTGCCGGGCAGGCACCGGAGACCAAAGATGTGGTGTCGCTTGGTGAGGACAGGGCCGTGGAGGCTACCATTGATTCAGTCCTCCACGACCTGTTAGGGACCCCAGGAGAGGTCACAGTTGAGGGGCTTGTGGGTGCCCTGGATGCTGCTGGGGTTCCAGGCGGTGAGAGGGGGGGAGGCATGTCAGAGACCCAGGTTGAGGCTGGGTTGCAAATTGGCACGGTGGTGGCGGAAGTGCATGGGGATGGCTTCCGGGTGGAGGCGGGGAGAAAGGCTCGAGTGTCACGGAAGAGAGCGGCAGTGCCCTCGACGTGGACGATGTGCTCACTCTGGCAGAGCATTCGGGCAAAAAGGTTTGGGCTGAAGTGGTTGAGCATGGACCTGGGGGGTCCAGGGGCAAGGGGCATGTGAAAGCAGATCACAGAATGGTGATTGAAGATCAGAGGCGTATAAAGGGGAAGGGGGATAAAGGTGGTGCAATACGTAAAGGAAAACCTCCATTGACAAATTCAAGAGTCTCTCTATAAATGTTAATGGTCTGAAAAATTCTAGGAAGTGTGTATGGTTTCATGAGGTGCTCATTAGGTATGGTGTAGATGTAGTTTTGTGCAAGAGCACAACCACAAGCTGGGTTGTATGTTGATGATTGAGGGGTTACTGTATATGCGGCACACTCAACGATATTGAAAGGAGGAGTGGCTATTTTGGTGAGGGTGGCTAGCCCGTTTACTGTACATCATTGTGAGGAGGGGGTGAGGGGAGGTTATAAGAGTGGATGGGACATGGGAAGAGATAAGATGTCTTTTGTGTGGTTTATGGTCCGGCGGAGGGGGACAGTCGAGTGAAGAATGAGTTTGTACGTGAAGTGTTGGTGTATCACTTAAGGTCGCTTCCAGCATTACTTGGGTGGGAGGGGACTGGAATTGCGTTATACGCCACAAGGATGTGGAACTAGGGAGCAGGATAATGTTCTGGCGTTCTGAGGGACCTGTTAACCGGGTTGGGGTTGGTGGATGTGGAGGGGGGGCAGCGTGGAGGTGCAGCACGCCTTTGTGAGGCAAGGGTATGCTGCACGGCTGGACAGGATATACGTGAGAAGGAAAGCTGTGGTGCGGAGTGTAAGGGTTTTGGATGTCTTTTTTTCTGATCATAGAGGTGCTTTGGGATTTGGGATGGGAGGGTCGGCCGAACAGTATAAGAGTTATTGGAAATTGAATGTTCGGTTGCTTCAAGATGTTGAGGGGAGGGTCCTATTTGCACAATGGTGGAAAGGCTTATGGGAGGGAATGGAAGTCAATGGGGATGTGTTGAGATGGTGGGATGTGACGGCGAAGACGAGGATTCGAGAGTTCTATGTCCGACAGGGAAGGCACGCGAATCAGTTGGCTTATGGGCTTATTAGGTATCTTGAGGGGCAGTTAAGGGAGTATTATGAGAGAGGAAGGGGGGGGGATGGGAGGCACAGTGGCTGACATAGAGGGAGTGAAGGAACGCCTAATGGAAGTGCAAAATGAGAGGTTTGATGCGGCAAGGGTTTTAGGGGGGTTGGAGGAGGTCATGTGGGGTGATAGACCATCGGCGTGTGTCCTGCAAGGGCAGGGGCGCCGGCGCGTTGCAATGGAAATGGTGGGTTTGAGAGTTTTTGAGGACATCGAGGGGTATAGGGAGGGACAAGATTTGGTGACGACAGAGGGGATGGGAGGGTATGTTGATGCTTGGCTTAGTGCACATATGAGGAGTGTGGGTGTGAGAGAGGGGGCTTTAAGAGAGACAGGGGGATGGGTGCGGCGTGTGCTGGACAGGGACGACAGGGAACAGTTACAGGTGCCTATTGTGGAGGAAGAGGTGTGGACGGCTTTAATGAGTATGAGCAGGGGTAAGGCGCCGGGGATAGATGGGCTGCCTGCGGAGTTTTACATACAGCATTGGGGAGTATTAAAAGATTTTTTGGTGCAATTATTTAATATCATAAAAGAGAGGGGTGCGTTGGGGCCTTTGCAGGCGACAGCGCTAGTAGTTTTGGTGCCAAAGGGTGAAAGTCAGTGCACGGTGAGAGATTACCGGATGATATCACTCATGTGTGTAGACTACAAACTTTTTGCAAAAATTTTGGGAAATCGTATAAAAAAGGTCATTGGAAAGGTAATAGTGAGGGGTCAATATGGGATTCCGGGGAGATCAATGTATGAGGGGCATGGGGTTATTAGAAGGTTTATTGAGGGTCTGCAAGAGGGGGAACGAGGGGTACTGGCGTTGGATTGGAGAACGGCATATGACAGTGTCGAGAGGGAGGCTCTGTGGAGAATCATGGAGCTGCAGGGGTTCGGGGAGGACATTGTGAATTGGGCACGTACTTTATATCGGGGAGATGGGATGTGTGTACAGATTAATGGGAGGGTGGGGTTGCATGTGAAAATGGGCAGGGGATTGAGGCAGGGTTGCCCGTTGTCACAAATATTATTTGCATGTTTGCAGAATCCGTTTTATAGGGCAGTGGAAAGGTGCATACAGGAGGGGGTAAGGGAGGACATACGAGGTGGGAGTCCCGGTATCATAGGTTACGTTGATGACACAACTGTCCTAGTGAGTGGGAGGGAGGGATTGGAGGGTCTGGAGAGAGTTATAGATGTTTTTGGGATGGTAACAGGTATGGCAGTGAATGTGTATAAATCAAAGCTCATGAGATTGGGTGAATGGGATGGGCAGGAGGGCGGGGGTGGGGGGGTGAGGTGGAGTGTCGTGGATCGGGTGAAAATTTGTGGAGTTGTGTATATGGGTAACGCTCAGATGGCGAGGGAGAATAATTCAAAAGGTGTGGTAGATAGGGTATTGGGAAGATTGTCAGGATTGAGGCCGACACATCTTACGCTACACCAGAGGGTCATTGTGGTCAATGTGCTTTTGTACAGCAAAATATGGCATGTGGCAGCTTTGTATCCTTTGGTGTATGGGGATGTCCGGAGATTGTTGAGCAGAGTTTTCCGTTTTATCTGGGGTTTGGGATGCGATTGGTTGAAAAGGGAGGTGGTAACACTTCCGGTGGCCTTGGGAGGGCTGGGGTTAATTCATTTGGAAAGAAGGTTGAAGTGTGTATATGTGAAACATGGGTTGCTAAGGGCTCGGGGGGAAGGGAGTGGAGGGTTCTGGATGCTGCAGGGAGATCTTCGGAGATGGTGGAAGGGACAAGATTTGAGAGATGGTGAGGAGTTGTTGCGTCTATTGATGATGGTCAGAGAGCCGAGAAACATGCGGGTAGGGTCCATGGAGAGGAAGATATGGCCTAGGGTCGTAGTGGCAACGGAAGGAGTGTACCCGATGTACGCATGGGAAGACATTTGAGGTCGATTAAAAGGGTTACGCATCCGGCCACGCGTGAGGGAGGTAATGTATTGGTTTCTTCACGGAATATTGCCGTCTGGGGTTGTTTTACGAAATAGGCGAATAAGGGAGGGTGGGGAGTGTCAGGTTTGTGGGGTAGATGAATCAGCTTTTCATGTAG
The DNA here is from genome assembly GCF_026875155.1 of Cherax quadricarinatus. NCBI lineage: Eukaryota > Metazoa > Arthropoda > Malacostraca > Decapoda > Parastacidae > Cherax > Cherax quadricarinatus. The sequence continues at coordinate 60,866,748 of NC_069399.1, read as the reverse complement.
TTTATTTTTGTGAAAGCCTAGGGGTTGTGCGGGAATGGTTAGGGAAAGTAATCCGGTATGTGAGGGGGAAAGGGTTGTCGGTTTTGAGAGCGCTCAGTTTAGATGTAGGTGGGGTTGGGGTAAAGGTTCAAAGGGCAGTGGCTTACTTAGTGGTTGATTTTGTGTATATATCATGGGCAATGAGAGAGACAAAGGGGCAGAGGAACGTAGGATGGCCATAGCAGCATCCTTTTATAGAACAAAGTGTCGCAACAGGGAAATATATGGAAGGAGGTGGGAGAGGGATTTCTCGGAGGGCTACAAGAACTTTCTTTTGAGGGATTTATGGTCTTTATAAGCGGTCAGGGGCATGAACGGGCTGGCCTGCCCAGGGGGGGGGGAGTTGTGTGTGTTGCAGAGGTCGATTGTGTGCGTGTGTGTGGAATTGTGTGAGGAAAGGATGTTGAGGTGACATTCAATGTGATATTCAATGTAATGTCTTGGTGTTATTGTGAACACCGATGATTATAATTTATCTAAGGATTCCTTCATGTTTTGTAAGGATGTACATAAGCATGTTAGTATATAAGCATATTTTAACCTGTAATTATACATGTCTACCTATATATGAGCAATGTAACTTGTCATAATAATGAGGTTTCATACCTGTTTTTTAACTAGTGGAACGTTCTGGTATTGTATATAATGTAAGATCTTGCCTGGAGTGTTTTTGCTTATATATTGTTACAGATGTTTTTTTTTCACATTTTCATTATATATGTACAAGTGAATGAGTTTTTGATCTTGTGTATAGCCAGGTGAAACTGGACAGTTTTCACTTGGGGGGGGGTAGGAGTGTAAGTAATCTCTGCAATAACAGGTCATGTGATACACATGTCATATTATTTTAGATGTCTAATGTTGTCCTTTCTCTGTAGGATGTGATGTATAGACTATCTCCGACAGTGTAAATAATCTGTCTGCAGGAGGGAATAATGTGTAAATTTATTTATTATTGTGGTAGGTTTATGTATATAACGTGTTTTTAGGGTAATATAGATTATAAGACGCTAATTACCATCAATGACTGTTGGTGGTTATGAGTGGTGACTGCAGACACAGTTAATAGGCATGTGGGAGGATGGGTTGAAGTGTCAGCGGTAGTGTCTTAAACCCACCACAGTGCACGATATTAATTATTACCATAGGGTATATGAGGGTAGGGTGGATTGTGTTCTATGGTGGATGTGAGCCATCAGGTTCAGACATTCTTTGTATTATAGTGTCAGCCGTTTAGCTGGCTGTATTGTGTTTATATATTTTGTCATTGAAGTTTTTAATGCTTTACAAATGTATAAGAGATTTGTCACTGTGTATCTAAGGTGAAAGTGGCACGTTTTCATGGGGGGGGGGAGTGTAAACATTACTGGGTAGGTTCTATTGTTTTTTATATGACCACCTTTTCATGTGAAGCACAGTACGTACAAGCGGTGTTTGATTTGAGTGCAACCAGTTCTGTCATTATTTATGTGCTTCTTCAGTATTTGTGTAGTCACAGTTGATTATTGTTCATTGCCTGTATCTTGTTACATATTGATTATGTACCCATATATTTTTGTACCTGAGTTTTAAATAAAATATAAAAAAAAATTACTCTCTCACTTGGTTCAAAGGCTCCTATACATTCACTTAACATCTCCCAAAATCTCTCTCTCTCCTCTGCATTCCTCTCTTCTCCAGGTGCATGCACAATATATTCACGATTTAGCTATTATCGCAAATATAAGTAATATAAAATTACATGAAAAGGTAAAATACATTATATACATAACAATATACATTGTAACCCATGCAGGGGTTGCAACACCCTCTCCCCCAACACGACAAACGGTCGCACTAGGAGTTGCATTAATGTCTTTCACATTACTGATTACTCATGTCACAATATTACTTTACTAACATAATTTAATATAAAAAATAATGAGAGTCACTCTTGTGCCCAGCACTTTATTATTTCACAGTGTCTATTTCACTAAGTTATGCCCCTAGTACTAGGGCAGTACACAATATCGTATCTCTGCATACTCGTGGTTATGTACATCAGTGTAGAGACAGGATAGCGTAGACAAGCATGACACGTTGAGGCTCGATAGTAGTGGAGACTGCATTCCACTCTTAAGTAGTGGTTGTGGAATGCTATGCAGTATGGACATCTGAGTATGAAACAGCTTAAGGTGTGTAGTGAGGGAGGGGTGTCTGCGGCAGGACAGTGTTCCGCCAAGCAGTAACATCGCCCACACAACACTACCCACTCAACACTCAGCTTCTGTCTCCTCCTCACACACATACCATCACTACTGTGAATATATAAATAACATAATTAGACATGACATTAGTATACATAGTTAACATGGGCTGGAGGGATTACATTACTTTACTGAATTTGACATAGCAAGTAACAAAAGGTATTTGGGCATTAAAATTACGTTAATTTAATGTAACTGATAATTATTAAGGACGTGACAGAGCGTCAGCAATTACATTACAATGACCACTTATGTGTTTTATACTAATAGAATAAGGTTGGATTCTGAGGGCCCACCTCATGATCCTAGTATTCTTACTCTTCATAGTGTTTATGTAGGTGAGTGGATTGTGGTCTGAAAAAAACGTTAATTTTAAATGGGGAAGTGCCCAAATACACATCAAAATGTTCCAAGGACACCACAAGGGCTAGAGCCTCTTCTCAATATAGGATGGAGAATGTCAGTGGATGTTGACTGTTGGAGCAGCACAGCGCCCACTGCATAACAACTCTCATCTATATGTAAAAAGGGAAGATTGAAATTAGGACTCTTCACAAGAACAGAGGAAAGCAGATGCTTCAACCTTTTGAACAAATCTGAACAGTCACTAGTCCAGATGAACTGAACTTTGCTACTAGTGAACATAGTGAGAGGAGTAGGTGGAGGTGTGTGTGTTGGCTTGCCTGTCACTTGACACACGTGGCAACATCACACATGATCAGCTACTGTTTCCTTCATTTTAGGCCAAGTAAAATGTTTTGCCAGTTTACCGAGTGTCTTCTTGACACCCAAATGTCCTCCTATGGGACTATTGTGAGCAAAATCAATGGCTTGTTCACGAAATGTAACTGGTAACACTACGAGATGCCTGACTGTGGTGGAAACACTATCAGCTGACAACTTACATTCGTCTCTCAACCTGCGGGCTGAGAGGACGCTTTCTGAGCCTGCTCTTGCTTACACCTGGTGGCGAACCATGTACTACAGTACGCAAGATGGCGGATCGTCAGGGTAGAAGAGTAAACACGGTCTGTGTGGAATTCATTCGTGGCTCTCTCAGTGGTGCAACGATGCATGTCTTGTTGCCTACCATTATTCGCGACGTCTATGGCATCCCCACTGAGGAATTATATGGTGTGGCTCTCAATGGGATGTCGAGTTTTTTTGTAAAATTCGCAAATGCCGGCTTTTACTCCAAGATTGTGGAAGCTTTTCAAGAGAGGAAAATGGCGGTGATTTCAGCCGTAGAGGTATGCCTGCATGACGTCTCCACATACGTCACCTGGGTCAAAGTAAGGAACGTGCCTTTCGAGGCGGAGGAGTATGTTATTCGGAAAGTTTTTGGTAAATACGGCACGGTACATGCAGCGACCAAGGGAGTATGGAGGGAGGGCCCATACGAGGGGCTCCGGGAAGGCTCCTGCACCCTAAAGATGACATTAAAACAGCCGATTCCATCTTACGTTTATCTAGAACACTACAGGACCCAAGTTTTTGTTCACTATGCAGGCCAACGTAAGACATGCAGGTTATGCAACTCGTATGACCATATGGCTGCTCAGTGCTCCAGACGCCTGGTTGTACGTATCCGGGAACCTTCTCCTGCGGTCCTAAGAACCGAGGCCTTTGATCTGGAGACTGGTCCCTCGCCTGAACAACGACCTACGCTTTGGAGTGAGGAAGTACAACAACAGGAGACGCAGTCTATGGCGTGTGCCACCCTGTCGGTGGACACTACAAACGTGACCACGCCACCTGTGGGGCCTACGGAGCCTGTGGAGTTGTCACAGGAAAGTTTGCTGGATAACGTGCTAAACGATCTCCTGGATGGGGCAGAGCATAGCCCAGACGTTTCACCGGAGTGTCAAGAAGTGGTGAAGGATGATTCGCCAAATATGGGAGACCTGGACATGACAACAATGACACGGTTGCATGAGGTGGTGGTGGAAGTCCACCAGGAGGCTTCGGCTGGTGAGGAGATGTGTGTGGAAGGTGGTTCCCGCAAACGGACGGCAGGAGTGTCGGATATGGACGAGGTCCTGACACCGGGACAGCGGCCAGGGAAGAAATTATGGTCGAAAGTGGCTGAGGCGCCTCTTGCAGCCGGGGTTATGGCAAGCGCCCAGCATATGGGTAGGGCACGGGGGGGTGAGGGGGGCCTTGGGAAGTCAAAGGTCAAAGAAGGTCAACGTAATGTACGTGTGGGAACGGGAAAGACCCACAAACATAGAGGAAAACCTCCTTTTGTGAATTCAAGTGTGTTACCATCAATGTAAATGGCCTGCGGGCAGAGTTTAAGTGTGTGTGGATGGAGTGGTTCTTGCGCAGGTACGCTGTGGACGTATGTTTCATACAAGAAGACAATTATAAGTTTGGGCGAGACTTACGGTTAAAAGGCTACAGAATGTATGTTAGCAGTTCTTTAAAATTAAAGGGTGGGGTAGCTATAGCAGTGAAGGAGTCCAGCCCTTGGCGTGTCTTAAGATGGGAGGAGGGGGGAGGTGGGAGGGTGGTGAGGGTAGATGGGTACTGGGGTGAGGTGAGGGTTTGTTTTATTGGCGTTTACATGCCTGCGGAAAGCAACACTAAAGTTAAAATAGAATTTGTGAGGGAGGATTTAACGTTTTATACTCGGGGTTTGCCGTTCATTACCGTCATGGGTGGGGATTGGAATTGCGTTATCCGCCATAGCGATGTTGAGCCGAGGGGGGCGGGGTGCGTTTTACCTGTCTTATGGAATCTGCTGGGGGATGCAGGGGTTTACGATGTGGTGGGGCGGGGTGGGTGGGGGATGGAGCATACGTTCGTTCGCAGGGGCTATGCGGCCCGCCTGGATAGACTTTATGTAACACAAGGAATTAGAGTTGGGCACGTACAGATCTTTGATGTGGGGATTTCAGATCACCGTGCAGTGCTAGCGGACTTGAACTGGATGGAATGATCAAGGTTTATCCAGGTTATTGGAAACTGAACGTGCGACTATTGGGAGGGGGAGGGGGATGGTCAGCTTTTCAGGACTGGTGGAAGAATGTTTGGGAAACGCGACGGCAGTGAATGTTTGTTGGAATAGTGGGAAATGCGTGCCAAAACCCGGAATAGCGAGTTATTAATAAGAGCGGGGAAAAGAGGAGGCGAGGTGGAGGTATGGGCTGCAAAACTATCTGGAGGGGCAGCTAAATGATTACTATGTGGGGGTGGGAGTAGTAGATATGACGACATTGAAAAAACTTCGTAGTCGACTTGCAGAAATTCACAATGAACGTTTCAATGCGGTTAGAGTCAGAGCAGGTATGGAAGAAGTGCTATGGGTGACAAACCTTCGGGGTTTTGTCCCTTTCGCAAATTTAGGGTCAGGCAACAGGCAACGTCCCTCTTGCAATTGGAAGTATGCACGGGTTTGGGTGGTTACCTGCCGGGTCAAGTACTCCTCACCACGGACAGCATGAGTTTTTATGCTGATCTACGTTTGGGGAAAAGCTACGGGGGAGTAGGGGGGTCCAGGCGGGTGGCCTGGTGAGGAGGGATTTCAGAAAAGTTATAAGTGACAGGGATAGAACGGTACTAGAAGGTAGAATTCGAGTGGAGGAGGTAGAGGAGGCGATTTTTACTATGAGTAAAGGAAAGGCACCAGGTATAGATGGCATTTCGAATGATTTTTATAGGGCGCATTGGGAAAGTATTAAGCATTGTATGGTTGATGTATTAAATTACATGCTCACGGAGGGGAGGTTAGGTATGTCACAAAGTACGGGGGTAGTTGTGTTGGTGCCCAAAAAGGGAGGGGGGAGGGGTCTGAGTGCATATAGAGCAATATCTCTTATGTGCTCTGACTATAAAATCTTTGCAAAAGTTTTAGGAAACAGAATGAGGAAGGTTATGGGGTCGGTTATTCACGAGGGACAGCTAGGCATACCGGGTAGGAGCATGAGGACGGACATGTACTATTAGGGAGTTTTTGGATGAATGTCAAGGGGATGGGGGTGTCCTCGGGCTTGACTGGCAAAATGCTTATGACTGTGTTGATAGGGATTTATTGAGGCTTATTTTATTGAAGCAGGGTTTTGGAGAGGGAATTGCAAGATGGGTGGATACCTTGTATGCCACGGCTATGGTATGCGTACAGGTAAACGGTAAATTGGGTCAGCCGGTCCGTATGGAAAGGGGTTTGAGGCAAGGGTGCCCCCTCTCCCAGCTGCTTTTTGCTTGTATGCAAAACCCATTTTATGAGCTGGTGGATGGTGGTTTGAGGCGTGGAACGCTGAGCAGTGACCATGCAGCGCGTGTGGTCGGGTACGTAGATGATACCACAATTCTGTTAAAAGGGGAGGAGGATTTTTTTTTTACATTTTATTTAAAAAACACAATACACATCATACATGTATGCTATACTTAGGTTACATTAACAAAGAAACATGATCCATTAAATAATAAAAATAAAACTCCACATTCCTTATCCCAACACTAAACTTATACTTAAGAAAAACACGTTCAACTGTAAATGCTTGATTCCCCCTCCAAAATGCCCAACCAGCACATACAACATACATGTAACTAAAACCAGCCCACACCTGTACATACAGGTGGGTTTATTATATCCATAAAATACAGCCAGTATCTTATAACACAAAAGGCAATATTATCCTAAGAATGTCACACTTATTTACATTATATATGAAACTTTATATACAAAGACATTCTCATATAATCCAATTCGTTGCACACTCATTAATATTGTATATTAAACTTTATACACGAAGACAACTTTTTTTTTTTTTTTTTTTTTTTTTTTAAGCAACATACACATAAACCATAATAAGAAAAACACAAGCCGACAATTAGCAAATCAACAACCGTGGCAGACAATGTCAGTACACACACAAAAAAACAAAATACATTTTAACACATTGATATAACAAAATTCTACTGAAATAAACCCAACCTATTTACGAAAAAAACATACCGACTACTAATACAAAACGTCGGAGTCATTATAAAACATGTAGGAATAAGTCCTACAATCATATATATATGTATATATATACGCATGCACATACACACCTACGCGTATGTACACATGTGTTCGTACAGAACAAACTGGATTATACATAGTTATAAAACTCTAAATGACTAGTCACCAAATAAACTAAAAATATATTACATCCACTGATAGAACTATACCTAAGACATTGGTTCCCACTAACACACCTACACACACACAAAGTTAATGTTACTGATTAACACTCAATATATAATATAACCTTCCATACAAAATGATGGGTATATATAAACCCCATAAAATACCTATATATTCTCGTGCATAGTCCATAATGTACCTCTTCAATACGATAAAAAAAAAGATGTATGACAAGGATAAAGCTATCATCAGATTCGAATATATAAACATATCTTCACATATACATATGAATATAAACCCCCTATATAAAATGTTTCTTATAACATTAAACTCTGTGGTTTTACAAAAATCATAAGGTCTACATACCCCGGAGCCCCCGACGGCTCCCTGCAAATAAACTTTACCCACATCAAAACACCTTGCAAACCAGTCAACCTTCCTCATCAGGCATCCAAGCACTCCAAGAGGGCACACCACTGAAGAGACCAACCCCTTGTCTCTCACCCCGTCACCAAGCGGAGTAGACGTTCAACAGTAAATCCACGATATCCCCCCGGAAAACTAGTTACCCACCGTCCCCCATATAATTGTTTGTTCCTACATGCTGTCCTATAAAAACACGCCGCTAACGCTTTTATCCTAATGTTTCCCTCCACCTCCCTCATCCCCCAAGAAACATACAAGTAATCAACTATTACGTATCTGATAGCCCTCCCCACCTCGTTGGGAACACCTCCCATATCTAGGGGTGATATCTGACCCCCCCCAAATAAAAGGAAAACCCTCTTCAACCACAATCTTACCACCTCCAAATCTGAACAAATCTGAGTGGTGACGTGTACTTAGCTCAGTGGTGACGTGTACTTAGCTCAGTGGTGACGTGTACTTAGCAGTGGTGAGGTGTACTTAGCATGAGTGGTGACGTGTACTTAGCTCAGTGGTGACGTGTACTTAGCCAGTGGTGACGTGTACTTAGCTCTGTGAAGACCTGTTTGTGTGCTCTCTGTGAATCTGAACCAGGATGCCCTCTCTTAAGCAACTTTACCAGCAGCTGAGAGAAGAGCTCAGAGTTGCTAAGATGGAGATACGGCGATTAACGGAGGAGAACAAGAGGATTCGTAGTAATCCTCCTGTTGTGAGTCCCCAGGTTAAGAGGGGAGCTTGGTCAGTGGCCGGGCAACATGGAACCAAGCTGAAGATCAAGAAAACGGTTGGAGAGGCAGAAACAACGAGAAACCAGAAGACTACCGTGGAAACTTCCAACCCATTCTCGGTGCTACCTGACGAATGTGAGTGTTCTACTGGGAATGCCACAACGAGCACCAAAGAAGCATTGGCAGACATGAGTGAGACATCCCTAGAAACCCCAACGAAGACCATCGAGAACGTCTTGACGAATTCTACAAGTGGTGAAATGCTACCTGGCGAATGTGAGTCGACTACTCAGAGCATCACGACGGGCAACGCCAAGGAAGGTAAAAACATTGTCGTTGTTGGGGATAGCCAGATTAGGTACATGGATAGGGCATTCTGCTTGAAGGATAGGAGTAGGAGGCAGAGAGTGTGTTTTCCTGGGGTTGGGATGAAGGATATTGTTAGCCATCTGGATGACATCATGAGAGGTAATGGGAGCAATCCTATTATCTGTCTCAGTGCTGGAGGCAACGATGTTGGCAGACGTAGGAGTGAGGACCTGATTAGCAGGTATAGGTCAGCAATAGAGATAATTAGGAGGAAGGGTGGGAAACCTGTCATATGTGGCATTTTGCCAAGGAGAGGAGTTGGAAATGAATGGTTGTCCAGAGCAATTGGTGTCAATTGCTGGCTGGACAAATACTGTAAGGAAAATGCGGTAACATTCATTGACAACTGGGACCTCTTCTATGGCAGAAATGACATGTATGCCAGGGATGGGGTTCACTTATCTAGGTATGGGGTGGGAGCACTGGCCAACGCAGTGGAGGGAGCTGTTAGGTCTTTAAACTAGGAATAGTTAGTGGTATGGGTTTTTTGCGGGAAAACTGTGAAGTCTCAGGGTAGAAAATACGAGTACTGGGAGAACTAGTAATAGGCAAAATGAGTGTGATATTGGAAAGCCAGTGGCACTAATTGACAAGGACAGTAATAGGTTTAGAGGAATAACAGAAAGGAGCAGGAAGGGTAAAGAGAGAGGAGGGTCTTAAAGTATTTATTACACAAATAGTCGCAGTGCTAGGAATAAGATGGACGAGTTGAGACTAGTTGCTAGTGCAGGTAACATAGATGTATTTGCCATTACTGAGACGTGGTTTAATTCAAAAAGTCGGGACATGCCTGCAGAATGTCACATTCAGGGTTTTAAATTGTTCCAAGTAGATAGAAGTATCGGGAAGGGGGGTGGGGTGTGGCATTGTATGTCCGAGATCGCTTGAACTGTTGCATAAAAACGGGTAATTAAGTCTGAAGTAACACATACAGAGTCTGTTTGGATAGAATTTTCAGAGGGGCATGAAAAATTAATTTTAGGTGTGATATACCGTCCCCCAAATTTAGATAGGGACCAAGGGACTACTATGGGAGGAAATTGTTAGGGCCACAAGGCACGATAATGTAGTAATTCTAGGAGACTTTATCTTTAGTCATATTGATTGGAATTTCTTGACTGGGAATTTAGAATCATACGACTTCTTAGAAGTAGTTCAGGATTGTTTTTTGAAGCAGTTTGTGACAGAACCTACAAGGGGTAATAACCTGCTTGACTTAGTTCTGGCAAACAATGAATCCCTTGTTAATAATTTAGAAGTTTCAGAGAACCTGGGTGTTAGCGACCACAAATCAATTACATTTAGAATTGAATGGAAGTATGATAGTAGGGATAACTCAGTAACAGTCCCAGATTTTCGCTTAGCAGATTACGATGGGCTTAGAGAACACTTATCATCTGTTGACTGGGGTAACGAAGAGAGCTATCAATATGACAGTTTTCTGAAAACAATACATGCTGCTCAAAGAACGTTTATCCCATATAAAGAAATTAGATCAAATAGAAATGACCCAAAATGGATGAATAATAGGCTGAAATATCTACTAGGGCATAAGAAAGGAATTTATAGGCGTATCAAAAGAGGCGAGGGTCATCTTATGAATCAGTATATTGACATTAAGAGGGACATTAAAAAGGGGATAAGAAAAGCTAAAAGGGACTATGAAATTAAAGTTGCTAGGGATTCTAAAACTAACCCAAAAAGTTATTTCCAGGTATATAGAACAAAAGTCAGAGATAAGATAGGTCCCCTTAAAAGTAACTATGGGCATCTTACTGATAAAGAGAATGAAATGTGCTCGATTTTAAATAATTATTTTCTCTCGGTTTTTACACAGGAAGACACTAATAATATTCCGGTAATTAATTTTTATAGTGGGCCAGAAGAAGATAAATTATGTAACATCACAGTCACTAGTGAAATGGTTGTGAAGCAGATAGACCGACTGAAGCAAAATAAATCACCGGGTCCTGATGAGGTTTTTTCAAGGGTTCTAAAGGAATGCAAAATGTAAGTCTGTGAACCATTAACTAATATTTTTAGTTTATCTCTTCAAACAGGTGCAGTGTCTGATATGTGGAAGATGGCTAATGTAATTCCTATTTTTAAAACAGGGGACAAGTCGTTACCATCAAATTACCGCCCAATAAGCCTGACCTCAATTATAGGCAAATTACTAGAGTCAATTATAGCTCAAATTATAAGAAGCCATCTCGATAAGCATAGCTTGATTAATGATACTCAGCATGGATTCACAAGAGGCCGGTCTTGTCTAACTAATTTATTAACTTTCTTCAGTAAAGCTTTTGAGGCTGTTGACCACGATAAAGAATTTGATATTATTTACTTAGATTTTAGTAAGGCATTTGATAGAGTTCTGCACCAAAGACTGTTGAAGAAAGTAGCAGCTCATGGCATTGGGGGAAGGGTGCTCTCGTGGATCGAATCATGGCTCACAGACAGGAAGCAGAGAGTGTCCATAAATGGGGTTAAATCCGAGTGGGATCAGTAACAAGTGGCGTTCCACAGGGATCAGTCTTGGGCCCGTTGTTGTTTATAATATATATCAATGATCTTGATGAAGGAATTACTAGTTATATGAGCAAATTCGCAGATGACACGAAGATAGGTAGGATAATTGATTCAAACGTAGATGTTAGGGAACTTCAGGAGGATTTAGACAAACTCTACTCTTGGTCAGAAAAGTGGCAGATGCAGTTCAATGTAGATAAATGCAAGGTTCTGAAGCTCGGGAGTGTCCATAACCCTAGCACTTATAAGTTAAATAATGTAGATGAATGTTTCAGAGAACCGACATGTTGATAAATTAGACACATGTGCAACTCTTGGGTATCTTTATTGAGGAAACGTTTCGCCACACAGTGGCTTCATCAGTCCATACGTAGGAGAAACTTGAAGAACAGGAGGAGAATGAGGTAATCAGTCCCTCAACCTTGAGTCGATGTGTTCAGTCCATCAATCTTGAATAGAATCTATTCAAGATTCTATTCAGTAGCATTCCCAAAAATCTCAATTACCCTTCCCACTTTACTTAAATCTTCTATCTCATTAAGTAAAACAGTTGTATCATCTACATAACCAACAATATTCCCACAAAAGCCTCCACTCTCCCCCATCGTTCCCATCCCACCATCAACCAGAACATAGAAAGGATTCTGCATACATGCAAAGAGTATTTGGGAGAGTGGACACCCCTGCCTTAAACCCCTCCCCATGCTTACAGGACTACCCAACCTACAATTTACCTGTACTCTCATCGATGCATCCGCATACAATGTCCTCACCCATCCCACCACCCTCCCTCCAAAACCCATTCTCACTATACTCTCAAGCAAAAATTTCCCATCCACATAATCATAAGCTTTCTCCCAATCCAGACCTAGAATACCTCCTTTACTACTACCCTCAAGGAAATCCCGAATACGTCCATGACCTGCCCGCATACTCCTCCCCGGGATACCAAACTGTCTCCCATGTATCACCGACCCCATGACCTTCTTCAGTCTGTTACCCAAAATTTTCGCAAAAACCTTGTTATCTGCGCACATCAGAGATATTGCTCGGTAAGCACTCAACTCTCTTCCCCCCCTCTGCTTTGGCACCAAAGCTATGACACCCGTACTTTGCGATGTGCCCAACTTCCCACTAGTTAACATATGATCCAATACCCTAACAAAGCACTGCCTAATACACCCAAATGTGCTCTATAAAAATCATTTGGTATACCCCACTCTATCCTGCTCACTTAAAACACTATGGAACCCCCCTTCAAAAATACCCTCCCAGGAACCCCCCTCCCTCCAACTCCATTTCTCCCTAAACCAACTATCAGCATAGAGACTCATACTTTCCGTATTGGATAGGACCCGACCCTCTGAATACCCTCCCACCCCAGGGCTTGTCTCCAATTGTAGAATGGTGGTTACACTTTGACGGTCCCGAAATTTACGTAAAACAAACCCGGACGGCTAATCACCCCACAATACGTCCTCTAACCCTGCTCTAACCCTAATTGCATCAAACCTATCATTGTGTAATTCAGCTATTCTACTCCACAGACTGTCCATATCATCCCTCCTACCACCTCCCCCAACATAACAGTCTTGCAACTGTCCCTCCAGATAATTTTGCAACCCAAAACGCCACCTCGCCTCTTCTCGTCCCCTAACCTTAAAAATTTCGCTATTTCAGGTTTGGCCTGCATTTCCCACCAATCTAACAGATCTATCTCCCTGTCCCTAGCCTCCCAAAAATGCAACCACCAATCACTGAAAAAAGGCCCCTCCCCCTCCTCCTTAAGAAGCCGTACATTTAATTTCCAGTACCCAGAATAAATACGCACCACTCCATCCCACATCAAATCTGCTATTACCGCCCTGTGATCAGAAAACCCGACATCGAAGGTTTGCACCCTCACAACATCTATACCCTCCTTAATATAGATTCTGTCCAATCGTGCTTCATATCCCCTACGGACGAACGTGTGCTCCACTAGGTATCCCCCCCTCCCCACCACATCAACAACCCCAATATCTCGCAATACATCCCTCAGAACACTCAACACACAACCCGCCCCTCTCGGTTCGACATCACCACTCCGAATCACACAATTCCAATCACCTCCTATTACTGTTATAGCAGGCAAACCTCTCAAGTGATACAGCAATACCTCCCTGACAAAATCTACTTTTACCCTGGTATTACTAGTTGCTGGCATGTAAACTACGAAACTAGCTCGACTCTCACCCCAGACACCATCCATCCTCACGACCCTCCCATCTCCCCCCTCTTCCCAACCGATGACACGCAAGGGGCTGGTCTCCTTTACCGCCACTGCTACCCCACCTTTCAATTGCAACCACTGGTAACATACATCCGATATCCTTTCACCCGCAACACTCTACCAGCCCTGTGATTATGCTGTTGCAAAAAGCATATGTCGACATCAAACCGCCTTAAAAGCCACTCCAACCAAACTTTCTTGACCTCAGTCTTAAGTCCATTAACATTAAGCGTGACACATCTGAAAATTATAGAAGGGGCGGCTTTCCCCTATGCTGCTGGGATTTACTCACAGCACTTTCCACATTACGTGTTCCCTTGCCACTCGAGTTTTCCTGTGCAGTCACCTCCCCCCTCCCTTTCCCACTGTGCAACTCAGGCGCACCTCTACCACTATGTGGCATCGGCTCCACCACCGCTGCCCATGACTTCTTCCCCGGCCTCTGCCCCGGGGTAATGACCTCGTCTATCTCTGATGCCGCAGTTCTTTTCCTAGAACTTCCACTTACACACATATCACCATCAGGCGAATCCTCCTGTTGTACCTCCACGACCACTACACGCTCCAGCTCTTTCTTACTCAAGTCTTCCTTCACGATTTGTTGTCCCTCCAGCGCTCCGGCTTCACATAAACTGAGGACACCTTGTGCACAGGGCTCCTCCCCATCCAAAAAATCCTTGATCACATCTGCCAATAAACCATCCTGGGTCGAAGCTTCCTGGACTAAAGACTCCTCAGATGTCACCTTCGACTCCCCGGACGCCCCTGGGAGAGTGACACACGTCTCCGCCGCCGCCACCTCCCATTCGACCTCCTCGCTCCAGAGGTCAGTCCCCCGGCCTCCCGAGGCACCAGAGCCAGGCACCAAATCACACGGTTGTTGAATCACAATTGGAGTTTCCAGAACTCGAGGAGCCTGCCTCCTAGGACACTGGGCTGCCATGTGCTCATAAAGCTAACACAGACGACATGTTTTCCTCTGACCAGCATAGTACACATAAACCTGTGTTCTATAACCGGTCATCGTAACATAGGATGGTATAGGCCTTGTTAAAGACATTTTAAGGGTGTAAGAACCTTCCGGCATCCCTTCATATGGACCATCCCTCCACACCCCCATTGTTGCAGAATGCACTGTCCCATAACTGCTAAAAAACTCCTGTAGGCCATATGCCGTGGCCTCGAAGGGTACATTTCGTACCTTCACCCATGTGAAGTACTTAGAGACGTCATGTAACACGACATCCATCGCTGAATTCACACTCATGCGTTGTTCCTGGTAATGCTCGACAATTCTTGTGTAGAAGCCGGCTCGTAGAAATTTCACGAAGATTCTTGTCAAACCATTAAGAGCGACGCCATACAATTCCTCATTGGGAATACCATATGTATCCCTGATGATGTTAGGGAGAAGGACGTTCATCGTCTCTCCACTTAATGTACCACGAACCAGCTCAATGCAGATAGTATTTACTCTCCGTCCTGTATGTTCTGCCATTTTGATATCCCAAAATGAGCAGCGCACGTCGTCACTACTCAATGGTTGTTGATGAACTGAGGTAGCTCGCCTGAAAACAGCAGAGGGGTGCAAAGCACAACCGCACTCCACCGTGGTCAGGCAGCAAATGAGGAGGATTTGCAGATCGTGGGATGGATTGTTGAGTTTTTTGGGGCAGAGTCAGGCATGTGCGTTAACAAGGCAAAATCGAAATTATTGGAGGTGGGTACATGGGTGGGGGGGAGGTTGGGCGAAAGGTATGGGTGGTCAGTCGTGGTGCAACTTAGAATATGTGGCATCGTGTACATGGCAGATGAGAGGGAGAGCCGAAGGGTAAACTCTGAATTGGTGGTTAACAAGGCTTTAGATCGACTTCGGGGGTTAAGAGCTGGGAATGTCTCGTTGCAACAGAGGACAGTAGTGGTTAATACACTTGTTTATAGTAAAGTATGGGGTGTGGCTGCGGTGTACCCTTTAAGAGATACGGATATTCAGGAACTGCAGAGAAGGGTCTTACGTTATGTTTGGGGTTTCGGGAGGGCTTGGTTAAGTCGGGAGGTTGTCATGACCCATGTTCGTCATGGGGGTTTAGGTCTCTTGGCTTTGGGGCCACAGGTGAAGGCCCTCTATGTAAAGCAGCGGTTCCTTAGGGCGGGCGGTGAGAAGGGCATCCGGGTGGGTCGGGTAATGATCGAAATGCGTAAATGGTGGAGCGGCAGGGGATTAATCGAGTGTGAGAACATGCTGCGTTTGTTGTTAAAGTTGAGAAATGCGCAACGGATCCGGGTGGGGCAAATGGTCAGCATATGTTGTCGTGGGGAAATTGTACAGGGATTGTCTGTTTTTCCGCTGTATGGGAAGGATTTTGTAAACTTAAGTTGGCACCAAGGGTTCGTGAATTGGTGTACAGATTTGTCATGAGGATTTTAGCATCAAAATCGGTCTTAAATAGGATGGGTTTGGTAAGGGAGGCGGATTGCTTGCGTTGAGGTCTCGAAGAAACAGCTTTTCATGCTGTCTACTTTTGTGATACCTTGGACAAAGTTCGTTCGTGGTTGGGGCGGGTTTTAGATTTTCTTAGTGGGGGAAGTATTTCAAACTTTCGGGCCTTAACATTGGAAGTTAGCGGAGTATCAAGTGAGGTACGAAGAGCAATAATGTACGTGGTGGCTGATTTCCTCTATATCTCGTGGGGTATGCGGGAAACGGGGGATCAGGTAGGAATCAGGGCAATTGCGGCAGGTATCTACAGAACGTATTGCAGAAATAAACTCATATATGGTAGAAGTTGGGATAATAGTTTTCCGGCAAAGTATCGATGTCTTAATGTTCAAATGTTGCTGCAACTGCGGGTGGGGTAAGGCAACGGGGGGCTGGACTCCCCCCGTGGTAGCCTCAAACGGTATGTTAGAGACTTCAGGGTAGAGCGCGGGTTTTAGGGAGTGACGTGTATGTATTATGAATGGTTCCGTACGTCTGTGTGTGTATGGTTGTGGCGTTGTGTGGCACTGAGATCTTGAATTACTCATAAAATGAAGTCTTGTGGAATGTGTGACACGGTTTGTTAAGTTTATATGTGGCGTGATAGATGTTATAAGGAGTTTAGTGTTGGTAACTTACTAAAATCATAATAGACCATTTGGATATTACTTTTTCATGTTGTAATCTTTGGTTCTTTAAAATGTGTACATAGCCTAGTATTGTACCGATATGTAGCATGTGGTATATTATCTTGCATTTTGAGTGTGAACTTCACGTTATGCAAGGTTGTTTTGAAAAATTTATATTTCATGATTGTCAAATTAATAATTGATATTATATTGAGGTGTATATTACTTTTACTTTTTACGATGTATGTGTATAGGAATGTAATGTTTCATATCTGTTTTAGTTGTAAATTTATGTTTTGTGTCTTGTTGTTCATACACTACCAACTCTTGGTGAATACTCATTAAGGTTTTGATGGGGTCAGAGTATGGCCATTAATTAGGATAATTAAAGTATGTTATTTAGAATGGTGACTGTACATATGTTAAGGGGGGGAGAAGTGTCAGCTGTGTTTCTGCACTGGCAATAATGATTATTGTAAAAGGAGGGTTTGTAGGATGTGTTGTGGGTTATGTATATGGTTGTAATATGGCCATTATCTATGGTGTTTATTTTCTGTACTGGGATTGTGTACTAGAGGTTTTGTAATATCTAGTATGGTATAATTTTATACTCTTATACATTATTGTATTTGTTCTATGTTTTAAATAAAAATAAAAGTCTCTAGATAAAAATTTTTGTATCTATATTTGTAAGTAATACTAGTTAGGCATGTGCTAGAAGGCACAGCGAAAGTATAGTCTTATGGAATGTGTGTTACGTTATTGGTAAGTTTGTATGTGGCGTGTTAGGTGTTATAAGAAGTTTGGTGTTGTTAAGTTACTAAAATCATGATGAACCTTTGGATAATACTTATTGAGTTCTTTTAATTATTCACATAGCCTAGTAATGTACCGCTATGTAGCATGTGCTGTATTATCTTGCATTTTGAGCGTGAACTTCACGATATGCAATGTTTTGAAAGTTTATAATTCATGGTTAACATTAATATTTGATATTATATTGTGGTGTATATTCTTCTACTTATTACAGTGTATGTGTATAGGAATGTAATGTTTCATAACTGTTTTAGTTGTAAATTTATGTTTTGTGTCTTGTTCATGCACTACCAACTCTTAGGTAAATACTCATTAAGGTTTTGATGAGGTCAGTGTTATGACCATTCATTAGGATAATTAATGTATGTTATTTAGAACGGTGACTGTACATACGGGGGAGGGGTAGAAGTGTTAGCTGTGTCTGCACTGGCAATAATGATTATTGTAAAGGAGGGTTTGCGGGTTATGTATATGGTTGTGGGTTATGTATATGGTTGTGGGTTATGTATATGGTTGTGGGTTATGTATATGGTTGTAATATGGCCACTATCTATGGTGTTCTTTAAATGTACCGGGATTGTGTACTAAAGGTTTTGTAATATCTAGTATGGTTTTTAATTTTATACTCTTATACATTATTGTATTTGTCCTATGTTAAAAAAAAAAAAAAAAAAAAACTTACATGTATTTTTCTCCATCAGTACACCATTACTATAATAGTAACAATTATCGAGATCCTTTGCTTCACTCTCAGTAACTGCTATATCTCTCAGTCTTTCCAGTGAATGATCAACAAACTGATCCTTGATTAAATCATCTTGAGTTAGAAATTTAACGTCAGTTGTCCTGACTAGGTTGATGACCAGGGGGAGTCAGTGTTAATGATCCTGGGCGCAGAGCGTCACTAAACAACATATTCAAGCGCAAATCATTGTCATCCACTAACTCAACAGGAGACAAGGATGGTTGTTGAATCTTTGACAGTTAGTTTAATATGTTTATTATGCACATCTTTGACATAGCTCTAGTAATTGCGCTGAGAGGAAATAAAATAGGCTTCTTTCTACAAGCTTCAGTGGCATAATTATCATCAGTGTTATTATCAATCACAAGTGGTTCCTTACATATACCAGCATGAAGGATATCGTTCCCTATCAACACGTCCACTGACCTGATGGGAAATACACCACTGGATACACCCACTGAAATATAGCCAGTATAATAGCTTGTTTCAATGTATATTTTGTGAAGAGGTACTTTTATAACAGCCCCACCATAGGCTTCTAACAATACATCTATCTTGGTATAGGTGTCGTCAGTTATGGTCAGTACATCTTTTCTTAATAAGGTGAGATAACTGCCAGTGTCTCTGAAAGTAATTATCTCAGTTAGATGTGATTCGTCAAATCCTACCTTACCTCTCGAAAAGTAAGGACTCATCGCTGAACGAATCTTTTCGTCAGATACATTCTCTGACGCTATTCATCTGTCCTGAGTAATATTATCTAAAACAGTAGGATCAGAGGTATTACTAGAATTTTGGTGTCTTTGTTGCTCGGAAGAGGATACGACTTGTGTGGGGGCTCCAGCCGCACGACTGCTTCTCGTATCTCTTTCTAACTTATAGCAATACTCTCTAGCATGTCCTTTTCTGTTACAATAGGTGCATTTAACTTTCTTCTTCTCGATATCAGATTTCTGTCTAGCCACAGAGACAGATTCAGGATTGTGAGTTTTCCTGGTAAAAGTACGAGAAGTTACAGTAGCAGGTACATCAGGCCGGAAATGAGCAGCTGATTTTTTTTTTATATTTTATTTAAAATACAGTATACATTATACATGGAAGTAAACATATGTCGCTAAACCAATCAACATGTAACAACAAAATTAAAGTACAACATACGTATACACAATCCAAAAAGAAAAAGGTACACTTCACACAGGTCTACCAACAACATATCCAGATAATCTACTCCAGCACACTTATACATCTCATGCCAAGTTTTATATACAAAATTTTTAAAAGGAAAAAAACCTCACCACAAAAACTTTAAAAACCAAATTACATCCACCCCCCCCCAAAAGGGTTTAACATTTAAAAGTCGTACATATGTCTCGGGAATAAAAATGTCCCCCCCCCCCTCATCAAATACCACAAAACAATGACATACAATAAGACGCGGGAAACTAACTTGCTCTGGGGTAACAATTAATGAAAATTTTTCCTACATACAAGATAAAAAAAACTCTATATCTCAACAGGGGTGCAATCCCCCAAAAGGACTTTTCATACACTAATATCCCCTTCCCCGTTTTAAAAAACATAAACATACACCCGCTGCGAACTCATATTCATACCCCCCTCCAAAACAAAGTCATCAAAAAATTTTTAAATTTAAAACAAAAATCAATATACTTTTTTTATATTACCTTACAATACTTTTAAACATGGACTAGAAACATTAAAATGGGAAAAGGGGAAACCAACAGCGTGTACTTAAAATATAAAACACTCCCCCTGCACATACAGTTTTCCCACGACATGTCCCTATAAAATTTTTAACCCGGCCGCTGAAACATTAAATTTTAAGGCCTTAGGGTCCCAAAAAAACTATCTCGCATAAAAATAAACTGTCCCCACTTACTCATTACAGTTTATTTACACTTCCAAACCCCTTCATATACAAAAAAATTTTGTCTTACAGAATGCCCCTACAAAAAAGGGAAACCCCCGGACTTTGTATCACACTATTAAACGCCCATAGGGCATACCTTAGTAACCCACGTATATTGCTTTCTATAAAATTTTTTGAAGAAAACCCCCCAAAATTTAACAAACAGTTTTTCCCAAAAACACAAAACAAACCCTTTTCATTCACCTTTATCCACAAAAATGATGTAGTGCCGTTAGGGCAGAAACGTGGGATACTGGGGCTTGAGCCGGGTTTCTAAGGGCAAAGGTAAAATTTACACACACCCTCAACCCAAACCGGCCCCCCCGGCTACCCCCAGTTAAAAACAGAATCGCTAAACCAGTATGTATTACTTCGGGGGGTTTGGGTTAACAGGGGGTTTAAAGGCAAAAATCCCAATTAGGAAAATATATCTATTTAATTTCACCATAACAAAAAAAACCTTAATTCTAAAAACCCCCAAATAAAGGGTAAAACACAGCTGGTATTTTCAGCCCCCAAATAACACTGGGTTTCGTCAGCGTCAGGCCGTCAGGGCCCCAAACAAACCTCATTTCTTACTTCATCCCACCCCCACAGCAACCCTGACCATTTCAGTCCCTTTGGGTTAACATACAGGAAAGCCTTTATGAAACCCCTATGGCTTGAATTGGATAAACAAAATGATGTATTTTTGCAAACTTAACTTAAAAAATACAGCATCTCCCGACGCCAGCTTCTCCCGTAAACCAAACGCACGTGCCCCTCCCCCCCACGCTTACTCTGCGTACCCAAATACCCTTGGGAAAATAAATCACAAAACCCCTTTATTTAAAATTTAATAGTTAAAGTACTTTACAGTACCTCCAAACCACATTATAAAATTAAAAATTTTTCCTTAAAACCCTCAATTTTTCATATTTTTATGGCCACTTCCCCACAAATATGTAATACAAACCCAGGGAGAACCCGCATAACACCCCCCCCCCCCAGACCTTTGGGTCTCACCCCTGCTAGCGGGCCCCCAACGGCCACCGCAAGGCAAAAAAAAAAAAAAAAAGAAAATAACCCCCCCAAAATTAAGGTTTTGAGGAAACCCTGGCAAAATGATAACGGGGGAATGCCCAAACCCAACAATCACGGTTTTTTTGGTACTACAAAAATGCAATATTTACAAACGGGAGGTACTAGATTTTAAAGACATATGAAACTCCCCGAACTAAAAGTGATCAAGTTCTTGTCCAACGAGCCACAGTCACACTCCCTTTGGGCACTGTTTTTGGAAAAGGCACCATTACAACACAGCGCTGGCCAGGCGCTGGCGTTTATGCATTTTTTCCCAAAATTAAAATCAAGCAAACCCTTTTAAAAAAAAGCAGTTTAAATTTGACAAAAGGCCCCTGAGGAAAACCTTTTATGAAGTAACACCAAAATTTAGTATGTTGCAAAGGGAAACCAAACCCGTATGGGCCAACCCAAAAAAAAATTTTAAAAATAAATACATTTTCCATGATTTTAAAGAAAAGAAAAACAGTTTTTCCCTTTTTTAAATTTTACTTAGAAAGCCCAAACACATGATCACTCCCCCCTCACAGCAATTTTTGTGTAAACAAAAATGGTTTCCCCCTGACCAAAAACCGCGAGAACAGAGAGCACAGGGGAGGGGGAAAAAAACAGGGCCCCCAAAAACAACGGGGGGAAAAAGGCACATAAAATCTTTTTGGTGGGAAATTGTTGGGGGCCGAAAAAACCCCGAGTCATCACTGAAGACCCCCGAAAGGTGGACCTCCCCCGGCGCCACCCTACATGTCATTCCCAAGGGCCCCGGAGGGCCCCCCCCAGTGGTGAAACCAAAAAGGAAAAAAATTTAAAAAGGTCCTTGGGGAACCAAAAACCTCGGATCAAAAGACATGACCCCCAAAAATGGAGGGCATCAACCCCCAGCCCCCACAATTTACTAAAACGTTAAAGGGCCCAAAATTTCCCTTAAAACCAACATAAAAAAGAGGGGAGGGAAACTAGCCAACACCTAAAAAAAGTACATACCTTTCCTAGGGGGTCTTTGATGTGACTACCCCCCTAAAAACACACACACTAGGGGAATCCGATACCCCCAGCCCCAGCTCAACCCCGCCCTTCTCCTTTGGGTGGCCCCGAGTTTTCCCCCCCACACGTCTACCCCCAAATCCCCTGCAAAAAAGATAAAAGTGTCTATACACTACATGTGCACTTTAAAAAAACGAAAACAAGGCACAGCAACCACATTCCCCGCTCCCTTCAACATAATTAATCCCCAGATTAAGAGGGTTTGGGGAAACAAAGGGCCCCCCTCGTAAGGGCTCCCGAATTTTGGGTTTTCAATTTAAATGAAGGAAACCCAAAAGGGAATTTAAGGTTTACAAACACATTTTTAAAGGGGGAACAAAGGGGGAGACCAAAAAACCCAAAAATTTTTTCAAATGCTAACACAAAGCAAGACCACCTTTTTTTGGTGGCATAGTGGGGCTGGGGTTTTTTAAGTTTTGCCGAAAAGTAGCTGACTGGCAACAATTGTCCCCCAACTTCCCTTTCAGGATACAGCCCCAACAAACCCGAAACACTGGGATCTACTTTTTAGAGAAAAAAGGGAATGTGAAATTAGAAATACCCCACCGGAGCACTTTTAAGCAAAGCTTTTACGTTCCCAAAAGCCCTCTGACACTTCATATCCCACCCAAATGTCACTTGGGGGTAGTCAGGTCATTTTGGGAGAGATCACCTTTTACAAATTTGGACAGAAAATTTTCTATAAAAAAATTTCCCATCCCACAAAAAAGCTAACCCCCCTTCCGGGTCTTTTGGGACAGGATAATTTTCAAAAGCCTCCCCGGGATTCACTGGGGCCACCTTCCCCCCGGCCAAAAACAGGGCCCAGAAAATTTTCCTGGGCTTCCCCCAAAACACTCCTTTTCCAAATTAAAATGTTAGCTTTACACCAGTAGCCTAGAGAAAAGCTCTCCAAGCTGCCTTACAAGCCCCTGACCAACAGGCCCCTAAAAAAACCAGGTCAACAAAATAACCCCCTCACGCCCTTTTGGGCCCCCGAAAAACCTTTCCCGCATTCGCGTTGAAAACAGGAGGGGGCATATACGAAGCCCAAAGGGGAACTTGTCTGAAAAAGCCCCTTTCCCGGGGTTACAAAAAACAGAGATGTCACCCGGGACGTGGGGTTTAAAAGGGACTGGAATAACCCTTCAAAAGGGCTAAAAATTTCTTACATATTTTAGCCCCCCCCTTCCCCCCACTGCATCCAATGAAAATCATCCATTCTAGGGAAAAGGGGAAAAAAACAGCCTTACTTATTAAATTAACCTTTCGGTAAATCGGTGCACAATCCTCAGGGGGGCCATCTGGTTTGGGAACCTCCCGAAAAGGGGGTGCCCCTCACTCTCGCTTGGTTTTTATTAAACAAGCAAGTAAAAATTTCAAACCCCCTTCCCATCTTTTTCCTCTTTTGTGGGGTTTATTCTGTAAGGGACCTGCCGAATGTTCGCTTTTCTTACATCTATACAAGGGGGTTTAGCTTGCTTACCAGGGATAAAAACCCCAAAAAAATCCCAAAAATTCCCCGAGAAGCGAACCATCTTTAGCAAAAACCCTTTTCCTTACTAAGACCCCCAACTACTTGTAAGGATCCCTTTTTAAAAATGCCCTGTTTTCTAGGTGTAAAATCTGTGGCCCCCTGTGCATCAGTGTCCACCCTTGGGTCACCTACTATATTTACACATGCCACACCTCTTTGGTGGTACCTTTTCACCCTGTTTATATTACCACCCGTTCAGACTTCCGTCGCCCAGGTGTGTGAATTCTGTAATTTTGATCCGTGACCTTTTCCACGACCTTGTACGGCCCACTGAACTTTGCTTTTAAGGCATTACCAGGCACCGGCTCCAATGCTAGTACCTCCTCTCCTACTTCAAAGGTACGAGGCACGGCCTTGCGGTCAAATTGTTTCTTCATCTTGGTTTGGCTGATGTGCAGGTTCGCAGCCGCCAGATGCTTCATGTGAGCCAAACGGTCCTCTGAAAGCGAGAAAATCCTCCGAGGGGGCAGCATCACAATCTTCACCAAGCCAGTAATCCTTCAAAATCATCAGTGTCCCCTTACCTGGTGACCATAGATCAGTTCGAAAGGACTATAGCGTAATGAATCCTGAGTGCTGTCCCTCACGGCAAATAAAAGGAGGGGGATACCCTCATCCCAGTCCTTCTGGTACTGGCACAATAAGCCCGCAGCATAGTTTTGAGAGATTGTGAAACCGCTCCACAACTCCTTGACTCTCTGGGTGATAGGCATGGAGGTCGTCATTTTAATATTAAACTCCCCCAAAACTGTGCGAAAATGTTTAGATGTAAAATTTGACCCCTGATCTGTTTGAATTTCCTTAGGGATCCCGACCTGCGTAAAAAATTTCACCAGTGCTCTCAAGACTACACGTGTGGTAATCTTACGTAGTGAATGGCCTCCGGAAATCTGGTAGAGGAACAAATAATAGTAAGTAAGTACTGGTTCCCATCTTGGTCCTGGGTAGCGGCCCCACACAATCCACCACCAGCCTGCTAAAAGGTTCTCTCCGGCGACTGTTATAGGGTTAAGAGGGCAGTTTAATTCCTTGATTAGGTTTTCCTATTCTTTGGCAAACTGGGCATGATTCTACATACTTACCCACTGATTCCCATACCTGGGGCCAGTAAAAATGTTTAGAAATCTTGCCCATAGTCTTTTTAACACCTAAATGTCCTCCCATGGGAACATCGTGGGCCAAACGCAAAACCTGATATCTAAATGGTTCCGGCACCACCACTTGGTAGAGTGCCTGCCGTGCACCATCATTAGATGTCGCATCCGATAAGGTCTTTCGCATTAAAATACCGTCTGCAAAAAAAAAAAAAAAACATTAGTTAGTTGAGAGGCCTCTTCCTCGGTAACAGCAGATGACCGAATAGCTTGTAGGGTGTCGTCACACCCCTGGGCCTCGATCAGCTGCTCACGAGTAGGAGTCGCCCCCCCTATACCAGCTCCAAGACCCCCACTCAAACAGGGTCTTGCCTGGGATGGTTCATCACAACCCCGAGCCAACTGCAGGCTAGGCTCGAGGAATAGATTTCCCAAACCCAAATCATCCCCAGGATCTAACGAGTCACAGCGAGAGACTGCCCTCTTCTCTTTTGACATTTTCCTGGTTACTGCACACAACGGAAATAACTCGGGCAATGTAGCCCTAGCTTTTTCCTCCCAACTCTGTGAGGCTGGGTCCCTCCAAACCAGAGGTTCCTCACTTTCAAGACAACCCATGACATTATTGCCTAAGAGTAGGTCAACCCCTGCACAAGGTATATCCTCTGTGATACCTACAGCTAAGTAACCACACTGGTATGCAGACTCCACCCATAACCTGTGCACTGGAGTCTTGACAGGGCATCCTGTAATTCCTTTGAGCAAAACGTCCAACCCAGTGTATGTGTCATCCGACACTGGCAGTATGCCCCTACGAAGCAAAGTGTATGTGCTACCAGTGTCCCTCAAAGATAGAACACCTGTTTACCCTACCTTCATTTTGGTGTAAGGCCACGGTGGACTTGCTTGTAAAGACCTTCATCCGAGGGTCCAAACCTGCTGAGGTACCTGACATACCCGAGAGTGGGGCTTCAATATAGCTACCATGTGGGTACCTGGTGTATCTACCTTAGAAACTCCAGCAAGCGCCTGATCTCTACGCATCTTCTTGCAATACGGCTGCAGATGGCCCTGTTTATGACAATAAGTACAGTAATATGGTTTAAAGGCCCCCTGCCCTTTTGACATAGCTGGGGCCCATGATCTTGGAAACTGGGCTCGTCCCACCTGTTTCCTTGTAGTCCTGGACCTGTGACAACTGACTTAAAACCTCCTCGAGTGGATACTGGAAAATTAGGGTTATTAAAACTCTTGTGGTTATTAGGCTGATAAATGGGTGGCTTAAACTTCTGAAATTTCTTATTCCTATTTGTGGGTGGAGAAAACTTACCATTATTAGTATGTGGGGTGTGGTAACTGCTACCAAATTTTTGGTTAGCTAAAAATCTGTCACCCAGCTCTAAAGCATTATTAAAATCATCAAGATCCTTCTCCTCAAGATATGCCTTAAGGTCAGGAGGAACATTTCTCAAAAGATCCTCTAACAAAATTAAGGTAATTACACCTTCATAATTGCCTACCACCCCCTTTGAGCGACACCACCTATTTAGAAGTGACATCTTCTTACCATATTCCACCAAAGACTGCCCTGACTGAAACTTTAGTCCTCTGAATTTCTGCCTGTACCTTTCCGGCAACATTTGATAAGCCAGTAAAACTACCTCTTTTAGCTTATGATAATCAGAAAAGGCAGATCCTTCTAAAGAACTAATAACCTGTAACCCTTTACCAACTAATTGGGTTCTTGCTAATGTCGCCCATTCCTTTTCCGGCCAACCTTGGGATTTGGCCGTACTTTCAAATAACAGAAAAAACTGGTCTGGGTCTTTCTCTAGGAATTTGGGCACAAATTTATGGCTTTATCCAAATGAAAACATCTACCCTTGTGTCTGTGTCTGGTGAGAAGCAAGCTGCCTCTCTTTTGCTCTTTCTTGAGCCCTAAGCTCCTCTAAGGCTCCTGTTCCTGGATCTTTGTACGCTCAATTCTTAACCGTTCCTTTTTCTTCTGCAACTAGGGTTAATTTCATTTGTAAAATTACTACTTCCTTATCCAGTCCCTATCAGGGGATTTGATTCAATGTCACCTTCCAAATGCATGTCATCCACAGAATTTTCACCAGTGTCAGCCATTTTGGGAAATAATAGCACCAATCTTACTACCAGCCACAGAACTTACTGATATACAAAAATAAAGCACACAGCAAGGTACATATACTGAAGTAGGATATTCACAAGGAGTTGTCATGTGACTCCCTCAAATTAAAGAGAACTGCACACAAAAAGAAAATCCTGGCAGAAAAAAAAAAAATAAAAGAGCTACTGCACTTGCAAAGGTAAATTATTTCCAGAAATTTAGGTGAGCATAACCTCCCAAAAATCAGCAAGATTGTACCTGCAAGGGTAAATTATGCACAAAACATCAAGTATTATTAACATCCTAAAAATCAACAATATGGTACAGAAAGGTAAATGATTTATAGAGCATTAATTAATAATAACACCCTAAAACCAGCAATATTATACAGAAAGGTAAATTATTCACAGGGTATTAATTAATAATAACACCCTAAAATCTAGCAATGTTGCACCACAAAGTAAATTATTCACAGGGTATTAGTTAATAATAACACCCTAAAAAACTAGCAATATTACAAACAAAGGTAAATTATTATTTTAGTGTGAGGTTATAGTGAATGTTCCTCTGACCAACCCAGTAAAGAATATTATTGACTTTCCAGGTGCAAACTTGAATTACCACAAAAAATTTGATAATTCTCCCATTGACAGGCCCCATGTTACGCAGAAACGTGGGATAGCCGGGGGCTTGAGCCTGGTCTAAGGCAAAGGTAAAAGTTACACACATCTCAAGCCAAACCGGCCACCCGGCTATGCCCAGTTAAAACAGAAAGCGCTAAACCAGTATGTATTTACTTCAAGGGGTTGGTTTAACAGAGGGTTAGGCAAAAATCCCAATTAGGAAAATATATCTATTTAATCACCATAACATAAAAACCTTAATTCTAACACGCCAAATGAAGGTACACACAGCTGGCTGGAGGTTTCAGCCACCATAACACTAGGCTTCGTCAGCGTCAGGCCATCATGGCACCACAAACCTCATTTCTTACTTCATCACTACATCCCACAGCACCCTGACCATGTCGTGCCTGGGAACAAAAGAAAGCCTAGGGGCCA
>NC_069399.1:60789221-60837995 GCF_026875155.1 Cherax quadricarinatus | reverse complement strand
ACCTGGAGAGATTTGGGGGGTAAACCCCCCCGCGGCCCGGTCTGTGACCAGGCCTCCTGGTGGATCAGCGCCTGATCAACCAGGTGTTTGCGGGCTGACGAAAAACCAACGTACGGCCACAGCCCGGCGATCGGGAACTGACTTTAGGGTTTGCCCAGTGCCAGCTTAAAAGATCCCAGGGGCTGTTGGTAATCCCCTTATTTTTGGGGGGAGGCAGTTAAACATCTGGGGGCCCCGACACTTATTGTATGGTTTTTAAAAACGTGCTAGGGACCCCCCTGCTTTTATTGGGGGGTGGTGATCTCTGCCAAGTCTTTTGCTTTCGTAGGAGTGATTTTCGTGGCAATTTCGGTATATTTTTAAAATTTTTGGTTTTTCCGGGTTTTTATAAATCATGTATCTTCCCCCTGCGTTCCGGGGAATACAGGTTTAGAAACCTCAAGCGTCCAGAAATTTGAGGTGTTTTTCTCCATTTGCGCGCCTGAAAGTTCTCTGTACTTTTTCTAGGTCACAATTTCACTCCCTTTGGGAAAGGTGCTGTAGAGTGCAGAATATTCCAGCCTGATAAAAAAGTGACCTGAAGAGTGTCATCATGGGTTTTGCCTCCCATTTTTAAAGGTTTCCCTCATTATCCACCCTGTCATTTTTCTGCAGATGCGATTGATACAATGTTATGGCCCTTGAAGGTGAGATCCCCCGACATAATCACCCCCCAGGTCTTTGACGTTGGTGTTTCGCTCTATTTTGTGGCAGAATTTTTTTTTTTACTCTGATGAAGATTTAATTTCCCTCATGTTACCATACTGAGTAATTAAAATTTTTTCCCACTTGGAACTTCATATTTTTTTCTGCAGCCACTGAAAGATTTGGTTGATGTCCGCCTGGAGCCTTGCAGTGTCTGAAATGGAAGACACTGTCATGCAAAATTGGGTGTCATCTGCAAAGGAAAAACCGGGCGTGGGTGACATCCTTTTCTTTCGGGTATAGGATGGGAACAAGTGGGGCTAGTACTGTGCCTTGTGGAACAGAGCTTTTCACCGTAGCTGCCTCGGACTTACTCTGTTGAGACTACTCTCTGTGTTTGTTGTGAGGAAATATAGACATTCGACCGACTTTTCCTGTTATTCCTTAGCGCGCATTTTTTGCGCTATTACGCCTGGTCACCTTTTCAAGGCTTTTGCAAAGTCTGTAATATTACATTGCATTCTTTTTTGTCTTCTAGTCATTTAGGACCTTGTCGTAGGACCAGTGTTTAGACGAAGGAGGACCGTTCTAACCATGTTTTCCTGGGTTGGTAACGATGGGTTTCTGATGGGTGGTATCTTTCTTCTTAGGACCCTTTCAAAGATTTTTATGATATGGGATGTTAGTGCTATTGGTCTGTATTCTTTGCTGTTTCTTTACTGCCCCCCTTTTTGGAGTGGGGGGTATGTTGTTGTTTTTTAGTAACTGAGGGACGACCCCCGGGCCATGCTCCCTCTCCAAGGATGGAAAAGGCTGTGAAGGGGCTTCTTGCAGTTTTTGATGAACACAGATTCCCTGATTGGCCCGGGGCCGAGTGCATGGGGGATGTCATTTTCGCCTGTTCGAAGTCATTTTGGCGTCAGGTAACACGGATGGGTTGTGTTAATCAAATTTTGTGGCTTCTCATAAAAAATTCATTTTTATCTTCGACTCTCAGTCTGGGTTTGCGGCTTGCTAAAAAAAGAGTCATATTGGGATTTAGTAGCTCACCCTTTCCTTCTGTCATTTGTAGGACCCTCTTTTTTAATAGGGGGCCCAATACTGGGGCGTTGTTCCGATTTGATTTGGCATGGAGAAGAAATATTTGGGTTTCTTTCGATTAATTTAAGCTTTTAGTTCTTCCCGCGATTCCGACTCCTAAAAGATTCTTTTAGCTTAAGTTCGATGCTTGCTATTTCCTGACCAGTGTCTCCCTGCGCATTTCAGATATATTGACCTCTTTTAGCCCCCTCTGTTATTCTTTTCCGTCGCCTGAAAAGGGGAGCGCCTGTCTCTTTCTATTTTACATCTACTCCTCCTTTTTCTTAGAGGAATAAACCTTGTGCATACATCGAGTGCCACCGAGTTAATCTGTTCTAGGCCTAAGTTTGGGTCTGTGTTGCTTAGTATATCTTCCCACTTATATCGGTTAGGACTGGTTTTATTTGGGCCCCCACCTTATTTTTTTTGTTTTGAAGTTGAATTTGGTGAATGCACCCTCGTGACTAGTCTCATTTTGTCGGTCTGGGGCTCCACGCATACATGTCTGAACCTCAATTATGTTGTGATCTGAGTATATTGTTTTTGATATGGTGACATTTCTTATCAGATCATCATTGTTAGTGAAGATGAGGTCTAGTGTATTCTCCAGTCTAGTAGGCTCTATTATTTGCGGGTTTTAAAAAATTGAATTTTGTGCAGAGATTTAAAAGTCGTGTGAGTGTGAGTTTTCATCAGAGCTGCCTCCTGGTGTTATTACTGCAAACAATATTTTTGCTATATTCCTCCATTTTAGGTGCCTTAAGTTGAAATCCCCCAGGAGCAAGATGTTGGGTGCAGGAGCTGGAAGATTTTCCAGACAGTGGTCAATTTTTAACAGCTGTTCCTGGAATTGCTGGGATGTTGCATCCGGAGGCTTGTAGACTACCACAATGACCGGGTTTTTGGGGTTCTCGACCTTTACTGCTAAAAACTTCCACTACGTCATTTGAGGCATTAAGCAGTTCTGTGCAAACAAGTGACTTCTGCAATGTACAGGCCAACCCCCCCCCCTTTGCCCGTTCACTTTTGTCACATCTGTATAGGTTGTAACCTGGGATCCATATTCGTTGTCCAAGTGATCCTTTATGTGGGTCTCAGTGAAAGCCGCGAACATTTCCTTTGCCTCTGCAAGCAGTCCACGGATGAAAGGTATTTTGTTGTTTGTTGCTGGCTTTAGACCTGTATATTTGCAAAGAAGAATGTTATCGGACTGGTGGTATTGTTGGGACTGGGGGGGATTTTTTTCCGGCATTAGTATCTGTATCTGTTGGTTTGGAGTGGAGGCCATCGACTGTGGTTCCACTCCAGGAATGACTGGATTTGGTGTACGATTTCTGCCATTTCCTGCCGGGTTTTTTTTTCCCTTCCTGGCACTAAAAAACCTCTCCCTCTTGAGTGGCTGTGGTTACCCAGGTTTTCCCATGGCCTGGATGTTTTGTATCTTTTTGTCCCTTTAGATGGTATGCCCGGCAATTTAAGTTATAGCACAGTCTTTTCCCGTTCTGAAGAGGTACACATTTCAGGGTGAAAAAGCTTACAGGAAGGAGTTTGCATTTTCCTGTTGTCATATGGGCATGGCATTTTCTAGGGTGGTCATAGTTGCATGTCCCATCTGTTTTTCCAGATTTCCCATGCCAGCAGATACCAAGTGCATAGTATTGCACAGGCTTGGTTTCCGCTTGCCTTGGGTTTCTGTGACTGTATTCCTGTTGGTGCATGTTTTCCCTGTCTTACTTCTATCCTCCCTAGCACCAAATGGAGCCCCACCAGTTGGGGGGTTTTGGAATTTTTTCCTCCTATTGCTTTGGATCCTCTTGTTTGCTTTTTCTGCGGGGGTATTTTTCAGTTTGAATATTGGTTTTTTCTTTTCTTTGAAAACACTTGTTTCCCATTGGCTCCTGTCCCCTATGAGGTCATTTATTGTTTTCCCTTCCTGCATAAAATTTCCCGACTACCTGGACAAAATCCCAGCTTCACCTTTCTGCCCCCAGGACAGTATTTTCCGCTTCCCATTTCTGTCTCCCGGGACGCACTCCAGTTTCACCATTACTGTCTCCCGGGACAGCACCTCCACTTTACTATTACTGCTCCCGGACATCACCTCCACCCTTTTCAGTTTGTGACTACATGGCCATTAAAGGGGCAGTACCATTCAGCCCAGATTTTTTATGTTCCCATTTTGTAGAAAGCTTCCAGGTTTTCTTAAAGCAGCTTTGATGTTTCCTCTTTTAAACCCTTGTGTTTTTTAGCCACAATTTTCCTCATTTGGGCATCCCCAAAAAACACTTCTCTTTTTTAAATACGCTTGTAGCTAGTTCTGGGAATCTGCAAAAGGGGGCGTGACACCATTTCCAAAAAAATGACTTTTAATCCATGTGGAAGCCCGTTTTTTTGACTGCCCACAACTACACACAGCTTCATAATGATTTGAATGGTTTGATTTACTGCAATTCTACTAGAACCCCTTTGAAATTATTAATAACCTTAAAGAACCTAGCTATTGTATTTCTTTTTTCTAACTTTTTTTGTATTTTGGACATTTTCCCGTCACTTTCCCCGATTTAATTTTTGTGTTTAAAAGGGGCGCCAAAACCCCCATCCGTTTACAGTCTGCTTATTGCCCAAGAAACTGTTTGAAACCGTCCCGGGGTTTGGACCAGTCAAGGGTTTTGGACCAGTCGTCTGCTCTGATCAGTGGGCACTTTTTAAAACATATGGTCGGTGATTTGACTAACACATGAAGGGTCTCTGGAAATTTCTACCCGAGTAATATGTGATTTGATATACAAAAAATATAACTTTCGTGTTGAAGAGCCGGTGATACTGGCAGTCCTACAATGACGAACGGTCGACCTCCTTGTTTTTCAATCGCTGTATCTGGTTTTTTTATTTTTTTTTTTCGTCTCCACCACAAAAAATGCTAATTTTCACTATAGTTGATGGGGCAAATTTTGGGGAGGACGCTTTTTTCTTTAGTAATAATTGCTTCTGTTGTGTATATGGACCATGGTAACTACAGGTTTTATGAAATTCACAGTAAAGTCTCGTTTTCAAGAAAAGAAACTAATGAAAGCACTCCACTCCCCTAAGTACCCTTATAAACTGGTTAGTTGCTATACAACACGTTTTTGCATTCACGGGATCCTGATTTTTGCGAGTAACTAGCAAGCCAGGGAAAATTATTAAAAACAGCTGACCTGTAGTAGTTTCGGCGACTACTGCACCGCCCTATAGGCTTACACTTCATACAAATTCATGTTTTCAAATGACACTTAGCCTTTATCCAATAACTAGGGAGCCAGTAGTAACACTTACAATGTTACTCAATTTTCAGGGAGACTTTCTTTCCTCTGACACGAAAAAGTCAATTATTATTTTTTTTTTTAAACAGGGGACACGGGCCTATGCCCCCCTTTCGGGCAGAAAACTTGCTGGGTGGTGAAACACTAATTCCCCTTTTTTTTTTGACTCGAAATTTTAATTTTTTCCCCCCTTTTTTTGGGTTCCAGGCGCAGGGGGAGGACCGGATAGGAGGGATAAAAAATTAAAGGGGCACACGTAACAGCGCCCGGGAAAACACGAGAAACCCGGACACAACGAAGGCACGCGGACACCCCCCTCTGAATTCATTTATTAAAATAAAAAATTTTTAAATTTAAAAAATTTTAAATTTTTTTATTATAATTTAAAAAATTAAATATATTTTTTGTTTTTTTGTTTTTTTTTTTTAAAAATTAATTTTTAATTTATATAAAAAAAATTTAATATTTATATTAATTTAAATTATATTAAAAATTAAAAAAAATTTAAAAATTTTTAAAATTAATTTTATTAAAAATATAAAAAAATATATATTTTATATTTTATTATATGTATATATATATATATATATAAATTTATTATGTATACATTTTTATTATATATATATTTTATATTTATATATATAATATATATATATATATATTATATATATAATATTTTTTTTATATAATATATATTAAAAAATATATACTTTTTACTTATTTATATTATATATATTTTATTTTATATATAAAATATTATATATATAAATAAATATATATATATATATAATTATGTAATATAATAATAAAATGTATAATATGTAATATATATAATTATATATATATATATATATTATATATATATATATATATATATATATATATATAAATATATATATATATATATATATATAAATATAAGTAGTCATAATTTCTACAGAGCGACTCCTTCCGGAAAAGGCCTTCTACAGAGCGACTTCCTTCCGAATTTAGGCCTCTCCTCTGTGGGGGGGCTCCTTCCGGTCTAGGACCTTCTACATAGAGTGACTCCCTTTCACAACCTAGGTGATACTTCCGGTTTGATCTTGACCCTTGACCTCGCCCTGCCCTCGAGACTTACCTCACCCTTGACCCCCCAACCAATACCCCCGCATAACGCCCCCCCCTTCGCGACTCCCGCGCGCGCCCGCCCCGAGCCCTTCGCGACCACCCCGCGGCGCAGCCGCCCCGCGCCTTCACGAACGTCACGACTCCCCCCCCCCCGCGCCTTCTGCTGCGGCCTTTTCTAGCCCAAAGCGTCATCCGGATCGCCCACGCGTCTCGATTTTTTTTTTTTTCCGGAGTTTTTTTTCGAAAATTTTTTTTGAATTTCATTTTTCTTGTGCTCTGTTCTCATCCTCCCGGATCAAGGTTTATTGGATCCCCCCTATGGGGTTTTTTTCGAAAATTCTTTTCCTTATTATCTCCTCAAATCAATTTTTTTTTGGATTGCCCCTCCCACTTCACCCCCCACCCCAAATTTTTTTACTCGATAAACAAAGTTTTTGGATTTCCCCCCCCCTATGGGTTTTCGAGATTCCCCCCCCCGCCCCCACTTTCACCCCCCTAAAACCCCCCCAAAATTTCTCCAATATTACCAAGTTTTTGATTCCCCGCCCTATGGTTTTCGAAATTCTCCAATTCCTCGGATCAAGTTTTCATTTTCCACTATTGGGGTTTCGAAATTCCTCCATCTCCCTGATCAAGGTTTTTTTTTGGATTTGGTCCCACCTTCCACCCTCCACCCCCACCACCCCCCACCTCGAAAATTTTTTCCGATAATACAAGTTTTTGGGATTCCCCCCTATGGGGGTTTGAATTTCTTATGAGCTCATCCCCCCGATCAAATTTTGAGGTTCCCCCCTCCCACTTTTTCAACCCCCCCCTCCCACTTTCTCCACCCCCATTTCCCCAAAAATTTAATCAATATTCCCAAGACTCGATCCCTAGGATCAAATTTTCCTCGATAATACAAGTTTTTGGGATTCCCCCCCTATGGGGGTTTGAAAGTCTCCATCACCTTGGATCAAATTTTTTGGATTGTCCCATCCTTCCCAACACCCCCAACCCCACACCCCAACCCCCCAAAATTTCTCGAATTAACCAAGTTTTGGATTCCCCCATAATGGGGTAAGCAATGCTTACTACAGGTCTAAACAAGTCAAATGACCTAAGAAGGGTGTTTACTCGGCGGTCAGTGACGTCACACTTACAAGCTGAATCTTGTCGACCCTATGTCAGTGACGTCACGTGTTGACCCCGCACATACAAGCAGAATCTTGTCGACCCTTTTAGTTCATTAAAGTTAATAAGGGGACACTTACCCCCCATACACATATACAATATAGGGAAAACATTTTCACTCTTAATCCCAATTTTTCTCGTTTTAACCCTTTTAGTTCATTAAAGTTAATAAGGGGACACACTACATCAGAAAGTCACCACATCGCTTACATCCACTTTTGTTAAATTCACTAGTCACAATTTTACATATTATAAAGTTAAATACGCACTTTTACTTTGAACACCTTCAAAACTCTCTCATAAATCATTTGAATACTCACAAAAATACCTTTATACATTTCCAAACAACACTGAAATACTCCAAAAACATCATTCGAACACCCCCAGATCACCTCTGAATACTCCCAGAACACCTTCATAAGTACTCTTGCACATCATTTGAACACCTTCATAAGTACTACTCTCATAATCATTTGTACAACCTTCAAAAACACCTTTGAATAACCTCAAAACACTCTTGAACACCTTCAAAACACTCACAATAAATTCATTTGAATACTCAGAGGACATAAGACTCCTTGAAAAACATTTCCAAACATCATGGAAACACTTCAAGACAACATTTTGAATACTCCCAAATAAGATTTGACAATCTCTAACTATCTACACTTACACATTTCATTAAATTACCACTCCAAATTCCCCCCCAAAAATTCCTCCAGACTTCACAACATTATCACAAAACTAACTCAAACACTTTAACTATTGAACATCACCAAAAAACACCATCAATTGCCTTTAAAAATACTCCAAAAAACACATTCGAACACCCCCAAATCAAATTGAATACTCCCAGGACACCTACAATAAGTACTTCTTGCACATCATTTGAACACCTTCAAAATACACCTTTGAACATTTCCAAACACACAGAAACACTAACACTTCCAAAACAACATTTGAGTACTCTCCCAAATACACCATCTGAATACTACTAAAACACCACTGAAGACACTCAAAACACCACTAAAATCACCATAAACTAAGATCAACACCCACATCCCACAACACCCACAATTTTTTCCATCTTCGTTCATCTATTTCACCATCTGAAAGTCACAAAAAAAACCCACAATTTTTTCCCTCCTCGTTTTATCTAATTTCATCAGAAAGTCACAACACCCACACCTCAACATTTTTTTTTCTCGTTTTAACAATTTTAGTTCATTAAAGTTAATAAGGGGACACAGTACATCAGAAAAAGTCACATCAACAACCCACTTATAACGGCTTTTCGGTATCTTCTAGTTTCACGACAACAACACCCAACATCCCACAACACCACACAACTCCACATCCCCCACACCCCACAACACACACAAACCCACATCACCCACCACCACCACAACACACACAACCCCACCACACCTCACCCACAATTTTTTTTCTCGTTTAAACTAATTTCAATCAGAAAGTCACAACAACAACAAAACCACACAACTTATAATCACACTTTGAAATAACCCAAAACGCCATTTGAGTACTTCCCAAATAACCCACTCAATACTACTAAAAAACCACCGCTGAATACACCTTCAAAACCACCACCAAAATCACCATAAACTAAGACAACACCCCACAACCCACAAACACCCACATCCCACATCACCCACAACCACATCACCAACAACCCACAATTTTTTTTCCCCCTCGTTTTTAAAAACTAATTTCATCAGAAAAAGTCACAAAAACAACCCACATATATCATCTTTTTCAGCATCTTCAGTTCGACAAACAACACCCCCCATCCCCACAACACCCACAACCCACAATTTTTTTCGTCGTTTTATCTAATTTCAATAGAAGTCACAACAACCCACACACCCACATCACCCACACTTCTTCATCCCCATCAATTTTTCCTCGTTTTAATAATTTCATCAAGAAAAAGTCCCAACAACACCCACTTGATAATATAACATACTTTTTCAGGTATCTCTAGTTCGACAACAACACCCACAACCCACAACACCCACAACCCAAACACACACGGACCCACAATACTTTTCCTCGTTTAACTAATTTTCCATCAGAAAGCCACAACACACACAACCCACAATTTTTCCTTCTCTTCAGTTTTAAAACTAATTTCATCAGAAAAAGATCACAACAACAACAACCCCACTTCATCATCATCTTTTGTCGGTATCTCTAATTCGACTACATTACCCCTCAACCCTCATCAATTACCAGTTTAATTCAAAATTTTTTTTTTCCCCTTCTTTTTACTGAATCTTAAATGTAATACACATTTCTCTTTACATTACTAAAATTCTAATAAAATCCTCTCCATAACTCCCAGGCCCTTGTATCCTCATAAAATTGATATTATACTCACATCAACTACCCAACTATTGCGACATGTTTTTCAACACCACCTCCCATTCTTTTTCCAATCTATCATAACTTTTAAAATTCTATAATTTTTTTTTTTTAAAAATCACACCTTAACATTTATATTCAGTAAAATCTCCCCATATTTCTAATTACAACCCTCCCATACACCTCTCCATCTCCCCCACATTTTTCTTCACATCCACTCACCCACTTCCCAACACACCTCTTCTAACACACACAAAAAAATCACATTTCACATCTACAAATGCATCTCAAATCCACTAAAATTACTATATTCAAGATATTTCACAAAAAACCTATGACCACCTAACACACACACAACACACACAGTCACACACACGACACACACACCTAAACCTAACCGAACTATCCTAACCTAAACCTTGCCCTAACATACCTAACCTAACCTAACCTACCCTTACCTAACCTAACCTAACCTAACCTAGCCTAACCTAACCTAACCTAACGCTAACCTAACCTACCCTAACCTAACCCTAACCTAACTTAACCTAACCTACCTAACCTAGCCTAACCTAATCCTAACCTAACCTAACCTAACCTAACCTAAACCTAGCCTAACCTAAACCTAACTGAACCTATCCTACCCTAACCTTACCTAACTTATCCTAACCTAAGTCCTAACCTAACCTAGCCTAACCTAACCTAACTTAAGCTAACCTAACCTAACTACACCTAACCTAACTCTAAAACTAACCTAAACTGAACCTATACCCTAACCTAACATAACCTCTACCTAACCTAACCTAACCCAACCTAACCTAACCGTCACCTAGCCTAACCTAACCTAACCTAACCTATCCTAACCTAACCTATCCTAACCTAACCTTAACCTAGCCTAACCTAACCTAACCTAACTTAACCAACCTAACCTAACCTTAACTTAACCTAACCTAACCTATCCGAACCTAACCTTACCTAACCAACCTAACCTAACCTACCCTACCCTACCCAAACCTACTATCCTAAACCTAACCCAAAATATATTGGAACACTTCCAAAATACATTAGAGTACTCTCAGAATTACTTTGAACGACCTCCATTTTTGGATATTTCCAAATTAAAGTTTTGAAAACTTTTATCCGTAAAATCTAACATTATTTTCTTGTTGGTAAACACACTCAATGGTAGAAATATTTACTCGATTTCCGAATAGAACACTTCCTCGCTCGAGAGACTCATGAGCTTATAGCCTTACCCCAAAAGTATTGCCGGCATTGTGAATTTTTGTAGGTCCCCCTTTCCCCTTCCAACGCCACCATGTAATGTGGTTCACAACCCCAAGGTAGAAAATCACACAAACGGCCATCTCCTTACCCTAAACCTGCTCAACTCAGGACAGACAGACCGCCATGAAATGCGGTTCACATCCAAGGTAGATTTAAGAAATCATCGCCCTTATGATAACCGAACACCTGAATCAACTCACCTAACCGAACCTAGACCTAACCTATCCTAGCCTACCCTTTTTTTTAAACCTAGCCTAACCAACTTTAACCTAAACTAACTAAACCTAACCTAAACCTAACCTTACAAAACCCTAACTTAACCTAACATAACCTAACCTAACCTAACCTAACTTTGAACTAACTTATACCTAACCTAACCTAACCTATCTTAACCATAACCTAACCTAACCAGCCTAACCTAACCTAACCTAACCGAACCTAAACCTAAACTATCCTAAACCTAACTTTAACCTATCCTAACCTAACTTTACTAACCTAGCCTAATAACCTAACCTATCCTAACCCTAACACCATCCAAACACCTCCGAATACTCCCAAAACACTAACTGATTACTACCTAATCACCACTGAATACTACCAAATCACCGTCAAAATCACCAGAACCTAATTTAAAACATCATCCAACTCCTTTTATGAAATCCCCGCTCAAATCACTATAACCAAGAACCAACCTAACCTAACCTTTTCCTTACCTAACCGAACCTATCCCTAACCGAACCTAACCTAACATTACCCAACCTAACCTAACTTACCGAACCTAGCCTAACCTAACCTATCCTAACCTAACAACCTAACCTAACACCATCAAACAACCTCCGAATACTCCCCCCAAACACTACTGGTTACTACCAAATCCAACCTAACCAAACCTAACCTAAACATTACCCAACCTAACCTAACTTATCCTAACCTAAACCTAACCTAACCTAACCTAATACCTTAAAAAAACCCTTAACATTACCTAACCTAACTTATCCTAACCTAACCTAAAACCTAACCTAACCTAACTTATCCTAACCTAACCTAACCTGACCTAACTTATCCTAACCTAACCCAACCTAACCTAACCTAACCTAGCCTAACCTAACCTAACCTGACCTAACTTATCCTAAACCTAACCTAACCTAACATATCCTAAACCTAACCTAACCTAACGCTAACACCTCAAACACCTCCCGAATACTCCCAAAACACACACTACTGATTACTTACCAAATCAAACACCACTGAATACTACCAAATCACCGGCAAAATCACAAGAAACTAAGTTTACATCACCATCCAACATCCTTTTTATAGAATGAATATTCTTACCGCATTTTATGTTGCATATTATCGCATTTCCTCTTCCACATCATCCCTAAACATCCTTCCTTATTTCATTCCGGATATTCTCGGATGAGTTGTTTTAACCCCGACGGGGCCCATCCATTGACATTAGGAGCCAGAGTTAAAGGTGGAGTTGGAGTGGTGATGGTTGCTCTGGCTCCTACGTCGTGATGGGGCCCCGTCGGGGGTTAAAACAACTCTAGGAGATATCCGGAATAATAAGAAGGATGTTTAAGGGATGATGGAAGAGGAAATGCGATATGCAACATAAAATGCGTAAGAATATTCATCTATAAAAAGGATGTTGGATGTGATGATAACCTTAGTTTCTGGTGATTTTGATGTGATTTGTAGTATAAGTGGGTGATTTGGTAGTAATCAGTAGTGTTTTGTGAGTATTCGGAGGTGTTTGAAGGTGTTAGGTAGGTTAGGTTAGGTTAAGGAATAAGTTAGGTTAGGTAGTAGGATAAGTTAGGTCAGGTTAGGTTAGGTTAGGTTAGGCTAGGTTAGGTAGTTAGTGTTGGGTAGGTTAGGAATAAGTGGTCAGGTTAGGTAGGTTAGGATAAGTTAGGTTGTATAGTTAGGTTGAGGATAGGATAAGTTAAAGTTTTAGGTTAGGTAATGTAGGTTAGGTTCGGCTAGGTTAGGATAGGTTAGGTTAGGTTAGGTTAGGGATAAGTTAGGTTAGGTTGGGTAATGTTAGGTTAGGTTATGTTAGGTGATTTGGTAGTAATCAGTAGGTTTGGGTGAGTATTCGGAGGTGTTTGATGGTCTTAGGTAAGGTTTTAGGTTAGGATATGTTTAGGTTAGGCTAGGTTAGGTAAGGTTAAGGTTAGGTGGGTAATGTTAGGTTAGGTCAGTTAGGTTAGGTTCGGTAGGTTAAGGAAAAGGTTAGGTTAGGTGGGTTTCTGGGGGGGGATAGTGATTTGAGGGGATTTCTATAAAAAGGAAGTTGGATGGTGATGTTAAACTTAGTTCTGGTGATTTTGACGGTGATTTGGTATGTATTCAGTGGTGATTTGGTAGTAATGTCATAGTGTTTTTGGGGAGTATTCGGAGGTGTTTGGTGGTGTTACGTTTAGGATAGTTAGGGTAGGCTAGTTAGGTAATTTAGGTTAGGATAGTTAAGTTAGGTAGTTAGGTTAGGTTAGGTTCGGTTAGGTTAGGTTAGGTTATGTTAGGTTAGGCTAGAATAGGTTTAGGTTAGTTCGGTTAGGGTGGTAGATTCAGGTGTTCGGTAAGGCGATTGGATTATCTTAAATCTACCTTGGATGTGACCGCATTTCATGGCGTCTGTCTGTCCTGGAGTTGACGCAGGTGTAGGGTAAGGAGAATGGCCGGTGATTTCTACCTTGGGTGTGACCAGCATTACATGGTGGCATCGGAGGGGAAGGGTGTACAAAAATCATCATGCGGCAATACTTTTTGGGGTAAGGCATATAAGCTCAATGGAGTCTCGTCAGAGCGAGAAAGTGTTTCTAATTCGAGAAATCGAGTAAATATTTCTACATTGAGTGTGTTTACCAACAAGACAAATAATGTTCGATTTACGTATAAAGTTTTTTTTCAAAACTAATTGGAAATATTCCAAAAATGGAGTCGTTCAAAGTAATTCGGAGTACTCTAATGTATTTGGGGGGAAGTGTTCCAATATATTTTAGGTTAGGTTAGGATAGAGTTAGGGTAGGGTAGGGTAGGTTAGGTTAGGTTGGTTTAGGTAAGTTAGGCTAGGTTAGGTTAGGTTAGGTAGGTTGGATAGGTTAAGGTTAGGATAGTTAGGTAGGTTAGGTTAGCTAGGCTAGGTTAGGTTAGGTTAGGTTAGGTTAGGTTTAGGTTAGGTTAGGTTAGGTTAGGTTAGGTTAGGAGGTTAGGTTAGGTTAGGTTAGGATAGTTAGGTAGGTAGGTAAGGTGTAGGTAGGTTAGGTTAGGTTGGTAGGTTAGGTTAGGTTTAGGATAGGTGTAGGTGTGGTGTGTGTGTTGTGGGGTGTGTGGGGTGTGTGTGTTAGGTGGTCATAGAGTTTTGTGAATATCTTGATTATAGTGATTTTAGTGGATTTGAGATGCATTTGTGGATGTGAAATGTGATTTTTTTGTTTTGTGTTCAGAAGAGGTGTGTTGGGAGATGGGTGAGTGGATGTGAAGAAAATGCGGGTGAGATGGAGAGGTGTATGGGAGGGTTGTAATTAGAAATATGGGGAGATTTTACTGAATATAAAGGTAATGTGTGAATATTTTAAAAAGAAATTATAGAATTGAAAAGTTATGATATATTGGAAAAAGAATGGAGGGTGTTTGAAAACATGTCGCAATAGTTGGGTAGTGATGCGAGTATAATATTAATTATGTGGATACAAGGAGATGGTATGGAGAGGATTTAATTAGAATTTTAGTAACTGTAGGGAGGAATGTGTATTACTTTTAAGATTCAGTAAAAAGGAAGGGGGAAAAATGTGATAAATTGGTAATTGATGAGGTTGTGGGTAATGTTAGTCGATTAGAGATACCGAAAAAGATGTATAGTGGGTTGTTTTGTGACTTTTTCTGATGAAATTAGTTAAACGAGAAAAAATTGTGGGTGTGGTGTGTGGGGTGTTGTGGGGTTGTGAGGTTGAAATGTGGGTTGTGTGGTTTGTGACTTTTTCTGATGAAATTAGTTAAAACGAAGAAAAAATTGTGGTTGATGGTAGTGTTGGTTGGGTTGTGGGTGTTGTGGGTGTGTGGAGATTTGTTGTTTTGTGATGTGGAGTGTTTTTGATTAGTGAAAGGAAAAGAATTGTGGGTTGTGGGTTGTTGTGTGAGTGTTGTGGGTTTGTGAATTGAGATTACGAAAGAAAGATATATAGTGGGTTGTTTTTGGACTTTTCTGATGAAATTAGTTAAAACGAGAAAAAAATTGTGGGTTGTGGTTGTGGGTTGGGGTGTTGTGGTGTGTGGGTTGTGGGTTGTTTGGTGATTTTTGTGGAATAGTTAAACGATGTGGGTGTTGTGGGAACTATGGTTTGAGGTATTAGTGTGTATAAGTGGTGTGGTGTTGTTGTGTCTTTCTGATGAAATTAGTTAAAACGAGAAAAAATTGTGGTGTGGTGGGTTGTGGGTGTTGTGGGGTGTGGGTGAGTGGGTTGTGGGTGTTGGTTGGGTTTGTGGGGGGTGTTGTGGGTGTTGTTGTCGAACTAGAGATACCGAAAAAGATGTTATAAGTGGGTTGTTGTGACTTTTTCTGATGAAATTAGTTAAAACGAGAAAAAAAATTGTGTTGTTGTGACTTTTGATGAATTAGATGGAAAATTGTGGGTTGTGGGTGTTGTGGGATGTGGGTGTTGATCTTAGTTTATGGTGATTTTGGTGGTGTTTTGAGTGTATTCAGTGTGTTTTAGTAGTATCAGTGGTGTATTTGGGAGTACTCAAATGGTGTTTTGGACGTGTTTCAGTGTTGTTTGGAAAATGTTAAAGTGTTTTGAAGGTGTTCAAATGAGGCAAGAGTTACTTATGATGGTGATCTCGGGAGTATTCAAGAGGTGATTTGGGGGTGTTCTAATGATGTTTTGGAGTTATTTTAAAGGCAATTGATGGTAGTTGGGTTTTTTGGTGTGATGTTCAACTTAAAGTGTTTGAGTTGTTTTTGTTGTTAATGTTGTGAAGTCTGCGAGGACATGTGGGAGGAGTTTGGGGGGGTGAGTTGTATTTAAATGAAATGTTGTATGTGTACCCGATAAAATTAGAGTCTGTCAAATGTTATTTGGGAGGTATTCAAAATGTTGTCTTGGAAAGTGTTTCGGTGTTGTTTGGAAATGTTCAAAGGTATATTGTGAGTATTCAAATGATTTATGAGAAATGTTTTTGCAAGGTGTTCAAAGCGAGGGTGGGTTGTGCGTTATTAAATTCGTAATATGTTAAATGGGACTAGTGGATTATCGAAAAGTGGTTATAAGTGGTGTGGTGACTTTCTGATGAAATAGTTTAAAACGAGAAAAAATTGTGGGGGTTATGAGTGAAAATATGTGAGGCTGTTGGTGGGAGCCCTGTGAGGGTATTCGGGAGGGTGGGGAGGAGGTTAGGTTACTTCGTGGGGATGTGACTGAGAAGAATTAGTTAAAACGAATGAAAAATGTCTAGATTGTCTTGTAAAGAAATTGTGGATTGTGTGGGTAATTAACGTAAAAATGTGATAATTAATTGGTTATCCTGGGTTAAGAGTGAAAATGTTTTCACCCCACTGTGATGTTAGGTTACTATGTTCTCTTTATTAA
This sequence comes from Cherax quadricarinatus, assembly GCF_026875155.1. NCBI lineage: Eukaryota > Metazoa > Arthropoda > Malacostraca > Decapoda > Parastacidae > Cherax > Cherax quadricarinatus. The sequence continues at coordinate 60,821,383 of NC_069399.1, read as the reverse complement.
CTTCTATATGATCTAAAAGGATCGACCACAGATTCAGCCTGTGTGTGTGGGGCGGTCATCGCGTGACCGTCATGACAGATGGTTAAAGTGTCCCCTTATTAACTTTAATGCACTAAAAGGGTCAGGACAAAGTTTCAGCTTGTATGTGTGAGGTCATCATGAGCGGAATTCTCACTGAAATAGGGGTGTAAGTCGAAATGATTCAGCTTGTATGTGTGACGTCACTGACCGCCTGAGTAAACACCCTTCTTAGTTCATTTGACTTGATGAGAGGAAGCTTTTAGTTAAATTTTAAAATAATAAGGGAAGTAGTTAGACTGTAGTAGAGAGAGCACATGCCCCCATAGGAGGTGTCAATGCTTACCCCCAGCAGGGGGATCCAAAAAAACTTGATCCGAGGAGATTTGAGGTCTTGGTATTATCGAGAAAAAAACTTTGCTCCAAGGAATTGAAGAATTTCGAAATCCCGCCATAGGGGAATCCAAAACTTGCGTTTATCGAGAAAACTTGATCAAGGAGATGGAGTCTTTGAATTTCGAGGAAAAATTTGATACGAGGAATTGGAGGACTTTGTGATTTCGATAAAAAATTTGATCGAGAATTGGAATCCATTTTTGAGTGATTATTACCAGCAGGGGGGGTGGGGGAATTCCAAAAACTTGTATTATCGAGAAAATATTTGAGGTGGGGGTGTGTGAAGTGATAGGGGGAACCTCAAAACATTTTGATCCGAGGACGAGCACAAGAATTCAAAAAAAAATTTGAAAAAAATAAATCGGAAAAAAAATTCGGGGCGCGGGGAACGATACGGACGGACGGCTGCAGAAGGCGCAGCGGAAGGCGCCTGCGGGGAGCGAGGGGCGTCGGGCGGGGCGCGAGGGCGCCGTTCGAGGGTGGTGGGTCGGCGCGTCGGTCGCGGGGTCGCGGCGGGGTCGCGGGGGGGCGCGGGGGGAGAGGGTGGGCGCGGGGGGCGCGGATGGGGGGTATTGGATGGGGGGGTTCAAGGGTGGGGTCATAGGTTATGGACGAGGTCATAGGTTATTAGCACCATAGGTGTCAAGTGGAAATAAGGCGGCACTCTTGAAGGGGGCCCTAGAGGAAAAAAATGACTACTTAGCTGATGTAAAAATTTATTATTTTGCACCAAATGGCACTTAGTAAACTTACCTAACCTTATTATTAAAAAGCGCAATTTATTTTGCCTAAACAAAAACTAAATGATATTTTAAATTTGTTTTAAATAATTTAATTACTCAACGGAACAACAGTCGAAATTTATTTTTTTAGTTAGGTTCCAATTGATTTTGGCGATATTTTGTGCATACAAAATTTTCGCTTGTAATATATGGCAAGTTGAAGCATTGCTATTTAAGCCAAGTTGCAAGTTCTTTGCCCTATTCGCACGAATATATATGTATATTATATATATATATATATTTATATATATATAGTATTATATCTATATATACTATATATATATATTGTATATATATAATTTATTTATTATATATATATATATATATATATATGAATATATAGTATATATATATTATATATATATGATATATATTTATATATATATTTAATATTGATCTATTTATATATATATATATAATATATATACTATATTTATCTATATATATATATATTTTTATTTATATTATATATATATATATATATATATATATATTATATATATATATTATATATTATAGATTATATTTAATGTCGTGCCGAACATGTTATAAATGGTCAATTTGCAAGACATTCATTTAAAATTTATGTCCTTTCTTAAATTTCTCTTACCGTTTAAAGATTATTTTTTTTCATTAATGTTAATGTAAAAAATTTTAATTTTTGCCACCAAAAGAATCTTAGAAAACTTACATAACCTATACTTATTATAACCACAATAAAATTTATTTTAGCAACCCAACTATATATATTTTAGATTTGTTTATAATAATTATTACTAAACAAACCCAGTGAAATATATTTTTTTCGTTAGGTTCAGTATGATTTTGGCGAAATTATTGTATACACAAATTTTCGCTTGTCCTATATGGCAGATGAGCTTTGCTGGGTAAGCCAAGATCGCAAGTTCTGCCTATTCGGCACGACATATTTTTTATTTTATTTTATATATATATATATATATATATATATATATATATATTTTTATATATATATATATATATATATATATATATATATATATATATGTCGCCATGGTTGTTTAATATATTAATAGATGGGGTTGTAAAAGAAGTAAATGTAGGGTGTTTGGGAGAGGGGTGGGATTAAATTATGGGGAATCAAATTCAAAATGGGAATTGACACAGTTACTTTTTGCTGATGATACTGTGCTTATGGGAGATTCTAAAGAAAAATTGCAAAGGTTAGTGGATGAGTTTGAGAATGTGTGAGAAGGTAGAAAGTTGAAAGTGAACATAGAAAGAGTAAGGTGATGAGGGTATCAAATGATTTAAATAAAGAAAAATTGGATATCAAATTGGGGAGGAGGAGTATGGAAGAAGTGAATGTTTTCAGATACTTGGGAGTTGACGTGTCGCCGGATGGATTTATGAAGGATGAGGTTAATCATAGAATGATGAGGGAAAAAAAGTGAGTGGTGCGTTGAGGTATATGTGGAGTCAAAAAACGTTATCTATGGAGGCAAAGAAGGGAATGTATGAAAGTATAGTAGTACCACACTCTTATATGGATGTGAAGCTTGGGTGGTAAATGCAGCAGCGAGGAGACGGTTGGAGGCAGTGGAGATGTCCTGTCTAAGGGCAATGTGTGGTGTAAATATTATGCAGAAAATTCGGAGTGTGGAAATTAGGAGAAGGTGTGTAGTTAATAAAAGCATTAGTCAGAGGGCAGAAGAGGGGTTGTTGAGGTGGTTTGGTCATTTAGAGAGAATGGATCAAAGTAGAATGACATGGAAAGCATTTAAATCTATAGGGGAAGGAAGGAGGGGTAGGGGTCGTCCTCGAAAGGCTTGGAAAGAGGGGGTAAAGGAGGTTTTTTCGGCTAGGGGCTTGGACTTTCAGCAAGCGTGCATGAGCGTGTTAGATAGGAGTGAATGGAGGCGAATGATACTTGGGACCTGACGATCTGTTGGAGTGTGAGCAGGGTAATATTTAGTGAAGGGATTCAGGGAAACCGGTTATGTTCATATAGTCGGACTTGAGTCCTGGAAATGGGAAGTAAAATGCCTGCACTTTAAAGGAGGGGTTTGGGATATTGGCAGTTTGGAGGGATATGTTGTGTATCTTTATACGTATATGCTTGTAAGCTGTTGTATTCTGAGCACCTCTGCAAAAGCAGTGATAATGTTGAGTGTGGTGAAAGTGTTGAATGATGATGAAAGTATTTTTCTTTTGGTGATTTTCTTTCTTTTTTGGGTCACCCTGCCTTGGTGGGAGACGGCCGACTTGTTGAAAAAAAAAAAAAAAAAAAAAAATACATGTATATATATATATATATATATATTATTATATATATTATATATATATATATATATATATATATATATATATATATGTATGTATAAATGTATATTTATATATATTTATATATATATATATTATATATATATATATATATATATATATATATATATATATATATATTATATATGTATATATATTTATTTTTTTTTTTTATTATCACACTGGCGATTCCCACCAAGGCAGGGTGGCCCGAAAAAAAAACTTTCACCATCATTCAACTCCATCACTGTCTTGCCAGAAGGGTGCTTTACACTACAGTTTTTAAACTGCACATTAACACCCCTCCTTCAGAGTGCAGGCACTGTACTTCCCATCTCCAGGACTCAAGTCTGGCCTGCCGGTTTCCCTGAATCCCTTCATAAATGTTACTTTGCTCACACTCCAACAGCACGTCAAGTATTAAAAACCATTTGTCTCCATTCACTCCTATCAAACACGCTCACGCATGCCTGCTGGAAGTCCAAGCCCCTCGCACACAAAACCTCCTTTACCCCCTCCTCCAACCCTTCCTAGGCCGACCTACCCGCCTTCTTCCACTACAGACTGATACACTCTTGAAGTCATTCTGTTTCGCTCCATTCTCTCTACATGTCCGAACCACCTCAACAACCCTTCCTCAGCCCTCTGGACAACAGTTTTGGTAATCCCGCACCTCCTCCTAACTTCCAAACTACGAATTCTCTGCATTATATTCACAAACCACACATTGCCCTCAGACATGACATCCCCACTGCCTCCAGCCTTCTCCTCGCTGCAACATTCATCACCCACGCTTCACACCCATATAAGAGCGTTGGTAAAACTATACTCTCATACATTCCCTCTTTGCCTCCAAGGACAAAGTTCTTTGTCTCCACAGACTCCTAAGTGCCCACTCACTCTTTTTCCCTCATCAGTTCTATGATTCAACCTCATCTTTCATAGACCCATCCGCTGACACGTCCACTCCCAAATATCTGAATTTACGTTACCTCCTCCATACTCTCTCCCTCCAATCTGATATTCAATCTTTCATCACCAAATTTTTTTTGTTATCCTCATAACCTTACTCTTTCGTATTCACCTTTAATTTTCTTCTTTTGCACACCCTACCAAATTCATCCACCAATCTCTGCAACTTCTCTTCAGAATCTCCCAAGAGCACAGTGTCATCAGCAAAGAGCAGCTGTGACAACTCCCACTTTGTGTGTGATTCTTTATTTTTTAACTCCACCCCTCTTGCCAAGACCCTCGCATTTACTTCTCTTAAAACCCCCATCTATAAATATATTAAACAACCACGGTGACATCACACATCCTTGTCTAAGGCCTACTTTTACTGGGAAAAAATTCCCTCTTTCCTACATACTCTAACTTGAGCCTCACTATCCTCGTAAAAACTCTTCACTGCTTTCAGTAACCTACCTCCTACACCATACACTTGAAACATCTGCCACATTGCCCCCCTATCCACCCTGTCATACGCCTTTTCCAAATCCATAAATGCCAAAAAGACCTCTTTAGCCTTATCTAAATACTGTTCACTTATATGTTTCACTGTAAACACCTGGTCCACACACCCCCTACCTTTCCAAAAGGGCCTCCTTGTTCTTTCTGCTATCCTATTCTCCGTCTTACTCTTAATTCTTTCAATTAAAAACTCTACCTACACTTTACCGGGTACACTAAACAGACTTATCCCCCTATAATTTTTGCACTCTCTTTTATCCCTTTGCCTTTATACAAAGGAAACTATGCATGCTCTCTGCCAACCCCTAGGTACCTTACCCTTTCCATACATTTATTAATAATTGCACCAACCATTCCAAAACTATATCCCCCCTGTTTTTTAACATTTCTATCTTTATCCCATCAATCCCGGTGCCTTACCCCTTTCATTTTACCTACTGCCTCACGAACTTCCCCCACACTCAAAAACTGGCTCTTCCTCATCCTACAAGATGTTATTCCTCCTTGCCCTTACACGAAATCACAGTTTCCCTATCTTCATCAACTTTTAAAACAATTCCTCAAAAATTTCCCTCCATCTTCCCAATACCTCTAACTCTCCATTTAATAGCTCTCCTCTCCTATTTTTAACTGGGCAAATCCATTTGTTCTCTAGGCTTTCTTAACTTGTTAATTTCACTCCAAAAAATTTTTTTTATTTTCAACAATTTGTTGATACATCTCACCCACTCTCTCATTTGCTCTCTTTTTACATTGCTTCACACTCTCTTAACTTCTCTCTTTTTCTCCATTACTCTTCCCTCCTTGCATCACTTCTACTTTGTAAAAACTTCTCATATGCTAACTTTTTCTCCCTTACTACTCTCTTTACATCTTTATTCCACCCAAACGCTCCTCTTCCCTCCTGCACCCACTTTCCTGTAACCACAAACTTCTGCTGAACACTCTAACACTACATTTTTAAACCCCCCATATATATACATTTATATAAAAATATTATAAATATATATTTATTATATATATATATATATATTATATAAATATATATATTATTATGTATATATATTATTTATATATATATATATATATATATATATATATATATATATATATGTAAATATATATATATATATATATACATATATATATATATATTTAATATATATATATATTATATATATATTTATATATATTATATATATATTTTTATATATATTTTATATATATATATATATATATATATTACCCAGATATCCCCGATTGCTCTACCAGCTTTCCTATCCTCTTCCATAGCATCAAGCGAGTTGATAAGACAAATTCTTCCTGATAACCTCATTGACTCGGCAGGAATACAGGACCCAAGCTTTGCCAGTGCCATCACTGAATGGGAGAGTCTTGCTTCTCCAGCACCAAACCCTAGTGCAGCACTGGCTCACAAACAGTCAAGCTGGGATGGCCCGATCGCTGAAAAAGTGCTTGCCAATATGCTCAGGGCTGCAACATCAGATAGGGAGACTGCCCGTCTCCAGGCTGTGAGCGCACCTCACTCCCGGGACTTCCTCCAAACAGTTCCCATATCGGCAATGGGAACGCGACTCGACCGTAAGACCCTCCGTATTGCAGTGTCTCTGCGCCTTGCTGCCCCAATTCATACAGAATATACGTGTATTTGCGGCGATGTGCAAGCAGATCAATACGCTCCACATGATCTTAACTGTTCCAAAACCAAGGGCTGGCATGCAAGACACAATGAGGTCAATGACATCATTAAGAGAACCCTTGCAACAGCTGGATGCCCAGCCGAGAGGGAGCCCTGATCACTAGCAGGCAACAATACCCACAACCCAGCAAAACGCCCCGACGGGATCACCATCTATCCTTGGAAGAATGGCAAGCTCTTAGCAAGGGACTATACCTGTGTGTCCACACTGGTTGACACCTATATCCATCACAGCGTGGGGCGACAGGGAGGAGCTGCTGACCACAGAGAGGAGTGCAAAATCAGCAAGTACAGGGACATAAGCCAACAGTATCAATTTGTCCCAGTGGGATCAGAGACCTTGGGATCATGGGGAAAAAATGCCACACATTTCCCTAAAGAATTGGGTTCCAGATTCATCGACACCACCAGGGACCCAAGGGCTGCCACTTTCACGTTCCAGCGCCTCAGCGTGGCCATCCAAAGGGGAAATGCTTGTTGCTTACTTGGCTCGCGTCTGGCTTCGGAGGAACTGGAGGAAATTCATGATCTTTAATACCATTGTATTCATGTTTGTGTTTTTCTGTAAATGTATTCTGTTTTTTAATAAATGTTCACATAGAATATAAAATATAGGGGGTGGTAGGCGAAGAAAATATTCAAACAGCTGTATATATATATATATATATATATATATATATATATATATATATATATATATATATATATATATATATATATATATATATATATATATATATATATATATATATATATATATATATATATATATATATATATATTATATATACATATATATATATATATATATATATATTATATATATATATATATATATATATATATATTTATAAATCACACAAGCCTCTCTCTCCGCAAGTCTAACTTAATGAGAATTCAGATTGGCAATTCTCATACTCGATTCTTGTCAGGTTTCCCTAAATACAAGCCAGATTTTTTTTCTTGTCAAGTTTCCCTAACTACAAGCCAGAGTTTTGATGTGACAGGAGCGGAGCGAGGAAGCAGGCGAGCATAAACCTGTGAAAATTGATTGAGTGTGGAAGCGAGCCGAGGATGTATGCGTTGTGTATGTGGTTACGCCAGTGATGGTGGCTACAGACTGCCTGGGCTGTGTCACATTACGTATGTATGATTGCCTATTTGCAGATAAAGCAAGTGTTATGCTCGTCATGTCCCATCTTCGGTGTCATTATATATCTGTTGCAAGTGCTTGTACCAGTAAGGATCAAGCTGAGCTCTGAGGGAATGGGAGGTTGTCAGCATGCTACCATCTCTATGGTCCCACTCCAGCCGTCTGCCAGTTTATTCTATATGTATTTTCTTAACTATTTTTGTCCCTGGGTAGTTCAAGTTAAGGACAATTATGAGGGAAATAGAAACGAATGTATTCACTTAAAACACCTTTATAGATTAACGTCTAGTTTCTAAGACCTTGATTTCTTGAAGTCATAAAGTTTCAAGAATAGAAAGGTGTCCTAAATAAATGCATTCGTGTTCATTTCCCTTTAAGTTGTCAGCAGTCGACACCAGAAAATGGGTCTTACCAGAACCAGCTTCTGGTATCGTTTCTTAAAGATTCTCTTTATATTAAACATAAATGGAGAGACAAGATAGCCGAGCAATAGTAATAATGTCATCTTTATACTACTAAGTCATATGTAAACAATAGGCCTTGAGAATCCACACAGACTAATGCTGACAATTGCAAGATTCTATGTACATATTATGATGTATGTTTCAGTGGACGACAAAATTATTTTAAACGTCGATTTTATCATCAACAGAAACTGTATACGCATTAGGGATAATAATTATGCGGTATTTCCGCACACAAATCTCAAGAATCGCTGAAATCATATCACTGACGACGAAGTGTTGGAGTGTAATGTCATACATCAGAGGAAGAAAAGGAGAGAGAGAGAGAGAGAGAGAGAGAGAGAGAGAGAGAGAGAGAGAGAGAGAGAGAGAGAGGAGAGAGAGAGAGAGAGAGAGAGAGAGAGAGAGAGAGAGAGAGAGAGAGAGAGAGAGAGAGAGAGAGAGATTTGTTTACAAAAATAAATATGCTATCTTTCAGCTATTCCCAAAATTGTCAACCTTGAGAAAGAAAATTAAGCGAGCAAAGAGTAAATATGAGTATCTTTATATTACTGGTATATATTACCGACAAGTACATCAATTATATGCATGGATAGTTGCTGTGTATCGTCATTATGAAGATGTCTATACGATAAATATACTCATGTGTCTTATTCATCTACTTGTCGGTACTGTATGTCAGTAATATGATGATACTTGTCTGAAGTGCCATGGAATCTTGGCTTAGGACATACATGTTCCACAACCCAACTGCTAATTTACAGTCTAACTTTTAGTCATGGCTTACATCCACTAGTGGATCCCGCCCACCTGTGATGATGCCTTCAACTGCTTCGCCTCACTTCTGGCTCCAGTATATAAGCTTTTATTCTCCTGCTTCTGACTGATCCAGGCCACAAGACGGAAAACAGGTGTCAAAGGTGAGGAACTGATTGCTTCATTTTCCTTATTTATCTAACAGTAACTTTGAGGCCTACTAACTTCCTGCAGTGTTTTATATTTCATAGCTTGGGCCAATAGGCTTACTGTAGTCCCTCTTTTGCAAAACTCAAACATTAAGGTATCAGCTCACTTAAGAGGGAATCACGCCACTTATGAATGTATAAAATGTATTTTCCCTGACTCTTCTTCGCAGTTCTCCTTGAAGATGTGTGTGTAAGGACATAAAAGCGCTTAGGTCCTGTGTTCATCCCTTCAAGTGTTGCAGTTGTGATACTCGACACATGCGAGTACCTGACGTAAAACCGCATCTCAGATGAAATGGGTAAATCGTTCCGTACTTGACTTCCCTTATCTGAACCATCATATTCTTTAATCACTGATCACTATCACTTGCACAATCATCCTCTTCCATCGTAGGATTTCAAAGTTTTTGACAGCAGCATCAAAGAGATTGAACGTCACAGAATGTGAATTCCTCAACAATGTTAGCATGAGGCCTCAACTGAGCTCTTCTACTACATCTTTTCACTTGTCTACAAAATGATGTATTTTATGTACAAGCATTTTACTTTGTGTTAGTGTTAATGTTAGGTTAGATATTGTGGCATTTTTGGTTTATTTGTGTAGTTAGTTTAATTTCTTTATTATGCATCCCATACCTTTCCTGTGGGTGGTAGTCAAAAAATTACAGAGGTACGTAATGGGTCCAGGGATTGGAGTTTTAGTTTAATATGTTTATTATGCACCCCATACCCATCCTGTGGGCGGTAGTCAAAAGATTACAGAGGTACATAATTGGTCCAGGGACTGGACTCCAAAGTTTTGATAGCTGAGCAAGTTACAGAGGTAATGAACTCACAATTTACAAAGGTAATGAACTCACAATTTACAAAGGTAATGAACTCACAATTTACAAAGGTAATGAACTCCAGGTAAGCCAGGGATTGGATCGCAAAGATTTGATAGCTGAGCAAGTTACAGTGGCAATGAACTATTTACATGTTTATATCTGGTCACAGCCGTAATGAGCTTTTATGTAGACATGAATTAGGTCACACAAGTATTAAAAAACTGGTGGTAATGCTTTATTTACAGTGAGCATAGTCAGGGTATTTTTCCAGAATAATTTGTAATATACCACTGTGGATAAAATACTTTGACATTTCTTATGATAATAATCTTTATTTCTAAAAGTACAAGTACAAGGTATACAGGCCTAGCTGACATCAGTATCACAATACTATATAGAAAATACTCTGTTATGCAGAGCATTTCCAGCAAATTAGGTCAATTTTGTACCAGGATGCGACCCAAACCAGTCATTAACACTCAGGTATCCATTTTACAGTTAGGTGAATACTGGACATTAGGTATCTTAGGAAAACACGGCATAATGTTTCCAACCACACAGGGGATCGACCCCCGGACCTCAGCGTGTGAGCCGAGTGCGCTTACAATCGAGGTACCGGACACATGAACATTTTTGAGTTGTCTCTGATTTTATTAATTTTATCTCATTCCAGTACATAATGTCGCAAGGTGTGACAATTGTCCATCTGGCAAAGTTTACATTCGTTTGGTCTATATCTGGTGGTGGTGATTGAACCACCCAATGATACTGGTAATCCAGCCAGATCCGGGCGGTAGCGACACCCAAGAGTCTGCTTATTTTGTTGGATGTATCATAGACATGTGGCTCCTCCTGCATGGTAGAATGATGATAGATGGACTGACTGATGTCAGTCTCCCTTGGCCTTAAGTCAGTAAAGTTCATTTGAAGTTCTTTTCGTATTATACTTCTCAAACTGCTAACTGACAGCCCAAGATTGTAATCTACTCCCTCATCAGTTCTATCACACATCTGAAGACCAATGTGAGATAGAATCCACTTATATTTTAAAATGGTGACTTTGTAAATCGAGCATATCTGTTTTTTTTTATATAGACCAGCTATCCCCTTTGGTAATTGTTCTGATGATGATGGTTGAAACTCCAAAATGCTTGGATAATATGTAATGTTTACCTCAGCTTCGGTTCAGTTCATTAATATTCTGAGATTCCTACCAGGAAATTCTGAGATTTTTACACGTACAACACACACACACACACACACACACACACACACACACACACACACACACACACACACACACACACACATACACACACACACACACTAAGGGATATGTTGGTGTACCAGAGGGTGTATTTCGACCGCAACAGAACACATGAAGAAAGGCAGAAGCTGAAAGAGAGGGTACAAAGTCGAAAGGACGAGAGGTGAAGATGATGGTCAGGAAAACCCCAGACTCGGGGGAAAAGTTCAAATACAACATCATCAAACCACCTACAAAAGTCCCCCCAACCAAAGAAAACCCCCAATGAAACCCAAAAATTCTAACCCAAAACACCTGCCATCCCCAAAGCCCCAAGATCCTTTTACAAACTCCCCCTTTCACAGCAACCACCATGTTCATCCGTCTCTCGCTTCCCAACCCCCAAAGTACCCCCCAGACCACAGTTTTGGAAAAGAAGTTGGACTTGGGATAAAATGCAGATGGAAAAGAAAAAAAAAGTGGGGGGTGGCTTTAAAAAATAAGGGACATCCCAAATAAAAGCTCTCACAAAATGAAAACCCAGGATGTAACAGTGCAGTTTTCCCCCGGATATCAAATTTCGGAAAGATATAGGGTCAGAGGGGGGAGGAGTTGCACTGCCATTAAAAAATGGGGGGTTGAGGGAGTGGAAGGAATGGATGGAATGGGCGAAAGGGCTAAAAGTAGGAACAACCAGTCTGAGGGCCACAAAAATGGTAAATTTCAGTAATGTACAAAAACCCACCCAGAAATGCAAGGCCAAGAAAGAAAACGCGGAGCAACGAGGAATGGTGACACACTGCAAAGTTGGGCCAGAAGAAATCACAGGGGAGAGAAAAAAGAAATAATTTTGGGGGATTTCAAACACAAGGGATTTATGGGAAAACCCCGGACCCCATGGGGTCTCGAAACATGGGAACCCCAAAAAGATGGTGTGGTACGGAAAAAAAAAACATGCATCAACATGTTAGAGACCTACCGAGGAGAGGTGAGAAGACATCGGACATCGAAGTATCATACAAAAAGGCCCCCTTGGACTTGTCTGTGGTTTGTGCTTTGATTACATATTGGGACAATGGAGAGGGTGCAGGATTTGGAAAGGGGGAAAAAAAACAAAAAAGGGGGACCAAAAAAAAACCCCCGGGGGGAAAGGGGGAAAAAAAATGGCAAGGAAACCAGAAGGGAAAATGTGGAATTGGGAAAAAATGCAAGGAGGCAGAGGATAGGTTTGTTCCCAAAGGAATCAGAAATAATGGGAAGACCAGAACGAGTCCTTGGTTCACCCAAAGGTGTAGAGAGGCAAAAACGAGGAGCACTAGAGAATGGAAAAAGTGCAGAATACAAAGGATCTAGGAAAATAAAGAGATTAGCCAATCAGCCAGAAATGAATATGCACAGATAAGAAGGAAGGCTCAGCGACAATACGAAAATGACATAGCATCGAAAGTCAAGTCTGACCTAAAGCTGTTGTATAGCAACATCAGGAGGAAAAAACAGTCAAGGACCAGGTAATCAGGCTGAGGAAGGGAGGTGGGGAGTTCACAAGAAACGACCAAGAGGTATGTAAGGAGCTCAACATCAGAATTAAAGAAGTATTCACAGTGGAGATAGAAAGGACTCCAGTAATTCAGAATAGGGAGGTACACCAACAAGTGCTGGATGAAATACACAACCAAAAAAGATGTGGTGAAAATGCTATGTGAACTTGATACCTCAAAAGTGGTAGGAACAGAAAACATTTCTCCATGGGTCCTTAGTTAGGGAGCAGAGATGATGTGTGTGTTACTAACACAACACATCCATTGAAACTGGGCAACTACCTGCAGTATGGAAGATGGTAAATGTAGTCCCAATTAAACTACAGACATGTGTCACTGACGTGTATAGTATGCAAAGTCATGGAGATCATCAGGAGTAGAGTTGTGGAGCACCTAGAAAGATACAGGCTTATAAAAGACAAGCAGCACAGTTTCAGGGAAAGAAAATCCTTTGTCACAAACCTACTGAAGTTTTATGACAAGGTAACAGAATAAAGACACGAGAGAGAAGAGTAGATAGACTGCATTTTCTTAGACTGCAAGTAGGCCTTCGACACAGTTCCTAACAAGAGATTAATGCAAAAGCTAGAGGATCTGGAACTCATAACAGGAAAGGCACTGCAATGGATCAGAGAATATCTGACAGGGAGGCAACAATGAGTTGTGGTACATGACGAGGTGACAGAGTGGGTGCCTGTGACGAGCGGGGTTCCACAGGGGTCAGTTCTAGGGCCTGTATTATTTTTGGTATATGTGAATGACATAACAGAAGGGATAGACTCGAAAGTGTTCCTGTTTGCAGATGATGTGAAGTTAATGAGAAGAATTAAATCGGTCGAGGATCAGGCAGGACTACAAATAGACCTGGACAGGCTACAAGCCTGGTCCAGCAACTGGCTCCTAGAATTTAACTCTGCCAAATGCAAAGTCATGAAGATCGGGAAAGTGCAAAGAAGACCACAGAGTACAGTCTAGGTGGCCAAAGACTGCAAACCTCACTCAAGGAAAAAGATCTTGGGGTTAGTATAATGCCAAGCACATCTCCTGAGGCGCACATCAATCAGATAACTGCTGCAGTATACGGGCGTTTGGCAAATCTGAGAATAGCGTTCCGATACCTCACTAAAGAATAGTTCAAGACTCCGTACATCATATACGTCAGGCCCATATTGGAGTATGTAGCACCAGTTTGGAATCCACACCTGGTCAAGCACGTCAAGAAATTAGAGAAAGTGCAAAGGTTTGCAACAAGACTAGTCCCATAGCTAAGGGGATTGTCCTACGAAGAAAGTTATGGAAAATCGGCCTGACGACACTGGACTACAAAAGGGTCAGGGGAGACATGATAACGACATACAAAATACTGCGAGGAATTGACAGGATGTTCCAGAGATGGGAGACAAAAACAAGGGGTCACAATAGGAAGTTGAAGACTCCTATGAATCAAAGGGTTGTTAGGAAGCATTTCTTCAGTCATAGAGTTGTCAGGAAGTGGAATAGCTAAGAAAGAGACGTAGTGGAGTCAGGAACTATACATAGTTTTAAGACGAGGTTTAATAAAGCTCTGGAACAGGGAGAGAGGACCTAGTAGCCATCAGTGAGGAGGCGGGGCCAGGAGCTATGAATCGACCCATGCAACCACAAATCGGTGAGTACACACACACACACACACACACATACACACAATAAATGTAATGTAATATAATACTTTAAAAATTAAACTAGATCTCTCATACATTAAGCTATATTACACAACATTCTTACATGGTCAGTCCAAACATAAGAATGGTGAAACACAGCAATAGGCCTACTGACCCATGCTAGGCATAGCTTGGATATATTAACTAACAACAGAGCAGGTGCAACATATTTGTAGACCCTCCTCTAACTGACTCACAACCACGTTAAATAGGGGACACGTGACGACTTGAACCATAGTCGATGGTGTCATAAGAAGACCTGTCTGACAGAAGCGCATGCAAGTGGCGGGAGGAAGATGGGATGAAGGAAACCGGAGGAGGAGGAGGATAGGGAAGGGGGGAAATTAGGTGGATGGAGAAGAGAGATAATATTGTTGGAGAAAAAAGGGGAAGCTTAGAGACCGTTTCGTCAGGAAAGGAAAGAGATTACATAGGAAGGAGAGGAAAGTGTTTACATGCAAATGAGAGGAAAGGAAACGTAGGGGAGCTAGATGAGAGGAAAAGAAGGGGAACAATGTGGAAAATAAAGTATGGAAGAAAGAGGTATTATGAAGGATAAAAAGAGGGTAAGGAAAATGGAAGAGGAACGTGTAACTGAGGAGTAATGGGAAGCATTAGGATAAAGGAGATTACAACAAGATAAGAGATTAGGGCAATGCAAGAGATTTGAATGATTAAAGAAAGGAATAATAATGTGAAGATGAAGGATGTAGTGATGAAGATGCTTGGAAGAGAGGGGGAGAAGAAAGACGAAGAGAAGAATGAGGAGCCAGAAAAAGAGAGAATAGGAATAGAAATAAGTATAGAGAAAAGGAAGAGAAGAAAGAAAAAGAGATATCAGAAGATAACGAAAAGAGAAGAGATATAAGAAGAAAAGATATATCATAAGAGAAAAAAGTGAAAGAGAAAGAGAAAGGAAAAGAGAGAAAAAGGAAGAGAAGGGAGAGAAAATAGAAGAGAGAAAGAAAAGAGAAGAATGAGAAGAGAGAGAGGAAAAAAGAGAATGAGAAGAGAGAAGAGAGAGAGACAGGAGAAGAGAGAGAAACGAGTAGAGAGGTGGTAGACAGCAATACAAGGGATGTGGGATAAGGATGAGCCAACAAGGTTTAGTTCAGGTCTTCACACACCAGCTGTCCTGAACACTGACAGTATTATAGCCACTGTGAGGGAGTGTATGTGGTGAAGGAGTAAGTGATGAAGCTGTGAGGGAGTGTATGTTGAAGCTGTGAGGGAGTGTATGTTGAAGCTGTGAGGGAGTGTATGGTGAAGCAGGAAGAGAATGAACGGTGAAGCAGGGAAGAAGTGACGGTCTGGTGAAAGACGAAGGGTGTTGGTGAGGGAGGTGGAAGGGAGGAAGCGAGAGAAGGGGGTAGGGAAGGTTCGAAAGAGATAAGAGGCAGGGAGGAAGGATGTAAGAGAGAGAGAGAGAGAGAGAGAGAGAGAGAGAGAGAGAGAGAGAGAGGTGGGTGGGGGATTATTATATGCAGGTACCACTAAATACCTGTCCCGGGGAACTGACTACCTCCTCTCTGGCTCGATGGGATACACGTACATGGAAACTCCTCTTAAAAGAAGCAGCATCAGAAAATACCTCCAGCTGAATACCAACAACCATTTCCATATGCATATCATTCTTACCCCTCTTAATCACTGTCTCCACTATCTTCACTGTTGCAGTCATCATTATTGCCACCCTCACCATAACTATAATCACTATCACTACAATTATTTCTGCCATCAACTTTATCATGACTAACATAGGTATCATGTTCTGTGGTCAGAAGATCAACACAGAGGTTAAGACAGACTATTGAGTCAGAATTGACAGATATTTCTCAGTGTGATTACAGTAACTCACTTTAGTCTCTCTACTGAATCATCCATCCCCCCCCCCAAAAAAAAAAAATATTAGGCACAATACTTTGTAAAAAGGAGTTCGAAAACATTCAAGAAGGCACTTAGAACCTCAAGCGATTTAGATTTTTTCTCCCCCAAGAAGTGTCTCTTGTGTTTATTCACCGAGAATTTACTTTAATCCCTATTTAAAGTACAAGTACCCGCGACTAAGGGCGTACAAGTGACCTGTAACCTTATTAACCTCTATGTAGCCGATAAGGTTTAAATTCAATATATAAACCATCATCCCCCCGAAGCTGAAAGTTTATTATTGTGCAGCCAGTCTCCACCCTGTGGATGGTAACATAACAACATATGGATACAAAATAAAGACTATGATGTAAGCTCTAAAATAATAAAGACTATGAGCTAGGTTCTAAAACGGTCAACACGAATACATTTAGGTATATGTTATTTAAAATTGTTATTTATTTGCTTCAAGAAAATTTGTGAATCGAATCGATCTATGACCAGAGCCCATGTACGGAGACGTAGGAACAAGGATGGAAAAGGTGAGAAATGAGTGCGGATGTCGGGAAAAGGAGAAGGAGGGGAAGAGAGATGAACGCTAAGTGATACAAACACTTTTGTTAATGGATGTAATAATAATAATAATAATAATAATAATTAATAATAATATAATAAAAATTTATAAAATAATAATAATAATAATAATATTTATTTTTACAAGTACATATACAATGTATACAGTCCTAGCTGACATCACTGACATACTATATAGAAACCCCTTGCTATGCAGAGCATTTTGGATAAATTAACTCAATTTTGTCCCCAGGATGCGACCCACACCAGTCGACTAACACCCAGGTACCTATTATACTGATAAGTGAAAAGGGACAGCAGATGTCTTAAGGAAACACATCCTAATGTTTCCACCCGTAACGGGGATCGAACCACAGACTTCAGCGTGTGAGATGAAGTTATGACATAGTAGTTATGACAACGCCACTTCAAGTGATTTTTTAGTGTTAGGAAACGAAGAAAGAAAATGGAAAGAGATAATCAAATTAGTCCATCACCTTGGAGCCTTGTTGGACTGGAGGCACAGCCACTGGCGCCTCCGGACTCTCAACTACTGATGCCAACAACAAAATCTCCCCAACAAACATGGAACACAACCTCATTTATATTTGCTAATATACAGGGCCTTAAGCCATCCACAAACTACAAAATACCTTTCATTAGTGGACTTCTAGAGGAGTCAAATGCAATGTTTGCAGACTTCACAGAGACCCACGCAAAAGATTAATTTGACAGTGAAATATGGATACCTGGGTACAACCTTTTCAAATGCGACAGAAAGAACGGGCAACAAGGCGGAGTTGGCCTGTATGTCAAAGAATCGCTCATTGATGTAGTTGAATTTCTAACAATAAAAATCGAGAACCAAAATTTAGTCATTGTACTTGTATATAAGCCACCAGATGCAACTGCCCAACAGGTCAAGGAACAACCAGCAAAAATTTACTCCTCTCTGGGAAACCTTCCAGCCCCATTCCCTAACATCTTGGTGCTTGGTGACTTCACTCTAAGACATACAAAATGGAAGAATATAGCAAATGATGTTGTAGCAGACATAATAATCCCTGGAGGCAGCTCAGATGAAAAGTCACACACACATGAGCTGCTGAATGTTTGCAATAAACACACCCTAAGTCAGCAGATAGTGGAGCCAACAAGACTAGAGAACACACTTGACCTTATTTTCACAAATAATGAGGACCTGGTAAGAAACACAACAATATTCAAAACAACTAATTCTGAACACAATCTAATCGATGTCCAGACTTACATGCACAGGGGTCCTGATCAGGGGGCAACAAAGCAATAGTTAAGAACTATAGATCAATAGCTTTAACATCGCACATCATAAAAATCTTTGAAAGAGTTCTAAAGCAGGATTGCAAACCACTTGGACTCCCAAAAATTGCACAATCCAGGGCAACATGGTTTCAGAGCAGGTCGCTCCTGCCTCTCGCAACTATGGGACCACTATGATATGGTCTTAGATATAGTGGAAAACAAACAGAATGCAGATGTAGTATACACAGATTTTGCAAAAGCCTGTGACAAGTGCGATCATTGTGTCATAGCACACAAAATGCGTGCTAAAGGGATAACTGGCAAAGTAAGGAGATGGATCTTCAACTTTCTAACCAGTCGAACACAAAAAGTAGTGGTAAACAGAGTTTAATTGGAAGCTGCCATAGTAAAGAGCTCTGTTCCACAAGGCACAGTACTCACCTCTATCCTGTTTCTCGTTCTCATATCAGACATAGACAGAGATGTAAACCATAGCACTGTATCATCCTTTGCAGACGATACTAGGATCCGCATGAGAGTGTCATCCATTGAGGATACGGCAAGTCTCCAATAGGATATAAACCAAGTTTTCCAATGGGCAACAGAGAACAATATGATGTTCAATGAAAACAAATTCCAAATGCTCCGTTATGGAAAACTGGAAGAAATAATAGCTAGGACTGAGTGTACTACAAACTCTAATTACAGAACAGAGTGGAAAAGCAATGTGGAGGACCTGGGTGTGGTAATGTCCGAAGATTTCACCTTAAAAGGCCCCACAACAATGCTACAAATTAAAATCTGCAAGGAAACTGATAGGATGATAAAGAGCATTCAAACAAGAGATGCCAAGTCTTTGATGACCTTTACAAATCACTTTTTCTCTCTAGGTTTGGAATACTGCTGTACATTAACATCCTCCATTCAAGGCAGGTGAAGTTGCAGATCTAAAAATGTTCAGAGAAAGTTCACTGCACGTATAAGTTTCATCAAACACCTTAACCACTGGGAACGTCTGGAAGCACTTGACTTGTACTCACTGAAGTGCAGGCGAGAGAGATATATCATAATCCACACCTGGAAGATTCTGGAGGAACTGGTCCCTAACCTGCACACAGAAATCAAATCCCTAGAAAGCAAAAGACTTTGGGAGGCGATGTAACATACTCCCAGTGAAAAGTACGGGTGCCACTGTTACACTAAGAGAAAACACAATAAGTGTCCGGGGCCCAAGACTGTTCAAAAGCCTCCCACCGGCCATAAGGGGAATTACCAACAGACCCCTGGTTGACTTTGTGAAGGAGCTGGACAGATACCTAAAGTCAGTGCCGGATCGGCCAGGCTGTGGTTCGTACGTTGGACTGCGTGCGGCCAGCAGTAACAGCCTCGTTGATTAGGCCCTGATTTACCAGCAGGCCTGGTCATGGACCGGGTCGCGGGGGTGTTGATCCCCGGAATGCCCTCCAGGAAGACTCCAGGAAGTTAACATTATTATTTACACACTCATGCGATTTAATCAGAGTGCATTCCGCACTGCCTACGCTCGCACGTATGGATACATGAAAGGTGTATACACGGGTACTCACCGGAAGGTGTCGATATACTTTATTTTTTCCTCATGAAGAATTCATAGGAGTGAGAGGCCCCAGCCCAGGAAGCTTGTGAACACATGGCAGGTGTGCTGTTTGCCCGTTCTCGGGCACTTGCCAGACTCAACTAGTACCACCTATGAAAGACAGGTATGAACCCTGTTGTTCGTAACTCATTCTTTCCTAGCTCCTCCTTTCCTAGCGCCTTCTTTCCTAGCTCCTTTCCTTGCTCCTTCTTTTCTAGTTTCTTCTTTCCTAGCTCCTTCTTTCATAGCACCTTCTTTCTTTCCTAGCTCTTTTCCTAGCCCCCACCTTTCCTTTTAGGCCCCCTTCCCTTAATAGCTCCCCACACCTTCTTGGTTCCCCACCCGTCCTTTCTTTCCCCAGAACCCCACTCCTATCTCCTTACCCCGTCTTTCCTAGCTCCCAACCTCTCCTTTCCCAGCTCCCCAATCCTCTCCCGCCTCGCCGTTCCTAGTTACCCACCCCTCTTCTCCACCCTCCCCACCCCTCCTTTCCCAGCTCCTCTTCCGCATCCCCACCTTTCTCTCTTACTCACTGTTCAATTTGAGATATGTATTTTACCCAATGTTATGACAACAAAGCTCGACAAAGTTCCTAATGAAGTTTAGTTTTGTCGAAATTAACGAAACAGGTTGAATATCATTAGCGAACACCATCAAAGTTGCTGGAACATTTCAGAGTTCACAAAGTCAATATTTGCCCAGAGGCAAGCGGGATGCCAACCACACACCGGTCCCCCCCCCACACCCCACCCCATATGGGGTCGGGTGGGGTAGGCCTCACAGTTTGCAGATAGCATGAGGAAAAATACTAGAAGATAGTTAATATCCAGCCCTAAGCTTCTAACTGCTGGGAGCAGGACAAGTTGTAAAAAGTTGCATTACAATAGTGGAGCATTACATACCTTCGTATACAATCTTCTAATTAATGAAATAAAGGGAAAAATCCCTCATTTGTCAACGTGTGTTACAGAACTTTCCAGAATATTCGATCCTCTCAGTGTCAGTTAATATGCCTGTGTGAATTCTCCTAGTCAGGCTTTCTTTCCTATAATAACTAGGCTATTCTTAATTTTAATGCCATTCCTATTATTATTATTATTATTATTATCAACTTTCTCCCCTAATATCATTATTATAATCATCACCATTACAATATTACCAACAACCTGATTCATTAAACCACTAAACTAGCTGCAGTCACCATGTTGCAGCCACCTATGTGTACCTTGTGTACCTTATACAATTGTACCTACACGAGTTAGGACTTCAATAGGTCACTCTACATTTCTTTTGGGCTATCCTAGGATGATCACACATGTGCCGCCATACCTAAATGAACTCACATACTTCCTTATTTCAGCTGAGTGAGTTATACCGACGGCAGACCTAACATAATACAATATTGGCGACGAACTTAGCAAGGTGTCATATATTATATCAAAGTACACGATGGGCATGGTGGGTGTACCATGATGTTCAGTTTACAGAGTCTGGTTGAACATAACTGGTTGAACATAATCCCCTGGTATAGCGAGCAATCCTGCGCTTTTGTATAACATTATTGTTTAAAGCTGTGCACAACTGACTCCACTAAATAACTACTGAGTTTGTACAGCCCATAATTTGAATTATATATGGCATTCCCAACATGTTTCAAGAGGGAGGACTCGATTATGTTTCTTTCCATGACTGCAAGAGCTGACATGGTTAAAGATCTCATTCAACACCTGGCCTGTTCTGATTGAGTACTGGTGTTGGGATAATCTGGTTTCCAGAGCTTCACCTGTCTGACCAACGTATGAGACCAATGTCTATCTGACCAATGTATCAGAATAGGCTAGTTATTATAAGAAAGCCTAAATAGGAGAATTCATACAGGCATATTAACTAATGCTGAGAGTATTTCCTGAATATTCTGGAAGGTTCTGCTACACTGGTTGGCAAATGTGGGATTTTTCCCTCTTTTTCATTAGTTAGAAGGTTGTAAATGAAGGTATGTAAATGATCCACTATTGTAATATAACTTTTTATGTCACTTGTCCTGTTCCCAGCGATTAGAAGCTTAGGGCTGGTCATTAACTATCTTCTAGTATTTTTCCTCACGCTATCTGCAAACTATGAGGCCTATTCCACACGACCCCATATGGGGTGGGGTGTGGGGGGGACCGGTGTGTGGTTGGTATCCTGCTTTCCTCTCTCAGACAGACTGGCTGGTGCCTCCACACAACCATTCTCTGAAAATTTACCCTACTTCTCTAGTTGTTGCCTTTGCAACATTGCACAGCTCCTGATGACGAACTGAGAAGTGTGAAAATACTTGAGCTGAAGATTTCCACCCCCCCACCTTGCTTGACTTGTATATATATTATATATATATATATTAATATAATATATATATATAAAAATATATAATATATATATATATTATATATATATATGTCGTCCCGAATAGGCAGAACTTGCGATCTGTCTTAAATAGTAACGTTCATCTGCCATATAGGACAAGTGAAAATTTGTGTATGCAATAATTTTGCCAAAATCATTCTGAACCTAACGATAAAAATATATTTCACTGTGTTTATTTAGTATTAAATTATTGTAAACAAATCTAAAATATATATAGTTGGGTTAGGCTAAAATAAATTGTTCTTGTTGTAATAAGGTTAGGTAAGTTTTCTAAGATTCTTTTGGTGCAAAATTAAAAAAATTTACATTAACATTAATGAAAAAAATATATCTTTAAACGTATAAGAGAAAATTTTAGAAAGGGCTTAATTTTAAATGAGTTCTTGCTAATTGACCAGTTTTACATATTCAGCATGACATATATATATATATATATATATATATATATATATATATATATATATATATATATATATATATATATATATATATATATATATATATATATACAGTGGTCCCCCACTTTTCGTAGTTCCCGGCAATTGTAAAGTTCGCCAATCATAGGGGTATTTTCGTATAAACATGGACTCGCTTTTCATAGGTTGACTCATGAGTCGTAGTTCGTTTGGGACGCGTACCCACAGCGTGAGCCAGGGCGGCAGCCAGTCTGGCATTGTTTACCAGTGAGCGAAGGTCCCCTCACGTGCTCCAGTGAAATATTTCATAATATTCCATTTATTTTAATGCTTGCTCTGGTGGCCTGGTGGTTAACGCTCTCGCTTCACACGGCGAGGGCCTGGGTTCGATTCCCAGCCAGAGTAGAAACATTGGACATGTTTCTTTCCACCTGTTGTCTATGTTCCCCATCAGTAAAATGGGTACTTGGGTGTTAGTCGACTGGTGTGGGTCGCATCCTGGGACACTGACCTAAGGAGGCCTGGTCACAGACCGGGCCGCGGGGGCGTTGACCCCCGGAACTCTCTCCAGATCTCTCCAGATAAACTAAATAAGCTACCATGGCTCCAAAGAAAGCTCTTAGTGCCAAGCCTGTGGTAAAGGTGAGAAATATGATTGAATTTAAGAAAACCATCATTGAACAATATGAAAGTGGTACAAGTGTGGCCGAACTGTCCAGGATATATAAGAAACCCTACACAACCTTATGTTCCATAGAGGCCAAGAAAAAGGAAATAAAGGATGCTATTGTTGCGAAGGGAGTAACTATGCTGACAAAAATGAGATCACCCGTACTGGAAGAGGTTGAGAAGTTATTATTGGTGTGGATAAATGAGAAACAATTAGCAGGAGATACTCTTATGACTTCGATTATTTGTGAAAAGGCTAGGCAGTTGCATGAAGATTTGGTAAAAGAAATTGCCTGCAAATAGTGGTGAAGTGAGTGAATTTAAGGCCAGCAAAGGCTGGTTTGAGAGATTTAAGAACCGTACTGGCATACGAGTGGTAAGGCATGGTGAGGCTGCCAGTTCCGACCACAAGGCGGCTGAAAAATATGTGCATGAGTTCCAGGAGTACATAGAGGCTGAAGGACTGAAACCTGAACAAGTGTTCAATTGTGACGAAACAGGCCTCTTTTGGAGGAAAATGCCAAAGAGGACCTTCATTACACAAGAGGAAAAGGCAATGCCAGGACACAAGCCTATGAAAGACAGGCTGACACTAATGTTCTGTGCTAATGCTAGTGGGGATTTCAAAGTGAAGCCATTACTAGTGTACCATTCTGAAAATCCCAGAGTGTTCAGGAAAAATAATGTTATGAAGAGTAAATTGTGTGTGTTTTGGAAATCTAATAGTAAGGCATGGGTCACGAGGGAAATTTTCGTCGAGTGGTTCAATGAAGTGTTTGGCCCTAGTGTGAAGGAGTATCTCCTGGAGAAATTGGATCTCAAGTGCCTGCTAGTAATGGACAATGCACCTGCTCATCCTCCAAACTTGGATGACCTAATTTTCGAGGAGTTTAGGTTCATCACAGTAAAGTTCATGCCCCCGAATACCACTCCTCTCCTCCAGCCCATGGACCAGCAGGTTATTCTAAACTTTAAAAAACTCTACACAAAAGCAATGTTTCACAGGTGCTTGACTGTGACCACAGACACTCACTTGACCCTAAGGGAATTTTGGAGAGAACACTTCAGCATCCTCCACTGCATATCCCTTATAGGTATGGCTTGGGAGGGAGTGACTACCAAGACTTTGAACTATGCCTGGAGAAAATTGTGGCCAGATTGTGTCGACAAGAGGGATTTTGAAGGATTTGGGACTGACCCTAATGAGCCTATGTCTGTTGTAAAATCAATTGTGGCACTGGGGAGTTCCATGGGGTTGTATGTGAGTTTGGAGGATGTGGAAGAATTGGTGGAAGACCACAATGAAGAGCTCACCACTGAGGAGCTGCAAGAGCTTCAGCAGGAAAAGCAACACTTCGCAGCTCAGAATCTTGCTGCAGAGGAGGAGGAAGAGAGATGGAAGAAGGTGTCTTCTTCAGAAATTAAAGAGATTTTTACTATGTGGGGTAAGATGGAAAGCTTTATGGAGAAACATAACCCTAACAAGGTTGTTGCAAGCCATATTGGCAACATGTACAGTGAAAAAGTCTTGGGCCATTTTAGGGAAGTGTTAAAGAGATGCCAGAAACAGAGCTCTCTCCACAGTTATTTTGTGAGACAGGACTCCAGTGACTCTCAAGGTGGTCCTAGTGGCATTAAGAAACAGAGAAGAGAAGCAACCCCAGAAAAGCAAATGGTACCTGAGGTGTTGATGGAAGAGGATTCCCCTTCCAAACTATAAACAATCCACTCTCTCTCCTCCTCCAGTCTCCCATACACTAAGAAGAATCTCCAATAAAGGTAAGTGTTATGCTGTTAATGTTTCATTCATCATTTCCCATTGTATTGTTTATGTACTACGTGTATATTTCATGTTAAAATTATTTTTGTTTTAATACTTCTGGGTGTCAGGAACGGATTAATTGTATTTACATTATTTCTTATGGGGAAAATTGATTCGTAAATCGTAAATTTCGTTTATGGTAACGGCTCCAGGAACGAATTAATTACGAAAAACGAGGGACCACTGTATATATATATATATATATATATATATATATATATATATATATTATATATATATATATATATATATATAATATATATATATATATATATATATATATATATATATATGCAATAAGATCACAGTAAACAGGTGATTTCAGAATATGCAAAGCAACCCCTGTGAAAGAATAGAGAAGTTCCAAGTGCTGTCATGAGTACTCACATTATAAAGGAACAATGATGAAAGTAAAGCATCAAAGGAAGGTATATAAAGGGGTAGCCCACACCTCACTATCAGATCCCACAACAAAGAAACACCTGACGCGAGACAGCAGGCCCGCCGGGCGAACTAGACAGGTCCTTCATACAACCCACCAACAAACTATTCTACCCAAGAAATAAGAAAATTTAAAAAATTATTATTTGTCCAATGTATTATTAAATTCTTCCCAAATTCTATTAATTATAAATGTTTCTAATTTATATAAACTAAAGGAAATATTCATATTATTGTCAAAACTGCTTTTTATGAAACAAGATTCAATTATTTTCCTGTTGACCATGGACTTGCTTGATACTACTTTCTCAACTTTTTGAAAATCAATTGGATTGTTAAAATCTCTTACATGAATAAATAGAGCATTGGAATCTTGTCCAGTTCTAATGCTATATTTATGCTGTTTTAATCTTAGTTCGAGATTTTTATCAGTTTGACCGTAATAAACTTTATCGCAAATTTTACAAGGAATCTTATACTATCGTAGGGGTTCTTAAATGGAGATATCGAGGGTTGAAGGTAGAAACACTTGTTGGATGATTACGATATATTGTCAGACTGAGATGATGGGAGATGGAGCCCAGCCTTGCCGTGTACTAGCCTGGATGGTCTACCACCGAGTGAGGCCGGGGCAGAGGTACGAGCGTACACATGCGCATCCCGTGACGTCACACAAAGTCACAGGCCTACAAGGGAACTCCTATCTAAAGCACATGGATGATACTAATATGCTATGCTATATAACACAGGGATCAGCAACTATGCTGACAGCTCGGTCATGTTACGTATGTCGTCTCAACATACATTACTATCTATATGCTGAAACAGGCAGGCAGATCTGGGCTGATTCTATACAATAACAAATTCATATATAACTTAGAACTAATGGATGGTATCATAATGGATGTTACAACATGAGTTTTACGTAATGGGTGTTAACGTAATGAGTTTTAACGTAATACATTACAAACTATAAGAACAAATCATTGTACAATATGGGTGGAATTGATCGATCGATCTGTATTCATGCACTCTACGGATTCTGAGGAAGAATAAATATATATATATACAAGGTGAAATTAACAGCAAAGGCATTTGGTGCGCACTCAGATCATTACTGTCAAATTCTCAGAATACGGAGGGAACGAGAACACGAAAAAAAAAATATTTCTGAAAAACTAATCAGTTAATAACAAACAGTTGACAATTTACTTCATCTCGAACATCTAGTTATACAGACTATGTACATTTAAACCCAATTCTGCGAGGGTGAGGTTTACATATGCAGAATGGTTATCATCCCTGGGAGGATCGAATTCCTCTGCAATGGCTAACACATGCCTTGACTGAGGGAGATCTAAACGAGTATCTACAAAAGATACTTGTGGATTTCTCAATACTTGCCGAGTACGCAAGGAGTAATGACATTCAGGTTGGTTATCTGACTGAGTATCTGAGGTAGAGGGTACAGAGTCAAGAGGATTTTCAGCATCTGTCATATTAGTCTGGGTAGCAATATCATCAACATTGCATACTAATTTCATATGATCTAAATGCGATTCTTTGTACTTGCCTGTACTAAATTCTCTAACCTTATACTTATTACCAGAGATATGTTCTACAACTCGATAAGGTCCGACAAACTTTTGATTGAGCTTAGGCATTTCGGATGTTTTGTTGAAATTTGTCAGCATTACTCTTGAACCTACTTTGACTTTTGACGGCTTAGCATGGCTATTAGTTACTCTAGTAAATTCTGTTGTTGATTTATGAAGTGTTTCACGGATTCTTCTAAAAACACTCTGAGCCATGCTGGTACGAGTTGCTACGAAATCATCAGGGTTGTAATTAGGTTTCGGAGTGGAATATAACAACTCATAGGGTAAACGCTTGTCTACACCATACAATGCATAATGTGGAGTATCACCTATGGAAGCATTGTAAGCAGAATTTATGGCACATTGAACATCTGGTATGACTTCATCCCAAGTTTCACTATTGGGGTTGATAGTGGCTCTCAGGACATCAAGTACCTTTTTATTGGTTCTTTCGGCTAACCCATTGCTGGCAGGATGATGAGGAACAATGGTGGATTTAGAGATCTTGTATAAAGTACACAAATTTTCAAGAATCTCATTACAGAATTCACCTCCATTATCTGTTACTAAGGACTTAGGGGTGGTATGCCTTCAGATAATGCGTTCTTTAAACGCTTTAGCTACTGTCTCTGCAGTCTTATCTGCAATAGGAACTAACTCACAATATCTGGTGAAATGGTCTACCATAACACACAGATGTTTGTTGCCTTGGAGGGAACTTTTAAAAAATTGGTTAACAAATCAAGGGCAACTCTTTCCCATGGTTCGCTAGTGGTTGAGTACACTTGGATTGGATTAGGACCATTGACATTTCCTTTATGTTGCATACAGACACTACATTTCTTAACATACTCGGAAATGTCAGTTGCCATACGTGGCCAAAAGTATTTCATTCTGGCTTGTTTCACAGAACGATCCATACCAGGGTGTGCAACACCTGGTGCATCATGAACTAGCTGTAGAGCTACGTTCACTAGTGACTGTGGAATTACTAACTGGTAAACTCTTCTGCTTGGAGTACCCAACTCGGCTGTTCGATACAGTAATTCTTGGCTCATTACAAAGTCACTAATGGGTGCTGGTGGCTTCACAGTAAGAATAAGATCTTCCTGGAGCAGGAATCGAATCACACCAGACCACATGGGATCTGTTCTTTGGGCAGTTTTGACATCCTCGACAGTAAATGGAGGATCTGCAGTAACTACACTAACATGTCGCAATAAAGCATCTGCGACTACATTCGACTTGCCAGGTAAATGTTCAAAAGTGGGATTGAACTCTTGGATAGTCAAGGTCCATCTGGCTAACCTTCCAGTAGGCTGTTTGTTCTGGAATAAAGGTATCAGTTCTTTCTTACTGGAGGAATGAACAAACTCGGTGGAGTGGATGACTCCCCCCGGTTGAAAAAATTAACGTTATAACACGCAATATGAGCAAGGGAGAACGAATCTACTATCTCAAACTGCAAGCACAGGAGAAAAGAAATGAACACGGTGAACAATGCTGATATTCAATCTGAGTCGCACATTGTGACACGAGGTATCAGCTATAAAAAAACTACACTTACAAACATTAACATGCGAAAGTTACTCGAGAAATAACTTCTTACAATGCACTGATTACTGTCAACTAGGATGGGATCACCATCTGAAACACAAGGAACAACAACAGACACTCTAGTGAGAACACTAGCTGTAACAGAGACGTCTTTCTGCATACAGCATGTCACATCAACAAGAGATGGCATTACTAGTTTCAAGTAATCGTTTTCTGACAAGGCATCCCCTGTGGAGAAACTACTACTCGAACTAGCAGTCATTGCAGGGATAGGCTGTGCACTCAAGGCAGTCTGAGTGTCCTCGGACACTTGAGGCAACGGAACACTATCCTGCAAGTCTGAAGGTATAGGTGGAACACAGATGGGAGTGACAGAATTACTAGTGCCTGACCGCTCGGCTACGTTAATAAGTAATGAACGAATCTATAGGAGCTTAATCTGAACTTCACATTTCGCAGCACTTTAACAAATCTCAGATACAAGCTGTGAGAACAAACACATTGCTCAAGGGCTAGGTATTGTCTTTCAGTCAGTAAGGAAATGTTGGTACTGTGGACTGATTCATATTGACTTTGACTGGCATGATACACTAAGTGAGCGTTCAAAAGTGACTGGGACATCTTCTCAGTGAACTTACTCAAGTGCATAAGGCAAGAAAAATGGAGAGAATGACACAATAAGCTTAAATGGAAGAAAATGCTTAACTATTCTGCATAAGTAATTAAAAATTGACAGGTCACACAGTAAGCAAAGAACTCACACAAGAAAAATATGCAACTGAACAAACAACACTTTGAAAATCAAGAGAACTTGTGCTTTACTCAAATCTAATTTGCTCAACTTTTACTTTAAATTGAATGAATGGCACAGTGAGTTGTCTTTACTTTCAATGCAACAGGGAAATACACAATAAAATGATAAAATGGACTCAATAAAACTTGTGCAAAAATAAAACAGAGGCACAATTCACTGAAATAAAATAAAATGACACAGACAGAATAAAATATTATGCACAGAACAGAGCATATGAAACTGCACTGAAATAAACTGTAGCAATGTTGCAAAATAACAATTGCTAATCAACAAGTACTTCATAAAATTTCTGCAAGAAAAACTTTAATGGCAACACAATATTTGCACAAGAATTATTGCAAAATGAGTCAATGTGCAATAAAAAAAAATATTACACACACAAGAAAAGAAATATATCAAGGAATGAACACTAACTCTTAACTGCAACTTAAACAACACTTAACAAGCAAAAGAACAATTTACTCTAAAAGAAGAACTTAAAAATTGCACTAAGAGTGAATTTGTTCAATAAAACATGAAAAAAATAATAGGTGCTAAAACACAGAACAAAAAACTTGAACACTTACAGTGATGCAGAACACAACACATCAACATAAACACAGTACTAGAATTTTCTTGCAATGAAACTTGATGTGTGAAAAATTTTGTAAAAAATGATTTCTTGCTTGCACAAAATAATGGCACTATTGTCTGTGGAAATAAGACAAATTAGACACTGGCTAAATGAAAGAATATGAACACAAGAATGTTCAACACACAGGGAACAAAACAAGAATACACAAATACTGGGAAGAAAAAAAAAATATAACAGACAACACTGAGTTGTGATGCAGAATAAAGCTGATAAATTACTGAAATACTTCACTGGAATACTGAGAACACAAGGTGATTCTGAAGTGTAAACACAAGTTCTATACTGCTCATATGTTGCACACACAACAAAGGAAAAACACTAAGTACTTACTTCAAGTGTATAAAAAGACACACAACACAACAGACATAAGATAATGCACGAAAATTAACACTGAATTAAGGAGATTAAAAGAAGTTAATGCAATCAGTACATGATAAACACTGAGTCTGATCAAGAGTCACTGAATGTCACTAAGAAAAATCACTGGAAACACAAAAGAAATGTCTCAACACTCGCAAATGTCTCTATGAAAAAAAAATATTATCGCTGTAACGACTTGGTGAAGAATGAGGTTGATGGTAGTGGATTTAGAGTAATGAGCAATTCACACTTCCACACCCGGTCACAACTGTACCAATAACTCACTACAGTTGTGACCGGGTGTGGAAGTGTGAATTGCTCATTACTCTAAAATTTGTTCATGATTGCAGCCATGTATAAACGTAAGTAACCATTCTTACAGTATTCATTACCTTTGTAACTTGTGAGTTCATTACCTTTGTAACTTGTGAGTTCATTACCTTGTACCTAGTTCAGCCATCAAAACTTTGGAGCCCGGTCCCTGGACCCATTGTGTACCTCTGTAATCTGTAAATACCTTTGTAACTTGTAATGATTGTGACTAGACCTACCTGGAGTTCATTACCTTTGTAAATTGTGAGTTCATTACCTTTGTAAATTGTGAATTCATTGCCTCTGTAACTTGCTCAGCTATCAAAACTTTGAGGCCCAGTCCCTGGACCCATTATGTACCTCTGTAATCTTTTGACTACCGCCCACAGGATGGGTATGGGGTGCATAATAAACATATTAAACTAAACTGGTAGTGGAGAGCAGAGGATTGTTTATGTCGTCTTGCTGCTGTCCTCTGCACACTTGATCGTAGAATTGCGCTTACATCGACGAGAGACACACACAGGAGGCTTTTAACCGTGGCGCGAAAACACACTCTAGCTATTGACCCCCTATGTGATCCTTAAAATATGGTGCTACAACCCTTAGTAGTTTACCAAAACACTGAAGAAGTTAGGTGAGTGATGGCTGAGTGAGGCGTCTGAGGCCGCTTGGTGAGTGTAGTTGGGTTTGTGGGTATAACAGGGCTGAGACCGGCAATGGTGCGACACACGTGGTCGTGGGTGGCTGGGTCTATGGGTTGAATGGCGTAAGCCCCACTGAGGACAGCCACACTGCAGCGAAGATAATTATAAGCCGACTGGCTTAAAAACAACCCACAAAATACCACAACACCACAAGGATGAAAAAGAACACTCAGAATTGCTTGGAGCTTGAATCACAAGCGATGAAGACTACTCAACGTGGCTTGCTTGAGTACTGGGGTAAGACACCCTGGGTTAGTTGCTAGCTGGCTTATCTTAACCCTTCACACAGAATAGCTTGATAACTTCACACGATGAGCACAGCAGAGGTGGAAGCTGGCTTGGCAGGCAAAGAACTGGATGAAGTAGACTAGGCTGGACTGGACTCCGTTGTTCTGACTCCCCCACCACAGACTGGAAACTGGCTTATTTTGCAAACTCGGGTCAACCCCTCGGGAGTGATGCAAATAAGCAGATAAAAACTAATGCAAGGAGACTGACCAGTGAATAATGT
>NC_069399.1:60779221-60784221 GCF_026875155.1 Cherax quadricarinatus | reverse complement strand
TTGGGCACTCGACTCTACCCACAGCTTATTTGGATTGGTGTAGCTCTTTGTCTAGCCGTCCTCTTACTCACCGAACATAGGTGTACTTGCAACAGGGAGTCAGCTGATTAATATGGACTACCTGGTCTCGTTTGTCGTATATCAAAGGAGAGGATGCTAGACATGAGGTGGTCAACGACATCGTCAAGAGAAATCTCGGCACAGCTGAACGGAAACCTCAAGTACTCAGGGCTGACGGCAGTTAAGAACGTCCAGATGGAGTTTTCTATGTCTCGAAGTTGGCTGGCAACTACTTGCTATACTTTGAAGCTGAAGGAGGTAGGATCGTCAGTTTCAGAGAGATCCAGAAGATCAACAGATACACGGGGCTGCCACCTTGCTATAACTTCGTCGCAGTAAGGTCGGAGACCCTCCGAGCATGGGGCAAGTGTGCTCGAAAATTCCTGATAGTTAGGTGAAAAACTCATCACAGAAACCAGCGCTGGAGGGATATATTGCATTTTTTTGGTTTCCATGGCTAGAAATTGTGAATCATCCTCCAACTTGTTCATAATTTCTTTATTCCACCTTGAAGTTCATTTAAATAAATTAGAAACATCGAAGTAAACACTGGTCGGTATTCATCTTGTATTGTAGTAGGTTGGCCGGTCTTGTTCCGGTCTGGGTCTTTTCCATATACCCAAAACCCGCACTTGGGAGAAGAACCTTACCATTTCGCTCCGTCCTGGACTATTGTGTCTTGGCAATGGCGATACTTTCCAGTCAAAATTTCGTAATATTTACTTCTTTATAATTCACTATGACACCCCACTGGCGATATTATCAGACGAATATATTTTACCCATTATTAATATTCGCATTTTCTTTTCAAATAGAAAATATTTTATGCAATAATAGTTTGTATGTTGTTCCTCCTATGATTTGTAGTTTTCTGATTCATCCTTCGCGAAGAAACTCTCTTGAAAGTTTTCTTGAAATTCAAATCTTTACAATCTAATATTCGTAATTTTTTTTAAATAATTTTATGTGTTTTTTTAATCACAAGTCGGCTACGCCATACTTCAACTGCCTTTTCTATGACCATCGTTCCCCACCTCCTTGTTAGGTGTCTTGTGATTCATTTTAGCGCCTTTCCCGTTTATGTCTGCTTATCTAATTTGTGGATACATCTCTGCGGTGCTACACTATCGAATATTTTTCCTGAATTCATGATTTGCTTCTGTAACTCTGTGGTAGAACTCCAGTAGGTTTGTAAGGCAGGACTTTGCCACTCTAGGCAAGTACTGGTTGTAGTACATGAATCCTCAATGCTTTGGGCTACACTATTCTCCTGAATATCTTCTGTTACCATGGACAATAGGCATATAAAAAATTCAAGCACGTAGTTGTGCTTCTTGACTGTCTACTTGCTTAAATATACAAATTACATCTGTTGCTTTGCATAATTATTTTAGTTCACTTGTTTCCAGCGGCCGAAGGTATTTGCTAGTGGTGTAAACAGCACTTCTGTAGTCTTTTCAAAATCCATGGAGATATATTATCATATTCCATTATTGTTGATATATTCACTTTACTAAGCAATTTCATTGCTTCATCCCCTGAAATAATAATGTTTCCTAGGCTTGGTTTCTCTGTTCTGTATCATCACACTTCCAGTGCTGTCTCAGTATCGAAACTGAATGCTTCTTTCAATCTTAACACTATTACTTGCTCACTTATGATCATTTTCCTCGTGATGTACCGACGTATCAGTTTTGTCTCTAATTTTGCCTTTGTTTGGTCTTGCTTTTTGTCCTGTTGCCAACAATTCCCAAACAGGGATGTCATTATCTATAATGACAATCGTTCCATTTCTATTTCCTCTAGTATTTGATTTAGGAAAAGCTTGTTTTTGAGTATGGATACAAGGTAATGCATCTATCCAACTCTGAGTAGATTTAGGAATGAGCCTAAACCATTCATTGTGCTGAAATACCTGGATAAATTTAACACTTTTTGTGTAGTCCATTCATTTACTTTCATCTTACAATCCCTAATCTTTCCCTGCCCTTTTCTAGGTTCATTTCCACCACCACTGAACCCAGGTGCTTTTAAAGCCAATTTTCTCTATAATTGCTTCGAGGTAAAAATCCAATCCAATCTTGCTGAATGACCAACGAATGATAAACAAATTCGGAAGATATAACTGAAAAGGGAATGTTGAAAATTTTTCTCCTGAAAGGGGGGTATCAGCCCCTTTCAGCCCTTTCAGCCCCTTTTAGCCCCTTGGGGGACTCAGCCCTCCAGAGGGGCTGATTGCGTGTAGCTTCCTGATCAACACTTTAATGATTAACACATGTTTATACTCTGCAACACCTCTTGGTCACGTATGTAACGCCTCTAAGTGACTGACAATTGAAGAAAATGGCTCTTTGCCGTAGCAGGAAAAGTACAGAAAATTCCTGCATCAGTTTATACACGTGTGGGACACTCATGAACTCTCAGTGATCGAGACATATCAAGAAATCAAGCATTTGTGTTGCAAACTGTTGCAGTGTTAAGCAAGTAGGGAAATTATGCTGAGATGAGAGGCTAGGGGCGGCACCAAAGAGACGGAGGGCGCCGCGGGGCAGATTGCAACAAACTAAAGACCGTCGAGCGTGTGTTGAGCGTGCATTGCCCTAAACAAAGAAACTAGCAGTGCGTCCTCAACCACACTGACAATCTCCATCTGCACAATTTAAATATTAAAAAGATGTGTGCAGCATCTTAGACGCTACTGTGAGATGAACAAATGGACAAGTATGAAGAACAGAGTGACAGTATGAGTGTTACAAATTCCAGACTGAGTGGAGTATGTGTGACATTCCTAAAAATATAGTATTCTTCAATCAAGACAATGATATCAGGGTAAACATACGGGTCCGATACAGATACCCAGGTAGGTCTAGTCATTAATGATACTAGTTAGGTCAGCTGCACAGCAGATAGCTAGTTCATTATTTCTCTAGATTTACCATCATACACCCGGTGACAAGTGGGCTTTTGAGCGCAAACAAGTGAGTAACTTAACAACACTCAATCTCTGAGATATGCTGAAATAACACCCCCTCGGGGTAATTATATTTATTCTTACTTGTCCCTTACAGCTCTGTGGTTGTAGAACAAATATCCTCATTGTTGCTTCCTAGTTTATTTGTTCTAAAAGTTTATTTTAACCAAAATTAGGTGAGATAAATTTTACCTACAGAGAATAAAATAAATGAAGAGATACCAAGTGTCAGAATAGACTCGAAAAGAAACGAAGGTGACTGTTTTTGTACCAAATGCTACATTTCAATCAGGTTACTATATGATAAGTGGGAAAAGCAGAAAGAAGAAGTTAAAAGAGAACACTGTTGGTCAGGCAAACATGGTAGGCACCCACCAGATATCAGCAACAACCACCACCACGGTATTGCAGCAGCGATATTTAACAATATTTAACATTAGGCTCAGGAGGACGGCCTGGGAAATTAACATTGTATATGATGTTGATAACAACTCATATCTTCAGTGATGAATCAGCTTCAGCACATCTGCGACTCCTACACACAGACGACCTTGAGAAGTCACTACTGACTCACCAGTAAGCTGCTCACACCCCCGAGCCACTCAGACGTATACACATACACACGTTTATATTTTTCTATATACTTATATATAATATATATATATATATATATATATATATATATATATATATATTTATATAATATATAATATATATATATATATATATATATATATATGTATATATATAGGTAGGTAGGTATGTATTTATATGTATGCTATGTACATGTAGTGTATCTTAATATAACAAGCAACACTCACATGGAATCGTCCTCTTCATTCTCCTCAGCCTCGTCGCCTTTGGCATAAAATATCGATGAACTCATCCTCCTCTCCTTGTCGTATGTGTACCTCACGCTGCTGTCTCTGTACGACTCGCACTGCTCTCTCTGTAGTACGACTTGCACCGCTGTCTCTTTAGTACGGCTCGCACCGTTGTCTCTGTACGACTTGACTCGCACCGTTGTCTATGTACGTCTCAATGCAATGTACTCTTCACTCTGCTGTGTATACTTTACCGTTGTCTGTAGTACTCGTGGTGCGATCTGAATGCTCCTCATTCGTACTTTTCACTCAACTGTTTGCGAATTCTTCACGCAACAGTCTGAGTATACTTCACACTGCTGTCTGTGTATTCCTCACGCTGCTGTCTATGGCACTAATCACACTGGCCACAGATGCGCATCTCTGGCCCTCAGTGCGTATCGTTCTACAATAGGAGTGACACACAGTGTTACCATACACCAGTCTGTCACATCAGTTGCGACATTGGGCATGTTTACAAAGGTCGTTGTGGCATGAGAGATACTTGCAAAGGTCGTATCCTGCATCTCACTTCCTTGCTTAAATGCCTACATCGTCACCACGCTCTCATGCAGTAATTGCAAGGATGCTTATTGGCTGTAGAGTTTTAGACAACCCTTCACAGAACTGATATGATGTCTATAATAGTTATCTAATCATCAGTTCTCCCTTTGGTTTTATTTCGTCTTTCCTTTTCCACAATGAGATCTTGAAGAATCGACATGATTAACTAGAGTTTTGCATACACATGTTTGGAGATTTATCGTAGGAGGGAATGTTTGCTTAAAAATGTCTAATAAACATTTGCCACTTGAAGACTTTCAAGAGCAGAAAATGAGAATGGTGCTAAATGTTTCGGCTTCACACTGATGCTCTCTTCAGCAAGATAAAATATGTACACAAGATGAGACTTAAAAATGAAGACTTTTCAAGGTGGTAGCATCAAATTTCTTCTGGTATTGTGTGATTACAGTGGTCAGTGGATCCTGATTCAGCCGTGATTGATTCTTGGAATTTGTATTTATAGTGTATACATACATACACTCTCACACACAGGTGTGTGTGTGTGTGTGTGTGTGTGTGTGTGTGTGTGTGTGTGTTGTGTG
>NC_069399.1:60630962-60773721 GCF_026875155.1 Cherax quadricarinatus | reverse complement strand
GATGGGTATGGAGAGGTTTTATTAAATTTTAGTCTGTAGGGGGGAATGTGTATACTTTTTAAGATTCAGTAAAAAGAAGGGGAAAAAATGTGAATAAATTGGTAATTGGATGAGGGTTGTGGGTAATGTAGTCGAATTAGAGATACGAAAAAAAGATGATATAAGTGGGTTGTTTTTGTGACTTTTTCTGATGAAATTAGTTAAAACGAGAAAAAAATTGTGGGATGTGGGTGATGTGGGGTGTTGTGGGGTGTGGGTGAAGTGGGTTGTGGGTTTGTTGTGACTTTTTCTGATGAAATTAGTTAAACGAGAAAAAATTGTGGGTTGGGGGGGTGTTGTGGGTTGTGGGTGTTGTGGGTGCTGTGGGTTGTGGGTGTTGTGGGTGTTGTGGGTTGTGGGTGTTGTGGGTGTTGTTGTTTCGAACTAGAGATACCGAAAAAGATGTTATAAGTGGTTGTTG
The DNA here is from genome assembly GCF_026875155.1 of Cherax quadricarinatus. NCBI lineage: Eukaryota > Metazoa > Arthropoda > Malacostraca > Decapoda > Parastacidae > Cherax > Cherax quadricarinatus. The sequence continues at coordinate 60,773,261 of NC_069399.1, read as the reverse complement.
TTGTGCCTTTTACTGATGAAATTAGTTAAAAACGAGAAAAAAGTTGTGGGGTTGTGGGGTGTTGTGGGTGTTGTGGGTGTGTGGATGAAGTGGGTTGTGGGTGTTGTGGGATGTGGGTGTTGTGGGTGTTGTTGTCGAACTAGAGATACCGAAAAAGATGTTATAAGTGGGTTGTTGTTGTGCCTTTTACTGATGAAATTAGTTAAAACGAGAAAAAATTGTGGGTTGTGGGTGTTGTGGGTGTTGTGGGGTGTGGGTGAAGTGGGTTGTGGGTGTTGTGGGATGTGGGTGTTGTGGGTGTTGTTGTCGAACTAGAGATACCGAAAAAGATGTTATAAGTGGGTTGTTGTGACTTTTTCTGATGAAATTAGTTAAAACGAGAAAAATATTGTAGGATGTGGGTGTTGTGGGATGTGGGTGTTGTGGGTTGTGGGTGTTGTGGGATGTGGGTGTTGATCTTAGTTTATGGTGATTTTGGTGGTGTTTTGAGTGTATTCAGTGGTGTTTTAGTAGTATTCAGTGGTGTATTAGGGAGTACTCAAATGGTGTTTTGGAAGTGTTTCAGTGTTGTTTGGAAAATGTTCGAAGGTGTTTTGAAGGTGTTCAAATGATGTGCAAGAGTACTTATGAAGGTGTTCTGGGAGTATTCAGAGGTGATTTTGGGGTGTTCGAATGATGTTTTGGAGTATTTAAAGGCAATTGATGGTGTTTTTTGGTGATGTTCAAAGTAAAGTGTTTGAGTTAGTTTTTGTGATAATGTTGTGAAGTCTGGAGACTGAGGGAGGAGTTTGGGGGGGGTGAGTTGTAATTTAATGAAATGTGTAAGTGTAGATAAATTAGAGCTGTCAAATGTTATTTGGGAGTATTCAAAATGTTGTCTTGGAAGTGTTTCGGTGTTGTTTGGAAATGTTCAAAGGTATTTTTGTGAGTATTCAAATGATTTATGAGAATGTTTTTGAAGGTGTTCAAAGCGAGGTGTGTGTGCGTATTAACTTCGTAATATGTAAAATTGTGACTAGTGAATTTATCGAAAAGTGGTTATAAGTGTTGTGGTGACTTTCTGATGAAATAGTTAAAACGAGAAAAATTGTGGGGTTATGAGTGAAAATTGTGAGGTGTTGGTGGGAGTGTGAGGGTTCGGGAGGGTGGGGAGGAGGTAGGTTACTTCGTGGGGAGTGACCTGAGATGAAATAGTTAAAACGAGAAAAATGTCTAGACTTGTGTTGTAAAGAAATTGTGGATTGATGTGGGTATTAACGAAAAAATGTGAAATTAATTGGGTTATCCTGGGTTAAGAGTGAAAATGTTTTCCCTGTGATGTAGGTACTATGTCCCCTTATTAACTTTAATGAACTAAAAGGGTCGACAAGATTCAGCCTGTGTGTGTGGGGTCATCGCGTGACGTCACTGACAGAAGGTAAGTGTCCCCTTATTAACTTTAATGAACTAAAAGGGTCGACAAGTTTCAGCTTGTATGTGTGAGGTCATCATGTGACGTCACTGACATAGGGGTAAGTCGACAAGATTCAGCTTGTATGTGTGACGTCACTGACCGCCGAGTAAACACCCTTCTTAGTTCATTTGACTTGATGAGAGGAAGCTTTTAGTTCATTTTAAAATAATAAGGGGAAGATGTTTAGACCTGTAGTAAGAGAGAGCACCATGCCCCCATAGGAGGAGTTCAATGCTTACCCCCAGAGGGGGAAATCCAAAAAACTTGATCCGAGGAGATAGAGTCTTGGTATTATCGAGAAAAACTTTGATCCAAGGAATTGGAGAATTTCGAAACCCCCATAAGGGGGAATCCAAAAACTTGCATTTATCGAGAAAAGCTTGATCCAAGGAGATGGAGTCTTTGATTTCGAGAAATTTTTGGGGATTGGGGGGTGAAAGTGGGGAGGGGGAATTTCGAAAACCCCATATGGGGGGAATCCAAAAACTTGTATTATCGAGGAAAAACTTGATCCGAGGAGATGGAGACTTTGATTTCGAGAAAAATTTGATCCGAGGAATTGGAGACTTTGATTTCGAGAAAAATTTGATCCGAGGAAATCATAAGAATTTCGAAACCCCCATAGGGGGGAATCCAAAAACTTGATCCGAGGAGATGGAGTCCTGTAAGAATTTCGAAAACCCCAGATGGGGAATCCAAAAACCTTGATCCGAGGAATTGGAGACTTTGATTTCGAGAAAAATTTGATCCGAGGAATTGGAGACTTTGATTTCGAGAAAAATTTGATCCGAGGAATTGGAGTCCATTTTTGAATGATTATACCCAGAGGGGGGGGCGAGGGGCGCGGGCATGGCGCGAGGGCGCGTCGAGGGTTGGTGGGACGGCGCGACGGTCGGGGGGCGCGGGGGGCGCGAGGGGCGGGGGGGCGCGGGGGGCGCGGGGGCGCGCGGGGGCGCGGGGGGCGCGGGGGGCGCGGGGTGGGGGGGTATTGGTTGGGGGGTCTGGGTCATGGACGAGGTCAAGGTCTTAGCACATAGGTGTGAAAAGGCGACACGTGCCCCGGAAGGGGTCATTATCATAGGGTCAAGGTCATTAGCACATAGGTGTAGAAAGGCGGCATCCTTTGAAGGGGCCCCAGAGGAAAAAATGACTACTAGCATTAATGAAAAAAATATATATCTTTAAAACGTATAAGAGAAAATTTTAGAAAGAACTTAATTTTAAATGAGTTCTTGCTAATTGACCAGTTTTACATATTCGGCACGACATATATATATATATATATATATATAATATATATATATATATATATATTATAATATATATATATTATATATATATATATTATATATATATATATATATATATATATATATATATTATATATAAACTGGAACTCTTCTAAACAAGGAAGTAACTTCAAAACTAACGATGCTGAAATCGTTTAAGTCAGTCAAGATGATTGACTTAAAAAGTTTACAAAAGTTTCAGTTGATGATTTACTAAGTTTCTTATCTGAAGAACTTGTTAATCACGATTTACCATTGCCAGTTCCTACTATCATTAAACTTATTAAACTTTGCATTGTTGATACAAAATTTGTATTTAATGATGAATTTTACACTCAGAAGTTCGGTATGGCAATGGTAAATCCTCTTTCACTTGATCTTAGTAACTTATATATGGAATTTTTTTAAACCTAACTACTTAACATAATCCTTCCTAATAGAGCTAAATGGTTTAGATATGTTGATATTTTGTGTCTTATGCCTGAAAATGTAGAGAAACCATTTCCTTGCTAAATTAAATAGCTTAGCCCATTCTATAAATTTTACTGTTGAGTTTGAAGAAAATAACTCATTGCCGTTTCAAGATGTTTTAATTATTAAGGGTAATAATGAATTCAAATTTAAAATTTACAGAAAACCTACAAATAACTGTTCCTATGTCCACTATTATTCTTCCCATCAAGATAGTGTTAAACTGTCTGTTTTCTCATCAATGTTTTTGAAATCTTTACGTATTTGTAGTCCAGAGTTCATAGATGAAGAAATATCCAAAATTTATAAAATAGCTAATGATCTAAAATACCCAAGAAACGTAATTGATAAATCTTTTAAAATTGCTAGAAATACTTTTTACAATCCAAAAAAGGACAATCTTATTTAACTAAAAATATGTTGGTTCTCCCTTACCATGAAAACTTGGTTGATATGCCTTCTCTTCTTAAGACTTTTAATATTAAAGTTGTATTTAAAAATCCTGATACAGTAAAAAAACTTTTGATGAAGAATTCCCCCAAAAATGCTGACGGATGTGTCTATAAGATTCCTTGTAAAATTTGCGATAAAGTTTATTACGGTCAAACTGGTAAAAGTCTCGAACTTAGATTAAAACAACATAAATATAGCATTAGAACTGGACAAGATTCCAATGCTCTATTGATTCCTGTGAGAGACTTTAACCATCCAATTGATTTTCAAAAAGTTGAGAAAGTTGTATCAAGCAAGTCCATGGTTGACAGAAATATAATTGAATTTTGTTTCATAAAAAGCAGTTTTGAAAATAATATGAATATTTCCTTAGGTTTATATAAATTAGATTCATTTATAATTAATAAAATTTGGTTAGAGTTTTATAATACATTGGACAAATAATAAACCTTATTTCTTGGGTAGAATAATTTGTTAGTGGGATGTCGTGAGGACCTGTCTAGTTTAACAAGCGGACCTACTACAGTGTTCCTCTTTTCTTATGAGTCCGGTATTGTCCCGAGTCAGGTGTTTCTTTGTTGTGGAAGTTGAATGTGAGGTGTGGTCTAAGCCCTTTAATTGCCTTCCTTTGATGTATTACTTTCATAGTTCCTTGACAATGTGAGTAGTCACGAAAGCGTTTGGAATTTCACTACTCTTTCACAGTGGTTGTTTTGCATATATATATATATATATATATATATATATATATATATATATAATATATATATATATATATATATATATATATATATATATATATATTAAATATATATATATATATATATAATATATATATATAATATATTTATATATATATATATATATATATATATATATATAATATTACTATATATATTATTGGGAAGTGGAACAGAATTCTTCCTCCGTAAGACATGCGTTGTCGTAAGAGGCGACTAAAAATATATATATATATATATATATATATATATATATATATATATATATATATATATATATATATATATATATATATATATATATATATATATATATATTATAAATATATATATATATGTCGTGCCGAATAGGCAGAACTTGCCATCTTGGCTTAAATAGCAACGCTCATCTTGCTATATAGGACAAGTGAAAATTTGTGTATGCAATAATTTCGCCAAAATCATTCTGAACCTAACGAAAAAAATATATTTGATTGTGTTTGTTTAGTACTAAATTATTGTAAACGTATTTAAAATATATTTAGCTGGATTAGGCTAAAATAAATTGTTCTTGTTATAATAAGGTTAGGTAAGTTTTCTAAGATTCTTTTATTGCAAAATTAAAATTTTTAATTAACATATAATGAAAAAAAATATATCTTTAAACGTATAAGAAAAATTTTAGAAAGATAATATTTCAAATGAGTTCTTGCTAATTGACCAGTTTTACATATTCGGCACGACATATATATATATATATATATAATATATATATATATATATATATATATAATATATATAAAATGTATATAATAATATATATATATAATATATATATATATATATATATAATATATAAATATATAATAGATAGATAATAGATATAAAATTCAAGGATGATGTGGATTAAAATAAAAGTAGGATGTGAAACGTGGGTCATAATGAGTGTGTATGCACCTGGAGAAGAGAGGAGTGTAGAGGAGAGAAAGAGATTTTGGGAGATGTTAGGCGAGTATGTTTTGAGCTAAGTGAAAGAGTAATTGTGGTAGGGGACCTAAATGCTAAAGAAGGAGAAGCATTTAGAGAGGGTGTGATAGGTAAGTTTGGGGCGCCAGGTGTAAATGATGATGGGGAGCATTTGATTTAATTTTGTATAGAAAGTGGTTTAGTTATAGGTAACACATATTTTAAGAAAAGCAGGATAAATAAGTCTGTATTCAAGATATGATGTAGCGCAAAATGACAGTAGTTGGACTACGTATTGGTGGATAAAAGATTGTTAGGTAGACTTCGGGATGTACATGTTTATAGAGGGGCCACAGATATATCAAATCACCTTTTAGTTGTAACTACAGTGAGAGTAAAATGTACAGGGGAGGAGGAGGAGGCAGTTTGAGTAAGATATAAACAACTGTTGGAGGACAGATGACCTAGTGAGAATACACAAAATGTGGTAGAAGATGTATGGGATAAGTTTAAGAATATAGTGTTAGAGTGTTCAATAGAGGTTTGCAGTTACAGGAAAGTGGGTGCGGGAGGGAAGAAGAGTAATCGGTGGAATGATGATGTAAAGAGAGTAGTAAGAGAGAAAAAGTTACCATATGAGAGCTTTTACAAAGTAGAAGTGATGCAAGGAGGTAGGAGTATATATAGAGAGAAAAAGAGAGATTAAAAGAGTGGTGAAGAAATGCAAAAACAGAGCAAATGAGAGAGTGGGTGAGATGTTATCAACAAATTATGTATAAAATTAGAAAAAGTTTTGGAGTGAGATTATTAAGTTGAGAAAGCCTAGGGCTCTGGTGGTCTGGTGGTTAACGCTCTCGCTTCACACGGTGAGGGCCTGGGTTCGATTCCCAGCCAGAGTAGAAACATTGGACGTGTTTCTTTCAACCTGTTGTCTATGTTCCCCATCAGTAAAATGGGTACCTGGGTGTTAGTCGACTGGTGTGGGTCGCATCCTGGGACACTGACCTAAGGAGGCCTGGTCACAGACCGGGCCGCGGGGGCGTTGACCCCCGGAACTCTCTCCAGGTATCTCTCTCCAGGAAAGAATAGATTTGTTAGTTAAAAATGCGAGAGGAGAGTTAATAAATGGAGAGTTAGAGGTATCGGGAAGATAGGGGTAATATTTTGAGAAACTGTTAAATGTTGATGAAAATAGTGAAGCTGTGATTTCGTGTATTGGGCAAGGAGGAATAACATCTTATAGGAGTGAGAAAGAACCAGTTGTGAGCGTGGGGAAAGTGCGTGGGGCAGTGAGTAGAATGAAAGGGGGTAAAGCAGCTGGATTGGTGGGAAAGTTAGAAATGTTAAAAGCAGGGGGATAAGTTTGGAGTGGTTTGGTGTTTTTTTTATTTATAAATTAGGCAAGAGGGCAAAGTACCGCCTTACGGATTGGCGAGAGCCATGCAAGTTCCTTTGTATAAAAGCAAATGGGAACAAAAGAGAGTGCAAAAATTATAAGGGAAATGAGTCTGTTGATAATACCTTAGAAGTGTATGGTAGAGATATTTTTCATCAGAATTATGATTAAGATGGAGAGTAGGATAGCAGATGAACAGTACTCAGTGGTCATTCCGTCACGTGAGGTCACAGAACCCTGAGCGCCTTGGGGATTAGTGTGGACGTACAAAGCATGCCTTGCATCGTGTCATTGTTTCTAAAAATAGGGGTTTGGAGAGTTTAAGAGGAGGTCTGCTTCTCCAGGAGGAGATTAGGAGGGGCTGAAGGACCACCTCAAGGTCCTGGGAGAGAGTGTGAGGTGCTGGAGTTGTGGGGAATGAGGCTTCAAGCAGCGAGGTGCAGTCTGTCTCTCTCTGTAGGAGGCTGTAGTTGGGGTGGCAGCAACGGCTACCAAGCAGGTGAGGTGCAGCCCAGCAACCTGCTACAAGTGGCGATAGTTCCCAGTAATGGAAGGCGCATCAGAGTAATTAGGAAAGTTAAGATGAAGATCTGAAGGTAGGAAATCGGCTTCTCTGTTCTTCAGGATGAATGTACTTCATGGCCAGTGAAGGAAAGGGTACCTTACTGCCCCTGCTAATGGAGGTAAGCGCATTCTTGTGGTTTGGTGACTCTCAGTCTCAGGTAAGATACATTGGACCGTGCTTTTTGTAATAGGAATAAGAATATGAGAGATAGAGTGAGCTTCTCCTGGAGCTGTGTTGGGGACATTTGTCAACAGGCTGGGATAATATCATGTGAGGTAAATGGGGAGCAAGCCCATATCTGTCTCATTGGCTGGTGAAATGATATTGGGAAGGTTAGGAGAGAAAGCTGCTAGATAAGTACAGGTCCGCGTAAAGATTTCATTAAGTCTAAGGGAGGGATTCCCATCATATGAAGCATCTTGCCTAGAAGGGGAGTAGGAAATGAATGGTTGTCTAGGCAATTGGTGTAAAATTGCTGGCTAGACAGATACTGCAAGGCACATGCATCCATTCATTGACAACTGGAAACAACTTTTATGGCAAACATGATATGAATGCAAGGATGGGGTACATCTCACTGGGCTGGGTGGTAGCACTTGCAGACCCGATTGAGAAGGCCATTGGTGAAATGCCCTATGATTTGAAACTGATGGAAGAAAGAGGTATGGTGTTGTGTGGAAACAAAGCAGTTGCAACACTTGGGGGTTGGGAAACATATAAATGTTATAAAAGGCATTCATCATGAAGTTAATATGAATAAAGACATAGATCAGGTCAGCAAACAAAGGGGACATCAGAGGGCAGCAAGGGACTGAGCTCCCTTAAGGTTTTACTATATACTAATAGCAGAGTGTAAGAAATAAGATAGAAGAGACTAGGATTAATTGCAATGCAGGAGACTTAGATATTATTGCATAACAGAGACCTGTGCTCAATCTGGAAAGATAGAGAGATGCCCCTGAAATGTCACATACAGCTATAAAATATTCCACACTGACAAGGGACAACAGGAAAGTGGTGGAGTAAGCGATGTATGTCAAGACACTTTAAATTGTTGAGGTTAGACAAGAAGTATTAAATTAGAAGCGTCAGCCGTACTGAATCTGTTTGGTTACAGGCTTCTCGAGGCCGAAAAAAACTAATTTTGGGTGGTGATTTACAGGGCCCCAAACTTGATAGGGATGCAGTAAACTCCATTGGACGAAATTCGTAAGGCATCTACATTCAAAATGTTTTTGTCAATGGGAGATTTCACATATACTAGATTGACTGGAGCAATTTGACAGGAAAATTAGAGTCAGTCTGGTTGACTTTCTTGATCGAGCCATGATTGTTTTTTAGAAACTAGAATGTGACAGAGCCAACTAGGGGACATAACCTCTTGACTATGGTTCTTGCCAGTAGGGATACACAAAATTAAATAATCTTGAGGTTATTGATGAGCCTTGGGGAAAAGTGACACAATCACTCAGTTTTAAAATATATCATGGAATTCGCCCTAGATAATGGCAAAATCAAGTCCCCGTCCCTGACTTTCGCTTGGCTGATTTCATAGGACGAAAAATTACTTAGGTGGGCTGAACTGGAATGAACCTGTCTAAGGGTCAGGTAAGGTGTGATGGTTGCCGATAATTATGCTTTCCAGGCATAGTTCTAGCTGCTCAGGTTCAAATAATGTTCCAAATAGGGAAATCAGATCACACAAAAATGACCTAAAGAATGAACAATATGATATAAAATATCTGATTGGTCAAAAGAGAGGCATATATGGATGCAAATCACAAAAGATGAGAGGGCAATGGGAGATATCGATATATTCAGTTAAAGAGAGAAATAAAAAAGGGAATTAGAAAAGCAAAAGAGATTATGAGGTTAAAGTTGCAAGAGAATCGAAGACTAACCCAAAAGGATTCTTTCAGGTATACAGAAGTATGATCAGGGACAAGATAAAGGGCCCACTCAAAGTTCCTCGGGTCAGCTCACTGACAGTGAAAATGAAATTGTAGAATTTTTAAAACACATACTTCCTCTCATTTTTACACAGGAGGATACGCACGATATTCCAGTAATGAGTAAATTATGTATAACAGGACGATAATAAACTGTGTACATAGGTCACAAAGTGACATGTCCTTAGGCAAATAGATAAATAAAACCTACTAACCAATCCCCAGGCCCTTGATGAAACTGTATCAAGGTTTTCTAAAGGAATGTAGAGAGGAGCTTAGCACACCTTTTGGCTAATCTTTTCAACATATCACTACAAACTGGCATGGTGCCAATAATGGAAAATGGAAATGTGATACCTATTTTCAAAACAGGTGACAGGGTCCTTAGCATCGAACTATAGACCAATAAGCCTAACCTCCATAGTTGGAAAATTTATGAATCAAATAATTGCCGAGGCAGTTCGTATCCAAAAGAGCACCCTTGAAAAGCATAAATTAATCAACGAATCTCAGCATGGTTTACAAAGGGGCGTCCTGCTTACGAATTTATAACTTTTTCACTATGGTAATTTGAGGAGGTAGATCAGGTAATTGAATATGATATTGTGTATATGGACTTCAGTAAGCTTTTGACAGGTTCCCACATCAGAGACTATTGGAGAAAATTAAAGCACATGGAATAGTAGGAGAAATTTTTTACCTGGATAGTGGGCAATGTTGACAAAATTAGGCAGCAGAGAGTTTCAATAAATTGGGAGAAATCAAGTGGGGAAAGTGTCACGAGCGGTGTTCTCACAGGGGTCAGTGTTTGGGCCCCGCTCTGTTCACAATCTACATAAACGACATAGATGAGGGCATAAAGAGCGAACATCGGCCTAGTTTGCCGATGACACCAAAATAGGGCCCGTCGAATACATTCTGACGAGGACATTCCGAGCACAAACTCAGGAAGATTTGAAATATACCTGATGCATGTGGTCGGAAGAAGTGGCAATGCAGTTTAATATAGACATAATGCAAAGTTCTAAATGTTGGACAGGACAATAATCATGCCACATATAACTAAATAATGTAGATCTTAATATTACGGATTGCCGAAAAAAGAATTTAGGAGTTTCTGGTTAGCAGTAATCTGAAACCAAGACAACCAGTGCATAAGTGTTCCAATAAGCTAATAGAATCCTTGCTTCATATCAAGAAGCATAAATAATAGGAGTCCTCAGGTTGTTCTTCAACTCTAATACATCCTTGTTAGGCCTCATTTAAGATTATGCGCACAGTTTTGGTCACCTTATTACAGAATGGATATCAATTCTCCTGGAAAATGTACAAAGGAGGATGGAACAAAGTTGAATCCCATGTATCTAGAAACCTTCCCTATGAGGATAGACTAAGGTCCCTGAATCTGCACATCTCTAGAAAGATCGTAGAATTAGGGGGATAAAGATTGAGGAGTAAAAATGGAAGACCAGTATAAATAAAGGGGATGTAAATAGTGTGTGCTGAAAATATCAAGCCTAGACAGACCGCAGCAATGTATTTTTTAAGTTGGCAAAAATTTCATATACAGGAAGGATATAGGAAAGTACTTGGTTTGTAATAGATTTGTGGAATGAGTTGGAACAAACCCAAGTACCGTTATAGAGGCCAGAACGTTGTGTAGCTTTAAAAAAGGTTGGAAAATACAAGAGTGGATGTGGGTGGGTGTGTGAGTTAGACCTGATGCTTTGTGCTACCAGGTCGGTTGCCGTGTCCTCCCTTAAAGTCAATGTGACCTGACCTGACTAAGGTTGGGTGCATTGGCGTAAGCGCGTAGGAGACTTTGACCTGCCTCGCATGGCCAGTAGGCCTTCTGCAGTGTTCCTTCTTCGTTCTTATATGTTCTTATGTTCTTAACCCACGGAGGCTTAGAAAGGTAGGGAGGGGTAGTTGACCAAGTGTTTGCAGTGAAACACGATAGGTAAACAGTATTTAGATAGGGTAAAGAGGTTTTTGTGCAATTATGGATATGGAAAAAGGGGCATATGATAGGGTGTGATATGGGGGCAATGATGGCAGATGTGGCAAAGTGTATGGAATAGGAGTAGGTTTTGAATGCGGTGAACAAGTTTTTTAACGAGGATATAGAGGTCCAGGTTAAGAGTATTAGGCGAGAGGGGAACCTATTTCCAGTATAAGTAGCCTTAGAACAGGAGGTGTGGTGATGTCACCATAGTTGTTCAATATATTACAAGTAGTTATGAGAGTGTGTTGACAATAGGTGGGGGTTAAAATATAAAGAATCTAACACAAAGTAGGGAGTTGTCACAGTTGCTCTTTGCTTGATGACACTGTTTGTGTTTTTGGAAGCGGTTTGAGTTGAATAAGTTTTGGTAGGGTATGTAAAAGAAGGAATTAAAAGTGAATATAGAAAGAGTAAATGACGAGGATAAAAAATAGGTAACGGAAGATTTGGATATCAAATTGTAGGGAGAGGGTATGGAGGTGTGAATGTCTTAGATTATTACTGAATGGACGTTCACCAGATGGGTCTGTGAAAGATGTAGGTTGAATCATAGAACTGGCCGGATGGGAAAAAGGTGAGTGGTGCACCGAGAGTCTGTGGAGACCAAAGAACTTTAATCCCATGAAAAGCAAAGACGGGTAATGTATGAGACTATAGTTATACACCAAACGCTCATGTATGAGTGTGAGGCATAGGTTGTGAATGTTGCAACAAGGAGAAGGTTGGAGGAGGTGGAGATGTCATGTCTGAGGGCAATGTGTGGTGTGAATATTAATGCAGAGAATCCGTAATTTGGAGATTAGGAGGAGGTGTGGGAATACCAAAACTATTATCCAGAGGAGGGGTTATTGAGATGGTTTGGACATGTAGAGAGACTGGAACCAAATAGAATGACATCGAGTGTATACAGATCTGTAACGGAGGGAAAGCGGGGTAGGGGTCGGCCTAAGAAAGGTTGGAGGGAGGGGGTAAAGGGGGTTCTGTGTGCGAGGGAATTGGACTTCCAGCAAGCATGCGTGAGCGTGTTAGACAGAAGCAAATGGAGACAAATGGTTTTTAGGACTTGACGTGCTCTTGGAGTGTAAGCAAGGTAACATTTCTGAAAGGATTCAGTGAAACCGGCAGGCTGGACTTGAGTCCTGGAGATAGGAAGTACAGTGTCTGCACTCTGAAGGAGGGATGTTAATGTTACGGTTTTATAACTATAGTGTAGGAATGACTCTGGCAAGACAGTGATGGAGTGAATGATGATAAAAGTTTTTCTTTTTCGGGCCACCCTGCCTTGGTGGGAAACGGCCGATATAGCTAATCGGGTTGATATAGACACACACACACACACACACACACACACACACACATATATATGTATATATATATATATATAATATATATATATATTATATATATATATATATATATATATATGTGTGTGTGTGTGTGTGTGTGTGTGTGTGTGTGTCTATATTTTATTATAAAAAGGGAAGTAAACATGATGTTACGCTGCAGGAGTTTCTGCTACTTATGACGCTACTTTTACTACTACTAATACTACTTCTACTACTAATATGCTACTACTAATATGTAGTTAACTGATTATCTTGGGTAGTTTGAAAAAAAAAGTTGTTAGTGTTTCAATGGTTAGAATCATCTTTACATTGTAATCAACTAGTTCTGTGCACCTCAGTGGTTCTTCTAGTCTAGTGTTTCATAGTCGTTCTGTAAAAAAATGTAAACTTTACAGCCATTCGCGTTACACCTCTTGATTCAAAGTTTCATGCTAAGCCATGTGGTTCTTCATGATTCAGAGAGCATGGAAGAGAGAGAGAGAGAGAGACCAACAATGAAAGAAATGTAAAGGAAATGTCAAAACAAGAGAAAGGGAAGAAGTAGAGGAGGGAAATCCCCGTTCGTGAAGGGGATTTTACGGTCGGTATTTATTTCTTGCTCTCAGCCTCCCAGCGTCGCCGGAGTCACGATCAATACTCTCTGACGGAATTGGATCACCAACGGCGGTGCAGAGAAATGCGCAGTGTCATGAAATTCGTAAATCCTCCTCCTCTTCCTCCTCCTCCTCCTCCTTCTCCTCCTCCTCCTCCTCCTCCTCCTCCTGCCGCTGCCGCTGCCGCTGCCACCGCTGCTGCTGCTGCTGCTGCTGCTGCTGCTGCTGCTGCTGCTGCTTGAAAAAGTTTGCAGTCACATTATCCGTTGAAGATTGAGACACATCATGGGATCTTGTTACAAAGAATTCTTCAACACTTGTTCAACGTTTGGACGAAGACCTACTTCGACTAGTGGATGGTACCACTATGACCCCGCCTCCGCCTGCTTCACCTCACCTCACTACAGTATATAAGCCACGTCTACGGCCCTATGCTGTACATTCTACAAGATTGATGGACTGAACACATCGACTCCAGGCTGAGGGACTGATTACCTCATACTCCTCCTCTCCTTACGCCTTCCTCTTCAAACCATTCATCACACATTATCCGTAGACCACCAGTCAATAATAATTTAATTTGTATAATGGGAATTATGGTAAACTCTGTGTACTTGTACAGAGAACCACTGTTCTCGGGGAATACACCTTTGTGTACTTAAGTCGTCACACTTTTTGGATAAAATGATGCAAGCTGATTATTAGTATTATTATTATTTTTATTATTATCACACTGGCCGATTCCCACCAAGGCAGGGTGGCCCGAAAAAGAAAAACTTTCACCATCATTCACTCCATCACTGTGTTGCCAGAAGGGTGCTTTACACTACAGTTTTTAATCTGCAACATTAACACCCCTCCTTCAGAGTGCAGGCACTGTACTTCCCATCTCCAGGACTCAAGTCCGGCCTGCCGGTTTCCCTGAACCCCTTCATAAATGTTACTTTGCTCACACTCCAACAGCACGTCAAGTATTAAAAAACATTTGTCTCCATTCATTCCTATCAAACACTCTCACGCATGCCTGCTAGAAGTCCAAGCCCCTCGCACACAAAACCTCCTTTATCCCCTCCCTCCAACCTTTCATAGGCCGACCCCTACCCCGCCCCTTCCTTCCACTACAGACTGATACACTCTTGAAGTCATTCTGTTTCGCTCCATTCTCTCTACATGTCCCGAACAACCTCAACAACCCTTCCTCAGCCCTCTGGACAACAGTTTTGGTAATCCCACACCTCCTCCTAACTTCCAAACTACGAATTCTCTGCATTATATTCACACCACACATTGCCCTCAGACATGACATCTCCACTGCCTCCAGCCTTCTCCTCGCTGCAACATTCATCACCATGCTTCACACCATATAAGAGCGTTGGTAAAACTATACTCTCATACATTCCCCTCTTTGCCTCCAAGGACAAAGTTCTTTGTCTCCACAGACTCCTAAGTGCACCACTCACTCTTTTTCCCTCATCAATTCTATGATTCACCTCATCTTTCATAGACCCATCCGCTGACACGTCCACTCCCAAATTATCTGAATACATTCACCTCCTCCATACTCTCTCCCTCCAATCTGATATCCAATCTTTCATCACCTAATCTTTTTGTTATCCTCATAACCTTACTCTTTCCTGTATTTACTTTCAATTTTCTTCTTTTGCACACCCTACCAAATTCATCCACCAATCTCTGCAACTTCTCTTCAGAATCTCCCAAGAGCACAGTGTCATCAGCAAAGAGCAACTGTGACAACTCCCACTTTATGTGTGATTCTTTATCTTTTAACTCCACGCCTCATGCCAAGACCCTCGCATTTACTTCTCTTACAACCCCATCTATAAATATATTAAACAACCACGGTGACATCACACATCCTTGTCTAAGGCCTACTTTTACTGGGACATAATTTCCCTCTTTCCTACATACTCTAACTTGAGCCTCACTATCCTCGTAAAAACTCTTCACTGCTTTCAGTAACCTACCTCCTACACCATTACACCTGCAACATCTGCCACGTTGCCCCCTTATCCACCCTGTCATACGCCTTTTCCAAATCCATAAATGCCACAAAGACCTCTTTAGCCTTATCTAAATACTGTTCACTTATATGTTTCACTGTAAACACCTGGTCCACACACCCCCTACCTTTCCTAAAGCCTCCTTGTTCATCTGCTATCCTATTCTCCGTCTTACTCTTAATTCTTTCAATAATAACTCTACCATACACTTTACCAGGTATACTCAACAGACTTATCCCTCTATAATTTTTGCATTCTCTTTTATCCCCTTTGCTTTTATACAAAGGAACTATGCATGCTCTCTGCCAATCCCTAGGTACCTTACCGTCTTCCATACACAAATAACCCGCACATAAAAGACAGAAGCTTACGACGACGTTTCGGTCCGCCTTGGACCATTGACAAAGTCACACTAACAGAGGAGGAGCAGGACGGCTATATATAGGCAGGAAGAGGTGGAGGTAGTAGCAGTGGTGGTAGTAGTAGTAGTAGTAGTAGTACAAGAATTGTATATAATACCGACAAGATGAAATGACACATGCACAACACCCGGGCATCCCCACCGTAGACGTTTCGCCATCCAGCCAGCCACTGGATGGCGAAACGTCCACAACAAAGACAACCAGACGCCGCACATGTGTCTAATTTCATCAGAGATGTAGTAGAAGAAGAAGTAGTAGTAGTGGTAGTGGTAGAAGTGGGAAATAAGGAAGACGAGCCAGTCAAATACAAAGGAAGGGGAGCACTGCAAGAGAGCTAGAAACCCACTCCAAAACTATATCCCCACCTGCTTTTAACATTTCTATCTTTATCCCATCAATCCCGGCTGCCTTACCCCCTTTCATTTTACCTACTGCCTCACGAACTTCCCCCACAATCACAACTGGCTCTTCCTCACTCCTACAAGATGTTGTTCCTCCTTGCCCTATACACGAAATCACAGCTTCCCTATCTTCATCAACATTTAACAATTCCTCAAAATATTCCCTCCATCTTCCCAATACCTCTAACTCTCCATTTAATAACTCTCCTCTCCTATTTTTAACTGACAAATCCATTTGTTCTCTAGGCTTTCTTACTTGTTAATCTCACTCCAAAACTTTTTCTTATTTTCAACAAAATTAGTTGATAACATCTCACCCACTCTCTCATTTACTCTCTTTTACATTGCTTCACCACTCTCTTAACCTCTCTCTTTTTCTCTATATACTCTTCCCTCCTTGCATCACTTCTACTTTGTAAAAAACTTCTCATACGCTAACTTTTTCTCCCTTACTACTCTCTACATCATCATTCCACCAATCGCTCCTTTCCCTCCCGCACCCACTTTCCTGTAACCACAAACTTCTGCTGAACACTCTAACACTTACATTTTTAAACCTACCCCATACCTCTTCGACCCCACTGCCTATGCTCTCATTAGCCCATCTATCCTCCAATAGCTGTTTATATCTTACCCTAACTGCCTCTCTTTTAGTTTATAAACCTTCACCTCTCTCTTCCCTGATGCTTCTATTCTCCTTGTATCCCATCTACCTTTTACTCTCACTGTAGTTACAACTAAAAAGTGATCTGATATATATGTAGCCCCTCTATAAACATGTACATCCTGAAGTCTACTCAACAGTCTTTTATCTACCAATACATAATCCAACAAACTACTGTCATTTCGCCCTACATCATATCTTGTATACTTATTTATCCTCTTTTTCTTAAAATATGTATTTCCTATAACTAAACCCCTTTCTATACAAAGTTCAATCAAAGGGCTCCCATTATCATTTACACCTGGCACCCCAAACTTACCTACCACACCCTCTCTAAAAGTTTCTCCTACTTTAGCATTCAGGTTCCCTACCACAATTACTCTCTCACTTGGTTCACTTAACATCTCCCAAAATCTCTCTCTCTCTCCTCTGCATTCCTCTCTTCTCCAGGTGCATACACGCTTATTATGACCCACTTCTCGCATCCAACCTTTACTTTAATCCACATAATTCTTGAATTTACACATTCATATTCTCTTTTCTCCTTCCATAACTGATCATTCAACATTACTGCTACCCCTTCCTTTGCTCTAACTCTCTCAGATACTCCAGATTTAATCCCATTTATTTCCCCCCACCGAAACTCCCCTCCCCCCTTCAGCTTTGTTTCGCTTAGGGCCAGGGCATCCAACTTCTTTTCATTCGTAACATCAGCAATTATCTGTTTCTTGTCATCTGCACTACATCCACGCACATTCAAGCATCCCAGTTTTATAAAGTTTTTCTTCTTCTCTTTTTTAGTAAACGTCTACAGGAGAAGGGGTTACTAGCCCATTGCTCCCGGCATTTTAGTCGCCTCATACGACACGCATGGCTTACGGAGGAAAGATTCTTTTCCACTTCCCCATGGACAATTGAAGAAATAAAGAAGAACAAGAGCTATTTAGAAAAAGGAGAAAAACCTAGATGTAAGTATATATATATGCATGTGCGTGTCTGTAAAGTGTGACCAAAGTGTAAGTTGGAGTAGCAAGATATCCCTGTTATCTAGCGTGTTTATGAGACAGAAAAAGAAACCAGCAATCCTTCCATCATGCAAAACAGTTACAAGTTTCTGTTTCACAGTCATCTGGCAGGACGGTAGTACTTCCCTGGGTGGTTGCTGTCTACCAACCACTACTACTACTATTATTATTAAAATCATTGGAGTAGTTAATATCGTAGTGATCACAGAGACTAAGGAATGAGGAGGAATCAAGATTGATCCAAACAAGGAGAGGGCAGCTTCAGTACCATGGATCAAGAGCTCTTCGAGACTATTTTCATCTTTGATGTGGCTTCTTGAACTCAAGGTTCGCGCTATTATTGGTTAACATAGGCCAGAATTTTTCAGTTTTATTAAAAAAATAGTAATTTTCATCTGCATTTAATAACTAAAGAATGTCTTTTATGATCAATTTCAAAATATTAACAATGATACATTCCATAAGAAGGATGATACCTAATAAGTTTAGTTCGTGTTGGGTCAAATTCGAAATTTTACTGGAACCTTAAAAAATATACTTGGAAATGTCGGATTCAGATAAATTTCAAGAGAGCGAAACCTTCCCTGATCGGTTTTAAACCTATAGCTTTGTTCACTTTGATCTGTTTAAATGTGAATTTGGCAATTCTATTAAAGAAGATTTTTTCCCTATAATGAGCAGGGGTTCTTAACCTTTTCACGATTACAGACACCCAGTGAATTGCCCAGTATGTTCCCACACCCCCTTCACCAGACAGTGGAAATCATCATTACCATCACCAGTCCTATTAGGTACCAGCATGACTTCAAAAGATGTCAGAAGCCAGTCCTATTAGGTACCAGTGTGATTTCAAAAGCCCTGAAGTACTCTATGCACTTAACTTGATTCATGGTACCATCAATAATATGCAAACGACTTGTTCCATGAACGGAAATGGCTCCCCGCATCATGATTTCCTGTGAAAATTTGACCGTCTTCTTCAGACATTCAGGCATAAATTCCTCAGCCTGACCCGTTTCTTACAGTCATTACACGGTCATCCAGCACTGCCATAGTTGATTCGTCAGAGAACACCACCTGCAACAATAGAAAAGACAGTAAAGTACTGGAACAGCTAGAAAAGCTGAATGGTAATCTTAAGACAAATTGTAACAACGTAAAAGACAATAGAAGTATTGGAACAATCAAAGAAGTTGAATTGTAATCTTAATTTTATTAAACAGAATTGTCATTTTACTGATAATTATTGTTATTTTATTAACAATAAAAAACTGAATGGCTAAATGTAATTCTTACCTGCTCTCATTGTTCAGAAGTTCACTCAATGTGATTGTTAGCCCAGCCTAAACGTTTCTGTATCATGGGTTCATTCCATTCTCCAAAGGCCTCTCATTAACTCTCCTACGGGCAAAGGTAACACCTGCTGCTGCTAGGTCAGAGGAAATCAACCTGCAAGATGCTCGTCTGTTAAGAGCCATTCGTAACAAAAACACACAAAGGGGGGGGGGGAAATAAAAGAAGACCAAACACCCAAGGCAGGTGAAAGAAGCCACAAAGAGGAAAGAAGGAAGAAGGAGAAGGAGAAAAAAATCAGGTTAAGTCACGGGTGTTCTGAAGTTTTGAGCATTTTGCAATGTAATGGGAAAGGAAGGCATTTATAGTTGCATATAAGGGAGGATTCATCCAGACGGTCTTCAGCTAAAACTGTCTACCCTACTTCTACCTTCAACAGTCGTCGTCTGGTTGAATCCTCCCTTATACACAACTTTCCTTGTATGAATCTTAGTTGTGGTTTTTGTCTCTTTAGATGCCTTCCTTTCCCATTACATTGCAAAATGCTCCAAACTTCAGAACACCCGTGGCTTAACCTGATCCTTTTTTCTCCTTCTCCCTCTTCTCCTTTCTTCTTTGGGTTTGCTTTCTTCTGCCTTGGGTGTTTGGTCCTTTATTATTCCCCATCTCATCTGTGTTTTTGTTCTAACCCTTTGTGGGTCCCTAGTTTCCTTGCAGTGCTCCTCTTTCTCGGTCTTTGACTGACTTCACTGCTACTACTACTATTACCTCTACCACTACCTCTCTACTTCCTTTTCTACTATCTCTCTTGTCCTGTCCCTGTCTGCTGGCCTATATATACTTCCTCCTCCTCTCCTTTCTGTTAGTGTGACTTTGTAATGGTTCAAGCCGGACCGAAACGTCGTCGTAAGCTCCCCTCTTCTATGTGTGGGTTATTTGTGTATTGTTCCTGTCACGGTAGTGTCTCTTTGTTATTTAAATGTAAAATTTATGCAAAATTGCTTTACACAGCCTGTTTGCAAAGTGGTATTAGTGTCAGCATAGTTGCTGATCCCTGTGTTATATAGCATAGCATATTAGTATCATCCATGTGCTTTAGATAGGAGATCCCTTGTAGGCTTGTGACTTTGTGTGACGTTACGGGATGCGCACGTGTAGGCTCGTACCTCTGCCTCCCCCTCACTCGGCGTAGACACATAGGCGAAGACAGGCACGGCACTGGGCTCCATTTCCCATCATCACAGTCTGACAATATATCGTTACCATCCAACAAGTGTGTCTACCTTCAACCCTCGATATCTCCATTTAAGAACCCCTACGATATTAGTGCTGTGTTGTTGCAAAAAGTAGCCTGACAATTACTGCAAGTAAACATGAAAGTCACCAGAGAATTTATGCCACAACAGAAAAAGGAGGCTCTTGTTTTGTGTTGATTGTGCAGAATTTTTTCAGTATAGTGATCACAGCCCTAAATTTCCTTCACCTACCGAGGAACCACTCAAATGCTCACTTTGGTGATTCGTTATGTGAAGTTGACAGTGAATGGTTGCTCATGTATTTTCTCATGTGTACTGTACATAATGTAGTGTAGACATTTATTTGCTCTCGTTTTGTAGTGGGTGAGTAGATAGCATTCTGACCACCTAGTGGACTAAAGCTCGGTGAGCTGGTAGATGGGGGTATCAGATTTCTGAAGAGTGCATGTGCTTTTGGTGGTAGTCACGTCAGCACATGCCTAGGTATGGTATGCTAACATAAGGTGTTGGCGGTGATGCGTCACCATTTTCGGGTCATGAATAGTGATCCTGTGTGTTTTGTGTGTTGTTTCTCTAGGACCCACTTTTTTTTTTTTTTTTTTTTTTTTTTTTTTTTTTGATCACCAATGTGGGGTGACCCCAGGGTTCCTTGGAATGACAATGTAGGAGAAAGCCTGGGAGGCCCCCCTTTTGAGGGGTCAAGGTGATGACTCCGACAAAATTTTATGTGACTAACTACCCAGTTTTGAAGTCTGGTAATTTTCTCTCCCGAGCTTTCCAATTTCTCCCAGTGGTGTGTTTTGCGGGACCAGTTTTGCTTACTGTACACTGATGTGAGACGCGGAGTTGATAATGTTAATTTTCTATTTGTAATAATATGTACAATAATTTTTTGCACTGTTTCTAGAGACTTTGTTTATATATTGCTTATGAAGTGACTATTTCATATTTGAATACAGGGATGTGTGATAATGGACACTAATGCTGTTTACAGAAAGAATTTTTCAGTTTATAATAATTATGTAATTAATGTGGAGATTTTGTTTACATGAGGTACCTTGCAAGCAGAGTTGTGGGATTATGGACACTAATGCTGTTTAAAAAGAGTCTCAATTTATAATAAGTTTACTTGTATATAATTATTGTGTATGCTTTTTATGTAATTAATATATATAGAGGTAACCCAGTCATCTCTTTAATTTTATGTTATGTATAGAAAATGCATCAATGTAGGTTTCAGCCAACACTGAGTTATGACGTGCATTTTCCTTGTTTAAGTCTAAGAGTACAGCTATAAAACATTTGGCATAAAACCTGATCACTTTTGAGTTAAACGAGTTTCACAAGTCTGCGGATTAGCAGTGTTCATTGTAAGGATAAAAGATAAGGTGATAAATGTTCATTTTGTTTTTCTATGTAAAAGAAAATTGCACCAAGGCAGTGCTTGATGCAGGTTTCTTATTTCTGGTGAATTTTGTGATTCCTCAGACTTATGGTTAATTTTCCGTGTTTTTTTCATGCTAGCTGCAGCCGAGTGGTTACAGCTAGCTGAGTGAGACCGGTGGTCTAGAGGAGGGGGTATTATAAAGGCCATTGTTGAGAATGTGCATGAAAAATGCTCCTTCTATAATATCAGTTTACGGGTTTTGTTCTGAAACCAGAAGCGTATGAGTCCTGAATTATTATTATTATAATCAAGGGGGAAGCGCTAAACCCGGAGGATTATACAGCGCCTGGGGGGGGGGGATGTGGAAGGAATTCTGGCTATGAGTCCTGAAGAGTCCCAGGACAGGACAGGAGCAGGTGAGGTGTGTTTTTGAATCAGTACGAGAACAGCGGCGGCTGGAGCAAGACGTGGTTTGGTGTTTGTGTAAGTGGCGGGGGTGATGATTATGGGTAAGTTTTTGCCATAGGTTATTTTATTGGTTTTGGTGCTCTCATGTTTACTTGTGAGGCCCTAGTGTACAGGGGCCTGTGTAGTGAAGTATACAGTTAATAGAGTTTTGCCTGTGGGTTTAAGAGGCCAGCTGAGAGGGGGGGGGACATGGAACCTCCCTGTTTATAAATGTTTATTTGTTTTAACCACTAGTAACAGTGAGCTAATGTGAGTATTTGGTAATGGTGTACTGGTGTTTGGTGATTTTCGTATGTAGGGGGTATGTTGTATAAGTTAGCTTACTATTAATATGTTTTTATATGTTAGTTTTTGTGCCCTGTTAATATAAATATTGACTATTTACTTAATGTTTTTGTAAAGAAACAAGCTTGGCCCTAGGTTGGTTTTTGTGGTTTAATTGTTTACATGCCCCTAGACAGGCTGTTGACCCCTAGGCTCCAGTATTTATATTTGCGTAATGTAGAAAATTACGTTACACTTAACATAGAGGAAAGTTCGAATTCTTATTGGTCTGCTTTGATGCCCAATTTTTCCTAAGCATTATTTGAATCCCTGAGATTGGCATAAGTGGCCGCTCTAACAGCCATGCTGCTGCAAAGGAGACAAGTAGTGGGGATGTAATTATGAGATGATCAGTTTGTCAACCTGTAGAAGAAATGTTTGAAGTGGTCAGTCTCTCAGCCTGGAGAGTGAGTTTGAGGTGGTCAGTCCCTAAGCCTTTCTAATGCGATTTACAGGTTAAAAAAACAAACTGAAAATTTAAATTACAGATATTGTGATGTAGTTCAGCTGGGCTTGTGAGGTCTCTGGGGAGACCTAATTTAACCAATTATATGGTCACACCTTGCCTTGGCAAACGTCTGTCAGCCACGCCCACGTCTGAGGTCTTTTGTTCTTGGCGGCGTCAGACCTAGGCGTCAGGTCGTACACGTGGTTGTGGGGGGTGCTCTCGGGACAATATAAGCCCAAGGAACAGCTGAGCAGAAGAGATTCAGGCAGAGCTCTGGCCTGGGAGCAGAGCTGAGCTGGAGAGTCTCGGGAGGAGAGAGAGACTGTTGGAGATTCGTGCGGAGCTGCTGCTGGGGTGCAGAGATTCGAGCGGAGCTGCTGCTGGGGTGCAGGGCTCGGGAGAAGGCTGCTGAAGTCTCTGGGGGAGATGTTGGAGGCATTGGGCAGAGTACTGGCTTGGCGCAGTACTCGTGCTGTGTAGGTCTTGGGACCTGTGGCTTAGTTCCTGTGATGAACTGCCCTCTGAACTATATTGTAAGTTACATTCATTTTGGTCAAGTTGATTGTGTTCCGTCTCACTGCTTATACATACCATCCCATTTATCTAAACCACAATAATGTTCTCCTGTTCCCAAATATATTATTGTACAAGGACTTAATAATAAACTGTGTTTGAGTAGAATAGTAATATTCACTGCCCACCGTTATTTATTCTTTTTTCTTATATTTTATTATGTTTATATGAGTGAAGAATGGGCGAGGCATGTGTTAGTGAGTAGTGTAGAGTTAATGAGAGTGTCGTGGTGGTCACCACTGACCTGTCATTACCTACCTACCTCCGCTAATCATCTCACTCCTACCACCTCGCCTGCCTCTCCCCTGCCTACATAATCCCTTACTCCCATATTCCCCACTTATATCCTATTCAATCATTCCCCCCTACATGACAATATGTAGGGAATTTACTATTGAATATGACTGCGAGAACCTGAAATAAATGAGAACAGCCGTTTATGATGTATTTGAAGTTTGATAAATTTGTAATAGTGACCCTCCCAATATCATTCTTAACGATATTCAAGTAATTTGTAAACCTACTAGGCCTCTTAATAACTTCATCTAAAATTAATATATTGACAAGAAAACGACATGCCCCACCCATTTGTTTGCTATGTTAAGTCTTATGGTTATCTTTGTGTATACGTACTCCATTATGTCACAACTATATAAGAAATGCAAAGATAGGCTAAATGCTCTCAAAGCTGTTGCTGGCTGCAGCCTCAACTATGGTGCTAATATCCTTTCCTGACCCGAGTCTTAGACGATGACCCCCTGTTGGTGTTTCTCGTCATCTGACCGAAACCTTCCTCTGGCTTACCGGTGATCCCCCTCCTTTAAAATTTACGGTGTTATATCCTTAATTAGTTACGCTGCGTCCATGTTAATATTAGCTAGGAAAAAAAATCTCTCCGAATTATTATTGGTTGTCCTAAAACTATCAAGGTTTTTCTTATGGAGAAGGAGCTTGGTGTTCCTAGCATTAGAGATAGCATTATTGAGATTAACACTGTTCTTGGTACTAGAATGTTAAGAAATGATCCAAACACTGTCATTGCAGATCTTACTAAATGTCTAGAACTATATAAACACATCTTAGTTTGTTTTGAAAAGATGCAGTGATATTAATTATATAACCTACACCAACCACATCGTTGTAGACAACAAGAGCATTACACCCCTTCATGGAGGTGTGTTCATTAAATATCGCAAATTTGAAATACCCTCTCAAGAAGCTCATCACTAGTAATCCCTTTGTTAAATCACTAGATGAACTGTTATTAATAATGTAACAAATTATCTACACTGATTAGGTTAGGTTAGATAAGGTTTGTCAGGAAATAGGACAAGTTTTCCCTGATGCGGGTCTTAGTCAGATGATGACCTGCAGTTGGAGCTTTTGGTCATTTGACCGACACCTTCCGCTGCCTTACCGGTTCATCCCTTGAAAAATTATACACTGATAGATCTAAGCAGGGGGTCAACTGACAATGCTGCATCTGCTCTTGTTGCCACCTCCCTAGTCAAGAACAATGGCAACAATGTCGAGTCTGGCATAAGAATTAACAATTGGGGCGTCTACAGTACAGGCTGGATTATTTGACATGCTAATGGCACTAAAGTTAACTTAAGATACCGAGCTTGAATCTGATTAATTATTACTGATTCTAAGCTGTCATTAAGGAAACTTGTTTCTTATAATTATAACAACATGATCAGGTATAGATACTCAATAATCAGAGAAAAAGGAATTATTGTGCAATTTTTATGGATTCCATCAAAGATTAAATTACTCCTTCATGTTAAATTAATGTTAGCCAAAGAAAATGCCTGATAGAAAATGTGGAATATAATTTTGTTACATCTGTGTCTATCATGAGGAATAAATATTAGGAGAAGTAAAAACAAAGTGAGTATCATTGGTATGCAGTTAAGAGCCTGTGTGGATCTTCAATCAAAATGATAAGATGAATGCTGATAAGCATGTCTACGCAGAACCTGCATTATGAACAGACCTACTGATGTACTAGCCAGGCTCAGGATTGGTTACAAGTGCATCTGGCAGTTTGACTTCGTATTAGCCAGTCTTAGGCTTGGCTACATGTACTTCTGGCTGTTTGGCAGACACAAATGATGACGAAACAAAATGTAAAGTATGTGGTCAGCTTATGGTCACATCATTATATAGAGACAGAATATTAACCTGTACGATATGTCAGTATATCTTATTAATGATAAAACAAGATACCAGACATATTAAGCAAATATCCTAAATTTGCTTGTAACAGATAAGACAATTGTAGACATAAATCCAGATGTAATCCTCTTAACCCTTTAGGGGGCCTAGTTTTTAGGCTCTTATATGTTATCTGGTAACTTTCAGAGTATAGTTCCTGGAACTTTTGTGTATCCAGAGGCTCATGTGCTGAGGTCACTCAGTGGACAGTAGCGCAACATTAGATTTAGATTTTTTGCAGCTTCTTTGGCAAAAATCTGAATCTAATAAAAAAAAGGTTATATTTTTTAAAGCTGTTTCTAACAAATATTTTCATTGTATTTATTATTGTAGTTATTGTATTCGTCATTATGTTTATCAATGTATTTTCCATTGTACGTATCACTGTATTTATCATTGTTTATATTGTATTTATGATTGTAATTATCATTGTAGTTATTGTACTTATCATTTTTATTTTCACTGTAATTATCATTGTAGCTATTTCACTTGTCATTGTACTTACCATCTTATTTATCACTGTAATTATAATTGTAGTTCTTGTGCTTACCATTGTTATTTCATTGTAATTACCATTGTAGTTATTGTACTTATCATTGTAATATTCCTTGTAATTATTGTACTTATTGTTATTATCATTAGTATCATTGTAATTATCATATTATTGTACTTATCAAATTATCATTATTATCATTGTTATTATCATTGCAATTATTGTATTTATCACTGTTATTGTCATTGCTGTTATTGTATTTATCATTGCCATTATCTTTGCAGTTATTGTATTTATCATTGCATTTATCATTATCATTATCATTATAGTTACTGTATTTTTCAGTGTACAAATCATTGTAATTATTACTGTAGTATGATGCAGTGTGTTGTAAAGAATATTGTATATTTATCATTATTAAAGATTCACCGGTATTCTCCCGGCCCGGGCCTTTCCAAGTGGTGGCCCGGCCTTGGCTCACTGTCTTGGGAGTGTTTAAAAAACTGCTCCATATATAATGCCAGTTTCCGGAAATTGTTCTGAAACCAGACACGTATTATTCCGGGTCAGACAGAGTGGCCAGAAGAGAGTGAGGTGTGCTTGTGGGGCAGTACTTGGAGCGTAGCAACTGGAGCAAGATGTCCTAAGAAGTCACGGTTTGGTGTTTGTAGGGATGGTGATTTTTTTTTGTAAGTTTATACCATATGTTATTTTACTGATTTATGGCGTTCTCATGTTTACCTGTGTGCAGAGGCCTTTTTAAGTTTTGAGAGAGTACTCGTATAGTGTTTTGTCTGCTGGTAGACAGACCGGCTGAAAGGTGGAGGGGGTGTCATGGAGCCTCCCTGTCTATAAATAATACTGTTTTACTCACTAGTAGCAGTGTGCTAGTGACCTAATGTACTGGGTAAACGTGTACTCGCGAGTAGTAATGTGTGTAATGTATTATATAAATATATATTATATATTATTATAATTATATATATAATAATATATATATATATATATATATATATATAATATATATATATATATATATATATATATATATATATTATATATAATATATATATATAATATATATATATATTATAATGTCGTGCCGAATATGTAAAACTGGTCAATTAGCAAGAACTCATTTAAAATTAAATCCTTTCTAAAATTTTCTCTTATACGTTTAAAAATATATTTTTTTCATTAATGATAATGTAAAAAATTTGAATTTTGCACCAAAAGAATCTTAGAAAACTTACCTAACCTTATTATAACAAGAGCAATTTATTTTAGCCTAACCCAACTAAATATATTTTACATTTGTTTAGAGTAATTTAATTTTAAACAAACACAGTGAAATATATTTTTTCGTTAGGTTTAGAATAATTTTGGCGAAATTATTGCATACACAAATTTTCACTTGTCCTATATGGCAAGATTAGCGTTGCTATTTAAGCCAAGATAACAAATTCTGCCTATTCGGCGCGACATATATATATATATATATATATATATATATATATATTATATATATATATATATATATATATATGAGAGAGAGAGAGAGAGGAGAGAGAGAGAGAGAGAGAGAGATAGAGATAGATAGATGTATAGGTGAGGTTTTGTGACCTTCCTTATAATTAATTTAATATTGTCTCCACATTTACTGTGAAGATACAAGCTGGTCCTAGAGTGGTTTCTTTTTCTATTTTAAATAATATAAATTCCCTTACATTAGGCAGGCTGTTTAGCCTCCTGGGAGCCAGGAGTTTTATTTACGTTACGCAATAAAAAGCGCAGCAGTACTTATTGTGGTATAAACCTTGGTAATAAATACCGACAAGTTGGTTTAGAAAGACACCTAAGCAAACACTATGACATTTATTAGAAAACGTTTCGGTCCTGGGACCTTGATCACTTCTAACATACAGAGGTAGAAAGACATTATATATATAGGCGGAGAGTGAGGTGTGAGTGACGCTGGTGACCCGAGGAATGTCATGTTGGGATGAGGACTGGTAGACGATGAAATCATGTGACTTCTGTGTTGTTGGGTTGGTGCTGCTTAAGTATCATATATGCCGATGTTTTTGAAATTTTGTAGTTTCCAGTGTTACGTCCTATAGTGTCGGTGACGGCGACACTATAGAATTAGTGAGGCCTAGAAGTCTCACTAATCGCCGTCACCGACACTATAGAACGTAACACTGGAAACTACAAAATTTCAAAAACATTGGCATACATGATACTTAAGCACCACCAACCCAACAACACAGGAGTCACATGATTTCATCGTCTACCCGTCCTCATCCCAACATGACATTCCTCGGGTCACCAGCGTCACTCACACCTCACTCTCCGCCTATATATATAATGTCTTCCTACCTCTGTATGTTAGAAGTGATCAAGGTCCCAGGACCGAAACGTTTTCTAATAAATATGTCAGTGTTTGCTTTCGTGTCTTTCTAAACCAGTAGTTATTGTACTTATTAGTGCTATCATCATGGCAGTTACTGTATTTATCATTGTAATTATATTTATCATTGTACTTTTCATTATCATCGTAAATGTCATTCTAGTTATTGTACTTATGATTGCACTTCTCATTGTTATTATCATTGTAATTATCATAGTTAATGTACTTATCATTGTACTTATCATTGTGCTTATCATTGTATGTATCATAGTACTTATCACTGTATTTGTCATTGTATTTATCGTTATAATTATTGTACTTATCATTGTATCTATCGTTGTATTTATCATTATATTTATCATTATTTTACATTATATAATAACTGCTTTTTTAAAGGAGGTACCTTTGCTAGTAAAGGGGTTTCCAAATCTAAGGGAAAATGGTTTTATTTCCCTTCCTTGGTTCGAATTTGAATACCTCGTTTCCTTGGGTTAAGTGCCCCTTACACTTACATTCCCTTTACACTTTTTTAAAACCTTTTTACAGGCAACAATTTTTAAATGGTCGAGATCGATGGGGTAGATAAATAGCTTTCGGGGTAAAAAGCTGCGAAATCGCCAAATTTTTGTGCATTTCGGGAGAATCTCGTCTGATTGCTTAAACTTCTATTACTGGAGTGTTTTCATTGAAAGACTTCAGATATCGTTGGTTTGTTAAAGTTCCCATTTTTTTTTAAAAATTGTTCCTGCGAAAAGGTGCAGAATGTCTCCCGATCAAACGACGTCACAGGATTTATTTGCTTATTCTGAGTTAAACCTTTTTTAAACTTCATTTATTTGTCTGTAACATCCGTTTCCCTCGACAAAATTATAAAAAAAAATTTTGTTAGTAACAAAAGCTTAAAAGGAAAAATTTTTACTTATTCTTTTTTAAAAGCTGCAGTCTTTCCAGGAAAAAATTTTATGTTCGATAAAAAATTTTCCTTTTTTTTGTAAGAAATGGTGAGAAGTGAAAATGTATTTCTGCAGTTTTGGTACCCCCAACCCAAAGCTTTCTTCCTTCAACGATGATAATTTGGGTAATGAGCCCCCGAGCGGTTCAAACTTAATGTGATGGTTTTATTTTAAAAAATTGGGCTCCCCAAAAATAGCACGAGGTTCCTCTTCAGTTTACATTTAAAGCTGTTGTTATTTAGTGGAAAGTGTGAAATAAATTTGTATGTCCTAGTTTGCCCTTTTTTTCATGAAATTTAATTATTAATTTCTAAGTGATGGCTTGTGAATGTTTCTTCTCAATGACTTCAAGTCCACAGTGCTCATGTTTAGCTGCATTAGAGGCTTATGCTGCACTATAAGTTCCTATCACTTGCATTGAGGTAGAGAGGGTTGGGTTATGAAATATGGGGATGCCTTTCTCGACTTGCGAAACAACTAAAGAACATTGTTGTTTCTGCTGTTGAGTAAGACACATGTGCATGATTTTAATATCTTTATTGACAAGACGTTTTGCCTGCTCAGCAGTGTTATTTATTAGAAATGCGGAGAAGACTAGAAAAGTAGTAGAGACGAAGATATGAGGTGATCAGTGCCTCAGTCTTGAAGAAGAAATATGTTTGATATGGTCATTCCCTCAGTCTTAGTGTTTGTTCATCCCCATTGCTTCGGTCAATTATCGACTAACAGGGCCCGGAGCTGAGACTCGACCTCCTGCGAACACAACACAACTTACGTATGTGTTTCCCGTTAAATTGTAAAATGCAGCCAAGTCAACAAATGTTTCCTTTTTTGTGAAGGTTGCACCAACCTCATTCGTTTCCCGCAGGATGTTGTGAGACTGTTGAAATTTGTTGAAATATTAAGTCATTTATGACCTGAATCATGGAAATGCGAAGCTCAGCGCCTGCACTCTGAGGGACGGGTGAAGCTGTTGCAGCTGTGATGTCAGCACGCTTCCAGCAAAACAGTGACTGAAAGAATAATGGTGAATGTGTTTCTTCTTTTAGGGGGGTTCATCCTACTTCGGTAGGAAACTGTCTGTTTAAAAAAAATATATGTATGACATTTCTCTTAAATAACGAAGGAATGACCATGCAATAAAACTGGAGCGAGGAATGTTATACTTACGAAATATTACATAATTTATGGTGTGGAAAAGACACTATAATTAAACACAAGACAGAGTTTTAACATGACATTGAATATTTTGGATAGAAAATGGAGTGAAAGAAAAAAAAACTGAAACGAAATAAACTGTAATGTAGTGGATTGTAGCAACAAGAAAACGTATATTGTAAATGTATAAATACACAGTAATGAAAGAGAGAGAGAGAGAGGGAGAGAAAACTTATCAACATTTAGCAAAATTTCAACTCAATTACGTAAGTGCCATGGAATCACTATGTGAAGTTATTGGTCTTGAAGTCATGTAATCTCAGACTTCTGGGGCGGAGAGCAGACAGGTAAACCTTCATTGATTGCTTCAATGTATAGGGAAGAAGCAAGGGAAGTGAAGGTCAGCTCTCAACGTCCTCAGCCTCCCGACTGTCAGCGTTCCGGCTGTCAGAGTCTGGATCCATCCATCTCACGATCCTCTTAACCTCTTTGTGATTTCCTGAAAATGTTTAAATCTGCTTCCTTCATAAAAAAAAAATAGGAAGAAAATCTTCAGTCTTGAGGTTGTATATTTTCGTCCATGGATATTGATTACTGTTATTATTATTATTATTATTATTATTATTATTATTATTATTATTATTATTATTATTATTATTATTATTTATGAGGAAACGTTAAGTTTATAGTGGACATACAGCGCCTGAGGAAGAGGGAATGGGCAGCAGTCACGTTTGATCCGAGAAAATGAAGGGTAGCTCCAATTTCCTGAACCAAAACAATCCACCGCTTTTTGAGCCACCAAATAATCATTCACATCATTAGCAGAGACCTTAACAAAAGACCACATTGACCACGACATAGGTATACCTGGGGACAACTTAATGTGTTAGAGAGGAGACCTGTTAGTCAAGGAGTTAGCACAGTTAACACTGCAAATGACTTAGTTGAAGTTTTGTTAGTAAAAGACTGAGAGGCAGAACCTAGTGACTGTACCGGTATATAAGCCACCGGATACAACTCAACAGTTCAGCTTATTGTCTACTTACCGAGGAATATAGATGTAGAGATAGACAATTTAATAACGTATGTGACATGTCAAGATATCTTATTAATGAAAATAAGATACCAGATATATTAAACAAATTTCCTAAATTTGCTGGTAACAGATAAGTGAAGTATAGATATAAATCCGGATGTACTCCTTTGAACTCCCTTGGGACCCTATTTCCCGGGGCATTTTGTTTCCCGTCTAAAATTGATATGAATGCAAATAAACTACCTACTTCTGTATCAAAATAAAAAATCAATCATATGATTAAAGACTGGCTGTCGAAAATTGAGTTCTGTCTGGAAAATCCCAGGAAGCAACACAGATTAGCAGGTCCCACAAAGTTTAACTGTTTAAACTGAGTAAATTCGTTTTTAAGCCAACAATGTGGAGCCGCAAGACTAAAATTACCTTTGACCTTATATTCGGAATAATGATGATGGTACGAAATATAAGGGTTTTGAAGAGAAAATTTCTAACACAATTAATCGAGTTCAATTTGCACGCACACTGGTGTGGCCCAAATAATACAAACTATGCTTTAACGAAATTTTCTGGAATATTATGAATAACGTGGATCCAATAGTGCTCGAAAGGATTAACAATGTATAAGGTAGTTCCAGACACAAACCTTTAAAGGGAAAAAGAGGAAGCGACTAGAGAGGAAGGGGGGGGAGAGAGGGGAGAGAGAAGAGAGGGGGAGAGAGAGAAGAGAGAAAAGAGAGAGATGAGACAAATACAAAAATAGAAAAAAAAGAATTTTAATCTCAAGTTCAAAAAATAGGGTTGCAGGGGAAGAGAAGGAGTCATAACTTTTATAAATTAAAAGGGAAACCCAAACTATTTTTTCATCCCAAAAAAATCGATGTATCAGCCCCTTGCTCGACAAGAGGGAACTTAAAAGACGACAGCAACGAGTCAAATATTGAGGTTTCAATATGAACAAGACTCAAACTTTGCCATCATCTCCCAAATTATCAATATAACTGTGATCCCCATTCAGCTTCGTAGAAACCATTCTCAGCATGCCCATGCACTATGCCCCAGCCCCAATTCGGGGAACCTATGTTTTCAAGAACTATAGAAACCCCTGTCTTTTTCCTTTAAATATTTCATCGAGTGCCTAACATCGGGTCACCCCACAGTAGCATAAAACAACAGATACACCCTTATTCCATAAAAGAAGCAGCTAAGCAAAGAACTACAGGCATTATTAAAATCTTGCAAAAAAGTTTTAAGAATAAGACTTAACTATGTGCACGGATTATAAAAATTGCCAAAATGGGCAGTATGGGTTTAGAGTAGGTGCTCATGCCTCTCACAACTACTGGACGACTGGTCTTAGGGACACGGGGAAACAAACCACAAGCAGATGTAGTATTCACGATTTTAACAATATTCACGAATATTCCGGTGTAATGATGCAAAAAATTAGAAAAAAGCAATATCTCAAAAAAGTGGTCAATGAAAATTTTTTTTTCAAACAAAGACTGAAACAAAATAGAAAAACAGAGTTCAGGGGCGCTAAGTGAAAACTTATCTCTGAGGTACAGTACTCCCCGGGGCCCTGGTGGCTAAAGTCCCGCTTCACACCGGAGGGCCCGGGTTCGTTCCCGCGGGGGGAAAATTCCCACACGTTTCCTTAAACCCCATTGTCCTGTTTTACCCAGAGCAAAAAGGACGGGGGTTTTTCGATGGGGTGGGGGCGATCCTGGGGGCAAATTAAGGGCCCCCAAAGAAATAAGTTTGCAGTCCCCATGACGCACTGACTTTTTTGGTTATCCTGGGTGGCTAACCCTCCGGGTTTTTAAAAACCGAAAGAAATCTATCTTTTTTTAAAAACCCTCATTTTACCTGACATCCTGGATCAATGAGGACTGCGAAAAGTCCAAGTGGTATAGACCAAATCGTCCATGAATCATAGAAATCTTTGATGTTCAAGAGGGAAATTTCACTAAACTCTGTTTGAAAAATTTGAGAAAAAAATTAGAACAGAGTGTACAACTAACGCGAATGACTCAGGGGTGATTAAGTCAGATCGCGCATTCAAGAATCACAACAATATTATCATAACTACGTGGAAAATGGTGGGATTGACAATGAGGACCTTTGAAACAAGGAATACCAAATCAGTATTCGTTCTCTTAGGTGGGGAAAGTTGCTGCACCACAGCCTTTTTTTTTTTTTTTTTTTTTTTTTTTTTTTTTTTTTTTTTTTTTTTGTATGGCAGGCGAAATTGCAGACGTAGAGAGTGCACAGAGAACCTTTACTGCTAGTATAAATTCAGTCAAGCACCTAAATTTCTGGAAACATTTTAGATCCCTTAACCTGTATTCCTTGGAAAGTGGACGAGAAAGATACATCAAAATTTAATCCTGAAAAATCCCAGAGGGACTGGTCCCGAATCTGTACACAGAAAACAAGATTTTCGGCAGATGGAACAAAATTTTCTTAGTGCAAAGCAGGGGTACCATGAATACACTAAAAGATAATGCAATAAGTTTAAGGGAAACAAGACTTTTGAACAGTCTGCCTTTATGCATATTGGGGACTACCAACAAACCTGGCCATCTTTTAGTGGAAACTTAAGAACTTTCTCATGTCATTTCCTGATCAGTAAAGTTCTGGTTCATATGCTGGACTGAGCTCGGGCAGCAAATACAGCCTGGTTCAGCAGTCCTTGATTCACCACTAGACCTGGTCTAGGACCAGGCCGCGGGGGCAGTGCTCGTGAAAACATCCCTTAGGTATGTCAGTCATGTCAACTTTCCTTGATTCTGGTGAAGGGCTGTTGATCCAAAGATTTGGACTTAACCACCTCAGATCAACTCTCTTTGCCCCCTCATTCCCTGGGACAGTATAGCCTCTATGAGTTTACAGATCCCCACTGAATGTAATAGCATTATAATATTCATTGCTACCAATGAATTTTCTTTCACTGACGATTAATTTACACAGTACGAGTGCAGTGTAGGAAGACCCCACTCACTGAGTCCGTGGATTTTAGATTTTGTCGTTGAAGCGGCTAGTTTATTGTGCACCCTATATCCATCCTGTGGAGGGTAGTGCAAGAGCACAAGGAAATACTGAAGGCCTACGAACAAGGCTCCAAAAGGGTTAACAGGATTACATTTGGATTTATATCTACAGTTAACTTATCTGTTGCAAGCAGATTTAGGAAATTTGTTTAATATGTCTGGTATCTAATTTTCACTAAGATATCTTGACATATCACATACCTGGAGGGTGGCTCTGGGGGTCAACGCCTCAGCGACCCGGTCCATGACCAGGCCTCGCGGTGGATGAGGAGCTGATCAACCAGGCTGTTACTGCCGGCCGAACGCAAGCCAACGTACGAACTACAGCCCGGCTAGTCAGGTACTGACTTGAACTGTCTGTCCAGGTCCTTCTTGAAGATAAAGGTCTGTTGGTAATCCCCTTATGCATACTGGGAAGCAGTTAGGCAGTACTGGGCCCCTATGCCCCTGCTTTTCATTGGGGGGATGTTGCACCACCTGCCGAGTCTTTTGCGTTCATAGGGAGTGCAGATTTGGGCCTAGTCTCTCGAGGATCTTTCTCTTCTGCCTTCCGAGTAGTACAGGTCAAGGGATTTCAACCGTTCCCATTAACTGAGGTGCTTTATTGCACTTACACATACAGTGAAAGTTCTCTGTATATTCTCAAGGTTTTCAGTTCGCCTACCTTGAAAGGGGCTGTTAGTATACAGCAGTATTCCAGCCTAGAGAGAACAAGCGATTTGAAGAGAATCAATATGGACCTGGCATCCCTAGTTTTGAAGGTTCTCATTATCCATCTTATCATTTTCCTTGCAAATGTGATAGAGACGTTGTTGTGATCTTTGAAAGTGAGATTCTCTGACATTATCACTCCCAAGTCCTTCACATTAGTTTTTCGCTCTATTGTGTTGTTGAAATTTGTTTTTTTTTTTTTTTGCCTCTCCGATCCAATTTTTATTTCCTCAAATTTTCCATAGCGGAACAATTCAAATTTGTCTTCATTTAACTTCATATTGTTTTCTGAGGTCCATTTAAAGACTTGATTAATGTCCGCTTGGAGATCTGCAGTGTCATGCAAATTCTGGTATCGTCAGCAAAGGAGTACACGGTGCTGTGGCTTACATCTCTATGCTGTGTATGAGGATAAGAAAAATGATGGGAGCAAGTACTGTACCTTGTGGAACAAAGATTTTCATTGTAGCCATCTCTGACGTTACGCGCTTTACTGTTACTCCTTGTGTTCTATTTAATAGGTTATAGATCCATCTACCCACTTTTCCTGTTATTCCATTATCACTCATTTTGTGTGCTATTACACCATGATCGCACTTGTCGAGACAACCAAATATTTAAAGGGAGAACAAAGGCAAGGTCATTTATGGAAAACAGGAAGTGGGTGGTGCCAATAACACAGCTTTAAGATATTATACTGTCTGTATCTATTTTCCGCAGAGAGTGGACAATTAAGCATTTAGTGTTCAAGAAAGAAGTGACCATAGGTCTAGCCACATACTTTACAAAGCCTAAGCCTGGCTACTACAACATCAGTCAGTTTGTTCACATTACAAGTTGCTCCATAAACGTTCTTATCTATGTTCATGTTAACATACTGGGTGATAGATCTGCTCAGGCTTCTAACTGCATTCCTATAATATTCTGTTTCATTATTTATTTCTCTCCTAATATTATTCTTAATGCTAGATACAGACACACTAAAGTTATATTCTACATTTTCCTTTGGAGTGCTTTTCTTGGCTAATTTATCAACTTCATCGTGAAGGAGTAATTCATTGTGTAATGGAATCCATAATAATTGTACATTAATTCTCTTTTCTCGGATTTCTGGATATCTATACCTGGCTTCTCCAGTGATCATGTTTTCAGACTTTTGAGAGAAACTTATGAACTACATTTCGGTCCTTCCTGGATAGTCATTAAGTCTCACATAAGATTTGTTCCAGGCACGTCATTGTGACGTTCATTTATTTTAACAGGGAATACCGTAAAAGCTACATATTACTAATCCAGCTTCAAGACATGATGACACTGTATGACAAGAGGAATTAAGGCCGTTTGATATTCTGATATAAAAAAAAGTTTAAACATTTTCCCCAGCATTAAATAAATTTAAAACAGAGTTGAAGATTGACATTTTTCCTTCTTGGATATAATTACGATACGAGAGAGTCCATCATTCGAATTCACTGTTTACTGTTAGTCTGTACCTGGAGGTTGCCTGCAGTCGCTCCCGGCCCCAGACTAAGCCTCTCGGTTGCTGGCTTGATCGATCAGGCTGTTGGTGCCCTCCAACGTATGCACCACAGCCCCACTGATCAGGAACTGTTTTGAGAAATTTGTCGAGTTCCTTCTTGAAGACAGCTAGTAGATTGTTGGTATTCCCACTTATGCATGAAGGGAGTGTGTTGAAGAGTCGTATTCCATTGGTCAGTGTACTCATCGCTTTCCTGCTTTTCATTGGAGGCATCCTGCACCGTCTGCTAAACCTGTTGTGTTCACAAGCAGTAATTTCAGTGTGAAGGTATGGGACCAGTCCCTCCAGTACCTTTCAACTGTAGATTATTGTGTATCTTTCTCGCCTGCGTTTTAGGGAGTGCATCTATTAAATTATGCACAAATATTTAGCCATCATCTTTCACCAGATTAAGATAAGTTAAACACTTTAAAAACAAGGTGTTCCATGACTAGGATGGCTGCGTACTCTGCTCACATACTGATTGTCCGTGGTTTGATCCCTGGCATGGGTGGAAACGTTTGGGATGTTTCCTTACACCTGCTGCTCCTGTTCGCCTAGCAGTAAGGGACGGTAGTCGACTGTTGTGGTTAACATCCTGGGGAGTGGTAGTATATCTTAGACAGAGTTGGGGTTTGAAATGAGTTGAGGTATGGTAACAGCTCTTGGCCTGTAAAACTGAGATTGCAAACAACCCTTACAAAAAGAAAACAGCATCATCAGTTCGCATTTTAGAAGGTATAAAAAGTGTTGATACTTTCTACAAGTGCTGCTAATAATTTCTACGGTCAAACCAACAAGATCTGAAAACACCAAAAATTAGAATGACATTAAATTCACAAACCAGTCATCACTGAACGCCATAATAATTGTAAATTATATTGGCGTTCAGGGAAAGATCCTATTTTGGGAGGCCTTCAAGCAATGATATGGAGAAATTTTCTCCAGGAGGGGGGTATCAGCCCCCTTCAGCCCCTTTCAGCCCTGAGGGGCCCAGCCCTCTCAGAAGGGGCAAACATCTTGCTTACTGCTACAGCAAGTAACTGATCCCAGATGTAATACGAGTATGTGACGTGGTCAAGCGACAGCCGCGGAGCAAGAGTCCAGTGTTGCAAAGTGTAGTTTAATAGGAGACAGTCCATCTCTTACCTTAGCAGGACAATTAAGGAAAATCCTGCTCCCACTTTATTACCATGGGAAAGATAGTGTACATTGTTGTCTATGCTCAAGACAGCAAGAATCAAGCATTCTGCTTTGCTTCATGGAGGAAGTCTGGCAAGGAAGCAAAAAGTACTAGGTCAGCTTTTCCTTTATGTTCTAGGGGCACTGCAGCGGCGTAGGAGGCTGTGAGGTCAGATTACTTTTGACTCTACTGAGAGAGAGACATTGATGTGCCAGGATAACCAACAAAGAACACTCTTCCGCACGTTTTGCACAAAAGAATCTCAATAAACACAGAGAAGTGTGATCAGCTTCTTTAATGACATTATGGTGTGAACAATTATTGATGAACAGTGTAACAATGAGTGTTGCGATCCAACAGAGTGAAGTGCGACATTCTTCAAAGAACACTATTCTTCAATCAACACATCGGATATCTGGGTGTAACTACAGGTCAGATACATATACCCAGGAAAGTGTACTAACTCATGATGTACTACTATTGACTGTGCAGCTGAGTACAAAGTTGTGAGTTACTTATCATAAACCCCGGTGATAAGTGGACCTTTGAGTCCACACAAGTAAGTGTTGTCAGGAATCAGTGTCTGTTATATGCTGAATAACACCCTCTAGGGGTAAATCATACATAATATACTCTATTTCAGCTCGTTGTGAAGTGGTCAAGACAGCCTCTCAAGACCTCGCCTGCAGGGGCGGCTGTGTGGGTGATAGCTGTCTTTTATAGATAAGTTCCCCTATATTTAAACTTTAACCCTAGCTGGTAAACCATTTCTCAACAATTTGGTCCTTCAAACCGGATAAAGGCCACACTGTGGTCCAAATATGTTGTACTACAGTGTACAAATAACCTACGAGTCAAGATCCTTTGAAAAAAGCTGTAAAACGAGTGTTTTACAATATAAATCAGTATAAATGAGTCCCTCCAGACTCAATCACAGAGAATGGGCAGCCCAAAGAAAATGGGCGCTCGCCCAGCATTCACTCAAATAAATCGGGAGCTGGGTGACTCACCCAACAAAAAACGGGGGATGGCACCCGTCATCCACTGCTCTCAAGCTCGAGAAATGTTGACCACATCAACAAGCCAAA
Organism: Cherax quadricarinatus; assembly: GCF_026875155.1. NCBI lineage: Eukaryota > Metazoa > Arthropoda > Malacostraca > Decapoda > Parastacidae > Cherax > Cherax quadricarinatus. Next base: position 60,733,950 of record NC_069399.1, on the reverse strand, counting down.
TGATCGTCAGTTTGTCTGAGTGTATACACTCAGTGTTTATAATGTTTATAGACAGAAATTAAGAGACGAGATTGTGTTTGTTTCTTATAGATTTATCTGTTATACTAAAGGAAATTATATATAAAATGTAAGCCTTAATATATATATTAACAGTGACATTTATATAAGTGGAAGAAATATACACGTTTGATTTACAGTTATACAGTGACATTTATAGTGAATAGTGAATAAAGTGTATAACGTCGTTATTTACGGTTAATCAACACTGTCAGGCTGACACAGCAAACTTAAGCCATAAACACCAGAGGTTGATCCAGCCATATGCACCCTGTACCTGTCACAATCACTGACCCTGAGGTTAAGCTTAGTGGGTCAGTAGTGTCTGACTCGATTATTGCTGACTTGAGCATAACAAAACTCAACTGTTCATAGCAGTACAGTGTTTTTTAAACACTCTAAGTGTGGTGCTAGAACTTTCAGTATACCATTAAAATGACTTCTTTGAAAACTCAGTTTCAGTCTTTACAGACTAAGATTACACAATTAGAAAATCTAATTTCAATCTGTATAGGGTTAACTCAAGATACAAACATAGATTTTGATGATCTTGAGGTCAAATTTGAATTACTTACACAACATCTGAAAATAATTAATTCAGACTATACACATTATGAAAAGGAGTTTCTTGAATCAGATCCATCTGAGGATGAAATTAAAAATGTTTTGGATACATTTAGTAATCAACAATTAAGGTGGACAGGAGTACAGGTTATCTGCTGCAAAACTCTGTCACAGAGACCTACTGTAACTAGTAGTCAAACACCTCTTACATCAACACATGGAACAACAAATGTCCCATTACCAAGCTTGCCTACCTTGAAGGTAGGAAATCGATTCTCTGTTCTCCAAGACGACTGTACTTCAGTGGTTAGTGAGGTTGAAGGTACCACTGATTCCCCTGCTAATCAAGGTAAGAATATTTTAATAGTAGGCAATTCTCAGGTAAGATATATGGACCGTGCATTTTGTAACAGAGAGAGAAAGGTCAGACAGAGTGTGTGTCTTCCTGGAGCTGGTGTTGGCGACATAGTCAGCAGGTTGGATAATATTATGGCAGGTAATGGGAACAAGCCCATTATCTGTCTTACTGCTGGGGGTAATGACATTGGGAAGGGCAGGAGAGAGGAGCTGCTGGATAAGTACAGGTCAGTCATAGAAGTAGTTAGGTCTAAGGGAGGGATCCCAGTCATATGTAGCATCTTGCCTAGAAAGAGAGTGGGCAATGAATGGATGTCTAGGGCAATTGGTATAAATCGCTGGCTAGACAGGTACTGCAAGGAACTTGCAATCCCATTCATTGATAACTGAGACCTTTTCTTTGGCAAACGTAATATGTATGTAAGGGATGGGGTTCATCTCTCTGGGGATGGAGTGGTTGCATTAGCCAGTTCAATTGAGAGGGTAATTGATGACTTGTCTAGGAATTTAAACTGATAGATTATAGATGTATGGGTGTTTGTGGGAAACAATCAGGCTGCAGCATTAGGGTTAAAAACAGCAGTTATTACCGGGATACCTCAGGGATATGTTTAAAAGACAATATTCAAAATAAAGTTGCTAGTAATGGCAAATCAATTGATCAACAAACAAAGAGAGATAGTAGAGGGCAACGAGTGACTAGCTCCCTTAAGGTTTACTATACAAATAGTAGGAATATAAGAAATAAGATAGATGAGCTAAAATTACTTGCAAGTGTAGGTAATATATATATTATTGGTTTAACAGAGACCTGGTTCAACCTGAAAGATACAGAAATGCCTTCTGAATGCAACATACAGGGTTATAAACTATTCCACACTGATAGGGTCAACAGAAGGGTGGTGGTGTGGCGATGTATGTCAGAGAAAATTTAAATTGTTGTTTTAGACATGATATAAGATTAGAAACATCGAACACAGAATCGGTTTGGCTTCAGTTTCTCGAGGGTCGTGACAAATTAATTTTGGGTGTGATTTATAGGCCCCCAAACCTTGATAGGGAGGGCAGTAAGCTGTTATGGGACGAAACTCATAAGGCATCTAGATATGAAAATGTTGTGATAATGGGAGATTTTAACTTTAGACAAATTGATTGGAACAATATGACAGGAAATCTTGAGTCTAGTGACTTTCTTTAGCCCTTGTGGCTTAGCGCTTCTTTTTTATAATAATAATAATAATAATAATAATAATAATAATAATAATAATAATAATAGTGACTTTCTTGATACGATTCAGGAATGCTTTTTAGAACAGGTTGTGACAGAACCAACTAGAGGAAACAATCTGCTTGACTTGGTTCTTGCCAACAAAGATTCACTAATTAATAATCTTGAGGTTAGTGATGAGCTTGGGGAAAGTGATCACAAATCACTTAGTTTCAATATATCATGGAATTACCCAGATAACTGTAATCAAATCTCTGTCCCAGATTTTTGCTTGGCCGACTTCATGGGACTGAAAAATTATTTGGGTGGGCTAAATTGGGATGTCCTGACTATGGGTCAGGTAGGTGATCTTGGTTGCCATTATGACGTTTTTCAGAGCATAGTTCTAGCTGCCCAGACAACTTTTGTTACGAGTAGGGAAATTAGATCTAACAAAAATTATCCCAAATGGATGAACAATAGATTAAAACATCTCATTGGTCAAAAGAGAGGCATATATAGGCGTATCAAAAGAGGGGACGAGCAGTTAAGAAATCAATGTATTCAATTAAAGAGAGAAATAAAAAAAGGAATAAGAAAAGCAAAAAGGGATTATGAGGCTAAGGTCGCAAGGGATTCAAAGACTAACCCAAAAGGGTTCTTTAAGGTATACAGAAGTAAGATTAGGGACAAGATTGGCCCACTTAAGAGTAACTCTGGTCAGATCACTGACAGTGATAAGGATATGTGTGAAATTCTAAATACCTACTTCCTCTCAGTTTTCACCCAGGAAAATGCTAGCGATATTCCTGAAATAATAGATTACGTAGAACTGGATGATAATAAACTATGTACGATTGCGGTAACTAGTGACATGGTCCTCAGACAAATAGAGAAACTAAAACCTAACAAATCCACCAGGTCCTGATGAACTGTTTGCAAGGGTGTTAAAGGAAAGTAAAGAGGAACTTAGCATACCTTTGGCTAATCTTTTTAACATATCACTACAAACTGGCATAGTGCCTGAAAAGTGGAAAATGGCAAATGTAATACCTATTGACAAGGCAGGTGACAGGTCCTTGGCTTCGAACTATAGACCAATAAGCCTTACCTCCATAGTGGGAAAATTTATGGAATCAATAATTGCCGAAGCAATTCGTAGCCATCTTGACAGGCACAGATTGATTAATGATTCTCAACACAGTTTTACAAAGGGGTATTCCTGTCTTACGAATTTACTAACTTTTTTCACTAAGGTGTTTGAGAAGGTAGATCATGGTAATGAATATGATATTGTGTATATGGACTTCAGTAAGGCTTTCGATAGAGTTCCACACCAGAGGCCATTGAGGAAACTTAGGGCACATGGAATAGGAAGAGAAATTTTTTCCTGGGTAGAGGCATGGCTGACAAATAGACAGCATAGAGTATGCATAAATGGGGAGAAATCAGAATGGGGGCACGTCACAAGCGGTGTTCCTCAGGGGTCAGTGTTGGGCCAGTTGTTGTTCACAATTTACTTAAAAGACATAGATGAGGGAATAAATAGCGACATAAGCAAATTTGCTGATGACACCAAAATAGGCCGTCCTATTCATTCTAATGAGGACATTAGAGCACTCCAGGATGATTTGAATAGACTGGCACAATGGTCGGAGAAGTGGCAGATGCAGTTTAATATTGACAAATGCAAAGTTCTAAATGTTGGACAGTTAAATAACCATGCCACATATAAACTAAATAATGTAGATCTTAATACTACCGATTGCGAAAAGGATTTAGGAGTTCTGGTTAGAAGTAACCTAAAACCAAGACATCAGTGCATTAGTGTTCGCAATAAAGCTAACAGAATTCTTGGCTTCATATCTAGAAGTATAAATAATAGAAGTCCTCAGGTTGTTCAGGTTGAGTAAGACATCCCTAGAAACCCCAACGAAGACCATCGAGAACGTCTTGACGAATTCTACAAGTGGTGTAATGTTACCTGGCGAATGTGAGTCGACTACTCCGAGCATCACGACGGACAACGCCAAGGAAGGTAAAAACATTGTTGTTGTTGGGGATAGCCAGATTAGGTACCTGGATAGGGCATTCTGCTTGAAGGATAGGAGTAGGAGGCAGAGAGTGTGTTTTCCTGGGGCTGGGATGAAGGATATTGTTAGCCGTCTGGATGACATCATGAGAGGTAATGGGAGCAATCCTATTATCTGTCTCAGTGCTGGAGGCAACGATGTTGGCAGACGTAGGAGTGGGGACTTAATTAGCAGGTATAGGTCAGCAATAGAGATAATTAGGAGGAAGGGTGGGAAACCTGTCATATGTGGCATTTTGCCATGGAGAGGAGTTGGAAATGAATGGTTCTCCAGAGCAATTGGTGTCAATTGCTGGCTGGACAAGTACTGTAAGGAAAATGCGGTAACATTCATTGACAACTGGGACCTCTTCTATGGCAGAAATGACATGTATGCCAGGGATGGGGTTCACTTATCTAGGTGTGGGGTGGGAGCACTGGCCAACGCAGTGGGGGGAGCTGTTAGGTCTTTAAACTAGGAATACTTAGTGGTATGGGTTTTGGCGGGAAAACTGTGAAGTCGCAGGGTAGTAACATGAGTACTAGTAATAGGCAAAATGAGGTGGATATTGGAAAGCCAGTGGCACTAATTGACAAGGACAGTAATAAGTTTAGTGGAATAACAGAAAGGAGCAGGAAGGGTTAAAGAGAGTGGAGGGTCATTAAAAATTTATTACACAAATAGTCGCAGTGCTAGGAATAAGATGGACGAGTTGAGACTAGTTGCTAGTGCAGGTAACATGATGTATTTGCCATTACTGAGACGTGGTTTAATTCAAAAGTCGGGACATGCCTGCAGAATGTCACATTCAGGGTTTTAAATTGTTCCAAGTAGATAGAAGTATCGGGAAGGGAAGGGGGGTGGGGTGGCATTGTATGTCCGAGATCGCTTGAACTGTTGCATAAAAACGGGTATTAAGTCTGAAGTAACACATACAGAGTCTGTTTGGATAGAATTTTCAGAGGGGCATGAAAAATTAATTTTAGGTGTGATATACGTCCCCAAATTTAGATAGGGGACCAAAGGGAGACTACTATGGGAGGAAATTGTTAGGGCCACAAGGCACGATAATGTAGTAATTCTAGGAGACTTTAACTTTAGTCATATTGATTGGAATTTCTTGACTGGGAATTTAGAATCATACGATTTCTTAGAAGTAGTTCAGGATTGTTTTTGAAGCAGTTTGTGACAGAACCTACAAGGGGAAATAACCTGCTTGACTTAGTTCTGGCAAACAATGAATCCCTTGTTAATAATTTAGAAGTTTCAGGATGCTAGCGACCACAAATCAATTACATTTAGAATTGAATGGAAGTATGATAGTAGGGATAACTCAGTAACAGTCCCAGATTTTCGCTTAGCAGATTACGATGGGCTTAGAGAACACTTATCATCTGTTGACTGGGGTAACGAAGAGAGCTATCAATATAACAGTTTTCTGAACACAATAAATGCTGCTCAAAGAACGTTTATCCCTTATAAGGAAATTAGATCAAATAGAAATGACCCAAAATGGATGAATAATAGGCTGAAATATCTACTAGGGCATAAGAAAGGAATTTATAGGCGTATCAAAAGAGGCGAGGGTCATCTTATGAATCAGTATATTGACATTAAGAGGGACATTAAAAAGGGGATAAGAAAAGCTAAAAGGGACTATGAAATTAAAGTTGCTAGGGATTCTAAAACTAACCCAAAAAGTTTTTTCCAGGTATATAGAACAAAAGTCAGAGATAAGATAGGTCCCCTTAAAAATAACTATGGGCATCTTACTGACAAAGAGAATGAAATGTGCTCGATTTTAAATAATTATTTTATCTCGGTTTTTACACAGGAAGATACTAATAATATTCCGGTAATTAATTTTTATAGTGGATCAGAAGAAGATAAATTATGTAACATCACAGTCACTAGTGAAATGGTTGTGAAGCAGATAGACCGACTGAAGCAAAATAAGTCACCGGGTCCTGATGAGGTTTTTTCAAGGGTTCTTAAGGAATGCAAAATGGAAGTCTGTGAATCATTAACTAATATTTTTAATTTATCTCTTCAAACAGGTGTAGTGTCTGATATGTGGAAGATGGCTAATGTAATTCCTATTTTGAAAAAACAGGGGACAAGTCGTTACCGTCAAATTACCGCCCAATAAGCCTGACCTCAATTGTAGGCAAGTTGCTAGAGTCAATTATAGCTGAGGTTATAAGAAGCCATCTCGATAAGCATAGCTTGATTAATGATACTCAGCATGGATTCACAAGAGGCCGGTCTTGTATAACTAATTTATTAACTTTCTTCAGTAAAGCTTTTGAGGCTGTTGACCACGATAAAGAATTTGATATTGTTTACTTAGATTTTAGTAAGGCATTTGATAGAGTTCCGCACCAAAGACTGTTGAAGAAAGTAGCAGCTCATGGCATTGGGGGAAGGGTGCTCTCTTTGGATCGAATCATGGCTCACAGACAGGAAGCAAAGAGTGTCCATAAATGGGGTTAAATCCGAGTGGGGATCAGTAACAAGTGGCGTTCCACAGGGATCAGTCTTGGGCCCGTTGTTGTTTATAATATATATCAATGATCTTGATGAGGGAATTACTAGTGATATGAGCAAATTCGCCGATGACACGAAGGTAGGTGGGATAATTGATTCAAACGTTGATGTTAGGGAACTTCAGGAGGATTTAGACAAACTCTACTCTTGGTCAGAAAAGTGGCAGATGCAGTTCAATGTAGATAAATGCAAGGTTCTGAAGCTCGGGAGTGTCTATAACCCTAGCACTTATAAGTTAAATAATGTAGAACTTAGCCATACAGATTGCGAAAAGGACTTGGGGGTTATGGTAAGCAGCAACCTTAAACCAAGACAGCAATGCCCAAGCGTACGTAATAAGGCAAATAGATTACTGGGATTTATATCAAGAAGTGTAAGCAACAGAAGTCCAGAGGTCATACTGCAGCTTTATACATCATTAGTAAGGCCTCACCTAGATTATGCAGCTCAATTCTGGTCTCCATACTACAGAATGGACATAAATTCGTTAGAAAACATTCAGCGTAGGATGACTAAATTAATACATAGCATTATAAATCTTCCTTATGAAGAAAGATTGAAGACTCTTAAGTTACATTCACTTGTTAGACGAAGAATGAGGGGAGACCTGATCGAAGTGTATAAGTGGAAGATAGGTATTAATAAAGGGGATATTAACAAGATCTTGAGGATATCTCTCCAAGAGAGAACCCGCAGTAATGGATTTAAATTAGATAAGTTTAGATTTAGAAAGGACATAGGAAAGTATTGGTTTGGAAATAGGGTAGTTGATGAGTGGAACAGTCTACCTAGTTGGGCTATTGAGGCTAGGACTTTGGGTAGTTTCAAATTTAGGTTGGATAAGTACATGAGTGGGAGGGGTTGGATTTGAGAGGGACTTGCACATCGGAGCTTGTTTCTTGGGTGGCATTGAAAATTGGTTACGAATGGTATATAATACCGACAAGATGAGATTAAGACACATATGCAACATCTGGGTATGAGAGTAAGACACATGTGCAACATCTGGGTATCTTTATTGTAGACGTTTCGCCATCCAGTGGCTTTATCAATACAAATTCCAGGACATAACTTGAAGACAGTAGAACTATGTACAGAAGATGAGGTAATCAGTCCCTCAACCTAGGAGTAGGTGCGAACAGCACCATAGTCGTGGAGATTCTGAAGCAGAAGAAAGAATCCTGGCGCTTATATAGTAACGTCAGGTGAAGCAGACGAGGGCCAAATTCACTGGTGGGCGGGATTCCCCAGTGGAAGTAGGTCCTTCCAAAGAGATGGGTTGTAGTAGTAGTTGTCGTAGTTGTGAAGGTTATGTACATGTCCTCAGAATTAAGATTCCATGATGTTGCAGTGTCTGACAAGTTGTGTACGAATGGTATATAATACCGACAAGATGAGAGTAAGACACATGTGCAACAACTGGGTATCTTTATTGTAGACGTTTCGCCATCCAGTGGCTTTATCAATACAAATTCCAGGACATAACTTGAAGACAGTAGAACTATGTACAGAAGATGAGGTAATCAGTCCCTCAACCTAGGAGTAGGTGCGAACAGCACCATAGTCGTGGAGATTCTCCACGACTATGGTCTTACTCTCATCTTGTCGGTATTATATACCATTCGTACACAACTTGTCAGACACTGCAACATCATGGAATCTTAATTCTGAGGACATGTACATAACCTTCACAACTACGACAACTACTACTACAACCCATCTCTTTGGGAAGGACCTACTTCCACTGGGGAATCCCGCCCACCAGTGAATTTGCCCTCGTCTGCTTCACCTGACGTTACTATATAAACGCCAGGATTCTTTCTTCTGCTTCAGAATCTCCACGACTATGGTGCTGTTCGCACCTACTCCTAGGTTGAGGGACTGATTACCTCATCTTCTGTACATAGTTCTACTGTCTTCAAGTTATGTCCTAGAATTTGTATTGATAAAGCCACTGGATGGCGAAACGTCTACAATAAAGATACCCAGATGTTGCACATGTGTCTTACTCTCATCTTGTCGGTATTATATACCATTCGTACACAACATCTGGGTATCTTTATTGTAGACGTTTCGCTATCCAGTGGCTTTACGAAACGTCTACAATAAAGAAACGTCTACAATAAAGGTACCCACAATAAAGGTACCCAGATGTTGCATATGTGTCTTAATCTCACATTGAAAATTGGGTTGGTCAAATGTTTGTTAGTGGGAAGAATTGTAAAGGACCTGCCTAGTATGGGCCAACAGGCCAGCTGCAGTGTTCCTCCTTTCTTATGTTCTTATGTTCTTATGTTCAACTCTATATATCCTTGGTTAGGCCTCATTTAGACTATGCTGCTCAGTTCTGGTCACCGTATTACAGAATGGATATAAATGCTCTGGAAAACGTACAAAGGAGGATGACAAAGATGATCCCATGTATCAGAAATCTTCCCTATGAGGATAGACTGAAGGCCCTGAATCTGCACTCTCCCAAAAGGCGTAGAATTAGGGGGGATATGATTGAGGTGTATAAATGGAAAACAGGAATAAATAAAGAGGATGTAAATAGTGTGCTGAAAATTTCCAGCGAAGACAGGACTTGCAGCAATGGTTTCAAGTTGGAAAAATTCAGATTCAGGAAGGATATTGGAAAGCACTGGTTTGGTAATAGAGTTGTGGATGAGTGGAACAAGCTGGAAATAAATGGTATCAAATACCGACACAGTGGAAATATAAACACATATGCAGTATAATGTGATCCTTTATTGACAACGTTTCACCCATACAGTGGGCTTTTTCAAGTCACACACAGATCTACCTGGGGTGGAAGGTACGGGAGTATTTATAGTCATGTTCAGAATGTTGAGGTCAGGTGGAGAATGCTGCATCTGATGATCTACCGGGTGGAGTTACAGAGTCTTGGGTAGCTTGGCAGGGGTATTGGACAAGTTGTGAGTAGACCTTCTGCAGTGTTCTATGTTCTTATGTGGGATAGCGATGAAGAAGTTTGTGCAAGAAATGTATAAAATACCGACAATATGAAAGTTAAGACACATGTGCAACATCTGGATATCTTTATTGTAGACGTTTCGCCATCCAGTGGCTTTATCAATACAGATTCTAGGACATAATAGGAAGACAGTAGAACTATATACAAAAGATGAGGTAATCAGTCCCTCGGCCTGGATGGCGAAACGTCTACAATAAAGATATCCAGATGTTGCACATGTGTCTTAACTTTCATATTGTCGGTATTTTATACATTTCTTGCACAAACTTCTTCATCGCTATCCCACATAAGAACATAGAACACTGCAGAAGGTCTACTCACAACTTGTCCAATACCCCTGCCAAGCTACCCAAGACTCTGTAACTCCACCCGGTAGATCATCAGATGCAGCATTCTCCACCTGACCTCAACATTCTGAACATGACTATAAATACTCCCGTACCTTCCACCCCAGGTAGATCTGTGTGTGACTTGAAAAAGCCCACTGTATGGGTGAAACGTTGTCAATAAAGGATCACATTATACTGCATATGTGTTTATATTTCCAGTGGAACAAGCTCCCGAGTACAGTTATTGAGGCTAAAACGTTGTATAGTTTTAAAAATAGGTTAGATAAATACATGAGTGGGTGTGGGTGGGTGTGAGTTGGACCTGACTAGCTTGTGCTGTTGGGTCTGGTACAGTGCTCCATCCTTGAGTGGGGATGACCAGGCTGGGTGGGTCATTGGTCTAATCCGGGGGGTGAGTCATTGGTCTCATCCGGGGGGGGGCATGGACCTGCTCCGCATGAGTCAGTAGGCCTGTTGCAGTGTTCCTTCTTTCTTATGTTCTTATGCCATTACCTATTTTCCAAGGTCATAATTATGAAGAATTCATTAGTGGTTTTCAATCCATAGTAAATTCACGAACTGATATAGATGAGATTGGTAAGTTCAATTATCTTAAATGTCTTGTGAAGGGAGAACCCTATGAACTGATTAAGTCATTTCCGGAGGTTAAAGGCATTTATCAAATAGCCCTACGTGTCTTAGCAGACAATTACTTTGTTGCTGACAAGGCCAGAGTTAGACATGCAGTCTTAATATCAAGTTTGAAGCCACCCAAACATTGTTTTTCAGACTTGCAGGCATTTAGAATCACAGACAATAGTCTCAGATCTCTGGGTGCTAAATATGACCTAAGACAATGTGATTGGTTTATCAGTGGTATTGAACATTAAAATGGTATAAAATACCGACAGGTTGTTAGGTAAGACACATATGCAACAGTTAGGTATCTTTATTTCGAAACGTTTCGCCTACACAGTAGGCTTCTTCAGTCGAGTACAGAAAAGTTGATAGAAGCAGAAGATACTTGAAGACGATGTAATCAGTCCATCACCCTTAAAGTTTTGAGGTGGTCAGTCCCTCAGTCTGGAGAAGAGCATTGTTCCATGGTATGAAACAATATGGAGATGAAGTGACAGGATGGAGCCTTTATAGCGCCAGGAGGTGAGACGTAGGTCACTAGGAGAGGTAAAGAACTCAGATGTTGGGGGGGACAGGTCCCTCTCAAATCCAGCCGTTCTCAATAGTAGAGGTTGTCGAAGGGTTTATTGTAGGTCTGTACCAAGATACCCTTGTGTTGCAGTGTCTGACAGATTGAACATTAAAATGGTATAAAATACCGACAGGTTGTTAGGTAAGACACATGCAACAGTTAGGTATCTTTATTTTTGAAACGTTTCGCCTACACAGTAGGCTTCTTCAGTCGAGTACAGAAAAGTTGATAGAAGCAGAAGATACTTGAAGACGATGTAATCAGTCCATCACCCTTAAAGTTTTGAGGTGGTCAGTCCTTCAGTCTGGAGAAGAGCATTGTTCCATGGTATGAAACAATTTTGGAGATGAAGTGACAGGATGGAGCCTTATATAGCGCCAGGAGGGGAATACGTAGGTCACTAGGAGAGGTAAGAACTCAGATGTTTGGGAGGACAGGTCCCCCTCAAATCCAGCGTTCTCACTAGTAGAGGTTGTCGAAGTTGATTGTAGGTCTGTACCAAGATACCCTTGTGTTGCAGTGTCAGACAGATTGAACATTAAAATGGTATAAAATACCTAACAACCTGTTCAATCTGTCTGACACTGCAACACAAGGGTATCTGGTACAGACCTACAATCAAATTCGACAACCTCTACTATGAGAACGGCTGGATTTGAGAGGAACCTGTCCTCCCAACATCTGAGTTCTTACCTCTCCCAGTACCTACGTCCCCACCTCCTGGCGCTATATAAGGCTCCATCCTGTCACTTCATCTCCATATTGTTTCATACCATGGAACAAGCTCTTCTCCAGACTGAGGGACTGACCACCTCAAAACTTTTAAAGGGTGATGGAACTGATTACATCGTCTTCAAGTATCTTCTGCTTCTATCAACTTTTTTGTACTCGACTGAAGAAGCCTACTGTGTAGGCGAAACGTTTCGAAATAAAGATACCTAACTGTTGATGAGAGTAAGACACATGTGCAACATCTGGGGATCTTTATTGTAGACGTTCGCCATCCAGTGGCTTTATCAATACAAATTCCAGGACATAACTTGAAAACAGTAGAACTATGTACAGAAGATGAGGGAATCATCCCTCAACCTAGGAGTAGGTGCGAACAGCACCATAGTCGTGGAGATTCTAAAAGCAAAGAAAGAATCCTGCGCTTATAAGAAAAGTAGGTAAAGCAGACGAGGGCAAATTCATGGTGGGCGGGTTCCCCAGTGGAAAATAGGTCCTTCCCAAAAGAGGGGTTAGTTGTAGTAGTGTTGTCGTATTGTAAAGGTTATGTACATTCCTCAAATTAAGATTCCATGATTTTGCAGTGTCGAAAATTTTGTTCGAATGGTATAAATACCGACAAGTGAAGAAGAACATGTCAACATCGGGGTATCTTTATTGTGACGTTTCGCCATCCATGGCTTTATCAATAAAAATTTCCGGGAATAAATTGAAGACAGTAAACTATTACAGAAGAGGGGTAATCATCCCTCAACCTGGGGAGTAGGTGCAAACGCACCATAGTCGTGAGTTCGAAGCAGAAAAAAAGAATCCTGGCGCTTATATAGTAACGTCAGGTGAACAGACGAGGGAAATTCACTGGGGGGGGGATTCCCCAGTGGAAGTGGGTCCTTCCCAAAGAGATGGGTTAGTTGTTGCATATGTGTCTTACCTAACAACCTGTCGGTATTTTATCCTTTTAATGTTAAATCTGTCTGAAACTGCAACAAAAGGGGTATCTTGGTACAGACCTCAATCCTTCGACAACCTTATTTTGAAAAACGGCTGGATTTGAGGGGACCTGTCCTCCCAAAATCTATTCTTGTAAAAAAAGGTTTGGTAGAATTACCGACAATTGTAAGTAAAAGGACACAAGTCAACAAATGGCTTTATTGTGGCAAGTTTCGCTCTCCAGGAGCTTTTCAGCCATTCGTAATGGCTTAAAAAGCCCCGGGAGAGCGAAACTTTCCCACAATAAATGTCACTTAGTTGCATTTGGGGTTTTTTTACTTACATCTGGTCTTACCTCCCTATGCCCTACGTCCACCCGGCGCTATTAAGGCTCCTCCTGTCACTTCATCCCATATTGTTTCATACCATGGAACAATGCTCTTCTCCAATGAGGGCTGCCCACCTAAAAACCCTTTAAGGGTGAGGGACTGATTACATGTCTTCAAGTATTCGCTTCCTCAACTTTTCTTACTCGACTGAAGAAGCCTATGTGTGGGGCGAAACGTTTCGGAATAAAGATACCTAATCAGTGGTTTTGTACAGGATAACTGTCACCCAAAATATTGAACGATTAAATTTATGTTCAAAAAACCTTTTTCATTTGTAAAAAAATTAACAAGGGTTTACAAACAATTTTTTCAGCATGCAAGCAACGAAAAATAAAACCCCAAATTCTTTGGATAGCAATCCTAACCAGTATAAAAAAATACCTACTCCCACTAAACCACAAAGGGAAAATCCCATTAGGCTTTTATCAAGCTGTAAATTCAACAGACAGTAAAAGACTGTCCACCAAAACGTACTCCAAAATTTTTACTTTGTGAGGGAACACATTGGGCGCAGTATTGTAGTCATAACATCAGTGAGACACGTAAACAACGTACCATCACTGAAAAGGTGCCAATGTTTAGTGAACACAGGGGGGGTAAATGCTCACTGAAGAAGTTTTTAAAAAGCAAGGGTAACAGTGTCTTACTCTCATCAAAAGGGGAATCTTTTACGCATTATGCCCAAATATTTTTTGCGAACGGGAGAAAAACTTCCACAGAACAAAAAGTAAACAACAACGCTTTAAATGTGGAGAAATTTTAAAGCAACTGCCCCCCCGATAGCCCGATTGGTTATCTAATAAACAACAAAACCAAGGCAACACATTTGATCAAGGTTCACAAAGGTCCTTCAAAGAAATCAGTGTTCAGAAACTGAATAAAAACCCTACCCAAAATACAGTTAGATATAGCTGTTTTTTTCCACAATTCGGGTAAACGACATTTTTGGAAATAAAGGGTAAAAAATACCACACAAGGGGAAATAAAACCAAATGCAGTATATGTGACCTTTTATTGACTACGTTTCGCCCACACAGTGGGTTTTTTTCAATCACAAAACAAAAACTACCTGGGGGGGAAGGGAACGCGAGTTTTTATAGTCCGGTTCAGAATGCTGAGGTCGGGTGAAAAATGCTGCATCTGATGATGTACCGAGTGGGGTTATAGAGTCGAAAACGGGGGTAGTTTGGAAAGGATTGGATAAGTTTGTGAGCAAACCTTCTACATGTTCTTATGTGGGAAGCGATGAAGAAGTTTCTTGGAAAGGGTTTCAGCTAGTTATAGAAGCCCTATTCGGTTAATTTGTGGGATATAGAAAAAAGTGATGTTTCCGGGATTCTTCGGTATTGATGTTGTCTTCTGGGGCGAAAAAGTCTTGGTTTCTGTATTTTAAACAAGGGGGTTGTGTGAATTCGGTTTTGTACGGGGCTTCCTTGTGTCGTCAGCCCGCTTGGTATTGGTGTTCTAAAATTTAGTTTTTGGAGGTCCTTGAGTTTCCCCGTTTAATTTGTTGCAGTCATTAAAAAGGGTTTATGTATCCCCTCAGAGGATGGGGGTTTGTCCTGTCACTACTGGTGATGCCCTTGATGGTCGTGGTTGTGGAGGTAAACGGGAAGTGTTTTGGCAAAGTTTTGGGAAAAACATGTTTGGAAATGGGTTGGGGGGAAAGGACTAGTATCCTTTCGCAGGTCTTCTCTGGGTGTTGAAGATTTTTAATGCCCCCGTCTGCATCTCTGATGAAGTGACGAGGATAGGGGGGTTTAAAAATATTTTTTTTAATTATGCATTCTTCCCCTAAAGGAACCGTTGCTGCAAAATTTTTGAGTGCCGCAGGAAAAACCATAATTACACCACTTGGTTTTGGTGTCGTGTGAGAGTGAAGTGGGAAGACTTTTTGGTTGGGGGGTTTTCGATAGACTTTAAAAAGAAGTTGTGGTCAGCTTTGCAGAGCAGAACATCAAGGAAAGGAAGAGTGTTGTCGACTTTTTTTCAAGTGTGAATGGTTTAAAGGCTCGACTGGTTGAGTTGTCTTGGAGAGCTTGAACTTGAAGCTTTTGGGGGTTAGAGGAGAATGTGTCAACTAACGGACCAGGTGACAGACGAAGGAATAAGGTGGGAAACGTTCGGCTTTTAGATGTTCCATGAAATAGGTTCGCCAAACCGCACTGAGGGCGAACCCAGGGTAGTCCGAAAGTCGCTAAAGAGGTGTTTTTTCAAAAGAGAAACAAAACCCAACACATAGTTCAACAAGGTCGATGAAATCGTGGCAAAAAGGGAAGATAATGAATCGTAAATTTTTCCGCGCAAGAGATCGTGTTTGTGTATGGGTTTTTTGGTAAATGGGGAAAATCACGCAAGGTGAAAGTTTCTTGTTCCTATGTTAAAAGTTGCGAAGCGATTGAAAACACCAGTTTTTGAATGTGCTGGACTGATAGTCCCCAAGAGTTTAGAGAGGTGTTTTGCGAAAATTTCCTGAGGCTGGGGGGAGCACGCCAATTCCCCGGGGATATGGGCCTCAGTGGGATACCGGGTTGTGAGTTTTTGGCAGGCCGACATTCTGGCGGGCTGGGGTTGTTTGGGATGGTGGCAGAAGTTTCTTCCCTTGTTTGAGCCCCTCAAATGCGGGGGCCCCTTTGAAGAAAATTTTTAGAAAGGTTGTCCATTTGGTTTTGAGAGGTTTGTAGGTATCTGGGGTCATTAAGTGATTTTGCATTTTGTTTCCCGTAATCGTCAGTGTTCATGATAACAACACCACCCCCTTTATCCGT
Organism: Cherax quadricarinatus; assembly: GCF_026875155.1. Lineage (NCBI taxonomy): Eukaryota > Metazoa > Arthropoda > Malacostraca > Decapoda > Parastacidae > Cherax > Cherax quadricarinatus. The sequence continues at coordinate 60,717,796 of NC_069399.1, read as the reverse complement.
GGTGACCCCGATGGTCGTGTCTTTTGTAAAAACCCTTTTAGTGCATTGATGTAAGTCGAGTAACTGGGGGGCTGCGTGTTGAATGGCTGCTGAGATGATGCCCTTAAGTAGCCTTTTTTGGAAGTCGGAGTCTGTGTCTGTAGTTTTTGGCGATGAAATTGAGGCTTGTTTTTGGGTTTTAATCCTTGCAATTTGAGGCCTAAGCTGAGGGCTTCATTTCTGTGGGTTTACAGGGACGAATGAAAGATTTTGATGGCCATGTGTCCCCACTACGTTTGATATAATTGCAGCGCCGTGCAAAAAAAATGTACAAGTCTTTAAAGATTGTCGATGACCGGGGCCCTCATCTGAGAAAAATTGGAGCGGGTTTTTGAAATTTTGCACAAACCCAAAAGCCTACACGGGTGATATTTCCAAGCTTTCTTAAAGTAGGTCTACAAGAAATAACGAGATTATACCGATTCTTGGCCGAAAAACCACCTGGTCCTCAAAGTCCTGTGAAAACTTATCTTTTCAAATCAGTATTATTTGGGGCAAAATCCTCTCCATTCTACTGAAGCATTTAAAATAACCCCTTTTAGAAATCTGAAGCCCTTCAAAGAAACTTAAAAAAAAGTTTTCTAGTGGAAATCTTTAAAGGGACTGTAATAAAGAGGAGGATTTGAAAACCCTTTTTCAGAGAATTAACAAAGAAAGAAAGAGCAAATAGCCTCTAAAGGGGTTTGGGAAAACTAATTCAATCAATTAAGGGGAAATTTTCAAAGATTTCCCTAAACGAAATTCCTGATTCAACAATATGTGGGATTTAAAGGAAGACACAGGAAGAACTGTGAGCCAAAAGAATAAACAATAAATCATACAATACAACTCACGAAACGTAGTTTTCTTCGAGGTATCACAATGTTGTGTCCTCTGGGGTCATCTCACCAATTCCAAAGAACAAGAACGAAGGAACACGCAGCAGGCCTACTGGCCCATGCGAGGCAGGTCCAAATCTCCTACCGGGGAAGCAACGCACCCAACTGTCAGGTCAGGTCCCTTGACTTAAGGGAGGAAACGGTAACCGCCTGGTACACAAGATCAGTCCAACTCACACCCCCCCCCATCCCCCATGTATTTAACCAACCTATTTTTTAAAACTACACAAGTTCTGGCCTCTTAAACTGTACTGGGAGTTTGTTCCACTCATCCACAATTCTATTCCAAACGTACTTTTTCCCATTAAAAAACATAAGAAATAAGAAAAAATGGAACACTGCAGAAAGGGCCACTGGCCCATGCGAGGGAGGGCCAAGTTCCTACCCCCCTTAAGCCCAAGCACCCCAACCTAGTCAGTCAGTCACATTGACTTAAGGGGGGGGAACACGGCACCGACCTGGTTGCACAACTATCAGGTCTAACTCAACCCATCCACATTACTCATGTATTTTTCCCCAAACCCATTTTTAAAGCTACCAACGTTCTGGCCTCTATAAGGTATTGGGAGTTTTTTTCCACTCACCCCAACTCTATTACCAAACCGTACTTTCCCAATCCTTCCTGAATCGAATTTTTTCCAAATTAAAACCATTGCTGCAGTCCTGTCTAGCTAGAATTTTTCAGCACATTATTTACATCCCCTTTTTTTAACCTGTCTTCCATTTATACACCCAAAACATATCCCCCCCCAATTCTACGTCTTTTTAGGGTGCAGTTTCAGGGGCCCTTTTTCTATCCTCTAGGGAAGGTTTCTGATACATGGGATCAACTTTGTCACCCCTTTGAAAATTTTTCCCAAAAATTTTTTTTTTTCCCTTCTGTAAAACGGGGACCCAAAACTTTTCAGCATAATCTAAATGAGGCCCAACCCAAGGAGTATAAGTTGAAGAAAACCCAGGCCCCTATTATTTTTGTTCTTGATATGAAGCCAAGGATTCTATTACTTTTTTTGCGAACACTTATGCACTGTTATCTTGGTTTTTGATTATGCAACCAGAACCCTAAATCTTTTTCGCAACCGAATATTAAGATCTACATTATTTTTTTATATGTGGCATGGTTTTTGTCCTGTCCAACATTTAGAACTTGCATTTTTCTATATTAAAGCTCTGCCACCCCTTCTCCGACCCCTGCTCAGCTATTTAAATCTTCCCGGAGTGCTCGAATGTCCCGGGCAAATAATTCGAGGGCCCATTTTTTTGTGTCATCGGCAAACTTGCCGTGTCGCCTTTATGCCCTCACTATGTCGTTTATGTAGATTGTAACAGCGGGGCCCAACACTGACCCCCGGGAACACCCCTCGTACGTTCCCCACTCTGATTTCTCCCCTTTATGCAAACTTCTGTGCCTATTTTTCAACCATGCCCCTATCCAGGAAAAAAACCTCCTCCTATTCCCTGTGCTTTAATTTTTCCCCAATATCTCTGATGTGGGACCCGCAAAAGCCTTACTGAAGCCATATACACAAAATCATATTCATTCCATGATCTACCTCCTCAAATACCTTAGGGAAAAAAGTTAAAAATTTGTAAGGCGGAACCCCCCTTTGTAAAAAACCTCGGATTCGTTGATTAATTTATGCTTTTTAAGGTGCTTCCTGAATCTGAATTTTTTCCCAAATTAAAAAAATTGCTGCGGTCCCGCAAGGCAGATATTTTCAGCACACTATTTACTTTCCCCTTTATTTATTCCTGTCTTCCATTTATACACCTCAGTCATATCATCTCTAATTCTACGTCTCTTTCTAGAGAGTGCAGATTCAGGGCCTTAGTCTATTCTCATAGGAAAAAGGTTTCTGATACAAGGGATCAACTTTGTCATCCTCATTTGTACATTTTCCAGAGCATTTATATCCATTCTGTAATACGGTGACAAAACTGTGCAGCATAACTAAATGAGGTTAACAAGGGTGTATAGAGTGAAAAAAACAACCTGAGGATTCCATTATTTATGCTTTCTTGATATGAAGCCAAGGCTTCTATTTAGCTTTATTGCTGAACATTATGCACTGTGTTCTTGGTTTCAGGATTACTTGCTAACCAGAAACTCCTAAATCTTTTTCGCAATCCGTAATATTAAAAATCTACATTATGTAGTTTATATGTGGCTTGGTTATTGGTCCTGTCCTACTTTAGAACTTTGCAATTTGTCTATATTAAACTGCATTGCCACTTCTCCGACCACTGCATCGTCTATTTAAATCTTCCTTGGAGTGCTCTATATACTCGTCAGAATGAATTCGACGGCCTATTTTGGTGTCATCGAAGCAAACTTGCTGATGGTGACTTTCTGCCCTCATCTATGTCGTTTATGTAGATTGTGAACATAGGGGAGCCCAACATGACCCTGTGGAACACCCACTCGCCTGACGCTTCCCCACTCTGATTTCTCCCCCATTTATGCAAACTCTCTGCTGCCTAATTGTCAAACTGCTCTATCCAGGAAAAAAATTCTCCTATTTCATGTTGCCTTAATTTTCATCAATTATCTTGAAGTTGGACCCTGTCAAAAGCCTTACTGAAGTACCTATAACAATATCATATTCTTACCATGATCTACCCCCCTCAAATACCTAGTGAAAAAAGTTTATAAATTCGTAACGGCTAGGAACGCCCCTTTGTAAACCCATGCTGAGATTCGTTGATTTAATTTATGCTTTTCCAAGTGGCTACGAACTGCACGCGCAAATTATTGATTCCATAAATTTTCCCACTATGGAGGTTGGCTTATTGGTCTATAGTTCGAAGCTAAGGACCTGTCACCTGCTTTGAAAATAGGTATCACATTTGCAATTTTTCCCCCCACTTATCTGGCACCATGCCTAGTTTGAGTGATAATGTTGAAAAGATTAGCCACAAGGTTTGCTAGCTCCATTGCTCCTTTTTACATTCCTTTAGAACCCTTGCATACAGTTCATCAGGGCCTGGGGATTTGTTAGGTTTTAATTTATCTATTTGCCTAAGGACCATGTCACTTGTGACCCTAGTCGTGCACAGTTTATTATCGTCCATAAAGGTAAAATACTTATGCAAGATGCATGGAAACTCAAAATTGGATGGGATGAGTCAAGCATGGAGTGAAATATCCACGGAGTTTAAACAACCTCATCAAATTAAATTTCCCAGACAAATAGGTCAAGAGGGAAACAAGTACACATTACATGGGTTCTGTGAAGGAACTACACTAATTACTTCAAAGGCCAGGGTAGCACCCCTGAAGGTGAGAACAGTACCACAATTGGAACTGACAGCACTCTATATAGGTACAAAACTAGCTGTCTATCTCAACAAAGTACTTGATCATCTCACTGATGATAAATTAGACACATGTACAACTCTTGGGTATCTTTATTGAGGAAACGTTTCGCCACACAGTGGCTTCATCAGTCCATACAAAGGAGAATCTTGAAGAACAGGAGGAGAATGAGGTAATCAGTCCCTCAACCTTGAGTCGATGTGGTCAGTCCATCAAGGTTGAGGGACTGATTACCTCATTCTCCTTCTGTTCTTCAAGATTCTCCTTTGTATGGACTGATGAAGCCACTGTGTGGCGAAACGTTTCCTCAATAAAGATACCCAAGAGTTGTACATGTGTCTAATTTATCAACATGTCGGTTCTCTGAACCATTCATCTACAAATCATCTCACTACTGAAATAACCGTGATCTGGAGTGATAATGAAGCAGTTCTCCAGTGGTTAAGAAATAATAAGAGTAAGTTGGTCTATGTAATGAAGTCCAGAAGGTCATCTGCTGAATTTTTGGTAAACGAAGCTGTGACATCTAAACTAACGAGGAGAAATCAGTGTCCATGTTAAAAATTAGAACTTTATTTACGAGATCCTCATTGTTTTTAGCATAAGAAGATACAGTCCCATTACTAAATAATGCGGAGGTCACGTACCTTTACAGGTAGAATAATTTCCTGGTTGGTGATCATGACATTCTGTAGTGCAGTGGGCTAAGGTCCCGGTCTAGTAATTCTAGGATCCATAAACCGTGGATTTGAACCTCGTCGCTGCTTGTGAATGATCTGCGTTTGCAGTTTTGTGTGCGTGTACACACTGACCATATATAAATGCATTCACCTTGTGTCCGCGGATGTGTGTAAATAACATATTCTCATTTTACACAATATTCATGCAGCAGACTTCATAAGCAGTCGATTCCTTGACGGTGGAGGGAGGGAGGGAGGAATTATCACCAGAGGTACCATGACCAGTCAAACGTTCCTCTGAGTAACTACTCACAGAAATCGCAGCCACTGCTTCACCTTGAATCATAAAAAAGTTATGTAGAGTATCACTAACTAAAATTTATAAATTGAAAATATACATGGAGAAAATGTATGATCTGAAAGGATGATAATAAAGGTGTGTAAGTTGAGTGATAGCGTGGGGTGTGGCAACAACAGCTACACAGCTGAGCTGGGTCTAGGGTAGGGGTGGCCGAGGCAGGCAGCAGCAGCAGCAGCAGCAGCAGTTGTATTCCACTAGTGTCTTGGTAGTGTGCGTCTGCGTGTGAGTGAGTGTGTTGGGAAGCCTAACACATTATGTCCCTCTCCTCATCAATGGGGAGAGACAGCAGACGGAGTGAGAGACGTGTAACACACAGAGGAACAGCGAGATACAGTGGTGGCAAGGAAGGCTGGCAGAGGGACGCTACTCACAGTAAACAAAGTAACGCTAACCTCACCTCAGGTGGATCCAGGGACACAGTGTTTAAAGAGTATTTTAAGTTGTGTAGATGACACTACAAATTAGTGAGTCATTGTATATGAAGCGCTTGATAGCTTCCACTTAGTGTCATAATTAAATAATAAGAGTAATGATATTATAATAATAAAAATATATCTTAATATTTTGAGAATCGCAGTGAACTGTTTTGACCATCAAAACTCTGTATTAGTTCTTAAAATTATTTTGCCATTGTTACGTAGATAAGAAATGAAAAAGATTAAATGAGAAACGAAGGCACGAGATGAATAAATTCATCGTAGAACATCACTGACAGCAACAAACCTTCATAGAAAGTGAAACTTTTTTATCTATAGATGAAACTAAAAAGACATTTCGGATTATTAACCTTGGATGGTTAATTACCAAGAATTAACCCATGAAAACCAATCAAGGTGGCCTATTTGACCACTTTACCCAGGATGCGACCTGCTCTAGTCGGCTGACTCCCAGGTACCTACTTACTGCTAGGTGAACAGGAGCAACACGTGTAAAGACTTACGACCCAGTGTTTCCACTCGTCCCAGGATCGAACCCGGGTCCTCTCGATTGTGAGCCGACCCACGAGCTACCTATATCGCAGCTGACGAGTTCTTTAAATTACATATAAAGCTGTTTAATAGATTATTGCCTCGTATGGGCTTCGTTAGTTGTTATGAATAAAATAAATGTCCTATAATCTACACAGGGATATATGTAATAAAGGGTTTAAAGAGGTATATACACAAACAACACGGTCATATAGACGTTTAACAAGTAGAGAGAGAGAGAGAGAGAGAGAGAGAGAGAAAGAGATGAACGAAATGGCTTGTTATTCGCCCAGCTACCAGCGGTCTGTTTACACAAAGGAGAGACTGTCTTCACTTTGTAAAGAGTGATCATAGTGTGGTGAGTGAACTGTGTTCTGTGGTGTGGTGAACAGTGTGTTCTATGGTGTGGTGAACAGTGTGTTTTGTAAAGTAAAAGGACACAAGTGCAACTAATGTGACATTTATTGTGGCAACGTTTCGCTCTCCAGGAGCTTTATCAAGCCATTACAAACAATACATGGACACAGAGGGTATATAAAGGCTCAGAGTGAGGTGCGATACTAGTGAGGTACCATTTCGATGTTCACTAGTAGTAGTAGTAGTAGTAGTAGTAGTGGTAGTGACAAAAGTAATACAATATGGTAGAGCAATTAATTCGTACATGAGTAAAAGGATATAAAAGCTTTTGCTCATGTACGAATTAATTGCTCTACCATATTGTATTACTTTTGTCACTACTACTACTACTACTACTACTACTACTACTACTACTACTACTACTAGTGAACATCGAAATGGTACCTCACTAGTATTACACCTCACTCTGAGCCTTTATATACCCTCTGTGTCCATGTATTGTTTGTAATGGCTTGATAAAGCTCCTGGAGAGCGAAACGTTGCCACAATAAATGTCACATTAGTTGCACTTGTGTCCTTTTACTTTACATATTGTCGGTAATTATACCAACTTTATTACAGTGTGTTTTGTGCTGTGGCAAACTGTGTGTTCTGTGGTGTGGTGAAGTATGTTCTATGGTGTGGTGAACAGCGTGTTCTGTGGTGTGGTGAACAGCGTGTTCTGTGGTGTGGTGAACAGCGTGTTCTGTGGTGTGGTGAACAGCGTGTTCTATGGTGTGGTGAACAGCGTGTTCTGTGGTGAGGTGAACAGCGTGTTCTGTGGTGTGTTGAACAGTGTGTTCTGTGGTGTGTTGAACAGTGTGTTCTGTGGTGTGTTGAACAGTGTGTTCTGTGGTGTGTTGAACAGTGTGTTCTGTGGTGTGTTGAACAGTGTGTTCTGTGGTGTGTTGAACAGTGTGTTCTGTGGTGTGTTGAACAGTGTGTTCTGTGGTGTGTTGAACAGTGTGTTCTGTGGTGTGTTGAAAAAGTGTGTTCTGTGGTGTGTTGAACAGTGTGTTCTGTGGTTTGTTGAACAGTGTGTTCTGTGGTGTGTTGAACAGTGTGTTCTGTGGTGTGTTGAACAGTGTGTTCTGTGGTGTGGTGAACAGTGTGTTCTGTGGTGTGGTGAACAGTGTGTTCTGTGGTGTGGTGAACAGTGTGTTCTGTGGTGTGGTGAACAGTGTGTTCTGTGGTGTAACGCGAACAGTTTTTAATGTTGTTAAACGATTCCTTAATGAGGTTTCGGAACACTATTCTTAGGTTTTCCAGGCGCCCATATGCTGCAGCATGTTATCTATACTACTACTACTAATACCTTTATTTACTACAAGTACATGTACAAGGTATACAGTCCTAGACACAAACATCTCTGACATTCCCTGTGTCCGAATAAACCTTTACAAAAATTCAATGTGTGTCAAAGGGCCTAAAATCTGGAACACCCTACCTGAAAACTCTAGAACTGCAGACACATTCATCACTTTCAAAACTACAGTTAGAAAACATCTTATCTCCCTGATACACCCCGTCAACTAACTACATGTAAACCACCTGGTGGTTCACACTTACGCTTACTCACTCATTGACTATAAACACAGAAATACGAATCTTAATCTTAAAATAATGAATCCTAACTAGTCATAAGTTTGCCTATGATACTCCAATATAGACACTATGTATTGTGCCAAAACAAAAGCATTCACATTGCTAAACTCACAAACTATAATGTAGTCACTTAGCCTTAATACCATAATCTGTAATAATTTAAAGTTTAGAATTAATCTAAGTCTGCCCGAAATGCCTAGCCATGCTAGGTGTCCTAGTGGGCCCCCTCTGTAATTAGTATTTTAAAACGTGTAAACCACACAATATTCAAAATCTGTAAACCCCACATTGTAATCCTTATAGAGAATAAACTTGATTGATTGATATCAATGACATACTAATATATAGAAAGCCCCCTTGTTATGCAGAGCATTTCGGGGAAATTAGGTCAGTTTTGTCCCAGGTGAGACCCACACCAGTCGACTAACACCCAGGTACCCATTTTGCTGATGGGTGAACATAGACAACCGGTAAAGGGGAAACACGTCCGATGTTTCCACCCCTTCGCTGGGAATCGAAACCTGACCCTTACCGTGTGAAGCGACGAAAGCTTTTGCCACCAGGCCACTGGGCACCTCAGGAGATGTGCTCCGTATTATACTAGCACCAAGCTCATTTTACTTGAGTGAGGTTTGCAGGTTTTGGTCACCTAGCCTATACTGTCTGCGGTCTATTTTGCCCATCTCCAGTCTTCATGCCTTCGCATTTGGTGGGGTTAAATTCGAGGAGCCAGTTACCGGACAAGGCTTGCAGCCTGTCCCAGTCTCTTTCTAGTCCTGCCTGATCCTCATCAGATTTAATTCTCTTCATTAACTTCACATCATCTGCAAACAGGGACACTTCTTGTCCATTCCTTCTGCCATGTCGTTCACAAATACCAGAAACAGCACCGGTCCTAGGACCGACCCCTGTGGAACCCTGTTCGTCACAGACGCCCACTCTGACACCTCGCCACGTACCATGATTCGCTGTGTACTCACCTAATTGTGGTTGCAGGGGTCGAGACTCAGCTCCTGGCCCCGCCTCTTCACTGATCGCTACTAGGTCCTCTCCCTCTCTGCTTCCTGAGCTTTGTCATACCTCTTCTTAAAACTATGTATGATTCCTGCCTCCACTACTTCACTTGCTAGGCTATTCCACTTCCTGACGACTCTATGACTGAAGAAATACTTCCTAACGTCCCTGTGACTCGTCTGAGTCTTCAGCTTCCAGTTGTGACCCCTTGTTCTGTGTCCCTCTCTGGAACTCCTGTCTCTGTCCACCTTGTCTATTCCCCGCAGTATCTTGTATGACGTATCATGTCACCTGCCCTTATGTCCTCCTGTGTCCGTCATCCGATTTCCCTCAATCTTTCCTGTACGACATTCCCTGAGCTCATGGAACTAGCCTTTGTTGCAACTCTTGTACTTTCCTACTTCTTGACGTGCTTGACCAGGTGTGTTCCAGACTGGTGATGCGTACTCCAGTATGGCTACATACACAGTATACAGTGTCTGAACGTTCTATTAGGTAGAACGCTATGTCTCAGGTTTAGTCTCCCGTTGCTGCAGCGTTATTGTTGATGTGTGCCTCCGTGATCGTGTCGGTGTTATGGTTACCCCAGATCCTACCTGGTTTAGGCCTGTAGTCTTGTCCACTAGCCTATACTCTGTCTGCGGTCTTCTTTGCCCTCTCCCAACCTTCTTGACTCTTGCATTGGGGGTTAGAATTCGAGAAGCCGTTTCTGGACCACATGTCCAGCCTGTCCAGGTCTCTTTGCAGTCTTGCCTCATCCTCATCCGATTTAATTAATTCTTCTCATCAACTTCACATCATCTGCGAATAGGGACAGTTCAGAGTCTATTCCTTCCATTATGTCGTTCGCATATATAAAAAATAGCACTGGTCCTAGAACTGACCCCTGTGGGACCCCGCTCGTCACAGGCGCCCACTGATACCTCTTCACGTACCATGACTCGTTGTTGTCTCCCTGTCAGGTATTCCCTGATCCATTGCATTGCCCTCCTTGTTATATGCGCCTGATCCTCCAGCTTCTGCACTAATCTCTTGTGAGGAACTGTCAGAGGCCTTCCTGCAGTCCAGGAAAATGCAATCAACCCACCCCTCTCTCTCGTGTCTTACTTCTGTTACCTTGTCATAAAACTCCAGAAGGTTTGTGACACAGGATTTGCCTTCCATGAACCCATGCTGGTTTTCATTTATAATCTTGTTCCATTCCAGGCGTTCGACCACTCTCCTCCTGATAATCTTCTCCATGACTTTGCATACTATACATGTCAGAGACACAGGTCTGTAGTTTAGTGCCTCGTTTCTGTTTACTTTCTTAAATATTGGGACTACATCTGCTGTCTTCCATTTCTCAGGTAGTTGCCCAGTTTCAAGGGATGTGTTGAAGATTGTGGTTAGGGGCACGCACAGCATCTCTGCTCCTTCTTTAAGGGCCCACGGGGAGATGTCCGGTCTCATCACCTTTGAGGTATCAAGGTCACTTAGCAGCTTCTGCACCTCCTCCTCGGTTGTTCGTATGTCATCCAACACTTGTTGGTATATTCCCTCTTGATGTTCCCTTCTGTGCTGTCTTCCCAGAGCCCTTCCTGTCTCTACTGTAAAAACTTCCTTAAATCTCCTGTTTAGCTCCTCACATACCTCCTGATCATTTCTTGTGAGCTCTCCACCTTCTGTCCTCAGTCTGATCACCTGGTCTTTGACTGTTGTCTTCCTCCTGATGTGGCTATACAACAGTTTCGGGTCAGTCTTGACTTTCGGTGCTATGTTATTTTCGTACTGTCACTGTGCCTCCTTACCTATGCATACTCGTTCCTGGCTCTGCGACTAATCTCCCTATTTTCATGTGTTCTCTGCCTTCTTTACTTTTTCCATTCTCTATTGCACTTTGTTTTTGCCTTCTTACACCATCTGGTAAACCAGGGGCTCGTTCTGATCTTCCCATTGTTTCTGTTGCTCTTGGGAATAAACCTTTCCACTGCCTTCTTGCATTTTGTTGTTACATATTCCATCATTTCATTTACTGGCTTTCCTGCCAGTTCTCTGTCCCATGGAACCTGAAGGAAGTTCCTCAAACCTATGTAGTCCCCTCTTTTATAGTTTGGCTTTTCCCATTCAACTCCTGTTACTCTCTCCACTTGCAACTCTACTGTGTATTCAAAGCACAGAACCACATGGTCACTAGCTCCTAGGGGCCTCTCATATGTGATGTCCTCAATGTCTGAACTGCCCAGGGTGAACACAAGGTCCAGTCTTGCTGGTTCATCCTCCCCTCTCACTCTGGTAGTGTCCTTAACATGTTAGTGCATGAGGTTTTCCAGCACCACATCCAACATCTTGGCTCTCCATGTTTTGGGACCCCCATGTGGCTCCAGGTTTTCCCAGTGAATCTCCCTGTGGTAGAAATCACCCATAACCAGCAACTTTGCTCTGCTGGAGTGAGCCCTTCTTGCCACCTCAGCAAGTGTGTCCACCATTGCTCTGTTGCTCTCTTCATATTCCTCTCTTGACCTCCTGCAGTTCTGTGGTGGAATATTCATCACTGCAATGACCACCTTGTGCTCCCCAGACTGAAGTGTGCCTACTGTGTAGTCCCTGTCTCCTGTCTCGTCTATGCCTCCCATTTTCTCGAATTTCCATCGTTTTTTTTACGAGCAGAGCAACCCCTCCTCCCCCTCTGCCCGTTTTATCTTTCCTCATGATCTGGTATCCTGGTGGGAAGATTGCATTTGTTCTTGTCTCCGTGAGTTTTGTTTCTGTAACTGCTATGATGTCTGGGGACTTCTCATTGATTCTTTCTTGCCATTCCTTATATTCATTCGTTAATCCATCTGCATTTGTGTACCAAACCTTCAACTTCTGTTCTAATACTGTAACTGTGGTCCCGGGGAAATACTGGGGTTGGGAGAGCAGGAGCCCTGGTGGGGGCCTGTGGGGGGTTGCTGTGGAGGTGGAGGAAGAGCTCCCATAGGGGTTGCTGTAGGGGTAGGGTTCGTGGTGCGCGCGCGCGCGTGTGTGTGTGTGTGTGTGTGTGTGTGTGTGTGTGTGTGTGTGTGTGTGTGTGTGTGTGTGTGTGTGTGTGTGTGTGTGTCTACTTACCTGGAGGGCATTCCGGGGATCAACGCCGCGCTGCCCGGTCCATGACCATGCCTCCCAGTGGATCAGGGCCTGATCAACTAGGTTGTTACTGCTGACCGCACGTAGTCCAACGTACGAACTACAGCCCAGCTGATCCGGGCTTCAACGATATCCTTCCAGACTATGGAGCTGAGCTCTTCTCCAGGCTGAGGGACTGACCACCTCAAATACTCTTTCTCCAAGGTTTATAGACTGATTACATCATCTTTATTTCATTATTACTGTTCACTCTGTACTTGACTGAAGAAGCCTACCGTGTAGGCGAAACATTTCATCAATGAAGATACCCAACTGTTGCACGTATTTTAATCTTCAACTTGTCGGTATTTTATACCATTTTCAGCAATGCCTGAACATCCCTGAGGCTGATCTGTGTCTTGAGCTTCCATCTTTGTTCCCTCGTCCCAGCATCTCTGTTTTAATTTGTTCCTGTGTGACCTGATGAATGTGAATACAATAATAATGGTATACGACGCCGAGTAGTAGACAATTAAGACACATGTGCAACAGTTAGGTATCTTTACTCCGACGCGTTTTGCTCACATAATAATATAAAGGAAAAATACTGCAGCAGGTTTAGCGGCCCATACTAGACAGATCCATCTCAAGCCCCAAACTCAATAACAAAAATATCTACCCAACCCATTTTCAATGTTAGCCAAGGAATAAGTTTTGATAAACTTCATCAATTGAGAATACAGAGGTAGCACATATGGGGACAGCAGCAGTAGAGAGGCTATGATAATGTGGTAACTCTATTAACCTTTAAGGAGTAGTTTGAGGTGGTCAGTCCCATAACCTGGAGATTTGTTTATCTTCAAAGGCTTGAGCTTTTGAGAATCTTCAACTGTGTAGAAGATACTGGAGTCCCTCTTACTCCTTACGCAATAAGTGCGTTAGAGATAAGGCCGAAATTAGCAGACGGAGGCTCAAGCTTCCACTCACACTGTTTTAGCGCTGCATGAAACACAATAAGCAGTGCATTCACAGTGTGGATAAATTTTAATTTCGTGGAGAGGAGTAACAGCTGATTTGTTGTTGCATCAATGAAACATGAGAGTTATCGGATATTCTGCACAAACAAGTGGGTTGAGCAGTAGTTAGGGCTTATATACACACACACACATTAACTCACTCTGTGGCTGAGTGGGTATAGATGTTAATTTGCAATTGCATGGACGGTGGTTCGATTCCCAACACTGCAGTGCAAAATGCTCGAGTGAAGTCCAGGATGATGTGGTGTGCCCATGGAGTTGTATTCGCGGGGGCGAGACTCAGCTCCTGGACCCGCCTCCTAGACTACGTTGACTGTTACAAACACTTTATACTAGTTTGTTGATAACAAACAACACACAAGTGTGGACCCCCACAGGCGCAGCGTTGCACCAGTAACTGCATTGGATAGTAACGCTGATTTACTCATACGCATTTAACACTAAATGTGGTCATAAATAATTCTAAAATAATATATGTAATTGACGGCTGTAGTTGTTTTAATCCCAGTAAATTGCTTTGAATGGGTTGTGGTAAGTACTGAGAGAGAGAAGAAAAATACTCATTATTCATTATCACGCTCTTCCAATCGTCTCTTCGAGGCTGTGCATTGATGCTGGTTAAGGGGTCTTAGTCCAAGGAATTGGAACTATCTCCCATTCCTTAGATCAAACTTTATTTCCTGCAATCTGTGTGGCCTCTACGAATTCAGCTTTTCCCTTCCTAATTGCTTTTTTTTTCTTTATACATCAACTTGTCCCCCCAGTTACTGAAAATGGTTTCACAAGTTTACCCCCATAAGTTTTTTTTGGCCTTCACCGTCTCGAGTCCGGGAGGTTGATTACACATACTGGAGGTGTTTATTTCGTTCCCAGCATGGGTGAAAACGTTGGTCATTTTTCCTATAGCCTGTTATCCTTTTTAGCCTATTTAAGTTGTACCCGGGTGTTAGTCGTTTATGAGTCGCATCTAGGTCTGAGGTTTGAAATTATCTGGGGGGGAAAGAACTCTTAACCGTGAAATTTTTTGTGTTAAAAAAAAAGGGGCTTGCACTCTGAAGGTGGGTATAAACGACCTTGGGGGGGGGGTATAGTGCCTGCACTTGAAGGTAAGTGTGAATCTTGCACTTCAGGAGGTTAGAAGTACAGGCCTGCAATAGGGGGTGCTATTTTACAGGTGGATGTACAGTGTCTGTAATCTAAAAAAGAGGGGGTGTTGCACTTCTAGAGATGGGAAGTACAGGCTTGCCCGAAAGATGGGTGGGAACGCGCAGTCTTTGGGTGTGGGAAGCACGTGATTCTGAGGGAAGGACGGGGGGGGGGGGGGAGGAATGTTTTCGTTTGGGGAAGGGTTTTATGAAAAGTGATTTCCATCATCGGGGAATGATGGTGATGTTTTCCCCTTATGAATCGTCTTGCCTCGGGGGAAAAAACAGCCGATTTGGGGAAGAAAGTTTTTTACAAAAAAAAAATTTTTCATTAATCCTTTTTAATTTACTCTTATGTTAGATGTCTTTTCGACTAACTGCTTTTAATTTTGCGCACATCCCCATAAACCTGTACTTAAGAGCGGGACGTAGGATGAAGTTTCAGTCCAGGATGGACCGAAACGTGATTACACACTTGCGCACACACACAGGCGACCAGCGAAGAGGCGGGGCCAGGAGGTGTGAATCGACCCCCGCAACCAAAAATAGGCGAGAACACGTGATTAATTCATACGAAATACTCGGGGGAATTACCTAGAATGATAATGACAGACTGATACTCTGGGGGGCAGAAACTACGAAACGCCGAACCTACTAATGCTCACCAGTTACGAAGGATACACACACAGAGGTGTGTGCCACTCGGTATAACTTAATCTTTTAATCCCTGACCAAAAGCTCCAGCTGTGGGTCATCATATGACCAAGATCAGCATCAGGAAACACTTGTCCTGTTTCCTGACGAGCCTTAATTGCTTACCTCTGAACCTCTGAACCTCTGTTATAGGGATGAAAGTGCCTCGTTCATATTCCTGAAAGCTACCCGTGTTGGCAGCACCATTTATTGAGTTGATGTGTACCTCAAGTGAAATGCTCGGAACTATGCTTACACCGAGGTCCTCTTTCAGGTAGGTTTGCTGACATTGTCCCCCGAGTTTGTATACTGTTTCTGGACGCCTTTGCCCTTCTCCAATTTTCATCACTTTACATTTGCTAGGAGTTAAATTCCAGTAGCCACTCGTCAGAACAATCCTGCAGTTTGTCCAGATTCATTTATAGTCTTTCCTGGTCTGTTTCTGCTTGTATTCTTAGTAGCTTCTGAGTGTGTGTGTGTGTGTGTGTGTGTGTGTGTGTACTCACCTAGTTGTACTCACCTAGTTGAGGTTGCGGGGGTCGAGTCCGAGCTCCTGGTCCCGCCTCTTCACTGATCGCTACTGGTCACTCTCCCTGACCGTGAGCTTTATCATACCTGTGCTCAAAGCTATGTATGGATCCTGCCTCCACTACATCGCTTCCCAAACTATTCCACTTACTGACTACTCTGTGGCTGAAGAAATACTTCCTAACATCCCTGTGATTCATCTGTGTCTTCAGCTTCCAACTGTGTCCCCTTGTTACTGTGTCCAATCTCTGGAACATCATGTCTTTGTTCACCTTGTCAATTCCTCTCAGTATTTTGTATGTCGTTATCATGTCCCCCCTATCTCTCCTGTCTCCAGTGTCGTCAGGTTGATTTCCCTTAACCTCTCCTCGTAGGACATACCCTTAGCTCTGGGACTAGTTTTGTTGCAAACCTTTGCACTTTCTTTAGTTTCTTTACGTGCTTGGCTAGGTGTGGGTTCCAAACTGGTGCCGCATATTCCAATATGGGCCTAACATACACGGTGTACAGGGTCCTGAATGATTCCTTATTAAGATGTCGGAATGCTGTTCTGAGGTTTGCTAGGCGCCCATGTGCTGCAGCAGTTATTTGACTGATGTGCGCTTCTGGAGATGTGCCTGGTGTTATACTCACCCCAAGATCTTTTTCCTTGAATGAGGTTTGTAGTCTCTGGCCCCCTAGACTGTACTGTCTGCTGTCTTCTTTGCCCTTCCCCAATCTTCATGACTTTGCACTTGGTGGGGTTGAACTCCAGGAGCCAATTGCTGGACCAGGTCTGCAGCCTGTCCAGATCCCTTTGTAGTTCTGCCTGGTCTTCGATCGAATGAATTCTTCTCATCAACTTCACGTCATCTGCAAACAGGAACACATCTGAGTCTATTCCTTCCGTCATGTCGTTCACAAATACCAGAAACAGCACTGGTCCTAGGACCGGCCCCTGTGGGACCCCGCTGGTCACAGGTGTCCACTCTGACACCTCGCTACGTACCAATACTCGCTGCTGTCTGCCTGACAAGTATTCCCTGATCCATTGTAGTGCCTTCCCTGTTATCCCTGCTTGGTCCTCCAGTTTATGCACTAATCTCTTGTGTGGAACTGTGTCAAACGCCTTCTTGCAGTCCAAGAAGATGCAATCAATCCACCCCCCCTCTTTTCTTGTCTTACTTCTGTTATTTTATCATAAAACTCCCGAAGTTTGTGACACAGGATTTGCCTTCCGTGAATCCGTGCTGGTTGGCATTTATACTCCTGTTCCGTTCCAGGTGCTCCACCACTCTCCTCCTGATAATCTTCTCCATAATTTTGCATACTATACACGTCAATGACACAGGTCTATAGTTTAGTGCCTCTTTTCTGTCTCCTTTTTTAAAAATGGGAACTACATTTGCCGTCTTCCATACCTCAGGTAGTTGCCCAGTTTCCAGGGATGTGTTGAAGATTGTGTGTGTGTGTGTGTATAAAGCTGAGAGAAG
The DNA here is from genome assembly GCF_026875155.1 of Cherax quadricarinatus. Taxonomy (NCBI): domain Eukaryota; kingdom Metazoa; phylum Arthropoda; class Malacostraca; order Decapoda; family Parastacidae; genus Cherax; species Cherax quadricarinatus. The sequence continues at coordinate 60,700,577 of NC_069399.1, read as the reverse complement.
TTATTATTCAAATAAATACCCATTTTCTGTGGCAGCCTTAGCACGGGTTGAGGGGGCACCACATCTACAGTGGCAGCGTCCAGGTACTGACGGTCCTGGTACTACTGGAGCCCAGCGTCCAGGGAATGACGCTGGTTCTGGTAATACTGGAGCCCAGCACCCAGGTACTGACGCTGGTCCTGGTATTACTGGAGCCCAGCACCCAGGTATTGACGCTGGTGCTGGTATTACTTGAGCCCAGCACCTAGGTATTGACGCTGGTTCTGGTAATACTGGAGCCCAGCACCCAGGTACTGACACTGGTCCTGGTATTACTGGAGCCCAGCACCTTGGTATTGACGCTGGTGCTGGTAATACGTGCCCCTGGTGCAACACACTGGAAGGCGTGGTCAACACCGTACCCTTAATACAGCAGCTGTAGGCTGATCTAGTGTACTGTGTAGGGGACCAGGGTCCTCTTGGTTTTCACAGATAGCAATCACAGTCTTTGTCTAGGGACCAGTGCCCCCTGTGTGTGTGTGTGTGTGTGTGTGTGTGTGTGTGTGTGTGTGTGTGTGTGGTGTGTGTGTGTGTGTGGTGTGTGTGTGTGTGTGTGTGTTGTTGTGTGTGTGTGCGCGCACGCGCTCGCCTTTGTTTCTCACCTATAAGTGGCTGCAGGGGTCGATTCTTAACTCCTGGTCCCTCCTCTCAGATTGCTGCATGTCATTTTCATTACCTCCTAGCCCCACTGGCCCTTTCGTACCTTCTTTTCAAGCTATGTATGGAGACTGCCTACACCACTTCCTCGCCGAAATATACTAATTCCTGACCATCCTGAGACTGAAGAAATACTTCCTGACATCCCTGTGACTCATTAACTTCCAGCTGTATCCCCGAGTTCCAATTTCTCGCCTCTCAAACAGTCTATTCTTGTCTACCCTATCAATTTCCATGAGTATTTTGAATGTTGTTATCATATCTCTCCTGGTTCTTCTATCCTTCAATGTCGTTAGATTCACTTCCATCAACCTCTCCTCACAATTATGTCCCTTATCTCAGGAACAAATTCGTTGCGTACTTTTGTACTTTCTACAGTTTCTTCACATGCTTCCTCAAGTGTGGGTTCCACACCGGTGCTGCGTACTCCAGATAAGCCTGAAATATATTGTTTAAAGTTCCCTTAATGATTTTTTGTAAACAGTCCTGAAAGACACTCTTAAACTTGCCAGGCGACCATTGCTGCAGATGTTACTACAAACACAAGTTTATTTCAACAAGAAACATTGTTCATACGGAAATGCGAGACATTTTAGATCATGTTAAAAGCCCTTGTTTATGTAGAGCAACTCTGTTTATGTGAGTCTTTGGGTTTTAATTTCCAGCAACCACTTATCTGACCCATCTTGCAGTTTGTCCAGATCCAGTTGCTGCCTTTCTCTGTCTTCGTTTGTTTTATTCTTATTAGTTTTACATCATCAGCAAAGAGCGATGGTTCTGACTGAATCCTATCTGACATATCATTCACATAAACCAATAACATAGTGCCCCAAAAACATCCCTTAGGGACTCCCCTTTTTACCTTTGCCATTTTGACGTTGTTCCTGGACCATCCTCTTTGCTCCTTCCTCGAGTACCCCCGATCCCCATAGTGTTTCCTGAATTCCCGCACCTCAGATGTGGGGGAAATGGAGCAAATGTCTTCTTGTAATCTAAGGAAGTGAAATTCCTTCACCCAGCCCTCTCTCTTTCTACTGTTAGTTACCATTTTGTCCTAGGGACATGTCGTTAGACCTAACCTGTTTTTAAAGGTGTGTGGTTGTGTGGGGTGTGTGTGTGTGTGTTTCACAATTGTGGGTTCACGGGTCGATTCATAGCACCGACCCCGCCTCTTCATTGGTCGCTGCTAGGTCACTTCCTCTCTGCTCCATGAGTTTTATCATACCTCTTCTTAAAGCTATGCATGGATCCTGCCTCCACCACCTCCCTTTCAAGACTATTCCACTTCCTGACAACTCTGTGACTGTGTGTATGTGTGTGTGTGTGTGTGTGTGTGTGTGTGTGTGTGTGCGTGCAAGCAGTGCTTATAAACTCTGTCCTTTGCTGATGTGACTCACACTGGTTAAGTGCCACACCTGTCACTTCTGATAATGTGACCTAGTAGGGCGAGGATGATGTGTGACAAGCACAGGTTGTTCCTAGGCCCGTTGTACAGTACCTGAGAGTGACGGAAGAATACCAGTGAGGACGTAAACAATGAAACAGTCAAGAAATCTGAAAGAACACGGTATACACTAGATTTTTGTTATCTGAATACTCGACTGTTCCCACCACCAATGTTAAGTACAGTATGTGTGTGTGTGTGTGTGTGTGTGTGTGTGTGTGTGTGTGTGTGTGTGTGTGTGTGTGTGTGTGTACACAGAGCAGGAAGAGCATTAGTTAGGTCTCGTTACCTTGCAGCAACATTCACAGCCGAGGTTGCATCCTGGCTTCGCTCACCTTTGAACACCTGTGAAGCTGACGTTAACCTTTGTCTCACTGATAACTTTAAGTGATAACCTTGCCGGAGGCTTAACTCTAAGTGATAGATTTTTCTGGGGGATAACTGCAAGTGATAACTTTCAGTGATAACTTTGAAAACTTAGACGACGTTGTCACTCAAATTACGTGATTTTTTTTTCTCTAAGAAATACGTTTATGTGCATGATTACCTTGTCTTAGGGACAAACATTGTCTAAGTGATAACTAAAGTATTTCACTGGCAGTTTTCTTTACGTACCTGAAGCTTAATATGGCCAGGGAAATACCACATTCTTTCATGCTCATTCTAAGATGTTAAAAAAAAAAACGTGTTTTGGGTCAAGTTTTTTAGGAACGGAGGAAGTCACGATTACGTGGGAGTCTTATTGAAGCATCTGGAGACCTTTACACCACAATCAGCAAATGGGGAAGTTGAGCTTAGGATACCACAGCATCTTGGGTTGGCACGAGAAAAATATTTGCTTAGTTTAAAGAGGACAGTGTGTGTGTTAAGAGGGGGAGAGAGAGAGAGAGAAGGGGAGGGACGGAAGGACGAATAGATAGATTAGGTGGAAAGGGAAAAATACAGTAAAGTTTATAATCCAATATTAAAAACACTGTATTCGACTAAAGAGGCTTGCTGTGCAGGTGAGTTTTTTCGGCAGTAAAGACACCGATGTGTTGCACATGTCTCAGTCATCAACTCGCCAGAGAAACCGACGATGTCGTAAGTGAAAAAATGTTGCAGTTATTTTTTTACTGATCATAAAACGAGCCAGTCTTTTTGGTGTTGACATTTGGCACTAAAATTTTGAAGAATGAAATACTTGTGCAACATTTGGGAAGTTTTAGCAATAAAGATTCCCAAATGTTGCACAAGTCAATCTCCTCCTTCAACTTATCGGTTTTCTAAACCTTTTACATCACATTAAAATTTTGTCTGGATAGATGGCTATAGCTAGATGTAGCAGCCCAAGCTGTAACTAACTAATCCGCTCTGTGTACAGGATGCGACCTGACTGGTTATCTCTCCGTTATGATATTTATATCCCTCTGTGTCCTGCTAGGTGGGCGGTGGGCAGCGAGACAAACTTTTCAGTGCGTTGACCGTAACTGTCATATACTTCCAGGTAACATCGATGGCAGTCTGGCAGAGCTTCGGTATTTGAGTTTAGAATCATTATATATAACATTTATGATTATCTTTGTGGTTGAGTTTGAAGTACAAGGGATCTGAGCGAAAGTCATTGTTTAAGGTCTCCAGTGAATAGCATTCATAATAATTGTACCAGTCCGTACCTTATCGACGAAATTATCATGCTGGTCAGAGAAGACATGGAAGAGTTTCCACTTGAATATCCAAGTAGGGAGGATACTGTTATCATTATTGATGCAAAAAAATCTAATATATCTATCACAATGGACAACTCTTATGTGGCAAAGTATGCTTCGAAACCATGACTTTGAACTTCACAGTGTGGGGTTCAAAGCTGACCCCTACACTGCACAGTATCATGACTATTACTATTTAAGAGCAAGAAAATAGATTACTTTACCATTATTAAACTCCTCTGAGACTGCATTGTTTGTGTGTCTAGCCATGTGATCAATGACAGAAGATCCTGACTGAGCACATGCTGACTCCATACAGCAAGAGCAAACAAATTAAATATTTGGGAGCAGAGTTTCCTACATAAACCTTAAGACCCTGGTAATGAAACCCGTCGATATTTAAACTGCAAGAAGTTAACGGAGAAGCGACTTTTTATTATATAGAATAAAAAGAGAGTAGCATTGAATTTAGTATATATAACCAGTGAGTGCAGTTTAGAGGTTGGGAATATTCCCGAGAGTCTTTAGTCTACTGGACACAACATTAATGGGGTTCACTGGTACATTATGGTGAAGGCTGAAGCTTGTTATTTTCATTTCCTATGATTGTACATATTTTTATTCATTGTTAACGCTCGTTGATTTCTTGTTTGGTAGTTTTATCTTTTTTTATTGTGCATGTGTTGCAAATATATATATATTTATATATATATATTTATATATATATATATAATATATATATATATATATATATATATATATATATATATTATATATATATGTATTATGTATGTAATTATATTATATATTAATTTATTTATTATGGCTGAGTGAACTACGTCTAACTGCTGAACCGCTCACTGCCTTGGGGGTGAAGGTTGTTGTTGTTGTTGTAGATTCGCTGGTAGATTTGCAGGTCCGGGTCTTTTCCAGATGTTGAAATGGGGTGAAGGTCTGGGATCCTTACTCTCAGTGCTGCAACATTCCAGCAAAGGATGAAAAAGGTTGCATAGTTTTGTTCTGTTATAGAGGTTGAGATAAACCTCGGAGAACTCTTATCTGCGAATGGGGAGGGGGGAGGGTATTACCCTAATAGGCTTGTTGAATACTATATAAGTCGTATGGATTTATCACTTGTTGAAAAAATAATAATAATAATAATAATAATAATAATAATAATAATAATATAATCACGTAGACTCTTTCCTTTCAGAACAGATCCTCGGATTGTCTTCATAAAGTTTATTTAATAATTATATTTTTATCGCTGATGTCTTCTATACAATATTCGTTTTGTGTTCGTCTTACGAAGTGAAGATCGGAACAACACATTTACCATGCGAAATGCGCCATAAAATGTCAGTATTGTCTCTGGTGTTATGTACATGAAATTTACAGTAATAGTCGTACTTTTCTGTTAATTTTATTAACCTAATTAGCAGTGTTTTCAGTACCTGACGTTGTTAACTACTCCATGCTCCGGGTTTACTAACGTTTTATATTGTTTTTTTTATGCGTTTAAATTACTCTTTATTCTTCTCCGGCCATTGCGCCACGCTGTTAAAATCTTTCTGAATACTTGTAGTTTGTTGGTATTGTTATTATTATAATCAAAAAGAAGCGCTAAGCCACAAGGGCTATACAGCAGTTTGTTAGTATGAGAATGTTGAATGTAAGTAGAGATGAGTAAGATTCTTAACCTTGTCATCAAACATCTTCATAAGACAGAAAAGATCATCAGTCTTGTCAGAGTGAAAAAAAATAAAACAGGTTTCCATTTGAGACTGGTTTAAGAGGACAGTAACTCCCAGGGTTTTAGTTTTACTTAAGTCACCGATGTTTTTCTGGCTTTGTATCAACCACAGTTGATTTGTTTATTCTTACCTCTACGTATACGACTATATCCAGGCTTCTATTTTTCCAAATATATTTTGTATATCGGGTATATATATATATATATATATATATATATATATATATATATATATATATATATATATATATATATATATATATATATCGTGCCGAATAGGTAAGGCTTGAGATTTTGGCTTAAATAGCAACACTTTTCTTGCCGATTAAGGCAAGCAAAAATTTGTGGATGCATAATTTCGCAAAAATCATTCCGAACCTAACGAAAAAAATATATTTCATTGTGCTTGTTTATTATTAAGTTACTGTAAAATTATCTAAAATATATTTAGTTAGATTAGGCTAAATTAAATTGCGCTTGTTATAATAAGGTTAGGTAAGTTTTCAAAGATTCTTTTGGTACAAAATTATTAATTTTTGCATTAACATAAATGAAAAGAAATATATCTTTAAACATATAAGAGATATTTTTAGAAATGACTTAGTTTTAAATGAATTCTTGCTAATTGACAAATTTTACCTATTCGGCATGACATATATAATATATATAATATATAATATATATATATATATATATATATATATATATATATATATATATATATATATATATATATATATATTATATAATATATATAATATATATATATATATATATATATATATATATATATATATATACTACACACACACACACACACACACACACACACACACACACACACAGATGGAGTGCTCGAGGTATCGAGACAATGAAGGGAATATGTTGAGGAACCGCTAAATGTTGGTAAAGATAAATAAGGAAGTTGTGATTTTGTGCACTGCCAGGGAAGTATAACATTTTTTAGGAGTGAGGAAGAGCCATTTGTGAGTGTAGGGAGGTATGTGAGGCTGTGGGTAAAATGAAAGGGGTTAAAGTAGCTGGGATTGATTGGATCAAGACAGAAATGTTAAAAGCGGGTGAGGATGCGGTTTTGGAATGGTTGGTGCTTTTATTTTAAATGCATGAGCGAGGGCAAGGTGCCTAGGGATTGACAGAGAGCATGAATAGTTCCTTTCTGTAAAGCCAAATGAGTGTAAGAATTATAGGGAAATAAGCTTGCTGAGTATACCTGGTGAGATGTGTATTAGTTATTATCGAGAGAATTAAGAGTAAGACGGAGAGCAGGATCGCAGATGAACGAAGAGGCTTTTGGAAGGATAGGGGACATATAGACACTACAGTGAATCATATAAGTGTGGACTGTACTTAGATATGGGTAAAGAGATTTTCATTACATTTATGGATTTGAAAAGGCATAGTGGATAGGGGAGCAATGTGGCAGATGTTGCAAGTGTATGTAATAGGTGGTAGGTTACTGTAAGCAGTTAAGAGTTTTCACGAAGATAGGCTCAGGTTAGAGTACGTAGAAGAGAGGGAGATTATTTCCCAGGAAAAGTAGGCCTTAGGGGTGCATGATGTCACGACGGTTGTTCAATATATTTAGAGATGGAGTTGAAAGTGGAGTGCTCGTCTGTTGGAAAGAGGTGTGGGATTGAAAGATAAGGAATCCAACACAAAGTGGGCATTGTCACAGTTGCTTTTACCTGGTGACACTGAGCTTCTGGGAGATTTTGAAGAGAAGTTGCAGAAGTTGGTGGACGAATTTCGGAAGGTGTATAAAAGAAGGAAATTGAAAGTGAACATAGGAAAGAGCAACGTGAGGAGAATAAAAAGGTAATGAAAGATTGGAGGGAGGGAGTATGGAGTTGACTTGATAAGTGAACCATAGAACTGACGAGGGGAAAAGGTGAGTGGTGCACTGAGTAGTCCGTACAGTGGTACCAACGCTCTTTTATGTGTGTGAAGCATGGGTGGTGAATGTTGCAACAAGGAGAAGGCTGGAGGCAGTGGAGATGTCGTGTCTGAGGGCAATGTGTAGTGTGAATATTATGCAGAGAATCCGTAGTTTGGAGATTAGGAGGTGCAGGATTTCTAAAAATTGCTGATGTGGTTCGGATTTCGGGAGGATTGCTTATAAATCTGTAGGTGTTGTCCAGGGAAAGGTTGGAGAGAAGAGGTAAAGGAGGTTTTGTGTTCGAGGGGATTAGGCATCCAGCAAGCATGCAAGCATGTTAGGAGTAAGTGGAGGTAGATGGTTTTTATGACTTGATATGCATTTGGAGTGTGAGCAGGGTAATATTTATGAAGGGATTCAGGGAAACCTGTTAACCGGACTTGAGTCCTGGAGGTGGGAAGTACAGTGTCTGCCCTCTGAAGAAAGGGTGGAGATATGTAGCAGTTTTTGAACTGTAGTGTTGGCACGCCACTGGCAAAACAGAGATGGAGTGAATGTTTCTTCTTTCACGGGTTACCCTGCCTTGGGAATAAATAGCGACGTAAACAAATTTGCTGGTGACACCAAAAATAGGCCGTCCAGTTCATCCTAATGAGGACACTAGAGCACTCCAGGATGATTTGAATAGACTGATGCAATGGTCAGAGAAGTGGCAGATGCAGTTTAACATATACAAATGCAAAGTTCTAAATGTTGGACAGTCAAATAACCATGCCACATATAAACTAAATAATGTAGATCTTAATACTACTGATTGCGAAAAGGATTTAGGAGTTCTGGTTAGCAATAATCTAAAACCAAGACAACAGTGCATTAGTGTTCGCAGTAAAGCTAACAGAATCCTTGGCTTCATATCTAGAAGTATAAATAATAGAAGTCCTCTGGTTGTTCTTCAACTCTATTTATCCTTGGTTAGGCCTCATTTAGACTATGTTGCTCAGTTCTGGTCACCGTATTACAGAATGGATATAAATGCGCTGGAAAACGTACAGAGGAGGATGACAAAGTTGATCCCACGTATCAGAAATCTTCCCTATGAGGATATGCTGAGGGCCCTGAATCTGCACTCTCTAGAAAGGCGTAGAATTAGGGGGATATGACTTAGGTGTATAAATGGAAAACAGGAATGAATAAAGGGGATGTAAATAGCGTGCTAAAGATATCTAGCCTAGACAGGACTCGCAGCAATGGTTTAAGCTGGAAAATTTCAGATTCATTAAGGATATAGGAAAGCACTGGTTTGGTAATAGAGTTGTGGATAATTGGAACAAACTCCCGAGTACCGTCATAGAAGCTAAGACGTTGTATAGTTTTAAAAATAGGTTAGATGAATACATGAGTGGGTGTGGATGGGTGTGAGTTGGACCTGACTAGCTGGTGCTACTGGGTCAGATGCCGTGCTTCTTCCTTAAGTGGAGGTGACCTGACTGGGTGGGTCATTGGTCTAAGCTGGGGATTGAAATGGACCTGCCCTGCATGGGCCAGTAGGCTTGCTGCAGTATTCCTTCTTTCTTATGTTCTTATGTTCTTAATATGCAAGACAAGCCTCGGCAGGGGTGGAAATCTTTAGCTCAAGTACTTTCACACTTCTCAGTGTGTCATCAGGAGCAATGCAATGTTGCAAGGTAGCAACTGAAGCAGGGAAGGTTTTCTCAGAGTAGCTGCAGCCGGTGACAGACCCGCACTGCGCTACTCTGAGAACACTTCCCCTGCTTCAGTTGCTACCTTCCAACATTCCATAGCTCCTGATGATGCACTGAGAAGTGTGAAAGTACTTGAGCTAAAGATTTCCACCCCCCGTGGCTTGTCCTGCATAGTTAGGATCGCCTGTCTGCAATACATATATATATATATATATATATATATATATATGAAAGTGGGTGCGGGAGGGAAGAGGAGCGATTGGTGGAATGATGATGTAAAGATAGTAGTAAGGGAGAAAAAAGTTAGCATATGAGATGTTTTTTACAAAGTAGAAGTGAAGCAAGGAGGGAAGAGTATATGGAGAAAAAGAGAGAGGTTAAGAGAGTGGTGAAGCAACATAAAAAGAGAGCAAATGAGAGAGTGGGTGAGATGTTATCAACAAATTTTGTTGAAAATAAGAAAAAGTTTTGGAGTGAGATTAACAAGTTAAGGAAGCCTAGAGAACAAATGTATTTGTCAGTTAAAAATAGGAGAGGAGAGTTATTAAATGGAGAGTTAGAGGTATTGGGAAGATGGAGGGAATATTTTGAGGAATTATTAAATGTTGATGAAGATAGGGAAGCTGTGATTTCATGTATAGGGCAAGGAGGAATAACATCTTGTGGGAGTGAGGAAAGAGTCAGTTGTGAGTGTGGGGGAAGTTCGTGAGGCAGTAGGTAAAATGAAAGGGGGTAAGGCAGCTGGGATTGATGGGATAAAGATAGAAATGTTAAAAGCAGGTGGGGATATAGTTTTGCAGTGGTTGGTGCTATTATTTGATAAATGTATGGAACAGGGTAAGGTACCTAGGGATTGGCAGAGACCATGCATAGTTCCTTTGTATAAAGGCAAAGGGGATAAAAGAGAGTGCAAAAATTATAGGGGGATAAGTCTGTTGAGTATACCCGGTAAAGTAAGGCGGAGAATAGGATAGCAGATGAACAAGGAGGCTTTAGGAAAGGTAGGGGGTGTGTGGACCAGGTGTTTACAGTGAAACATATAAGTGAACAGTATTTAGATAAGGCTAAAGAGGTCTTTGTGGCATTTATGAATTTGGATAAGGCGTATGACAGGGTGGATATGGGGGTAATGTGGCAGATGTTGCAGGTGTATGGTATAGGAGGTAGGTTACTGAAAGCAGTGAAGAGTTTTTACGAGGATAGTGAGGTTCAAGTTAGAGTATGTAGGAAAGAGGGAGATTATTTTCCAGTAAAAGTAGGCCTTAGACAAGGATGTGTGATGTCACTGTGGTTGTTTAATATATTTATAGATGGGGTTGTAAGAGAAGTAAATGCGAGGGTCTTGGCAAGAGGCATGGAGTTAAAAGATGAAGAATCACACATAAAGTGGGAGTTGTCACAGTTGCTCTTTGCTGATGACACTGTGCTCTTGGGAGATTCTGAAGAGAAGTTGCAGAGGTTGGTGGATGAATTTGGTAGGGTATGTAAAAGAAGAAAATTAAAAGTGAATACAGGAAAGAGTAAGGTTATGAGGATAAAAAGATTAGGTGATGAAAGATTGGATATCAGATTGGAGGGAGAGAGTATGGAGGAGGTGAATGTATTCAGATATTTGGGAGTGGACGTGTCAGGGGTTGGGTCTATGAAAAATGAGGTGAATCATAGAATTGATGTGGGGAAAAGGGTGAGCGGTGCACTTAGGAGTCTGCGGAAACAAAGAACTTTGTCCTTGGAGGCAAAGAGGGGAATGTATGAAAGTATAGTTTTACCAATGCTCTTATATGGTTGTGAAGCATGGGTGATGAATGTTGCAGCGAGGAGAAGGCTGGAGGCAGTGGAGATGTCATGTCTGAGGGCAATGTGTGGTGTGAATATAATGCAGAGAATTCGTAGTTTGGAAGTTAGGAGGAGGTGTGGGATTGCCAAAACTGTTGTCCAGAGGGCTGAGGAAGGGTTGTTGAGGTGGTTCGGACATGTAGAGAGAATGGAGCGAAACAGAATGACTTCAAGAGTGTATCAGTCTGTAGTGGAAGGAAGGCGGGGTAGGGGTCGGCCTAGGAAAGGTTGGAGGGAGGGGATAAAGCAGGTTTTGTGTGCGAGGGGCTTGGACTTCCAGCAGGCATGCGTGAGCGTGTTTGATAGGAATGAATGAATTGAGACAAATGGTTTTTAATACTTGACGTGCTGTTGGAGTGTGAGCAAAGTAACATTTATGAAGGGATTCAGGGAAACCGGCAGGCCGGACTTGAGTCCTGGAGATGGGAAGTACAGTGCCTGCACTCTGAAGGAGGGGTGTTAATGTTGCAGTTTAAAAACTGTAGTGTAAAGCACCCTTCTGGCAAGACATTGATGGAGTGAATGATGGTGAAAGTTTTTCTTTTTCGGGCCACCCTGCCTTGGTGGGAATCGGCCAGTGTGTTAATAAAATAAATATATATATATATATATTATATATATTAATATATATATATATATATATATATATATATATATATATATATTATTGTGTGTGTGTGTCATTGGTTGCTTCTGTGTTGTATAAAGGCATTTTGAAAGCATTTTAATGTTCTACTCCTCTTAGGTCGTGGGACTTTGTCATATCGCATATGTATTTCCACTTACAACCCACACAGTGTATGACATTAACTTCTTCACAGGTTATTGACATTTACTTATGTTTCATGTGCACTTAATCTTTAAAAGTAATGGAGAAGTTAGTATCTCCCTTGAGTAGGTTAATGGAAATACTGATTGAAACGATAATCGCTACGTTGCTGACTGGCAGTTATATGTATCTGGTGACCCTTCAGTTGTAGACTGGTCAATGTTTGTCATCTCTGAGTTACTGAGGGTAGAAAAGCCTAAGACCTCTTGAAAGAAAAACCTATACTCATACCCTTCCTGGTTCTTTTCCCATGCTGGGAATAAAATTATGACAAGTCATAAGACTGGAGTTATACATCTAGAAGAGGTAAGATGATGTCTTTCAGCTTTGTCAGTATATCTTATAGAAGGTTCGGGGTATTGATAGCCTGAAAGATGTCCCGTACATAATATTTCTGGGCACGAAGACGTCATCAACGTATGGCATCAGAAGACTGAGGCGGGGAAGGTGGTCAATAAACGGCTTGATGCTGAATCTTCCGTAAATAAATTAGCTAGGACGGTGCCGAGGGGCGAACCCATAGCGAGGTTGAAGTTTGGTTTATATTATTTTCAATACTAAGCACAACGTATGCTTGGTTTAATCAAATAGACGAAATCCTAGTGTGGAGCAGGAAGGTTCAAGTAATCAGCGTAGAGCAGGAAGGTTCAAGTAATCGGCAGTCTTACAGAGTAGTTCAATAGCTAAGTCATCCGGCGCATTAGTAAATAACGCTGTGACGTCAACGTTTGCTGGATTCTTGTTACTTACGTCAAGTCCCTCAAGCAGTTAAGATGGTTACCCGAGTGTTCCAGGTGTGTATGACTGATAATATCCATAAAAAAGGTGTTTAGCTCAGACCCGGACTAGCTTGTATGCCTGTGCGGCTCAGCCATCTCCAGAAGTTATGGAATTGAGAGGAACTTTAGGTGTGTCTCAGGTAAACCGTAATATCTCCTTTGGGGTCGGTAGATGTAGGAGGTTCTAGCCCTTATTAACATTAAGAAATTAATCAGTTTAGTCTTTCAGTTTACAATCAAGAATAGGGGAGTAGGTATTAGTGTCACTTAGAGACATTTATTAAAATAATTCATACAGTTGACGAAGACCACTCCATCCCCTTTGTTCGCAGTGGTGACATGAATATTATCACTCAAGGTTACCGAGTGCTTGGATGTAGCGCCGATGAATAACAGAACGTACAAGCCTTGGCTACTAAAAAATCATTTGTAGATTTCCTGAATGAAGCTCGTCATGTATCACTTGACTGCGGCAAACATTGCTGTACTGCTTACTGCCAGTCTACTCTCGCAGGAAAAGGCACTGACGTTGCTTTCACCCCACTTTTTGTTTCCTAATATATTTGAAAAGCGTTGATTTTAATATTGTAATTAATTCTTTCTGTGAGAGAGAGTGAGAGAGAGAGAAAGAGGAAGGAGGGATTGGAGAGAGAGAGACACGCACATCACTTGGGATTTACCTGAGATTACCAGATAGAAGAGGCTGCTGATACCACCTTCAGTACACACAAAGATCAACTCATGCAAGACCTGAGGGAACTTCTTGTTCATTCACCTCATGAAAGCCGGTACGCTTGTGTTATTCACCGTTCTTATGAGAGGGAGGGAGGTGATGCATAGAGAGAGAAGAGGGGAGAGAGAGAGAGAGGTAACTGAAAAGTTGATCAAAAACTAAGGGAGAGAGGGAGAAAACAGGTGAGGATGTGAGAGACTGTTGAGTGACGGAAATTGTGTAATTGAAACAGAGGGAGAGAGAGAGATAGACACAGCTGTTATCCTTCCTCACTTCATTTATAGGCTAAGAATTACCCTATCTCAGGTCATTTCAAATCCCAGCACTGAAGTATATCACTGCCCAGGGTGCGACCCCCACCAGCCGACCAAGACCCAGGTACCTACTTATCGCTATGTGAACAGAGGCAACACGTGCAAGGTGACTAATATCAAGGTACCTACTTACTTCTTGGTAAATAAGGGCAAAAAGTGTAAGGAAACATGCCCAACGGTTCCACCCGTGCCGGGGATCCAACCACGGACCCTGACACACACACACACACACACACACACACACACACACACACACACACACACACACACACACACAACACACACACACACACCACACACACACACACACACACACACCACACACACACACCACACACACACACACACACCACACACACACCACACACACACACCACACACCACACACACACACCACACACACACACCACACACACCCCACACACCACACACACACCACACACAACCACCACACACACACCACACACACACCACACACACACCACACACACACCACACACACACCACACACACACCACACACGTACACACACCACACACACACCACACACACACACACACACACACACCACACACACACACACACACAGGGGCTAGAAGTTGTGGGTCGACCCCAGCAACCACAATTAGGTGAGTACACACACATTTTCAAAAGAGGGGACAGCACAGGCATGAGGCACTTCCTGTATGAGGTGCAGTGGGTAAGAAAACTAGAGGTAAAGATAGTGAATGAGATAATTGATCACGGGGCCGGAAAGTGCAGTGAGGCGGAGAAGTTCGTGCCAAGGATCATCAGAAATAATGTGAAGACCAGAGTAAGTAGATGGTTTAACCGGAGGTGTGGAGAGGTCACAACCAAGTGTGCTAAAACATGGAAAAAGTATTGAAGGGAAAGGACTCGGGAAAAGGAGATGACCCTAAGAGTCAGGAACGAATATACATGGATAAGGAGAGAGGCCCAACGGCATTTTAACAACGACATAGCATCAAAAGCTAGTTAAGACCCAAAGTTGTTATGCAGTCACATCAGGAGGAAAACAACAGTCAGGGACCAAGTAATCAGACTGAAGAAGGAAGGAGGGAAGCTCACAAGAAATAACCAGGAATTATGTGAAAAGCTCAGCACTAGATTTAGGGAGGTATTCTCAAAGGCTTCCAGTAAACCTAAGCAGTAGAGTTCAGCAAGTGCTGGTGAACTCTTCTGCGTGCGTGTGGTCTATTCACCAGCAAGTGCTGGTGAATAGATCACACGCACTGCACACAACCGAGGAGGTGAAGAAATTATGTGAATTAGATACCTTGAAGGCGGTGGGCCCATGTAACAGTTTTCCTTTAGTTCTGAGAGAGGGAGCAGAGGCACTGTGTGATCCACTAACAGTCATCTTGAATTCTATTGAGAAAGGGCAACTGTCAGTGGTGTGGAATACAGCAAATATAGTCCCAATTTTAAAGAAGGGAGACAGAGAGGCAGCAATGAACTACAGACCAGTGTCACTAACATGTACAGTATGTAAAGTCATGGAGAAGATTATCACGAGAAGAGTGGTGGAACGCCTAGAAAAGACTGGGATCATGTATTACAACCAGCAAGGCTTCAGGGATAGAAAATCCTGTGTCACAAATCTACTGGAGTTCTGCAACAAGCTAACTGAAGTAGAGGTGAGAGACGGATGGGTAGATTGCATTTTCTAGGACTGTAAAAAAACTTTTGACAGCATTGCACAAGAGACTGGTACAAAAGCTAGAGGAGCAGGCAGGAATAACATAGAGAAACAAGACAGTGGATCAGGGAATACCTGAGAGGAAGGAAATAACAAATGATGGTACGAGACGAAGTGTCAAAATGGGTGCACGTGTCGACTGGGGTTCCACAAGGGTCAGTCCTGGTGCTGGTGCTGTTTTTTGTGTATGTGAATGACATGACAAGGGATAGTCAGAGGCGTCCTTGCTCACAATGACGTGAAACTAAGAAGAATACAAAGGGATCTGGACAGGCCTCAAGCCTAGTATGACAAATGGCTCCTGGAGATTAATCCCACCGAGCGCAAAGTTGTGAAACAATGGGAAGGGTAAAGAAGACCGCAGACGGAGTACAAGCTCAGGGGTCAAAGGATGAAAACCTTGCTTAAGGAAAAAGCTCTTGGAGTAAGCATCTTACTGAGCACATCCGAGGAGCGCATCAACCAAATATCTGCTTCAGCATATGGGCGGCTGGCAAACCAAAGAATAGCGTTTCAACGTCTAAGTAGGAGTCATTCACGACACTATACACCACATACATCAGGCCCATAATGGAGTATGCAGTACCAGTATGGAATCCACACCTAATCAAACATGTCAAGAAATCAAAGATATTGCAAAAGTTTGCAACAAGAGAGAGAGAGATGCATAATAATATACACTTGGAAGGTCCTAGAGAGATTGGTACCAAACATGCACGCGAAAATCGCTCCCTATGAAAGCAAAAGACTCGGCAGGAGATGCAACAGCTCCCCGATAAAAAGCAGGGGCGCCACGAGTACACAGAGACAACACAATAAGTGTCCGGGGCCCAAGACTGTTCAACTGCCTCCCAGCATACATAAGAGGGATTACCAATATACCCCTGGCTGTCTTCAAGAAGGCATTGGAGAGGAACCTAAATTCAGTACCTGACCAATCGGGCTGTGGTTCGTACGTCAGTGCGTGCAGCCAGCAGTTACAGCCTGGTTGATCATACCCTGTTCCACCTTGAGGCCTGGTCTCAGACCGAGTCGTGGGGGCGTTGACCTCCCGAAACTCACTCCAGGTAAGACTAGTTCCGGATCTGAGGGGTATGTCTCATGAGGAGAGGTTAAGGGAACTCAACCTGGTGGCACTAGAGGATAGGAGGGATAGCGACGACACGATAACGACGTATAAAATACTGATAGGAATTGACAAGGTAGACAAGGCTAGAATGTTTCAGAGATGAGACACAAGAACAAGGGGCCACAACTGGAAGTTGAAAACTCAGATGAGTCATAGGGATGTTAGGAAGTATTTTCCTTAGCCATAGGATTGTCAGGAAGTGGAATAATCTGGAGAGTGAAGTAGTGGAGGCAGGATCCATACATAGCTTTAAGAAGAAGTATGATACGGCTCTAGGAACGGGAAGAGAGTGACCTATTAGCTGCTAGCGAAGAGGCGGGGCCAGGAGTTGTGAATCGACTCCTGCAACCACAAGTAGGTGAGTACATACAGCTGGTGAAGTAAGCAGGCTAAAAGACTCGTCAATTACTGCAGACATAAACACTTGTCATAGTTGTTGTCTCCTCACACTTACACTCAGCTCGCCTTGTTTAAACGTTTTCTTTCCTTCGGTCTTGGTCGAAGTGTTTTAATGGGTTTTTCTGTGGAATTATCTACTATGAAACGCATTCACTCTTCCCTATCATTGACAACAGGAAGACTTCAGCAGTGACATCCCAATGTTTGACTAAATCGGAGCCCTGACGTCAGGAAGAACGTTTAATGAAGGCAGGAAAGATGGACTAAGGTAAACCTCCAGCTGGAGGGACCCGAACCTGGACTCCTGACAGTTCTGGAACGAGCCGTCTTACCTATGCGACATTCAGAGAGAGACAGAGAGAGAGAGAGAGAGAGAGAGAGAGAGAGAGATGGAGGGAGATAGAGAAAGCAGGAGTGGGAGGGACGAAGGCCAACATTCACTCGACAAGTGCTTTTGATATCCGGTAACTAACGTTTGTGACGCACTTCATTACGCGGCCTTGTGGGTAATACGGAAGCTCTTATAACAATCAACCTTTATCTCATCAACGTTTAACTGAACGGTAAGCTTTGTCATGACGGAAAATGCTCTTCTTTGAGCGAGACGATACATAATAATGCCTTTCTCCAGTGTGCTTTTATATTACCCAATTTCATCAGCCCTTTGCCTTTCCAATGAAACAATCTCGAGTTAAACTGATCACGGAACGAGTAGGGGTTCGAACCCATGACCAGCTAGCTCAGTGGTTAGAACACTCACTTGGCAGTTCTAGCACTTTGCTGCCATAGTTGCAAGCCTCATCAGTTATGTGATTTGTTTGCAATTTCGTGATTTCGTGAGACTTAAGTTTGCGCTTCCAATGCTGCATTATTATTATTATTATTATTATTATTATTATTATTATTATTATTATTATTATTATTATTATTATTTGTCAAGCTAGGAGACGTCATCATAACATGGGCTCATTGCAGGGCCTGGTCCTAGTAGCTTCATTATAGTACAGTGTAAAGCCTGATACTAGAAGCATCATTATAGTACAGTGTAAAACCTGATACTAGTAGCATCATTATAGTACAGTGTAAAACCTGATACTAGTAGCATCATTATAGTACAGTGTAAGATACTTGATATATACTTTAAGCTAGAAGCATCATTATAGTACAGTGTAAAACCTGGTCCTAGTAGCATCATTATGATATGGTGTAATCTTCCCTCAGAATGTAATCGTTAGGTAAAAGGACACAAGTGGCAACATTTCGCCCAACAGGAGCTTTGTTAATGTTTTTGGAAAGCGAAACGTTGCCAAATAAAATGTCACATTAGTTGCACTTGTGTCCTTTTATCTAACATATTGTCTGTAATTCTACCAACACGTCGACTAACACCCAGGTACCTAGTCACTGCTGGGTAGACACTGACAGCAGGCATAAGGTGAGTTGTCCCTTCCTCTTCACCCTGGCCAGCAACTGAGTCTGTTATTTTTTTCGTTGTCAACTGAATGCTGCGACCATTGAGCCAAAGGTAGCTCATAACTGTGACGAGTTTGAACGTTTACAATACTGACGTGTCTAGTATACACTTGTGATGGGTTTAGTATACAGTGATGATGGGTTTAGTATACAGTGATGATGGGTTTAGCTTACTGGCTGGCTTAACATTCAACAGATAAATAAAATACGTTGAAACCACACGAAAGAAACCATACCACGGGTGGGGATAGAACCCGCGATCAGAGAGTCTCAAAACTTGCATTTGTGGTCACAGTGGTGCCTATGCTAACCTTCCTATGGTGTAGAAATATACCTAGTTGGACGAATCTTATTGTGGCTAGCTGGTCCAGTGGCTAACGCGACGGTCTGGAGCTTTGAGACACTCTGATCGCGGGTTCTATCCCCACCCGTGGTATTGTTTGTTTGCAATCGTGTCATTACGATTTCGTGAGTCACACGAAAGAACATGAGAGAGGACTGTAAGAAGACCCACGTTAATCATGTAGCAAGATCAGACATTCGAAACTCAGAATTGTTATTACAGCTGCAAGGAAAACGATAGGCTGGATAACATGAGCTATCACAACAAGAGACGCCAGGACAGCGATTTGAACACGGAAATATACACCAAGAGCTGTATAAATGTTGAGAGCTCGCTCTGATCCCTACTGTAGGGATTAGTGTAACCTGGTGGTAAACATGTTACTTTCAACCTTACAGACCCTCTCGAATGCAATTGGCTGTAAACCGCTTTACCTAACTTATAAAGGTGAGGCACTGTGCAACATTTGGGTATCTTTATTCTGGAAACGTTTAGCCAGTCATTGGTTTCTTCAGTCCATTGTAGAGAACGGTGGAAGATGAGTGTGAGTAGATGTGTTCAGTCCATCAATCAAGATTGATACACTGAACATATCGACTAAAGGATGAGAAGGCACTAGCTGGCGAAACGTTGCTAGAATAAAGATATCTGGTCTCATACCGGTTCGCGGGGGCGTTGACCCCCGGAACCCTCTCCAAGTATCTCCAGGTATACCCAAATATCGCACAAGTGTCTCATTTATCAACTTGTCAGTTCTCTAAACAAGGTTGTGAAAGCCCATGTTCTCTTCAGACAAGAATTTTGCTTTACGTTATCACCTAAATTTACGAAAACTGTTTGACTTACAGCATGGGTGGCAGTGTTTTTAAGTGTGCGTGCCAAAGTCGGCCATATCTTTGATACAAAATCTCTGGAAACATATGGAGACTATTTCTCCGCTTTTCTTGGAACGGATACGTGATGTCTCGTTAGATGAAACCAGAGGTTAGCATGCCGGAAAGAAGTCGTTGGCGTGCCAGGTTTGGCAAGCGTATTAAGGGCTGCCCACCCCTGACCTATAGTATAGTTACTAGTCTAGTGGTTATTTATTTTATTTTTAATATGGCAGTAACAATCCATTTAAGGAAGGCGAATTTTCAAACCCTGGAGAATGCACACCTGAATTATTTGCACCATAAATCTGTGCACTGAAATAACTCTTCGTGAGATGGGCGGGCAAATCAGACGGTGCAAAATACCGTAAAGTAACACTAGTGTTTAAAATGTGCACTTAAATAAAGAACAGGAAGGCACAATACCGTGACTGGAACAACGCACAAATACCGGCACACAGGAGAGCGAAGTTTATGACGACGTTTCGGTCCGACTTGGCCCATTCACAAGTCCGGCTGAAACATTGTCAGAAACTTCTCTCTCCTATGTGGGTGTTGTTTGTGTACACTAAAATATTTCATGCACCTCCAGTGCTAAAATTCAACCAAATTTAGACTAGTTCCCAAATATGTATGTCTGTGTTAATCGCTGATGGAGAGGAATGGAAAAGCTGCCGTTTCTAGTCGTCCCAAACTCGACTTATCTCCTCGTTTGACCTCTAAACCACGTCGTCTGTGGAGCCTATTTTGGGGCGTTTCTAGTACTCAAATAGAATCAAATCTCTGTTTTTTTCTCGATCAAGTCGTCTTTACTATTCGTCGGTGACATAAACATGTTTGTGTCAGAAGCCAGACACAGGTGTGGCAAGACTGTCGATAGTGTAGTCCGAGTAAACTTAATCTGGATTCCATCTCACATTGGTCTTAAGACGCATGATAGAACTGATGAAATGGCTAAGTTGTATATGCCTTCAAAGAGGCCGTAGATTACGATCTGTCAGGTCTTCATTTCCAGCCTCGTGTTCAGCACAAATTTCCCAGTTTAGCCTATTATTCATTAAAATCAACCCATTCCTATTTCAGAAAGGCCAAAGCCAACAGTATGGGTTAATCACCAATTAAACCATATTTCTCTTCTTTCCATTAATTCTTCAACGCACATACACAAATCGATCTTTTCTAACAAGAGAAACTCAAACTCTCTAAGTTTTTGGACATTCTTGTGTTATAAATGTTGTATTGACGAGTGTTGTGTACTTGTCATAATTTACGTTTTATTACTTCCTGTATCTTATTAAAATATGAAATGTGCAAACTCGTCATATTTGGAAAACTAGAAATACATACCGAGGAAGTATCAAGACTCGGAATAAGTTTTTTTTTTTTTACTGGTTCAAAACAGTGTTAAAATCTTCTGATATGAAAATAAAGTTTAATTTTGTTGGCTAATGGAATAATAATAATAATAATAATGTTGTACAAGAATGGTATACAATACCGACTAGATGAAACTGAGACACATGTGCAACATCTGGGTATCTTTATTGTAGACGTTTCGCCATCCAGTGGCTTTATCAATACAAATTCCAGGACATAACTTGAAGACAGGAGAACTATGTACAGAAGATGAGGTAATCAGTCCCTCAACCTAGCAGTAGGTGCGAAGAGCACCACAGTCGTGGAGATTCTGAAGCAGACATGACAAGACAAGAGGACTCACATGGTAAGGACCCACGAGGGGCGAGGGGCAAGTGGGGACAGTGCGAAGAATAGACGGTGAGAGGAATGTCTTGAGTCGTAGAGAGAAGAGTCAGGACTAGACCCAACTGCTAAGCCTGGATAACAATAACGAAGACGTCATAAAAAACAACAGGGACTCTGCGGGTGCTGACTGCAACCTGCCGGAAGCACATCAACTTGCAACGACTGGTCACGGTGCAGGGATACGTTACAGCAAAGGCGACGCAAAACGCACATCGCAAGCACTTTTGCCCGAAAACACACAAAGACACAGCTATACGGCAATGGTACTTTTAAGTTTTTTGAATATCTAAGCACAAGTCAGGTGTATTGTGGTGGAGGTGCCGGATCATTCAACGATTGAAAAAGATTAACATCATTGTAAGGACGTCTGAGAGTATCTGCTAAGTATGAAGTCCAGTAGTCATGATATGCTTCAAGTCTGTCCAGTTGTTTGTCACTGAGTGTCTTCCAGTATACGTTCAACGCTGGTGTGTTTGTCGCGAGGTGGAGAGATTCACTGGTGGCAAATTCATCCCACCTCACTCCCAACACCCAACGCAATGCACGATTCTGGATACGTTGAAATGTTAGTGCATTTGTTTTGGCGGTTAATGTAAGAGCAAGTGGAGAGTAAGAGAGTAGAGGACGAATGAGTGCTTTTTAGAGATGTAGTTTTGTCTTGGGACTGGCTCCTCTCAGCTTATATAACCTTGAGAGTGCAATTCCCGCCTGTATGGTCTTGGTAGTAATATGAGATTTTAGGTTCAGTGAGTTGTCGAGGGTAACACCAAGGACAACTGTCGAGAAGGAGCGTGGGATAGGAGTACGGGAGGTGCTTGTTTTGAGTTCGACAGGAGTGGGGACATCCCGCGTTCTATGGAAATAAGTGATTTTTGACTTATTTGGGTTGGTTTTGATGCGCCATAATAATTCCCAGGCGGTAATCCTGTCGACCTCTCTTTGTGTTCTGCGTACAAGGAAACGAAAGTTTTCATGTGTTGTGAGTTGAGTGATGTCGTCAGCATAAGAAAGGGTAAGTGTGTTTGGGTAAAGAGGTTCAGGTATATCATTCGTGTAGAGTATATATAGGGTAGGGGAAGGACAGAGCCTTGGGGTACACCCGCTTTTAATGTAAATAGTCCGAATAATGATCTCTGAACCGTATAGCATCGTTCGGCCATCTAAAAAGTGACATAATAATTTAAATCATATTTATAGTTAAGTCAAAGGAAGTGCAAAGTTTGTATTTTAACCCTTCATGCCAAACAGTGTCAAAAGCTTTCTCTACATCTTTGGCGAAAAGGGGCGGAGGTACAGTTCTGGGCTTTTTTGATACGTACTAGTTCAGGATTAATATTCAAAACGTTTGGGTAGATCGTTGTTGTCGGAAAACCGAAATTGTCTTTCAGTAAGCAATTATGTGTCTCTAGGTGAGTCCTGAGTCGCATATTTAAAAGTCGTTCAAAGGTCTTACCCAAATTTCAAGGAGGCTAATTGGTCTATAGTTCTTGGGGTCAGTCCAAGTCTTTCCCCAGGTTTTGGTATGAGACATGCAGTTGCAGATTTAAAGAATGGGGGGAAATAGCCAGATGCAAGAGAGCATTAAAGAGGTCAGTGATAGCAGAAGCAACAGAAAGTGGAAGGTGACGAAGGACTGAATTGACAAACCTGAAGCACCTTGAGCTTTTTTTGGAAGGTGTGTTAGTAAGGAGTGAACATCATTTACAGTAAAAGGAGAGTTTAGAGGATGTGTGGAAGATAGGGTGTTTAGGTTTATGATTGGATCAGGATTGGTTAAATCTTCATGGTTGGATACCCATCTCTCTATGTCTAATGTGTGTGCTATGACAGCTTGGTCTGGTGGATGTGGGTGGAAGATGTTTTCCCATATGTCTTTGAAAATATGTACCGCTTCAGCAGGGTCAGAGATCTGTCTGTTGTTGCTGTTTATGTGTCTAAAGGTTGTGGATCGAGGGGTGCGTAAGTTTCCGAATGGATGACCAGAATGCTTTGGATCTCTTGTACGCTGTACATCTGTATTGTTTATAACTGATTGCCAATGTCGGGCGTGGTCATCGTCTAGGCTATGGATGATATGTGTACGTAAACTAGTGAGGTCCCATCGGATGATATTGAGTCTGTTTTGGTTTGCTAGGAAACGGTGTCTGTAACATGTGAGTAATCTTTTTGTTCTTTCTGATGGGCGAAAAGAGTAACGTACTTTGTGGTGTGTCATTGGGAACAACCTCTGTAGCAGTTTGGGTAATTGATTGTTGAATGCGTTGAATTTGTGTGTCTATGTCTGATACTGGTCTATTGTCATAGTTGTGTATGAGATCAAGAGTGTTTAGGCGTTGTTTGAACAGATCCCAGTCCGCCTGAGAATAAGCTGGAGAGGGGCGAACTGGAATGAGTATAGGATTTGAGGAAATATGGAAAATGATAGGAATGTGGTCAGATCCAGAGAGCGGTCCTGGTGTTGTGTAATGATGTAAGCGATTACTAGCTCTGTTGTAAAATTTTATCAGGGGTGCCTTGGCCATTGTGTGTATTGACTGTTGGGAAGTAAGGTCCGAGGTGTATGAGATGTTTCTGTGTACAAGTGTTGAAGTTGCCTTCCACGCAAATTGTGGAGTTGTCATGGAAGTCTGTGTGTTTTGGCATTTAGGTCGGCAAGTAGGTATACAGGAGATGTGTATGATTAAAAAGAATGGTTAAATCATGAATGTTAATGTTTTGATGGGGTCTGGTATATGTCGTGTACAGGATGATGGGGTCCGTGTATCGTGTAAATTTTCACAGCCATGCTGTGAGAATATGTAATGGAAGGGATAAGAACTCGATGTTTAATTGTACTTTAACAAGAATAAACTACGCCATTCCAGTGTTCAGCAGGAGATTGATCGGGCTGTCATATCCTAAGTGTCTGACACGTTGATCATAACGCGCACACGTGCTGTTTAATAACAACACGTCTGGTTGTTCTGATTCAACGAGGTCAGCAAGAATGTATTTGTTTGGCGTTATAAGCTCTTATGTTAATTGAATAACCTTAAGGGCCATGGTTGGGGTTACTTGAAGATCGGAATTGTAAGTCTTTCTATTTTTTTCGTGGCTAACCCATCATGTGTGTACCAGCACCTGATCTATATTTGGTCGGTTTGTGTTTTACGGTTACTGGATTGAGATCGGGAAGGGAGGTGAGGGGGGCCTGGAGTAGGAGGTGGGACTAGATGTAGTGTTAAGATGAGAGGATGAGTTGGGGCGAGAGGGAGAGGGCGAGGGCGAGGGTTGATTCATTAAGAGCTGAACTTGATCCAGACAGTTGTTGAATCCGGGAGAGTTGGTATACTGTTGTGGTCGAGACTTGAGAGTAGGAGAAAAGAGAAGGACGAGTAGAGGAAGATGAGGTTGAGATCGTTTGGTGTTGGAGCCAGAGCTGGTAGAAGGATTAGAAGAAAGGTTTTGGCATATGGGTGGAAGGAGAAGGGGCTGCTTGAGTAGAAGCTTGAAGAGAAGTTTCTGGAGTGGAGAGAGAGGAGTTGGGAAAAAGTTCATCCTTAGGAAGAAAGAAATCACGAGGGAAAATGATGGGGTCAAAGTTGTTGGCTTTCAAAAGATCATTCAGCATCGTTGGTAGTTGGCGCTTTTAAATGCTTTATGACAGTATACAGCAGTGAGCACAATGGTCTCAAGGATATTAGAATGGTTTGAGGATGAAGAGGCCGAGGGAAGGTTTTGTTTGTGCAGCAGCAGCATAGGAAGGATAAGTTGTAGAAGTGGTAGCAGAAGGAACATAAGAGTTTGGTTGGTAAGTGGATGAGAATGTTGTCTGTGTTTGTGAGCATGGAGTCAAGACTGGGTTTGGGAGGTTCAGAGGTTGGTCTTTCCGTAAGGAAGAAACATAATCCCTTACGAGTAGGGCAGTTGAAGAAGTATGCAGAATGTGCCTGAGAGCAGTGCAAACATTTTGGAGGGTTGGAACATTTTTGCCATGTGTGGCCTAGAGAAGAACACTTAGAACACAGCTGTTGCTTGTCACAAGTATTCTTTAAATGTCCAAACTCAAGACACTTGTAGCACTGATGAATAGCGACATAGTTAGGTAGAAACAATGAAGTAGGTGGAATAAGAAAGTAGTTAGCTCGAACACCATGTTTGAACAATTTATCAGCCTCATCTGGAGTGGAACATCTGATTTTAAGGATATTAGAACGTTCAGGATGGAAAAGTTCCTCAACTGTGACTTGATTTTGAGATGAAATGTCTGTCATCAAGTTGTCTTTGTTTGAGTGTATTCGTTGAGCAGGGATGAGTCAACAAATTTTGCCACGACTGTACTCCTGGCCTTATGATCAGGAGCCCAATCGATAGCAAAACCTGCCTGAAAGAGCTTTTCTCGGACTTCCTTACTTGTACATAGGTCATAGTTGACAGGGTCAAGATTAACCTTACATCCGGTATGAGTCTTGAAGATGTTTATCATTCGAGCCTGGGTAATGTTGAAAAAGGTAGAGGCATAGTCAATCGTATCCTTGTCAGCTTTAGAGTACTTTAACATCAAGGCCATTGTCGGAAAACTGGGTCTCTGTGCAGTTGCCATGATGACAACAGCACAGGTGGATATGCTGCTTGAATCGTGAGTGGCGTCTGAGGGGCATCAAGTGCGTAATTCTGACAGGTCATGTTTGTGTTGTAAGTGTACCTGCCAAGATGAGGCTTCCCGTGCGTTAATTACAAGGAATGCAGCCACGGGCACCGGACCAGACGAATACTCCCACCGACGCAGGAGCAGGTCCAGCCGATCCAGAAAAAAAGAAGAAAATTTTAGAGGAGAGAAAGGTGCTGGTGTCTCCAGAGCGATGTAGTCAAGCCGATCCACTGTGTGGGGATCTTTAACCACCTCAATGAAGAGGGCTTGACTGGCCTCTGAGGAGATTACGGCACAACAGAGAGCTAAACCCGTGTCACACACAAAAAAGATATTGTTTAAAAAAAAGCTGTCTAATTCTCCGAGATGCCTTCACAACCGAACACAGGGAAGAGGATGTCGGTAAGCAAGGATTACACATACACAGAGTGCAGAGGTGTGGTGGTGATGCTCTTGAACAATATATCAGCAGGTTACATCCAACAGGTTGAGGTGGGAAGACTTCACCCAGCTGCAAGAGTGCAGAGGCCAACGGTCTGCCCTTGGGCAGGCAGCCAGCGACGCACCAAGTCCTGGAGCCAAGATGAAGTCTCCAGAAATCAACCAATCGGGCAATGTCTTCTTGAAACAAGAAAATCAATGCAATATTTCCTCAACAAACACACCAAAAGCTTCTTCCAGCAAGTGGATCGCAAGGCAGCCAATCAGGAGCAAGCAAAGCATGCAGCCAATCAGGAGCAAGCAAAGCATGCAGCCAACCGGGAGCAGGTACGTCTGTCCAATGCGGAAGCTAGCAGAGGAATGACTGTCTCCTGAAGCAGAAGCAAGGCGCCTGACGCTTATATAGTAACGTCAGGTGGAAATGGGACGGGTAGCAGACGAGGGCATAGTCTACAATAAAGATACCCAGATGTTGCACATGTTCTCAATTTCATCAATAATAATAATAACAATAAATAATATAATAATAACAATATAATGCGATACTGTCGTCACACTGCGTGCAACCAACAGCAATAGCTTGAGTGAACAGATTGTCAACCAGGAATCCTTGTTTGAGAGCCACGATTCGGGGGCGATTATCCCCCTAATTAACACCAGATAGCCAGCCGTTATCCAACAGTTAACTGACGGGTAGACAACAGGAAGACGAGTCTCACGTGTGGATACGAGTCACAGAAAGGCTTCCTGTACACGGGTTTTTTTTTTTTCCAGCCTACCTGTTAGTTATTACCAAGGCTTCCACAGCAGTCGTGGGTGCCGTCCCTTGTTGCTAGCGAAGGACTCTTAATCCAGAGTACTGGAGCTGCTCTCACTTTTCTGGGATCAAACTTGATGGCCTCACATTCTCTATGCACTGTATGGTGTAAGGTTTAGCGCTTCTCCATGAATGTACAGGGGCAGGGGATGTTTCAGTTCTGAGGGGCATTGAATGGTGAATGGGATATTTGTGTACTGCCAAGACAGTGGCAGGGGATGTTTCAGTTCTGAGGGGCATTGAATGGTGAATGGGATATTTGTGTACTGCCAAGACAGTGAATGATAGAATGAATATGTAATAAAATACAGACAAGTGTAAAGCAAGACGTGAGCGGTGTTTATAAATGGTTCAGAGAACCGATAAATTGATGAACGAGAGATTTGTGCAACACTTGAGTACATTGTGTTGTACTTGTGTCTCATTCATCAACATGTGCAGTGTTAACATGTTTTATGTGGGAACATTTCGCGCGAATTATTTTTTCAGTCCTGAAGGAAAGCTGAAAAAGCAGTTAATGGCTGGAAATGTTTCCTCATTAAAACACCGTAACCCTGCACGTGTGATATATTTCACAAGTGGGTCACTGTACGTCAGTGGGAGAAGGATGTGTGCGGCCCAGCCCATGGGAATACCCACTGAAATTTTCTTTTTCTCTGTCTTTGTGTTATGTAGAGCGACGGACATTTGTGGAAGTGTGCTTCTAGGAGACGAAAAGGGGATCTACGTTAAAACTGGAAACCCTGTTTGATGACACTTGTGTGCGTACTCGGCTATTTGTGGTTGCAGGTGCCGAGTCACAGCTCCTAAGAAGTTGCAGTGTCTGACAGGATAACTGGAGTCACCTAAATTTGTGTTACTGTACTTACGTGTACTTGTACCTAAATAATCGTGCTTCCCTGTTATATTCCATCACACAAGATGGATCTCGTATATTTGCGTTGAAATCTGTGAGCCTGAGGCTGGGGCACTTAAGACAATCAGAATATCATCAAGTTTTCTATTTAAGTTTCACTTTGAACGGAGGTATCAAAGGTTTCCTTCCAGAAGAACTTGAGTTTGCGATCAATAAGTTAATACGGATTGGATGGAAAACAAGAGGGAAGGGAGGACGGGGGGAGGGGGTAGTCGAAAAGGAAAATGGGGTTGTCGGAAGGAGAGAGAGGGGGGGAGGGGTTGAGGGAGGGATATGTTGGGGGTTTGCTGGATGTAAAGGGTGGCCTTGAAAACAAGAGCTGCGTACCTTCACGTGATTAGATGCCTGAAATATGCCTGTGACTGGTTTCCAGACCTTTTTCTACTCTGGCAGCCCGACCTGCCGCCAGAATTCTCTGTTGATTGCCTGTTCGGCCAAGATATTTCTGTTGGAAGCCTTTTGTATCTACAGGAACGGCGCTTTGCTCTTCGTCTCCCGCCCTCAGTATTTAATTTACATTAAAAACATGATGTAAATATTTCGGTGATTTATAACTCGTGTACTAACCTATTTGTATTTACCTACTTGTACTCGCCTATTTGTGCTTGTCTCTTGGCTGCGGGGGTAGAACACTGGTTCGTGGCTCATGCATCTCTACTACTCGCGACTGGTGATTCAGCGTTCCAGGATTCGTGGACATTATCATACTTTCTCTTACACTTGCATGTACTCTGCCTCTACCACTTCCTCACTAAGAGCGTTCCACTTATACTCACCCAATTGTAGTTTGGGGGCTCTAGTCTAAGTTCCTCGCCTTTTTATCTCAATTGTTTAAAATTACTTATGTTGTTTGGAAGCTGCTTCCTCCATGTCCTCGTCCAGACCGTTCCTTTTCTTAATCGCTCCATTATTGTATTAATTGTGCACAATAACGACAGGTGAATAAGACACACGTACAACACTTTGGTATCTTTATTTCCGCCACGTTCCGCCACGTTTCGCCTGGGCAGCAGGTGCAGCAGGCAAAATGTTTCGGAAATTAAAGTAAGGAAGTGTTGCACATGTCTTGTTCATTTAAGCACTGTACTACATCCTGCGTTTGCTGTGAATCATTTGTTTTCTTACCAACCAATTGTGTCGTCACCAACACCTCTGAGTGGTTTGTACATCTCGATCGTGTCCTCCTTGCCCTTCTTGATTCGCCGGTACTCTCCCGGCCCGGGTCTTTTCCAGATGGTGACCCGGCCTTGGTTCCCTGTCTCGGGAGTGTCTGAGACCTATGTCTCCCATGGGAGGAGGTACAAGGACCTCCTCATCTTCCGGGTCCAACTGTCCCCAGGCCTAGCCCCATTCCCCGCCCTCACGGGGCACGTAGGGAGAAGCTAGGCCTCTGGTCTGCCAACTTCCCCTCCCCAGGGAGCTCGTGGGAATAGCAGTCTCGTGAGCTGCAGGTGGTAGCAAGCTCTGGCACCTTCCCCGCCCTGGGAGGGCACGTGGGAGTGGTGTCTCTCCCAGCCCTTACTCAGCCCTTGCTGCAGAGGTGTTTTTTTCTGTTTTGAAACTAGTGTCAGGGTGAACGTGTGGACTTCCACTGTGATCTAGAGAGGCTGTCTCATAATCTGCTACGTAAGAACCTCGGGAAGCATCACATTATTTTAAGCGATCCTCATGAGCGCCGTTCTTGCTACAGCTCTTCCCAGAACTGGAACCCGCTCTCCTCTTTGGATTGGACTTGAATGCCTCGCATGCCTCCAAGCTCTTTATGCGGTTTAGTACTTCCTTTTAAATATAATAATTATAATAATAATAGTACTTTATCTGTCATTTTTGTTGTATTTTCGGCATTTGATCACTAATATCATAGTGAGTGTGTGTGCACTCTCCGAGTTGTGTTTGCGGGGTCGAATCTCGACTCTTGGTCCGACCTCTTAAACCACAATCGCCGGCACTATTGTTCCCTGAAGGTCTCTCCGCTTACCAATCTAAGACCGAAAAAGTATTTCCTAGCATCCCTGAGGTTCATCTGTGTCTTTACTTTCCATCTATGACCCATCGCCCTCAGTGCCTCTCATTTCAAAACAAATTTGTCCCTGTCTACTCTGCCAATGCCTTTGAGTATCGTGCATGTCGTAATCATATGTCTTCTAGTCCTAAAGGCGTCAGTCTCGATTTCTTTAGTTTCTGCTCATAACTCAATTTTCTCAGTTCTGGGACTAGTTTTGTTGGAAATCTTTGGATCTTTTCTAGTTTTCAAACATGCTTGATCAGGTGAAGGCTCCATGCTGGTGCTGAATCCTCCATGATAGACTGGCATAATGTCGAGTAGAAAGTCCTACAAGATTCTTTATTAAGGTTACTGAAGACAGTTCTGAAATTAATTAGCCTCTCATATGCTGCAGATTTTATTTTATTTATGAGCTCTTTTGATATGTTGGGTGTGATCCTAACTCCAAGATCCTTCTTCCAGAGCGATATTTGCAATTTATCGCCTCTTGAGCTGTATTCCGTGTCTGGTAGTCTCTCTTCATTTCTCTTGCAATTATAATGACTATGTACTTGCTTCTGTTGAACTCTAGTAGCCACTTCTTTGACCATTCTCGCAGTTTGTCGATCTCTCTCTCTCTCTCTCTCTCTCTCTCCTCTCTCTCTCTCTCTCTCTCTCTCTCTCTCTCTCTCTCCTTTTCAATTTGTATTCTTCTCGTCCCTATCATATTATTGATGACATACAGTACCGAGAAACTGATGGATAAGACAAATGAGCAACACATGTGTATCTTTATTGCCGAAATGTTTCGCCTATGCAAGAGGTTTCGTCAGTCAAATGCAGGTGAACACGACACTGGAGACAGTAGATGCAGTTTTGAGGTGATCAGTCCCTTATCCTCAAGCCTGAGGGACTAAGCATGCTTCAGGGACTAACCACCACCTACCAGGCTTGAGGGACTAACTACCTCCTATCAAGCCTGAGGGACTGAGCAGGCTTGAAGGACTGACCACCTACCAAGGCTGAGGGACTGACCACCTACTTAAGAGGCTAAGGAGCTGATTACCTCACAACTACTGCCGCCGTCTCCGGGGTTACGTTCGCCTGTATTCTGCTGAAGCAGCTCACTACACACAGGAAACCTTTTCAGGTGAGTAAAACACGTGTGTAGCCCAAGTGTTACATGTGTAGCTCAAGTGTTACACACGTGCCTTACTCATTTTCTCGCTAGTTTTGCGTCATCGGTAAACATTGAGACATTTGGGTCAATTTCTGGGTAATTTACGTATAAAAATTTGTAATGGTCATAGTACTGATCCTTGAGAACCCCGCTTGTTATACTTTCCTATATTGAAACGTCTGCCCTTTCCATCACCCTGTGTGTGTGTGTGTGTGTGTGTGTGTGTGTGTGTGTGTGTGTGTGTGTGTGTGTGTGTGTCTTACAGATGGGCAACTGTATCAGTCGTCAGCTCGTCTCAGTGATCTTAAGATTGTTGTGGTGACTCTTGGTGTGTTGTCTGACGAGAGTTGACTAACAATGGGTTATCTCGCTGTATACGAACATATGATTTCTCTGTTGATATCGTTCCTGGTATCCACATTTCGATCAGTTTGTTCAATATCTCATTCCTGCCGCCTTACAGTATAAACTTGTCGGTAACGTATATGTTATATACTAATGGAGCTAGAGAAAGACCATCAGTATTTTATTTTTTCATAGAGAAGGTTATTAGTAATCTCTCTGCGGACTGTCTTATATTTTTCGTATATTTAGTCGAAATACACATGTTAGAAAATACGCACTCACCCCTCCCATTGCCCAAGAGCTGCATGACCCCTTACGGGATTGGCGCTTCCCCGTCGGCATAATAAAGCAGAAACAATAAATCACAGCTATGTAACGAAGGCCAAGAAAAACAGTGCCATGGAAACTCGCAAGAAATGATAAGCAAAGAAAATTGACAGAATTTGGCCTTCCTGGTTTTTTTTTTTTTTTAATGTTTTGTTTCTCGAGATCGAGTGTGAATATGATGGAAAGTGAAGCGAACATGACCCTAGGTAGTGTCGATGAGGTGGAAAAAAAGGAAAAAAAAAGGTGAGTGAAGGTGAAGCGAGTTTCTCAAAACGGAGTCATATTACAGGGAAGGTGAAGAGCACTGACTGGTAATGTTGTAGAAGGAATTGAATGATGAAGGAAAACGATACAGAATAATGGAAAGTAGCGAACTGCGTAAACAAATAGTGTAAAACTATGGAAAAAAACACGGTGATGAGAGAAGACGGTGTTTTACTATGAAAGAAAATAGCACAGAACAATCAAATAAACCAGCGTGAAAGGATGAAAGAAAATGAAGAACCATGAAAGAAAAGAATGTAGATCCAAGAGAGAGAGAGAGAGAGAGAGAGAGAGAGAGAGAGCACAGGTTTAGAACAATGAAAGCCAATGAAGGTTGAGGCAGCTTGGACGAGGTGAAAGAAGCAGTACCTTGGACGACCCTGTGATAACCTGACACAGTTATCATCACGCATTAAGCCGAGATGAAGACCAAGAAGTTAATAACGTAAGTTTTAAGACGGATTTGCCCGCAGTCCTCTTTAATGTATAATGATTTTGAATAGTTTTTAAATTTCATTATTTTTATTCTTGATGTTTAATTCACTTATGCACTGATCATCATTGTATTTACCAAAGTGCGAGAGCATGTACTCCAAGAGGTGTATATTTCCAGGTGTTTACACGTAGGGGCTGTTTTGATACCCTTTTAAGTAATTAAGGAGTTCTTGACTGGTGGCAAGCAGGATACTTGCAGCCTTAATGACCCTCGTGTAGCTAATGTCAGCTTTAATTCCCCATTAACCAACTGACTAAAGTATTGTCACCCACATAAAAGAAACCATTGCCCATCATTCAGGCAGTTGTTGAATGAAATAATAAAAATATTTTAATCACTAGTCCCGGAAATGAGGGGCATGTCTTACCAGGAGAGGTTAAGGGAACTCAACCTGATACTAGAGGATAGGAGGGATAGGGGAGACATACTAACGACTTATACAATACTGAGAGGAATTATTTCAGAGATGGTTCACGGGAACAAGGGGTCACAACTAGAAGCTGAAAATCCAGATGAGTCATAGGGATGTTAGGAAGTATTTCTTTAGCCTTAGAGTTGTCAGGAAGTAGAATAACCTGGAGAGTGAAGTAGTGGAGGCAGGATTCGTACAAAGCTTTAAGAAGAGGTACGATAAGACACTAGAAACGGGAGAGAGTGACTAGTGTCGACCAGGGAAGAGGCGGGGCCAGGAGCTATGAGTTGACCCCTGCAACCACGTATAGGTGAGTACATATAGGTAAGTACACACACACTATTACAGTTGAAGGGTATGAAGTATGAGGAGAGGCAAGAGGATCTTAACTGACGACACTAGAGGACAGAAGAACCAGACGTGATATGATTATGGCGTACAAAATAATGAGAAGAACTGAGAGGGTGGACAGGGAGAGTGTATCTGAGAGGCGAGTGTCTCACACACAGGATCACAACTGCAAGTTAAAAGCACAGGTGAGTCACAGGGATGCTAGGAAATACTTCATTAGCTTTAGAGTGGCCAGGAAATGGAACGACCTAGACAGTGCAATGGTAAAGGCAGACTTCATACATAGTTTTAAGAATAGGTATGATAGGGTTCACGCAACCAGGAGAGTGAAACGAGTAGCAGTAGCAGAGGCGGAAAGACGAACCACTCTGCAATCAGTTAGATAGAGCGTCCCTACCACAACATGAGTCAAGTGTTATCGACAAATGACTTGACGATAATAAATACTACTACAACTGCTGTGGGTTTAGCGCTTAGTTATGATTATAATACTACTACTACTACTCATGTAAAAAAAATCGTTTAACAAGCATGTAAAATGTTAGGATATGTACTAAATAAGTCGGCCGGACAGGATTTCGCCATAGACACAGGACAGCTGAAAAAAAAACTGGGACAGACAGGAAGCCCTGAGCTCCAGACCAGTATCCTTTACGTGTGTCCTACAAAGTTACTAGACTGGAAGGATCCTTAAGCTAATTTCATCAGACATCCTGTATAGTAAATTATTTAAGTGACCAACCATTCAGTTCCCTTCAGAGGGTGTCCCTTGATGCGACTAAGGGCTCTTGGTATAAGGGATTGGAGCTGCTCTCCCATTCATGGGAAGATCCAGGTATTGTCTGTGGAAAGGGATCATCCTTGCCTGTACTGAGGATGGGAGGATGGGGGCGATAGACCGGCGATGGTGCCATTTTTTATGAATTCTTGAGTTTTAAATGTCAACAATGAGTAATAAAAACCAGTATAATTTTTTCCATGCCATTTAATTTTCCAAAGATCAACAGCAGCTTCCAATGGTTCTTTAATAGAACCAAAAACATTTCTTTGAAAAGGTTCACCAGTGTGTTGCCAAATATTATCAAGGTAACTTTGAAAATATCAGATCCCATTTTAAATACTACTGACGGTACCAAAATGTTAAGACAGAAAGAATTTAATATTTTAGCGCTACAATAAGACATTCTTTCAAACATTTAATTGCAGAATCTATCATGACACTGAGTACCAGCACTTTTTTAGTTCACTTAGCCTAAGATGACTGATGTTCCTTGTGTGACTGTCTTGCTACAATTCTTGGAGTTTCAATTCAACATGAAAGTTTTCATCGACAGTAAATTGTAAATATTACGAAAAGTAAATTGTAAATATTACGAAAAGTAAATTGTAATTATTACGAAAAGTAAATTGTAAATATTACGAAAAGTAAATTGTAATTATTACGAAAAGTAAATTGTAATTATTACGAAAAGTAAATTGTAAATATTACGAAAAGTAAATTGTAAATATTACGAAACACCGCTTCACTAGTTTATTTTTATTTGTAATAAAGCATTTAAATCGTTAACTAAATTATTGGTATCAGTGAGATTCACTGGATCACACTGTGCTTTGTTGTCCGCTTGTTGAGGAATATAGAGATAGACAGTATGATAACCTCTGTGATATGTCAAGATATCTTATTAATGAAAATAAGATACTAGATATATTAAGTAAATTTTCTAAATTGCTAGCAACGAATAAATCAATTGTAGATCTAAATCCAGATGTACTTCTGTTAACCCTTTAGGGCCCTAGTTCCTAGGCCTTTTATGTATCAATATGCTCTTGCTCTACCCTCCACAGGATGGATATGAGGCCATCACCTGACCTAACTAGGTTAGGGCTTGACCTGCCTCGCATGGGCCAGTAGGCCTGCTGCAGTGTTCCTTCTTTATGTTCTTATTAACTAGCCACTTCGACGGTAAAATCTATCATTTGATTAAAACTGATATAATCTAAAGTGACAGTGTACAATAAATTACTCATACTCTTTAATACCGCTAAAAATATGTTAGAGAAGTAAAATGAGATATTTTTGTATCTGTTAATTTTGTGAATAAAGACACTGTCATTAACTACTAGCGAGTAAATTCACAAATAACCCGCTCATAGGAGAGGGGAACTTACGACGACGTTTCGGTCCGGCTTGGACCATTTACAAAGTCACACTAACAGAAAGGAGAGGAGGAGGAAGTATACATAGACCATGAGACAAGGGAAATATAAACACAAATGCAGTACAATGTGATCCTTTATTGACAACGTTTCACCCACACAGTGGGCTTTCTCAAGTCACACACGGATCTAACGGATCTAACACACGTAGATCCGTGTGTGACTTGAGAAACCCCACTGTGTGGGTGAAACGTTGTCAATAAAGGATCACATTGTACTGCATTTGTGTTTATATTTCCATTGTGTCGGTATTTTATACCATTTATTCCCACCATGAGACAAGGATAGGACAAGAGAGGTAGTAGGAAAGGAAGTAGAGAGGTAGTGATAGAGATAGTAGTAGCAGTAGTAGTGGAATAAAATATTAAGAATAAGGAGCACTGCAAAGGAGCTAGGGGGCCCACGAAGGGTAAGAACAAAAACACAAAGGGGGGGGGATAAATAATGAAGGACCAAATACCCAATGCAGAAGAAAACCCAGAGGTGGGGTTGAATCCTCCCTTATACACAGCTTTCCTTGTATGAATCTTAGTCGTGGCTTTGTCTTTGTAGATGCCTTCCTTTCCCGTAACTCTGTAAAATACCCCAAACTTCAGAACACCCATGACTTTACCTGATTCTTTTTTCTCCTTCTCCCTTTTCCTCTTTCCTCTTTGTCCTTTGGGTTTTCTTTATTACTTATTTCCCTCTCCTCTGTGTTTTTGTTCCTACCCTCTGTGGGCCTCTAGCTCCCTTGTGAGCCTCTAGCTCCCTTGTGAGCCTCTAGCTCCCTTGTGGGCCTCTAGCTCCCTTGTGGGCCTCTAGCTCCCTTGTGGGCCTCTAGCTCCCTTGTGAGCCTCTAGCTCCCTTGTGAGCCTCTAGCTCCCTTGTGAGCCTCTAGCTCCCTTGTGGGCCCCTAGCTCCCTTGTGGGCCCCTAGCTCCCTTGTGGGCCCCTAGCGCTCCCTTGTGGGCCCCTAGCTCCCTTGTGGGCCCCCAGCTCCCTTGTGGGCCCCCAGCTCCCTTGTGGGCCTCTAGCTCCCTTGTGGGCCTCTAGCTCCCGTGTGGGCCTCTAGCTCCCTTGTGGGCCTCTAGCTCCCTTGTGGGCCCCTAGCTCCCTTGTGGGCCTTTAGCTCCCTTGTGGGCCTCTAGCTCCCTTGTGGGCCTCTAGCTCCCTTGTGGGCCCCTAGCTCCCTTGTGGGCCTCTAGCTCCCTTGTGGGCCCCTAGCTCCTTTCCAGTGCTCCTCTTTCTTAGTCTTTGACTGACTCCATTACTTCTTCTACTACCTCTACCACTACCTTTCTACTTCCGTTCCAGCTACCTCTCTTGTCTTTTCCTGTCTCCCGTCCTATATATACTGCCTCCTATCTTTTCTGCAATCTGTCCCCACAGATTACAACAGCCCAGATAATATCCACTGCTTCGAACCCACCGACAACGCAGGCCCTCAACAGGGAGGATCTCTTAACACTCATCAAGGCATTCACGGATATTATCTGCAACACAATCACCTCCACGGAACAACAGAGCAACTTCCGGCAGATGGTCAGCACACTCCTGAGGGTATGCTTACTGACAGAGGAGGAGACAGTGGATGCCATGAATCTGCAGATTATCAGAGCGGACAGAACCCAGTCCCCAGCTCAGGAAACAGCTGAGATGGAGTAACCTCAGTACCAAATCATGGTCGCTTATGAGGCACACTAGCTGAACTGTCCTGAACAGTGCTTGAGCAGCATATGCTGCAACAATGAAGAATCAGTTCACCTTCAGGAGCCAGAGACGGGTCATCTCAAGATTAAGACCCGTGCCAGGACCCTGGTCTTGGCGAACATTATACATACATACATCCTTTCTGTTAGTATGACTTTGTAAATGGTCCAAGTCTGACCGAAACGTCGTCGTAAGCTCCCCTCTCCTACGTGCTGTTTTTTATGTGTTCCAGTCACCGACCCCTCACGGAAGGTTCCTTGATGTTGGTGAGGGGCTCTTGATTTAAGGAATTGGATCTGTGCTCCAGTTCCCCGAATTAAGCCTGAATGCCTTCCACATCCCCCCCCCCCCCAGGCGCTGTATAATCCTACGGGTTTAGCGCTTCCCCCTTGATTATAATAATAATCCAGTCACCGAATTGTGCCTTTTTGTTATTTAGCTAGTAAATTGTCTGGAAAGAGTTGTGTTGGGTAATGCCTCTCTACGCACCTAGTACCACATTACTAGGTGGGTAGAGGCATGAAAAAATGAGTCTATACTTTTCGCGTCAGTGGAACCTTTTCTTGTAACACTGATGTCATCGCAGTCAAAAATTACCAAAACTGAAACAATGACTTCTGCTTGCCACCCACACAGCACTGTTTGTAGGACATTATCTTCTGTCTTCTGTTTACAAGACTAGTCAACATACATATCGGAACCAACCCCTAAGCTACTCGATTTGTATTAATAATGGCAGAACTGCCATTATTACCTAACAATCTGTCGGTATTTTATACCATTTTAATGTTCATGAGCCAGTAGGCCTGTTGCAGTGTTCTTCCATTCTTCAGTTACGTTCGTCTGTTTCCATTCTACATCTCATAAATACTATAAAATTACCTTCATTTTATTTGTTAGCACATTGAAGATGATCGTTTAAAGTCCCCCCCCCCCCTCAGTTTTTCACAAGATTAGAATATTGACAATAGGCGTAACCTTTGTTTTAATTTCCTAAATATCAAACTGATTTTTTAATACTTTTATATATTTTTTATTTTTACACTTTTTTGGCCAAAAAATCATGCAGAATAAATCAAGGGAAAGGCCATGGTCCCCTCTGGCTCCCATTTTCCTGGACCTGCCTCTAATCGTCAGTGGTAACGTGTACTTAGACAGTGGTGACGTGTACTTAGCTCTGTGAAGACCTGTTTGTGTGCTCTCTGTGAATCTGAACCAGGATGCCCTCTCTTGAGCAACTTTACCAGCAGCTGAGAGAAGAGCTCAGAGTTGCTAAGATGGAGATACGGCGATTAACGGAGGAGAACAAGAGGATTCGTAGTAATCCTCCTGTTGTGAGTCCCCAGGTTAAGAGGGGAGCTTGGTCAGTGGCCGGGCAACATGGAACCAAGCTGAAGATCAAGAAAACGGTTGGAGAGGCAGAAACAACGAGAAACCAGAAGACTACCGTGGAAACTTCTAACCCATTCTCGGTGCTACCTGACGAATGTGAGTGTTCTACTGGGAATGCCACAACGAGCACCAAAGAAGCATTGGCAGACGTGAGTGAGACATCCCTAGAAACCCCAACGAAGACCATCGAGAACGTCTTGACGAATTCTACAAGTGGCGTAATGCTACCTGGCGAATGTGAGTCGACTACTCGGAGCATCACGACGGACGACGCCAAGGAAGGTAAAAACATTGTTGTTGTTGTTGGGGATAGCCAGATTAGGTACATGGATAGGGCATTCTGCTTGAAGGATAGGAGTGTGTTTTCCTGGGGCTGGGATGAAGGATATTGTTAGCCGTCTGGATGACATCATGAGAGGTAATGGGAGCAATCCTATTATCTGTCTCAGTGCTGGAGGCAACGATGTTGGCAGACGTAGGAGTGAGGACATGATTAGCAGGTATAGGTCAGCAATAGAGATAATTAGGAGGAAGGGTGGGAAACCTGTCATATGTGGCATTTTGCCAAGGAGAGGAGTGGGAAATGAATGGTTGTCCAGAGCAATTGGTGTCAATTGCTGGCTGGACAAATACTGTAAGGAAAATGCGGTAACATTCATTGACAACTGGGACCTCTTCTATGGCAGAAATGACATGTATGCCAGGGATGGGGTTCACTTATCTAGGTGTGGGGTGGGAGCACTGGCCAACGCAGTGGAGGGAGCTGTTAGGTCTTTAAACTAGGAATAGTTAGTGGTATGGGTTTTTGCGGGAAAACTGTGAAGTCTCAGGGTAGTAATATTAGTACTAGGAGAACTAGTAATAGGCAAAATGAGGTGGATATTGGAAAGCCAGTGGCACTAATTGACAAGGACAGTAATAGGTTTAGTGGAATAACAGAAAGGAGCAGGAAGGGTAAAGAGAGAGGAGGGTCTTTAAGTATTTATTACACAAATAGTCGCAGTCCTAGGAATAAGATGGACGAGTTGAGACTAGTTGCTAGTGCAGGTAACATAGATGTATTTGCCATTACTGAGACGTGGTTTAATTCAAAAAGTCGGGACATGCCTGCAGAATGTCACATTCAGGGTTTTAAATTGTTCCAAGTAGATGGAAGTATCGGGAAGGGGGGTGGGGTGGCATTTTATGTCCGAGATCGCTTGAACTGTTGCATAAAAACGGGTATTAAGTCTGAAGTAACACATACAGAGTCTGTTGGGATAGAATTTTCAGCGGGGCATGAAAAATTAATTTTAGGTGTGATATACCGTCCCCCAAATTTAGATAGGGACCAGGGGAGACTACTATGGGAGGAAATTGTTAGGGCCACAAGGCACGATAATGTAGTAATTCTAGGAGACTTTAACTTTAGTCATATTGATTGGAATTTCTTGACTGGGAATTTAGAATCATACGACTTCTTAGAAGTAGTTCAGGATTGTTTTTTGAAGCAATTTGTTGACTGGGGTAACGAAGAGAGCTATCAATATGACAGTTTTCTGAACACAATACATGCTGCTCAAAGAACGTTTATCCCTTATAAAGAAATTAGATCAAATAGAAATGACCCAAAATGGATGAATAATAGGCTGAAATATCTACTAGGGCATAAGAAAGGAATTTATAGGCGTATCAAAAGAGGCGAGGGTCATCTTATGAATCAGTATATTGACATTAAGAGGGACATTAAAAAGGGGATAAGAAAAGCTAAAAGGGACTATGAAATTAAAGTTGCTAGGGATTCTAAAACTAACCCAAAAAGTTTTTTCCAGGTTATTATTTTTTATTATCACACTGGCCGATTCCCACCAAGGCAGGGTGGCCCGAAAAAGAAAAACTTTCACCATCATTCACTCCATCACTGTCTTGCCAGAAGGGTGCTTTACACTACAGTTTTTAAACTGCAACATTAACACCCCTCCTTCAGAGTGCAGGCACTGTACTTCCCATCTCCAGGACTCAAGTCCGGCCTGCCGGTTTCCCTGAATCCTTCATAAATGTTACTTTGCTCACACTCCAACAGCACGTCAAGCATTAAAAACCATTTGTCTCCATTCACTCCTATCAAACACGCTCACGCATGCCTGCTGGAAGTCCAAGCCCCTCGCACACAAAACCTCCTTTACCCCCTCCCTCCAACCCTTCCTGGGCCGACCCCTACCCCGCCTTCCTTCCACTACAGACTGATACACTCTTGAAGTCATTCTGTTTCACTCCATTCTCTCTACATGTCCGAACCACCTCAACAACCCTTCCTCAGCCCTCTGGACAACAGTTTTGGTAATCCCGCACCTCCTCCTAACTTCCAAACTACGAATTCTCTGCATTATATTCACACCACACATTGCCCTCAGACATGACATCTCCACTGCCTCCAGCCTTCTCCTCGCTGCAACATTCATCACCCACGCTTCACACCCATATAAGAGCGTTGGTAAAACTATACTCTCATACATTCCCCTCTTTGCCTCCAAGGACAAAGTTCTTTGTCTCCACAGACTCCTAAGTGCACCACTCACTCTTTTTCCCTCATCAATTCTATGATTCACCTCATCTTTCATAGACCCATCCGCTGACACGTCCACTCCCAAATATCTGAATACGTTCACCTCCTCCATACTCTCTCCCTCCAATCTGATATTCAATCTTTCATCATCTAATCTTTTTGTTATCCTCATAACCTTACTCTTTCCTGTATTCACCTTTAATTTTCTTCTTTTGCACACCCTACCAAATTCATCCACCAATCTCTGCAGCTTCTCTTCAGAATCTCCCAAGAGCACAGTGTCATCAGCAAAGAGCAGCTGTGACAACCCCCCACTTTGTGTGTGATTCTTTATCTTTTAACTCCACGCCTCTTGCCAAGAC
This sequence comes from Cherax quadricarinatus, assembly GCF_026875155.1. NCBI lineage: Eukaryota > Metazoa > Arthropoda > Malacostraca > Decapoda > Parastacidae > Cherax > Cherax quadricarinatus. The sequence continues at coordinate 60,658,835 of NC_069399.1, read as the reverse complement.
CCTCGCATTTACTTCTCTTACAACCCCATCTATAAATATATTAAACAACCACGGTGACATCACACATCCTTGTCTAAGGCCTACTTTTACTGGGAAAAAATTTCCCTCTTTCCTACATACTCTAACTTGAGCCTCACTATCCTCGTAAAAACTCTTCACTGCTTTCAGTAACCTACCTCCTACACCATACACTTGCAACATCTGCCACATTGCCCCCCTATCCACCCTGTCATACGCCTTTTCCAAATCCATAAATGCCACAAAGACCTCTTTAGCCTTATCTAAATACTGTTCACTTATATGTTTCACTGTAAACACCTGGTCCACACACCCCCTACCTTTCCTAAAGCCTCCTTGTTCATCTGCTATCCTATTCTCCGTCTTACTCTTAATTCTTTCAATTATAACTCTACCATACACTTTACCAGGTACACTCAACAGACTTATCCCCCTATAATTTTTGCACTCTCTTTTATCCCCTTTGCCTTTATACAAAGAACTATGCATGCTCTCTGCCAATCCCTAGGTACCTTACCCTCTTCCATACATTTATTAAATAATTGCACCAACCACTCCAAAACTATATCCCCACCTGCTTTTAACATTTCTATCTTTATCCATCATCCCGGCTGCCTTACCCCCTTTCATTTTACCTACTGCCTCACGAACTTCCCCACACTCACAACTGGCTCTTCCTCACTCCTACAAGATGTTATTCCTCCTTGCCCTATACACGAAATCACAGCTTCCCTATCTTCATCAACATTTAACAATTCCTCAAAATATTCCCTCCATCTTCCCAATACCTCTAACTCTCCATTTAATAACTCTCCTCTCCTATTTTTAACTGACAAATCCATTTGTTCTCTAGGCTTTCTTAACTTGTTAATCTCACTCCAAAACTTTTTCTTATTTTCAACAAAATTTGTTGATAACATCTCACCCACTCTCTCATTTGCTCTCTTTTTACATTGCTTCACCACTCTCTTAACCTCTCTCTTTTTCTCACTATACTCTTCCCTCCTTGCATCACTTCTACTTTGTAAAAACTTCTCATATGCTAACTTTTTCTCCCTTACTACTCTCTTTACATCATCATTCCACCAATCGCTCCTCTTCCCTCCTGCACCCACTTTCCTGTAACCACAAACTTCTGCTGAACACTCTAACACTACATTTTTAAACCTACCCCATACCTCTTCGACCCCATTGCCTATGCTCTCATTAGCCCATCTATCCTCCAATAGCTGTTTATATCTTACCCTAACTGCCTCCTCTTTTAGTTTATAAACCTTCACCTCTCTCTTCCCTGATGCTTCTATTCTCCTTGTATCCCATCTACCTTTTACTCTCAGTGTAGCTATATAGTGTAGGTATATAGAACAAAAGTCAGAGATAAGATAGGTCCCCTTAAAAATAACTATGGGCATCTTACTGACAAAGAGAATGAAATGTGGTCGATTTTAAATAATTATTTTCTCTCGGTTTTTACACAGGAAGACACTAATAATATTCCGGTAATAAATTTTTATAGTGGGCCAGAAGAAGATAAATTATGTAACATCACAGTCACTAGTGAAATGGTTGTGAAGCAGATAGACAGACTGAAGCAAAATAAGTCACCGGGTCCCGATGAGGTTTTTTCAAGAGTTCTAAAGGAATGCAAAATGGAAGTCTGTGAACCATTAACTAATATTTTTAATTTATCTCTTCAAACAGGTGTAGTGTCTGATATGTGGAAGATGGCTAATGTAATTCCTATTTTTAAAACAGGGGACAAGTCGTTACCGTCAAATTACCGCCCAATAAGCCTGACCTCAATTGTAGGCAAATTACTAGTCAATTATAGCTCAAATTATAAGAAGCCATCTTGATAAGCATAGCTTGATTAATGATACTCAGCATGGATTCACAAGAGGCCGGTCTTGTCTAACTAATTTATTAACTTTCTTCAGTAAAGCTTTTGAGGCTGTTGACCACGATAAAGAATTTGATATTATTTACTTAGATTTTAGTAAGGCATTTGATAGAGTTCCGCACCAAAGACTGTTGAAGAAAGTAGCAGCTCATGGCATTGGGGGAAGGGTGCTCTCGTGGATCGAATCATGGCTCACAGACAGGAAGCAGAGTGTGTCCATAAATGGGGTTAAATCCGAGTGGGGATCGGTAACAAGTGGCGTTTCACAGGGATCAGTCTTGGGCCCGTTGTTGTTTATAATATATATCAATGATCTTGATGAAGGAATTACTAATGATATGAGCAAATTCGCCGATGACACGAAGATAGGTAGGATAATTGATTCAAACGTAGATGTTAGGGAACTTCAGGAGGATTTAAACAAACTCTGCTCTTGGTCAGAAAAGTGGCAGATGCAGTTCAATGTAGATAAATGCAAGGTTCTGAAGCTCGGGAGTGTCCATAACCCTAGCACTTATAAGTTAAATAATGTAGAACTTAGCCATACAGATTGCGAAAAGGACTTGGGGGTAATGGTAAGCAGCAACCTTAAACCAAGACAGCAATGCCTAAGCGTACGTAATAAGGCAAATAGATTACTGGGATTTATATCAAGATGTGTAAGCAACAGAAGTCCAGAGGTCATACTGCAGCTTTATACATCATTAGTAAGGCCTCACCTAGATTATGCAGCTCAATTCTGGTCTCCATATTACAGAATGTACATAAATTCGTTAGAAAACATTCAGCGTAGGATGACTAAATTAATACATAGCATTAGAAATCTTCCTTATGAAGAAAGATTGAAGACTCTTAAGTTACATTCACTTGTTAGACGAAGAATGAGGGGAGACCTGATCGAAGTGTATAAGTGGAAGATAGGTATTAATAAAGGGGATATTAACAAGGTCTTGAGGATATCTCTCCAAGAGAGAACCCGCAGTAATGGATTTAAATTAGATAAGTTTAGATTTAGAAAGGACGTAGGAAAGTATTGGTTTGGAAATAGGGTAGTTGATGAGTGGAACAGTCTACCTAGTTGGGTTATTGAGGCTAGGACTTTGTGTAGTTTCAAATTTAGGTTGGATAAGTACATGAGTGGGAGGGGTTGGATTTGAGTGGGACTTGCACATCGGAGCTTGTTTCTTGGGTGGCATTGAAAATTGGGTTGGTCAAATGTTTGTTAGTGGGATGAATTGTAAAGGACCTGCCTAGTATGGGCCAACAGGCCTGCTGCAGTGTTCCTCCTTTCTTATGTTCTTATCTCATTTCATGGATTAAACCTGATTGCCTCCCATTTTCCAGATTCCCGTGAAATATATATTGTAATAGACTGCTAGTAAGGATCTCTGTGGGAAGCTGAAGGATCTGCTGATGGGGAACTGAAGGAGCAAAAACTATGTTTGCAAAATACTGCAGGAAAATAAGGATAACCGAAGGCGTATTGCAGATGTACTGGAAAACAGTGGACACAGGATATATATTTCTTTTTGTGTATATATGCTGAGAGTTCAGTTTAATCTATATTTCAGGGATAAAAATATTTTTTTTCTGGTGATAAGGTTCGTGTAGCCTTAAGGACTTTCGTGTAATCAATTGGCTTTACGTCTCATTGACCACCCTCAACATGGCTTTGTCTAGGCAACTTTTCTCGCTCTATAGAGCTTTATGAAATCAATTGATGAAGCTCTACACAGAAACATTGTCACAATGAAACCTTACTTTTCACTTTCTTCCTATTTTTTTTAAGTCAAGGATAACCAGCCTTAATTGTCCAGTAGGTGACTAATTGAATTCACTAGGCAGCAGATCAACAGTGCTGTGACACCTGTGATGGAATTAGCAGATGTCTGGGTCCCAGAGGCGGAACCTCCAAAATGAAGCTAAAAACTAGATGGCGTCTCGGTCTCTCTTGGATAATTATAGTCTGAGAGTTACACGATAACAACGGTTCTAGTTTTACTGTCAAATTTGTGTGGTTTAGCTGAGAATTGTTCCATGAAGAGTGCTGTGTTGTGGGCTCATATATGAATTGTTCCATCCAAGGTGTTGTTGATGGTTAATAGTGAATTGTTTAGGCAGGGTGATGTGACTAACTCTTCTGAGAGGACCTATTAGTGAATATTACACCGAAGCTAAACCGCTCTGAAAGAAAAGAAAACGAAGAATCCCGACAGATGTGGTAGAATAAATATACTTTAAAACGAGACTTATTTACACAGCATTTCGCTTATGGGTGAGCTATTTACAGCGCCATCACTTGCAATAGCTTACTTGTGAACGAATTCTTGAGCAGGTAAAGGTCATGCGATACGACCATACTGAACCTGTCGTCGGAGGCTCACGTAAACACAGGGAGTTAATCAGGTGTGCTCTCTGTGACTAGTTAATGGTCCAAGTCGGACCGAAACGTCGTCACGAGTGTCATTCTCGTAGATGTGGGTTGTTTATATATTTAGGAGTGCTCTCTCACGCGGCACCAACATTGTATCAGTCGTTCTGAAGTGACACCTTCAAGTGGGTGACACCTTCAAGGAAGATGTCTTGATGCCGTTGAAGAGCAGCTACCCTCTCATTTTTCTTAGATCCTCTTCCCTTTCCCCGACGCTGCTTACTGTAGCTTTCTCATGTGCATGGAATAGGCTCGCCAGAGAGATAGCAATTCCTAAGTGACAATAACTCCAGTTCTGATGGAACGGAGCTTTTGATGGCCCCATAACTTACGAACTCTTGCTGAAATTCAACTATGCTGAGTGCCCTGCTGAAGAGTCCAGATGAGGCTGACACATTTCTTCACCTTGTATGAGCCGCATCTTGCGTGATGGAATATGAAAGGGCAACAACTTTTGTTGCCACTGCATAATTGTCATATAGAATAGTGTAGCAGCACACTGATGATGTATCTAATTTTGCTAAATTAAAAAATACAGGGTCGCCTAAACGCGAAGTACGCCAGTTCATGCTGGCAAATATCACATACTGTACAGTATACAACCCTTTCTGTGTGATGTAATATGACAGAAAATATAGTCTTTGCTCCCACTGTGTAACTATCATATAGAAAAGAGTAGCAGCACACATCTGCAATTAAAATTAACGTTAGTGATATTTAAGCTAATTGTGCATAGGGAGAGTGGCCTCTTTTGACGGGTGCTACTCTTTCCACAGGGTGCTTGCATCTTGTTTCTCATAAATGGTTGGGATATTTTCCCTTTCATCTGAGCCCGCTAACACTTACGGTTAATAACACAACGAATTATAAATATGGACTGTGGAACGTGAAATACTAACTCTGACAAGTTTTACATATTTAACGAGTATGATTTCTGTCGCGTGAAAGAGAATTGACCACGAAAGTAGTAGGTGCTTTTTTAATAACCAGAAAGTACATTTCTTTAGGTTGAACCTGATTGCCTCCCAGTCTCAGGTACTATATGACATACGGATTTAGCGCTTCCTTGAAAATTAAAATAATAATGTAATAAGAAGAAAATATTAATAAGTGAAAGAGGTCTCCTGATCAGTTCCGAGTATTCCTTTCACAATGTTCCTTTCACAATGTTCCTTACACAATGTTCCTTACACAATGTTGTGACAGGATAATATATATGAGTTAACGTCACTTATATATACAGCGTTGGTATAGATAAGAATAACATTGTACAACACATCAGGTGATACGGTACATTTTTAATAATATAAATTGATTAGCCTTGGAAGGTTATGTAAACAAAAGCTCAGACCAGCGAATCATCATATAACTTAGACCCGTGTTAGGAAACACTTGTCCTGTTTCCTGACTGATAAAGCACCTGTAACTCTGTACCAGGAATTAGGATTGCGGACACGCACACTCATGCCTAGTAGTGGAAGTTCTGAGTTGGAGAGGAAGTCAACAATGACTGCAGTATTGCTGAGTGACGTCACTAATCACCATGCACCTCAGCTCTGCTGTTGGCTGGTTATTTGTAGTTTGTTATAGATAGAAGTACCTTCTTGGAGTCAGTCCATCTTAGCTCGTGGAGTCAGTTCCCCATCATAGCTCGTGGAGTCAGTCCGTGAAAGTTTCACTCAGGAACATGTAGAGTGCCTGAGAGTGCCCCATCCTAAAGATGCTACTGACCTCTGTCTATTGTCATCCCCCTTCTTTTTCTACTACCTTATTTTCGTTACACACACAAAACCACACACACACACACACACACACACACACACACACACACACACACACACACACACACACACACACACACACACACACACACACACACACACACACACATACACACACTATCCAAGCTGGTAGAGACTTACATTTCTTATGCAGGTCAACTAAATTTCGTCTCCCGTCTCTCCTTCCTGGCACAGCTTGGAGAAGTACAGTGTAGTGGCAGTGAGAGCCAAGGTCTCGGTGGAGGTGGAGCAGCGAAAACGTCTTGGCACTTGGGCCAAACGGGTCCTTGCCTTTGAGGGAGCACATCTACCCCTACAAGAAAAAGGGAAAGCACGTTTAAAAAAACATTTTAACTGTGGTTGTTGAAAGTTCATTTTGCATTGGGTTTAAGGGATAAGGAAAATTTTTTTTCCTAAAACACCCTAGCCCTTTTAAATACTTTTACCCACTTTTAGAAAAAGATGTTCAGGGCGGTCGAAGAAGTTTTTTATAGGAATTTAGCATTTTAAAGAGATTAAAGTGGTAATGAACACGCCCTTTTAAAAAGAAAAAATGGAGACTCAAACAGTGCGCCTGGTGCATGCCCTTTTTTAACCCGGTTGATTTTTGTTTTGAGATTTTTTAACATCATTTTGGGATTTTTTTTTATACCGGACAGACTTTTTATAGCAACGTATTTTAAGGAGCTGTTTTCCCGCTTTTTCGTTCGACTTGAAACTTTCGTGGGTTGTAAAACGGAAAACCCCATCACTAGAAATTTTTTAGCAAAAAAAAGACGCAAATTTTTCAAACAAGCCATCTTTGGACAAATTTCACTAGAAGCTTTTGCAGCAAAATGTTGAGCAAATAAAAAGATGATAAACTTGTGTCTTGTCCCACACATCAGGAGGGGTTCAGCCCCACCTACCCGCGTAACCACAGACAGGAGGGGTTGCGGTTCCCACCACCCCCTGAAACCCACACATCAGGATGGGTCAGCTTCCACCTCCCGCTGTAACCACAGACGGGATGGTTGCGGTTTCCCCACCTCCCCGCTGTAACCACACATCGGATGGGTTGCAGCTTCCCCCCCCCCCCCCCCACCCCTGAACCCAGTCAGGATGCGTTGCGGCTTCACCTCCCGCTGTAACCCACATCAGGATGGGTTGCAGCTTCCCCCTACCCCTGAAACCACAGATCAGGGGGTTGGGCCCCCTTCCACCTCCCCGGTAACCCATATAAGGTGGGTTGCAGTTCCCACCTACCCGCTGAACCACATTCGGAGGGGTTTGCAGCTTCCCCCTACCCCGTAACCACGACAGGATGGGTTGCGGCTTCCACTCCCCCGCGTAACCACATATCGGGATGGGTTGCAGCTTCCACCTACCCGCTGAACCACAATCAGGGGGGTTGGGCTTCCACCTCCCCCTAAACCACTTTTCGGAGGGTTGCAGTTTTCCACCTACCCGCGTAACCACATACGGAGGGGTTGCGCTTCCACCTCCCCGCTGTAACCCAGATCGGGGTGGGTTGGGGTTCCAACCTACCCCTGTAACCAAGTCAGGTGGTTGCGGCTTCCCCCTACCAGCTAAAACCCACATATAGGAGGGGTTGAGTTTCCCACCTACCCCTGAAACCCACACACGGGATGGGTGCGCTTCCCCTACCCCTGTAACCACACATCGGATGGTTGCAGCTTCCACCTACCCACTGAACCACACATCAGATGGCTGCAAGCATCCACCTACCCGCGTACACACACATCAGGATGGGTTGCAGCTTCCACCTACACCGCTGAACACATATCAGGATGTTGCAGCTTCCACCTACCTGTAACCACACATCAGATGGTTGCAGCTTCCACTACCCGATGTAAACCACATCAGGATGTTGCAGCTTCCACCTACACCGCTGTACCACACTCAGATGGGTTGCGCTTCCGCATACCCCTGTAACCACATCAGGATGGTTGCAGCTTCACTACCTGCTGTAGCCACATTAGAGGGTTGCAGCTTCACCAACCCGCGTACCACTCAGGATGGGTTGCAGCTTCCACTACCCGCTGTAACCACACATCAGGATGGTTCAGCTTCCACACTACCGATGTAACTCATCAGATGGGTTGCAGCTTCCCACCTACCACAGTGAAACAAAATTTTCAGGATGGGTTGCAGCTTCCACCTACCGCTGAACCACACATCAGGATGGGTTGCAGCTTCACTACCCGCTGTAACCACATCAGGATGGGTTCAGCTTCCACTACCCGCTGTAACCACATCAGGATGGTTTCAGCTTCACCTACTGCTTGAACCACACATCAGGATGGGTTGCAGTTCCACCTCCCGCTGTAAAAACATCAGGATGGTTGCAGCTTCCACCTACCCGCTGTAACCAAACTCAGGATGGGTTGCAGCTTCCATACCGCTTAACCACACATCAGGAATGGGTTGGCACTTCCGCCTACCCGCTGTAACCACATCGATGGTGCAGCACTGTACTTACTCCCTGAGCTGCACATTAAGATTGGTTTGCAGCTCCACCTACCCTGTAACCACATCAGGATGGGTGCAAGCTTCACCTACCGCTGTATCACATCAGGATGGTTCCACTCCATACTACGTAACCACACATCAGGATGGGTTCACTTCCCCTTCCCGCTGTAACCACACATCGGATGGGTTGCAGCTTCCGCCTACCCGCCGTACCACATATCAGTTGGTGACAGCTTCCACCTACCGCTAACAGCCATCAGGATATGTGCAGCTTTCACTCAACTCCGCTGTAACCAATCAGGATGGTTGCAGCTTTCCACCTACCCGCTGTAACCACATCAGGATGGGTTGCAGCTTCCACCTTCCCGCCGTAACCACACATCAAGATGGGTTGCAGCTTCCACCTACCCGCTGTAACCACATCAGGATGTGTTGCAGCTTCCACCTACCCGCTGTAACCACACATCAGGATGGGTTGCAGCTTCCGCCTAGCCGCTGTAACCACATCAGGATGGGTTGCAGCTTCCACCTACCCTCTGTAGCCGCACATTAGGATGGGTTGCAGCTTCCACCTACCCGCTGTAACCACTTCAGGATGGGTTGCAGCTTCCACCTACCCGCTGTAACCACACATCAGGATGGGTTGCAGCTTCCACCTACCCGCTGTAATCACATCAGGATGGGTTGCAGCTTCCACCTACCTACTGTAACCACACATCAGGATGGGTTGCAGCTTCCACCTACCCGCTGTAATTACACATCAGGATGGGTTGTAGCTTCCGCCTACCCGCTGTAACCACATCAGGATGGGTTGCAGCTTCCACCTACCCGCTGAAGCCACACATTAGGATGGGTTGCAGCTTCCACCTACCCGCTGTAACCACATCAGGATGGGTTGCAGCTTCCACCTACCCACTGTAACCACACATCAGGATGGGTTGCAGCTTCTACCTACCCACTGTAATCACATCAGGATGGGTTGCAGCTTCCACCTACCCACTGTAACCACACATCAGGATGGGTTGCAGCTTCCACCTACCCGCTGTAACCACACATCAGGATGGGCTGCAGCTTCCACCTACCCGCTGTAACCACACATCAGGATGGGTTGCAGCTTCCACCTACCCGCCGTAACCACACATCAGGATGGGTTGCAGCTTCCACCTACCCGCTGTAACCACATCAGGATGGGTTGCAGCTTCCACCTACCCGCTGTAACCACATCAGGATGGGAAGCTTCACCTACCCGCTGTAACCAACTCGGATTTTTGCAGCTTCCACCACGCTGTAACCACATCAGGATGGGTTGCAGCTTCCACCTACCCGCTGTAACCAACATCAGGATGGGTTGCAGCTTCCACCTACCCCACTGCAACAACACATTCAGGATGGGTTGCAGCTTCCACCTACCCGCTGTAACCACATCAGGATGGGTTGCAGCTTCCACCTACCCGCTGTAACCACACATCAGGATGGGTTGCAGCTTCCACCTACCCGCTGTAACCACACATCAGGATGGGTTGCAGCTTCCACCTACCCGCTGTAACCACACATCAGGATGGGTTGCAGCTTCCACCTACCCGCTGTAACCACACATCAGGATGGGTTGCAGCTTCCACCTACCCGCTGTAACCACACATCAGGATGGGTTGCAGCTTCCACCTACCCGCTGTAACCACATCAGGATGGGTTGCAGCTTCCACCTACCCACTGTAACCACACATCAGGATGGGTTGCAGCTTCCACCTACCCGCTGTAACCACATCAGGATGGGATGAAGCTTCCACCTACCCGCTGTAACCACACATCGGGATTTGTTGCAGCTTCCACCTACCCGCTGTAACCACATCAGGATGGGTTGCAGCTTCCACCTACCCACTGTAACAACACATCAGGATGGGTTGCAGCTTCCACCTGCCCGCTGTAACCACATCAGGATGGGTTGCAGCTTCCACCTACCCGCTGTAACCACACATCAGGATGGGTTGCAGCTTCCACCTACCCGCTGTAACCACACATCAGGATGGGTTGCAGCTTCCACCTACCCGCTGTAACCACACATCAGGATGGTTGCAGCTTCCACCTACCCGCTGTAACCACACATCAGGATGGGTTTGCAGCTTCCACCTACCCGCTTGTAACCACACATCAGGATGGGTTGCAGCTTCCACCTACCCGCTGTAACCACATCAGGATGGTTGCAGCTTCCACCTACCCCACTGTAACACACATCAGGATGGTTGCAGCTTCCACCTACCCGCTGTAACCACAATCAGGATGGTTGCAGCTTCCACCTACCCGCCTGTAAACCACACATCAGATGGGTTGCAGCTTCCACCTACCCGCTGTAACCACACTCAGGATGGGTTGCAGCTTCCACCTACCCGCTGTAACCACATCAGGATGGTTTGCAGCTTCCACCTACCCGCTGTAACCACATCAGGATGAGTTGCAGCTTCCACCTACCCACTGTAACAACACATCAGATGGGTTGCAGCTTCCACCTACCCACTGTAACAACACATCAGGATGGGTTGCAGCTTCCCCTACCTCGCTGTAACACATCAGATGGGTTGCAGCTTCCACTACCTGCTGTAACCACACATCAGGATGGTGCAGCTTCCACCTACCCGCTGTAACCACACATCAGGATGGGTTGTAGCTTCCACCTACCCGCCGTAACCACACATTAGGATGGGTTGCAGCTTCCACCTACCTGCTGTAACCACACATCAGGATGGGTTGCAGTTTCCACCTACCCACTGTAACAACACATCAGGATGGGTTGCAGCTTCCACCTACCCGCTGTAACCACATCAGGATGGGTTGCAGTTTCCACCTACCCCTGTAACCACATCAGGATGGGTTGCAGCTTCCACTACCCGCTGTAACCACATCAGGATGGTTTGCCAGCTTCCACCTACCCGCTGTAAACCACACATCAGGATGGGTTGCAGCTTCCACCTACCCGCTGTAACCACACATCAGGATGGGTTGCAGCTTCCACCTACCCGCTGTAACCTCACATCAGGATGGGTTGCAGCTTCCACCTACCCGCTGTAACCACACATCAGGATGGGTTGCAGCTTCCACCTACCCGCTGTAACCACACATCAGGATGGGTTGCAGCTTCCACCTACCCGCTGTAATGACATCAGGATGGGTTGCAGCTTCCACCTACCCACTGTAACCACACATCAGGATGGGTTGCAGCTTCCACCTACCCGCTGTAACCACATCAGGATGAGTTGCAGCTTCCACCTACCCGCTGTAACAACACATCAGGATGGGTTTAGCTTCCACTACCCGCTGTAACCACACTCAGGATGGGTTGCAGCTTCCCCTACACGCTGCAACCACCACATCATAGGATGGGTTGCAGCTTCCACCTACCCGCTGTAACCACACATCAGGATGGGTTGCAGCTTCCACCTACCCGCTGTAACCACATCAGGATGGGTTGCAGCTTCCACCTACCCGCTGTAACCACACATCAGGATGGGTTCCAGATTCCACCTACCCGCTGTAACCACACATCAGGATGGGTTGCAGCTTCCACCTACCGCTGTAACCACACATCAGGACGGTTGCAGCTTCCACCTACCCGCTGTAACCACATCAGGATGGTTTGCAGCTTCCACCTACCCGCTGTAACCACATCAGGATGAGTTGCAACTTCCACCTACCCACTGTAACAACACATCAGATGGGTTGCAGCTTCCACCTACCCGCTGCAACCACATCAGGATGGGTTGCAGCTTCCACCTACCCGCTGTAACCACACATCAGGATGGGTTGCAGCTTCCACCTACCCGCTGTAACCACACATCAGGATCTGTTGTAGCTTCCACCTACCCGCCGTAACCTCACATCAGGATGGGTTGCAGCTTCCACCTACCCGCTGTAACCACATCAGGATGTGTTGCAGCTTCCACCTACCCACTGTAACCACATCAGGATGGGTTTCAGCTTCCACCTACCCGCTGTAACCACATCAGGATGGGTTGCAGCTTCCACCTACCCGCTGTAACCACACATCGGGATGGGTTGCAACTTCCACCTACCCGCTGTAACCACACATCAGGATGGGTTGCAGTTTCCACCTACCCACTGTAACAACACATCAGGATGGGTTGCAGCTTTCACCTACCCGCTGTAACCACATCAGGATGGGTTGCAGCTTCCACCTACCCACTGTAACAACACATCAGGATGGGTTGCAGCTTCCACCTACCCGCTGTAACCACAAATCAGGATGGGTTGCAGCTTCCACCTACCCGCTGTAAAACGCATCAGGATGGTTGCAAGCTTCCTCCTACCCGCTGTAACCTCACATCAGGATGGGTTGCAGCTTCCACCTACCCGCTGTAATCACACATCAGGATGGGTTGCAGCTTCCACCTACCCGCTGTAACCACACATCAGGATGGGTTGCAGCTTCCACCTACCCTGTAACGACATCAGGATGGGTTGCAGCTTCCACCACCCACTGTAACACACATCAGATGGGTTGCAGCTTCCACCTACCCGCTGTAACCACATCAGGATGGGTTGCAGCTTCCACCTACCCGCTGTAACCACATCAGGATGGGTTGCAGCTTCCACCTACCCCTGTAACCACACATCAGATGGGTTGCAGCTTCCACCTACCCGCTGTAACCACACATCAGGATGGGTTGCAGCTTCCACCTACCCGCTGTAAAACCACACTCAGGATGGGTTGCAGCTTCCACCTACCCGCTGTAACCACATCAGATGGGTTGCAGCTTCCACCTACCCACTGTAACAACACATCAGGATGGTTGCAGCTTCCACTTCCCGCTGTAACCACATCAGGATGGGTTTGCAGCTTCCACCTACCCGCTGTAACCACACATCAGGATGGGTTGCAGCTTCCACCTACCCGCTGTAACCACACATCAGGATGGGTTGCAGCTTCCACCTACCCGCTGTAACCACATCAGGATGGGTTGCAGCTTCCACCTACCCGCTGTAACCACACATCAGGATGGGTTGCAGCTTCCACTACCCCGCTGTAACCACATCAGATGGGTTGCAGCTTCCACCTACCCGCTTAAACCACACATCAGGATGGTTGCAGCTTCCACCTACCCGCTGTACCACATCAGGATGGGTTGCAGCTTCCACCTACCCGCTTAAACCACACATCAGGATGGGTTGCAGCTTCCACCTACCCGCTGTAGCCACACATCAGGATGGGTTGCAGCTTCCACCTACCCGCTGTAACCACACATCAGGATGGGTTGCAGCTTCCACCTACCCGCTGTAACCACACATCAGGATGGGTTGCAGCTTCCACCTACCCACTCTAACCACATCAGGATGGGTTGCAGCTTCCACCTACCCGCTGTAACCACATCAGGATGGGTTGCAGGTTCCACCTACCCACTGTAACAACACATCAGGATGGGTTGCAGCTTCCACCTACCCGCTGTAACAACACATCAGGATGGGTTGCAGCTTCCACCTACCCACTGTAACCACACATCAGGATGGGTTGCAGCTTCCACCTACCCGCTGTAACCACACATCAGGATGGTTGCAGCTTCCACCTACCCACTGTAACACACATCAGGATGGGTTGCAGCTTCCACCTACCCACTGTAACCACACATCAGGATGGGTTGCAGCTTCCACCTACCCGCTGTAACCACACATCAGGATGGGTTGCAGCTTCCACCTACCCACTGTAACCACACATCAGGATGGGTTGCAGGTTCCACCTACCCACTGTAACCACACATCAGGATGGTTGCAGCTTCCACCTACCCACTGTAACCACACACATCAGGATGGGTTGCAGCTTCCACCTACCCGCTGTAACCACACATCAGGATGGGTTGCAGCTTCCACCTACCCACTGTAACCACACATCAGGATGGGTTGCAGCTTCCACCTACCCGCTGTAACCACACTCAGGATGGGTTGCAGCTTCCACCTACCCCTGTAACCACACATCAGATGGTTGCAGCTTCCACCTACCCGCTGTAACCACACATCAGGATGGTTGCAGCTTCACCTACCCGCTGTAACCACACATCAGGATGGGTTGCAGCTTCCACCTACCCGCTGTAACCACACATCAGGATGGGTTGCAGCTTCCACCTACCCGCTGTAACCACACATCAGGATGGGTTGCAGCTTCCACCTACCCGCTGTAACCACACATCAGGATGGGTTGCAGCTTCCACCTACCCGCTAGCGCCACTAACAAGTGCACCTCACTTTCTGCCTAGTTCAGATAATTAAAAAAAAAACTGTGTCTTTTAGAAGCAATAACAAAAGTCAAAGTTATATAAAATTTCGTCAACCTTTGTCCTGTGTAATGTCTTATCTGGTGTAAAATTCAATACTTTTCCTTTTTTTTATTGACTTTGTTTGCACGTGCAGGACAAAATAAATGCGATGTGGCTTAATTTGAAAAGTGGCGAGGAGCCTGCTGAATGACTCCTTCAAGGGTCATGAATCTCTATAGATAACTCTCTTGCTTAGCATACTGACTTCTTACACATTTTACGTATTACACATTCAAGGAATTTATATATCGCGTAATATATTAATAATAATAATAATAACATTATTATTATTATTACTGTTATTACGTCAGTGCTCAGTAATAACCCGCATAGAATCAGAAACTCAGGAGATTAATTGTTTCTGCATAATTCTTCCTTCTCTGGGATCAACTTATATAACAAGCGTAATTTAATTTAGCCTAATTCACCTAAATATTTTTTAGATAAGTTTACAATAATTTAGTAATAAAGAAACACAATGAAATATATATTTTTCGTTAGGTTCAGAATAATATTTGCGAAATTATTGCATACAAAAATTTTCGCTTCCCTTATTCGGAAAAAAGAGCGTTGCTATATAAGCGAAAAAGCACAAGTTTTACCTATTCGGCACGACATATATATATATATATATATATATATATATATATATATATATATATATATATATTTATATATTATTTATATATTATATATATTATATAACATATATTGTATAATTAATATATATATTAATATTTTATATATATATATATATATTATTATATTTATATTATATATATATATTTTATAAAATTATATGGGATTAAGCTTGTACAATTCTACAAGAATGTTAAAAATGTATTTATCATGTGTGGCGCTACACGCACTGGTTGACCTTTCAATGCGTGACACTTCAAGGTCACCTCAGTAGGATTTCCCTGAAGCCCTGAACTGCTTGTGAGCAAAGTCAACAGTCTGGCACTCTTGGTTTCCCTGTTAAGGTTTCTTCACCCTCATACTAGCACTCTTACGATTTCAGTGGCATGATGTTACCCACTCTGAGTGGGTTACCTTTACTACAGCTCTTCCCCACCCATCAGGGTGACGGCGGCAGCGTGGGCGGGTGGGCGGTGGGCGGTGCCGACGTCTACGTAGCTCGTGGCAGCGACTCCACCAGAGATGATGGAAGACACATTCTGGTTGTGTCGCGGCCCCCGGCCTATAAACTCACCTTCTCCTTCAACACCACCTACGAGCAGGCCAGACTCATCCAGGTAGGCCTCTCATCCAGTTGTTTCTCATCCAGGTGATCCTCTCGTCCAGTTGTCGCTCATCCAGGTGAGCCTCTCATCCAGTTGTTTCTCATCCAGGTGATCCTCTCATCCAGGTGAGCCTCTCATCCAGTTGTCTCTCATCCAGGTGAGCCTGTCATCCAGGTGAACCTGTCATCCAGGTGAACCTGTCATCCAGGTGAACCTGTCATCCAGGTGAACCTGTCATCCAGGTGAACCTGTCATCCAGGAAGCTTTCCTGTTTTCCAAACCTTTTACATCAATTGAAATGTAACACGTCCATTTTACCAGCACACCTGACCCCAAATTTACCAGCACACCTGACCACACATTCGCCAGCACACCTGACCACACATTTACCAGCACACCTGACCACACATTTACCAGCACACCTGACCACACATTTACCAGCACACCTGACCCCAAATTTACCAGCACACCTGACCACACATTTACCAGCACACTTGACCACACATTTACCAGCACACCTGACCACACATTTACCAGCACACCTGACCACACATTTACCAGCACACCGGGACCACACATTTACCAGCACTCCTGACCACACATTTACCAGCACACCTGACCACACATTTACCAGCACACCTGACCACACATTTACCACCCACACCTGACCACACATTTACCAGCACACCTGACCACACATTTACCGCACACCTGACCACACATTTACCAGCACTCCTGACCACACATTTGCCAGCACACCTGACCACACATTTACCAACACACCTGACCACACATTTACCAGCACACCTGACCCCAAATTTACCAGCACACCTGACCACACATTTACCAGCACACCTGACTACACTTTTACCAGCACCCTGACCACACATTTACCAGCACACCTGACCACACATTTACCAGCACACCTGACCACACATTTACCAGCACACATGACTACACATTTACCAGCACACCTGACCACACATTTACCAGCACACCTGACCACACATTTACCAGCACTCCTGACACCCCATTTACCAGCACACCTGACCACACATTTACCAGCACACCTGACCACACATTTACCAGCACACCTGCCCCCAAATTTACCAGCACACCTGACTACACATTTACCAGCACACCTGACTACACATTTACCAGCACACCTGACCACACATTTACCAGCACACCTGACCACACATTTACCAGCACACCTGACCACACATTTACCAGCACACATGACTACACATTTACCAGCACACCTGACTACACATTAACCAGCACACCTGACCACACATTTACCAGCACACCTGACCACACATTTACCAGCACACCTGACCCCAAATTTACCAGCACACCTGACCACACATTTACCAGCACACCTGACCACACATTTACCAGCACACCTGACCACACATTTACCAGCACACCTGACCACACATTTACCAGCACACCTGACCCCAAATTTACCAGCACACCTGACCACACATTTACCAGCACACCTGACCACACATTTACCAGCACACCTGACCACACATTTACCAGCACCCCTGACCACACATTTACCAGCACACCTGACCACACATTTACCAGCACACTTGACCACACATTTACCAGCACACTTGGCCACACATTTACCAGCACACCTGACCACACATTTACCAGCACACCTGACCACACATTTACCAGCACACCTGACCACACATTTACCAGCACACCTGACCACACATTTACCAGCACACCTGACCCCAAATTTACCAGCACAACCTGACCACACATTTACCAGCACACCTGACCACACATTTACCAGCACTCCTGACCACACATTTACCAGCACACCTGACCACAATTTACCAGCACTCCTGACCACACATTTGCCAGCACACCTGACCACACATTTACCAACACACCTGACCACACATTTACCAGCACACCTGACCCCAATTTACCAGCACACCTGACCACACATTTACCGCACACCTGACTACACATTTACCAGCACACCTGACCACACATTTACCAGCACACTGACCACACATTTACCAGCACACCTGACCACACATTTACCAGCACACCTGACCACTACATTTACCAGCACACATGACTACACATTTACCAGCACACCTGACCACACATTTACCAGCACACCTGACCACACATTTACCAGCACCCTGACCACACATTTACAGCACACCTGCCACACATTTACCAGCACACCTGACACACATTTACCAGCACACCTGACCCAAATTTACCAGCACACTGACTACACATTTACCGCACCTGACTACACATTTACCAGCACACCTGACACACATTTACCAGCACACCTGACACTACCATTTACCAGCACACCTGACCACACATTTACCAGCACACATGGACTAAATTTACCGCACACCTGACTACACATTTACAGACACACTGACCACACATTTACCAGCCCACCTGAACACACATTACAGCACACCTGACCCCAAATTACCAGCACACTGACCACACATTTACCAGCACACCCTGACCACACATTTACCAGCACACCTGACCACACATTTTACCAGCACCATCCTGACCACACATTTACCACACACCTGACCCCAAATTTACCGCACCATGACCACCAACATTTACCAGCACACCTGCCACACATTTACCAGCACACCTGACCACACATTTACCAGCACACCTGACCACACATTTACCAGCACACCTGACCCACATTTACCAGCACACTGACCACACATTTACCAGCACACTGGCCACACATTACCAGCACACCTGACCACACATTTACCAGCACACCTGACCACACATTACCAGCACACCTGACCACACATTTACCAGCACACCTGACCACACATTTACCAGCACACCTGACCCAAATTTACCAGCACACCTGACCACAACATTTACCAGCACACCTGACCACACATTTACCAGCACACCTGACCCAAATTTACCAGCACACCTGACTACACATTTACCAGCACACCTGACTACACATTTACCAGCACACCTGACCACACATTTACCAGCACACCTGACCACACATTTACCAGCACACCTGACCCCAAATTTACCAGCACACCTGACTACACATTTACCAGCACACCTGACTACACATTTACCAGCACACCTGACCACACATTTACCAGCACACCTGACCACACATTTACCAGCACACCTGACCCCAATTTACCAGCACACCTGACTACACATTTACCAGCACACCTGACTACACATTTACCAGCACACCTGACCACACATTTACCAGCACACCTGACCACACATTTACCAGCACACCTGACCACACATTTACCAGCACACCTGACCACACATTTACCAGCACACCTGACCACACATTTACCAGCACACCTGACCACACATTTACCAGCACACCTGACCACACATTTACCAGCACACCTGACCACACATTTACCAGCACACCTGACACACATTTACCAGCACACCTGACCACACATTTACCAGCACACCTGACCACACATTTACCAGCACACCTGACCACACATTTACCAGCACACCTGACCACACATTTACCAGCACATCTGACCACACATTTACCAGCACACCTGACCACACATTTACCAGCACACCTGACCACACATTTACCAGCACACCTGACCACACATTTACCAGCACACCTGACCCCAAATTTACCAGCACACCTGACCACACATTTACCAGCACACCTGACCACCACATTTACCAGCACACCTGACCCCAAATTTACCAGCACACCTGACTACACATTTACCAGCACACCTGACTACACATTTACCAGCACACCTGACCACACATTTACCAGCACACCTGACCACACATTTACCAGCACACCTGACCCACAATTTACCAGCACACCTGACCACACATTTACCAGCACACCTGACTACACATTTACCAGCACACCTGACACACATTTACCAGCACACCTGACCACACATTTACCAGCACCCTGACCACACATTTACCAGCACACCTGACCCAAATTTACCAGCACACCTGACTACACATTTACCAGCACACCTGACTACACATTTACCAGCACACCTGACCACACATTTACCAGCACACCTGACCACACATTTACCAGCACACCTGACCAACACATTTACCAGCACACCTGACTACACATTTACCAGCACACCTGACCACACATTTACCAGCACACCTGACCACACATTTACCAGCACACCTGACCCAAATTTACCAGCACACCTGACCACAATTTACCAGCACACCTGACACACATTTACCAGCACACCTGACCACACATTTACCAGCACACCTGACCACACATTTACCAGCACACCTGACAACACATTTACCAGCACACCTGACCTACACATTTACCAGCACACCTGACACACATTTACCAGCACACATGACACACATTTACCAGCACACCTGACCACACATTTACCGGCACACATGACTACACATTTACCAGCACACCTGACCACACATTTACCAGCACACATGACTACACATTTACCAGCACACCTGACCACACATTTACCAGCACACCTGACCACACATTTACCAGCACACCTGACAACACATTTACCAGCACACCCGACCACACATTTACCAGCACACCTGACCACACATTTACCAGCACACCTGACCACACATTTACCAGCACACCTGACCACACATTTACCAGCACACCTGACCACACATTTAATCTTGAAACTCTACCCTGAAGACTCAAAGATTCATATTTATCATTATTTCCCCTGCCTCCTGACTCGACAACTTGTACATATAGTCCCTCATGAAAGGTCAGGTGATACATAAGTCTTCTCTCTCTGGTGTTATTCTGTTATAAATCCTGGACTTGAAGACTTACATCTCATTTTTCGTCTGATTTTTTTCGTATCCCTCACCTTCTGTGGAAGAAAGTGTCCACCTGTGTCTTCCCTGACACCTTTGAGCCCCTGACCTTCATGAAGATTCTGTTAGGTCGTCTTCAGGACAAAAGCGCATGTTTTCCTTCCCACTGCTTGAGCATTAATGAGCGGCCGACTGCGTCTTTTGGTTTTATTCTGTGCACACGAGAAACAAATTTTTTTCTCCTTTCTCGTGTTGTTTGTTGTATGTCTGTCTGTCTCTATCTCTCTCTCTCTCTCTCCCTCTCTCTCCCTCTCTCTCCCTCTCTCTCTCTCTCTCTACTTGAGCCACGATACAGATGTCTGACACAGGTGTTCAGGAGCAAGAGCCACGCCTGCACATACACCTGGCACACCTGCTCCTTCACCACACCCAGGGTTCATCAGCAGCTGTTCGCTATGGCTGCCATGTGTCTAGTTTTATTACCTTTTACACTGTGGATGTGTTGTCTCTTTACGATAAACTATAATAGTAACCTTAAAGCCGTGAACAAAAATGTATTTAATTAAATATTCCCCCGAAGAATCTTTAAATGTGACTTAAGATGAGTTACCCCTCAAAAAAATATCTAGATTAATTATGACAAGCTTCATATATTTCCAGTTAATGCTAACTTGATCAAAGAAAGTTAGATGCTTTTATTAATTAAATTCTTTCAAGATATTTATTGTTAACACCAAGTGTTTGTTCCAAGGGTATTCAAAATTTCCAGATGGGAGTAAACATATGTAGTCTGTCCTTCCCCCCCCCCTCCTCTCTCTCTCTCTCTCTCTCTCTCTCTCTCTCTCTCTCTCTCTCTCTCTCTCTCTCTCCCACTCCCACTCCCACTCCTCTTCACTCCCTCTCTCCCCACTCCTCCTCTCCCTCCCTCTCTCTGTCTTTTCCTCTTTCTTCCTCTTCATTTCTCTACCTCTCCCTATTTCTTCCTCCCTGCCTTTCCGACTCTCTATTCCTGCTCTCTCTCCTTCTTTCCCCTCTCCCTCTCTTTTCCCCCTCTCCCTCTCTTTCCCCCTCTCCCTCTCTTTCCCCCTCTCCCTCTCTTTCCCCCTCTCTGTGAAATGTCGAGACTATCCTGTGGTTCTTTAATTCTCCAGTCTTAAGGCCAGCGTTCTTTCACTGTGCTGGAGCTGCTTAGATTCTACACCTAAGGCGAGCAACGACAGGCACTAAAGTAGCAGCAGTAACCTGTGCAGTAGAGTCAGAGAGCTCTGGGCTCTATGTCTGAAGATTAACGGACCAAGAGTTTTAGTCTCGGTATTCCATCCAATATATATAAATATATTTTTCAATATGGAAGACATCATAATAAAACTCGTGATTGCAAATATAAGCAAGAATCCCACGGTGAAAATAGGAAACAAAACCTGAAGATGTGTGAGTAACCACATGAAAGCGATCAAATTTTATTTCATATTTCCTCTGTGGTATTTTTTTCCTATTCAATATTATGTATAAGTCAGAGATTCTAAAAAAATAATCTGTAGATGTTTGTTTCTCTAATCTGAGGGAGACTTATCTCTGCCATATTTATTAAACAGTACTTGATAATTTGATCTAATTAGTACAGATCATTTTGCTGAATTCGCAAAAAAATATGTATAGATATGTTCTATAATTTTGCTAAGATTTTTTTAAAATTTAAATTTACGATTAAAATAAATAAAACTGAGGGTATCGTTCTATATATTATGCAGACTATATTTATTATAAAAGTTAATAGGGGTCAGGTTCGGTTGTAATTCTGACTACCAATACAATAAAATTATTTGCTGTTCACCTTTCTTTTTCATGTCGATGTTGGATCATTTCGAGGATTTATATCATGTATAGTGACTCATGAAGGATTTCTAAACACATGAATGATTTCTAAACACATGAATGATTCCTAAACACATGAATGATTTCTAAACACATGAATGATTTCTAAACACATGAATGATTCTAAACACGTGAATGATTCCTAAACACATGAATGATTCCTAAACACATGAATGATTTCTAAACACATGAATGATTTCTAAACACATGAATGATTTCTAAACACGTGAATGATTCCTAAACACGTGAATGATTCCTAAACACATGAATGATTCCTAAACACATGAATGATTTCTAAACACATGAATGATTTCTAAACACATGAATGATTTCTAAACACGTGAATGATTCCTAAACACATGAATGATTCTAAACACATGAATGATTCCTAAATACATGAATGATTTCTAAACACATGAATGATTCTAAACACATGAATGATTTCTAAACACATGAATGATTTTCCTAAACACATGAATGATTTCTAAACACATGAATGATTTCTAAACACATGAATGATTCTAAACACGTGAATGATTCCTAAACACATGAATGATTCCTAAACACGTGAATGATTTCTAAACACATGAATGATTTCTAAACACATGAATGATTCCTAAACACATGAATGATTCCTAAACACATGAATGATTTCTAAACACATGGATGATTTCTAAACACATGAAACTGTTATCATTTTTTTTCTTTCATTCACAGGCTCTCTCCTCGTCAGGGGCGACCGTCACCGGTCTCGACG
The DNA here is from genome assembly GCF_026875155.1 of Cherax quadricarinatus. Classification (NCBI taxonomy): domain Eukaryota; kingdom Metazoa; phylum Arthropoda; class Malacostraca; order Decapoda; family Parastacidae; genus Cherax; species Cherax quadricarinatus. Next base: position 60,635,186 of record NC_069399.1, on the reverse strand, counting down.
CAATTATGCTCCTTAAGGACCTGAGGAAGCAACAGGAGGAGGAACGAAAGGATGAAGAGAGAAAAAAACAAATTAAGGAGCAGACAGGAGCTCTGGAGGAGAGACGAGAGCCCAATAGCACCAGCACGTCACTTGAAAGAGTCGCTGAATACGCGGGGCAAGACGATAGGAAAGCAGAGGAGGACGAGGAGGAAGAGGACGAGGACGAGGAGGATCTTACAATAAAACGTGAGAAGAACATTGATGACGAAGACGAAGAAGATGAGGAAGAGCCAGGGAAAAATATTAATACCATATATGACATAAGTACCGGCGTGGTGAATAATCCCCTCTACTCCTCAAACGTTAACTTGTCGAGCAGTGATGGCGAGAGCGATGCTCCAGCCACCAAAGAAACATTCTTGTTTACCGACAGCCGTAGCAGTAGTAACTCAGAGGTTCCTGTGGCATTACTTACTGAGGTCTCCGTAACCAACCAGAGGTCTAATGAGAACGTTAACCCCCTACCCAAACCGCCACGAGCCGTCTTTGATGAACCAAGATCATCAGCAGATTCGCAGAGTCCTTCTCTGGAAGATGGTAGTCCAGTTACGGTTGATGGTAGTCCTAGAGAGGTTACTGATAATCCCAGTGAAGCTGGTGATAATGATAATCCCACTGAGGTCGGTAGTAATCCCTCTGTGCTTGACAGTATCCTCGCTGAGGTTAGTAGCTCATTTGAGCTTGATAGTAACTCCGTTGCAGTGTGTGGTATTCTTGCTGGTGTTGACAGCAGTCCCACCGAGGTTAGCAGTGGTCCCATTGTTGTTGATGGTAGTTCTGCTGAGGTCGATAATAGTTCCACTGAAACTGATGAAAAACAGAAAGAGCAATTATCCTTTATCAGTGGCAAATACGAGGATGTTATATTCAAACTGGAAGAGAAGGAATGTGTCAGTTCCAGCGAGTCTCTTCTAAGCAGTGATTCCTTTAAGGAGGTGATCACTGGAGAAAATGAAATGGTATCTGAGGCCATAAACTTACTGCACTCCAACACTGAGAGCTCGAAAGAAGGTGAGGGTTTAAGCCAAGTGGAAAGTAAACCTGAAAAGCATGATTTTCAGGATGAATTTGATGAAAAAATCAATATTACAATTGAAAACGGGAAAAACTCTGACGTATTATCAGAAAATGGTCTTGTCTCCGGTGATACATTTAAAACAGAACCCACAGAAGAGTCTTTAAACGAGAGCTGTGCACACCAGCCTGTGAAGATGAAGTTGGAAAGATATTTTTACATTGACTGTGAGGCTCCTCCTCCAGACACCGACTCTCTCGACTTGTACCAGAGAAACAGTTGCGACTCACACCTCGACTCCCCCTCTAGTAGTTCTTCATACCCTTCCAATTCTGGAGAGAGTGGGAGCAACAAGGAAGAGAGTGCGTCGGAGCAAAATAAATCACAGGTTAAATACGACGACACCATAAACCAAGAGTCCAAGGAAAGCGAAATTCACATCAAGAACGTAATACATGACGTACACAGAGACACTGAAAAGATAGAGCAGATATATAATGAATTAAATAATAATACACAAGGAGAGTTGCAAACCGAGAGTTATAAAGAACACGAAATACCAGTATCACCGGTGAATGAGATTCTGGAAAATATCGAAGAACTTGGAGATGAAAATTCTTTGCAAGTCAGCCCTGACAATGTCATGAAAGAAAACGGACATATTGAAGGGGAAGACTTAGTTGATTTTCCCATAGGCTCTCATGGTGAGCAGCAGCCTCTGAGGAGGGTCAACTCAATTATTAAAAAGAAAGGGTCATCTTCCTCTAGCACCGGGTCAGTGAAAAGGGTACAGTTCAACCTGGATATAAAGAGCGAAACACCTCCTCCCTCTGTTGCCTCTGAGCCTTCAGTGAGCACTGCAGCGACGGCAGAAAAGAGCGATGACACACGTTCTGCATCTGCAAGGAAGCCTGAGTCATGCAGTGATACTAGGACTTTGGGCTCATCGAAGTCTCCGACGAGTCCCAAAGCGAGAAAAGAAACATCAGGGACCACTACAGGCTCAAAGAAAATGGATAAGAAAACGTCATCAGCATCCTTGGGATTTCCCTCAAAGAAAAAGGGATCTTCAGACACGACATCTTCATCTCCTTCGAAGAAGACTCCAGATTCTTCCCTCACATCGTCAGCAAAGAAGAAGACGTTTGAGCCATCTAGTACGTCCTCGCCATCCAAGAAGAAGGGAATCTTTTCTTCCATCTTCTCAGGTTCTTCGAAGAGGGCAGACTCCCTGGTGACCAGGGAAGACGCAGAGACCAAGAAAAAATCTTCAGAAACATCAAGTGTGTCTCTCAAGCGATACCAAACAGTAGATCTAAATGCACCGATAATTATCAGTGGTGAGTGACCCATATCTCTCTCTCTCTCTCTCTCACAAACACACACACACACAGGGTTTGACAAGATTAGGTTGGCAATATAAACACAAATGCAGTATAATGTGATCCTTTATTGACTACGTTTCGCCCACACAGTGGGCTTTTTCAAGTCACAAACAGAACTACCTGGGGTGGAAGGAACGCGAGTATTTATAGTCCGGCTGAGGTCAGGTGAAGAATGCTGCATCTGATGATGTACCGAGTTGGGTTGTAGAGTCTAAAAACTTGGGTAGCTTGGAAAGGAGACTGGACAAGTTTGTGAGCAGACCTTCTACAGTGTTCTTATGTGGGATAGCGATGAAGAAGTTTCTTGGCAAGTGGTTCAGCTATGTTATAAAAGCCACTATTCTGGTTGAAGTTGTCGGATATAGAAATAAGTGATGATTCCAGGATTCTTCGGTATTGAGTGTTTTCTTCTGTGGCGATAAGTCTTGAGTTTCTGTAGTTTATCAAGTGGTTGTGTGAATTACGGTGTTGTACGCAGGCATTCCTTGTGTCGTCAGACCTGCTTGCGTATTGGTGTTCTGAAATACGTGTTTGGAGGTCCCTTGATGTTTCACCCACGTATAACTTGTTGCAGTCATTACAAGGGATTATGTATACTCCTGCAGAGGATGGAGGCTTGTCCTGCCTACTACTGGTGATGTCCTTGATGGTCGTGGTTGTGGAGGTAGATACTTGGAATGATGTTTTGGCAAAGATGTTGGAAACATGTTTGGCAATGGAGTTGGTGGGAAGGACTATGTATCTCTTCTCGGCAGTGTCTTCTCTGGGTGTGTTGAAGATGTTTAGTGCTCGCCGTCTGCAGTCTCTGATGAAGTGACGAGGATAGTGGAGTTTGGAAAATACCTGTTCAATTATAGTGCATTCTTCCTATACATGGAACATCTAGAAGCCGAACGTTTCTCCACCATTATTCCTTCGTCTGTCACCTGGCTCCGTTATGTTGACGACATTCTCCTCATAACTCCTAAACGCTTCAACGTTCAAGCTCTCCAAGACAAGCTCAACCAGGTCGAGCCTTCAATCCAGTTCACACTTGAAGAAGAGATCGACAACACTCTTCCTTTCCTTGATGTTCTACTCTGCAAAGCTGACCACGAACTTCGTTTTAAAGTCTATCGAAAACCCACCAACCAAAACGATCTTCTCCACTTCTACTCTCACCACGACACCAAAACCAAACGTGGTGTAATTATAGGCTTCTTCCTGCGTGCACTCAGAATCTGCAGCAACGAGTTCCTTGAGGAAGAATGCACTATAATTGAACAGGTATTTTCCAAACTCCACTATCCTCGTCACTTCAATCAGAGACTGCAGACGGCGAGCACTAAACATCTTCAACACACCCAGAGAAGACACTGCCGAGAAGAGATACATAGTCCTTCCCACCAACTCCATTGCCAAACATGTTTCCAACATCTTTGCCAAAACATCATTCCAAGTATCTACCTCCACAACCACGACCCATCAAGGACATCACCAGTAGTAGGCAGGACAAGCCTCCATCCTCTGCAGGGGTATACATAATCCCTTGTAATGACTGCAACAAGTTATACGTGGGCGAAACATCAAGGGACCTCCAAACACGTATTTCAGAACACCAATACGCAAGCAGGTCTGACGACACAAGGAATGCCTGCGTACAACACCGTAATTCACACAACCACTTGATAAACTACAGAAACTCAAGACTTATCGCCACAGAAGAAAACACTCAATACCGAAGAATCCTGGAATCATCACTTATTTCTATATCCGACAACTTCAACCAGAATAGTGGCTTCT
>NC_069399.1:60610962-60625962 GCF_026875155.1 Cherax quadricarinatus | reverse complement strand
CTCAAGTCAGATCACTGACAGTGATAAGGAAATGTGTGAGACTTTCAATTCTTACTTCCTAGCAGTTTTTACTCAGGAAGATAATAGCGAAATTCCAGAAATAATAGATTATGTAGAACAGGACGATAATAAACTGTGCACTGTTGCAGTAACTAGTGACATGGTCTTCAGACAAATAGAGAAACTAAAACTTAACAAATCCCCAGGCCCTGATGAATTGCAAGGTTGTTAAAGAAATGTAAAGAGGAACTTAGCATACCTTTGGCTAATCTTTTCAATATATCACTACAAACTGGAATAGTACCTGACAAGTGGAAAATGGCAAATGTAATGCCTATTTACAAGGCAGGTGACAGGTCCATAGCTTCAAACTATGGACCAATAAGCCTTAACTCCATAGAGGGAAAATTTATGGAATCAATAATTGCCGAAGCAATTCGTAGCCATCTCGAAAGGCATAAATTGATGAATGATTCTCGGTACGGTTTTACAAAGAGGCGTTCCTGTCTTAGGAATTTACTTTCTTCACTAAGGTATTTGATGAGGTAGATCATGGTATTGAATATATTGTATATGTGGACTTCAGTAAGGCTTTCGATAGAGTTCCACATCAGAGGCTACTGAGGAAACTTAAGGCACACAGAATAGGAGGAGAAATTTTTTCCTGGGTTGAGGCATGGTTGACGAATAGGCAACAGAGAGTTTGCATAAATGGGAAGAAATCGGAATGGAGGCACATCACAAGCGGTGTTCCACAGGGGTCAGTGTTGGGCCCCTTGTTGTTCACAATCTACATGAACGACATAGATGAGGGAATAAACAGCGACATAAGCAAATTTGCTTATGACACCAAAATAGGCCGTCCAATTCATTCTAATGAGGACATTAGAGCACTCTTGGATGACTTGAATAGACTGATGCAGTGGTCGGAGAAGTGCCAGATGAAGTTTAATATAGACAAATGCAAAGTTCTAAATGTTGGACTGGAAAATAACCATAAATAATGTAAACTAAATAATGTAGATCTTAATATTACGGATTGCTTAGTAGCAGCGCTGTATAGTCCTTGTGGCTTAGCGCTTCTTTTTGATTATAATAATAATAATAATCATTGCTTAGTTAATCTTAAGTTAATTTTAAGCCAGCCCATAATGCTATGCATAGTATAAGTGGCTTTGGCATACTGCTCTTATCTGTATTTTTTTTGTACCTCTGTATGTGTGCACAAATTGGAAATAAATAAATAAATAAATAAATTGCGAAAAGGATTTAGGAGTTCTGGTTAGTAGTAATCTAAAACCAAGACAACAGTGCATAAGTGTTCACAATAAAGCTAACAGAATCCTTGGCTTCATAGCAAGAAGTATAAATAATAGAAGCCCTCAGGTTGTTCTTCAGCTCTATATATCTTTGGTTAGGCCTCATTTAGATTATGCTGCGCAGTTTTGGTCTTCATATTACAGAATGGATATAAATGCACTGGAAAACGTACAAAGGAGGATGACAAAGTTGATCCCATGTATCAGAAATCTTCCCTATGACGATAGACTGAGGGCCCTGAACCTGCACTCTCTAGAAAGACGTAGAATTAGGGGGGATGTGACTGAGGTATATAAATGGAAAACAGGAATCAATAAAGGGAATGTAAATAGCGTGCTAAAAATATCTAACATAGACAGGACTCGCAGCAATGGCTTTAAATTGGAAAAAATCAGATTCAGGAAGGATATAGGGAAGCAGTGGTTTGGTAATAGAGTTGTGGATGAGTACCGTCATAGACACTAAGACATTGTGTAGTTTTAAAAATAGTTTGGATAAATACATGAGTAGGTGTGGGCGAATGTGAGTTGGACCTGACTAGCTTGTGCTACTAGGTCGGATGCACTGCTCCTCCCTTAAGTGACGTGTCTGACCTCACTAGGTCAAGGCATTGGCTTAAGCCGGTACGATAATTGGAGCTGCCTCGCATACGCTAGTAGGCCGGTTGCAGTGTTCCTTCTGTCTTATGTTCTTATAAAGCTCATGAAGCAGGAAGAGTGACCTAATAGCGGCATGTGAAGAGGCGGGGCCAGGAGCTGTGAATCGACCCCTGCAATCACAACTAGGTGAGTACAGTTTCAGAATTAAAATATGATAGATCCCATGATTCTAACCAACAGTGTAACAGTCATGAGTTATGGCAAGACAAAGACAACCAACTCCTGACCTCAGGCTGCAACAGCTAGGTAAATACAGATATGCTAGTACACACCATCACAGAGCTAAGGGACATGAACGGAGTATTCTGATGCTGAAAGAGCGAATGATTAGGGAAACCATGACAGTGGTGACGTGTACTTAGCTCTGTGAAGACCTGTTTGTGCGCTCTCTACGGATTGAAGTAAGATGCCCTCCATCGAGCAACTTTACCAACAGCTTAAGGAAGAATTGAGGATGGCGAAGATGGAGATTCGGCGACTGACCGAGGAAAATAAGATTCGTAGTAGTCCTCCTGTTTTGAGTCCTCAGGTCAAGAAGGGAAACTGGTCATTGGCTAGACAGCATGGAGCGAAGTTGACGATCAAGAAGACGAATGGAAAGGTAGAAACGATGAAGAAGAAAGAGACTGCCGTGGAAACTGTTGTGGGAACATCTGATACATTCTCAGTGTTACCCGACGAATGTGAGTCGACTACTGGGAACGTCACGACGAATGACGCCAAGGAAGGTAAGAATATTGTTGTTGTTGGGGATAGCCAAGTTAGGTATATGGATAGGGCGTTCTGCTTGAAGGACAGGAGTAGGAGACAGAGGGTTTGCTTTCTTGGGGCTGGGATGGAAGATATTGTTAGCTGTCTGGATGACATCATGAGAGGTAATGGGAGCAATCCTATTACCTGTCTCAGTGCTGGTGGCAACGATGTTGGCAGATGTAGGAGTGAAGACCTGATTAGCAGGTATAGGTCAGCAATAGAAATAATTAGGAGGAAGGGTGGGAACCCTGTCATATGTGGTATTTTGCCAAGGAGAGGAGTTGGAAATGAATGGTTGTCTAGGGCAATTGGTGTCAATTGCTGGCTGGACAAATACTGTAAGGAAAATGCAGTAACATTCATTGACAACTGGGACCTCTTCTATGGCAGAAATGACATGTATGCCAGGGATGGGGTTCACTTATCTAGATCTGGGGTGGAGGCACTGACAACTGCAGTGGAGGGAGCTGTTAGGACTTTAAACTAGGAATAGTTAGTGGTATGGGTTTTGGCAGGAAAACAGTGAAGTCCCAGTGTAGTAATATTATGAGTTCTAGGGGAACTAGTAATAAGCAGAACGAGGTAGATATTGAAAAGCCAGTGACACTAGGTGATAAAGACAGTAATAGGTTTAGTGGAAAAATAGAAATGAGCAGGAAGGGTAAAGAGAAAGGAGAGTCTTTCAATGTTTATTATGCTAATTGCCGTAGTGCTAGGAATAAGATGGACGAGTTGAGATTAGTTGCTAGTGCAGGTAACATTGATGTATTTGCCGTAACTGAGACGTGGTTTAATTAAAAAAGTCGGGACATGCCTGCGGAATGTCACATTCAGGGTTTTAAATTGTTCCAAGTAGATGGAAGTATCGGGAATGGGGGTGGGGTGGCATTGTATGTCCGAGATCGCTTGAACTGTTGCATAAAAACGGGTATTAAGTCTGAAGTAACACATACAGAGTCTGTTGGGATAGAATTTTCAGAGGGGCATGAAAAATTGATTTTAGGTGTGATATACCGTCCCCCAAACTTAGATAGGGACCAAGGGAGACTACTATGGGAGGAAATTGTTAAGGCCACAAGGCACGATAATGTAGTAATTCTAGGAGACTTTAACTTTAGTCATATTGATTGGAATTTCTTGACTGGGAATTTAGAATCATACGGCTTCTTAGAAATAGTTCAGGATTGTTTTTTGAAGCAGTTTGTAACTGAACCTACAAGGGGAAATAACCTGCTTGACTTAGTTCTGGCAAACAATGAATCCCTTGTTAATAATTTAGAAATTTCAGAGGAACTGGGTGCTAGCGAACACAAATCAATTACATTTAGCATTGAATGGAAGTATGATTGTAGGGATAACTCAGTAACAGTCCCAGATTTTCGCTTAGCAGATTATGATGGGCTTAGAGAACACTTATCATCTGTTGACTGGGGTAATGAAGAGAGCTATCAATATGACAGTTTTCTGAACACTGTACATGCTGTTCAAAGAACGTTTATCCGGTATAAAGAAATTAGATCTAATAGAAATGACCCAAAATGGATTAATAATAGGCTGAAATATCTACTAGGGCATAAGGGAATTTATAGGCGTATCAAAAGAGGTGAGTGTCATCTTATGAATCAGTATATTGACATTAAGAGGGACGTTAAAAAGGGGATAAGAAAAGCTAAAAGGGACTATGAAATTAAAGTTGCTAGGGATTCTAAAACTAACCCAAAAGTTTTTTTCCAGGTGTATAGAACAAAAGTTAGAGATAAGATAGATCCCCTTAAAAATAACTATAGACATCTTACTGACAAGGAGAATGAAATATGCTCGATTTTAAATAATTATTTTCTCTCGGTTTTTGCACAGGAAGACACTAACAATATCCCAGTAATTAATTTTTATAGTGGGCCTGAAGAAGATTAATTATGTAACATCACAGTCACTAGTGAAATGGTTATTAAGCAAATAGACCGACTGAAGCAAAATAAGTCTCCGGGTCATGAAGAGCTTTTTTCAAGGGTTCTTAAGGAATGCAAAATGGAACTTTGTGAACCATTAACTAATATTTTTAATTTCTCTCTTCAAACAGGTGTAGTGTCTGATATGTGGAAGATGGCTAATGTAATTCCTATTTTTAAAACGGAATAAATCATTACCGTCAAATTACCACCCAATAAGTCTGACCTCAATTGTAGGCAAATTACTAGAGTCAATTATAGCTGAGATTATAAGAAGCCATCTCAATAAGCATAGCTTGATTAATGATACTCAGCATGGATTCACATGAGGTCGGTCTTGTCTAACTGATTTATTAACTTTCTTTAGTAAAGCTTTTGAGGCTGTTGACCATGATAAAGAATTTGATATTATTTACTTAGATTTTAGTAAGGCTTTTGATAGAGTTCTGCACCAAAGACTGTTAAAGAAAGTGGCAGCTCATGGCATTGGAGGAAAAGTGCTCTCATGGATCGAGTCATGGCTCACAGACAGGAAGCAGAGAGTGTCTATAAATGGGGTTAAATCCGTGTGGGGATCTGTAACAAGTGGCGTTCCACAGGGATCAGTCTTGGGCCCATTGTTGTTCATAATGTATATCAATGACCTTGATGAGGGAATTACTAGTGATATGAGCAAATTCGCTGATGATGCAAAGATAGGTAGGATAATTGATTCAAACGTAGATGTTAGGGAACTTCAGGAGGATTTAAACAAACTCTATTCTTGGTCAGAAAAGTGGCAGATGCAGTTCAGTGTAGATAAATGCAAGGTTCTAAAGCTCGGGAGTGTCCATAACCCTAGCACTTATAAGTTAAATGATGTAGAACTTAGCCATACAGATTGCGAAAAGGACTTGGGGGTTATAGTGAGCAGCAACCTTAAACCAAGACAGCAATGCCTAAGCGTACGTAATAAGGCAAATAGATTACTAGGATTTACCTCTTCAAGGGGGGCTCCTTGGCGTGGTAAAGAGGCTCTTGGTCTGAGGAATTAGACCTGTCAGTCTCCTTCCTCAGACCGAACCTAATTACGCCCCAATCCCCCCTTCCCTATCCCATCCTCCCCTTTTCCCTTTCCTCCTCCCCCTCCCCACCCCTCCCTTTTGCCCTTCCTGTTTTTGGCCTTTGGGATTTTTCTCACAGGCGTGCTAGTTCCTAGGTAGGGGAAAGGGTACCAGGGTCCATCCCATTCCGTTGAGGTTCTTGGCAGTGGCGTAGTTTGCCGTGGAATCTGGATCGCCTGGGGATGTCCTGACCCCTCTCCAGTATCCTGGAGAGTGGCTTCGGGTGTCTTTTGGGCGACGGGTATATCTCTGGAAGCCACCTTTCGGATTCCGGGGGTGGTGGCTGAAGGAGGTATGCTTTGTGGTGGATATCCGGCCGCCCTCTCTTTTGTCTACCGAGGTAGCTCGGCAGATGTGAGGTTGCTATCCCGGATTGCTAGTTTACTGGCATGAAGGGTAGGGTATGGCACGGGTTCCATGCTGCATCTACACTACTTGCGGTGCTGAGGTCCTCTTGGGCACGGAGGGAGATTTCTGGCCCTTTCATTCCTCCTAGGAACTATCCTTCCCCGGTCCCCCCTTTTTTTATTCTTTTTTTTATTTTTATTTTCTTTTTCTTTTTTTTCTTAAAAACAAAAAGAAAGAAGTAACCTAACCATGGCAGCCCTAGTCCATGAACCTGATTCCCCCAGGCCCCTTCTTGATACTGCACCCCGTTCTGACCCCGCCTCATCTTTGGACCACTCTTCGAACACTCTTCATGCCTCTGTACCTCCTGCCAGTGCTGTTTCCTCACAGGCTTCAGGTACTGAGGTCTCGACTGACTCCTTTGATTTATCTGACCTCTGCTCTCCTTTGACTATACTTCCGGCCTCTCCCTCTACAATGCGGCAATTTTCGAATCACCGGCCTGTTCCGCGTCGGGCCAGTTCTGGTCCCACGCCTAAATGCCAATGACAGTTACCTGCTGATGATACTTCTCCACCTTCTCGTTCTTCTCAGAAAAGATCAACACGTCCTGCACTCCCTTTCCACGCTCAGTTTCAGACTGCACAATGGACTAAATTCTTCACTTTACGACCGACTTCCTCTACCGCCTATCTTTCTGACCACAGTATTGGCAAGGCGCTCCTACGCCATGTTGGTAAAGATATTTCTTTTCATGCTCTTAAGAGCGGTACATGCATCATCACTGTACAGAATGCTACCCAAGCTCATGATCTTTCTCTTTCCCATATAGATACTGTTCCTGTCACTATTGAAAAACATCATTCCCTCAATTCTTGTAGTGGTACCATCATTCTGCCCCATACCATAGTTCAACAAAATTTCCAAGATCTCCCAATCCTCAAGGTAGACACTTATGTTCTTCCTGCCCGCGGGTGGAGACGATACCCTAGCAATGTGGCTCGTTTAACTTTTGACAGCCGTGAACTCCCATCCTCAGTTTATGTGGCAGGACATCGGTTACAAGTTCGAAAGGTGATCCCTACACTGCAGCAGTGTAGAAATTGCTGGCGATTTGGCCATCCAGCTAAATATTGCAGATCCATAGCCGAATGCCCAGTCTGTGGTGCTGATGACCATTCTAATACGTCTTGCAATCGACCTCCCTCTTGCCTTAATTGTCATGAGGCTCACCCTTCGTTCTCTCACCGTTGCCAAGTCCTACTTAAATGAGTGGGAAATCCGTTACCTCAAAGAGGCAGAAGGTCTCCCTTATGCCATGGCAGTTTCTCATCTCCACCTCCGAGGGAGACTACCTCGTGTTTCTTATTCCCATGTTTCAAAACGTCCCCCCACTTCTGGGGTCCCATCTTCTGCAGCCTCCTCTGTGGTTACCTCTCCCATAGTCACTCCTGTATCTGATTTTTTGCTGTCCTAGGCTCAGACATCCCTACTTCAACGCCTCAGTCTGTTCACGCTTCTTTGTGTTCTCCCTCACAAGCCTCAGTATCGACGAGACCTCGCACGACACCTCCTCCCAATCATCCCTCTACTTCTCAGAAGTCAAAAAAGGTCCTTTAACCCCTCCTTCCCTACTTCCACCTCCTCATTTTACCTTCCCTGTCTCTGTACTGGGTTCTTCCCCTCTCACTGGCTCTGTTACAAGTGTAGAGGTTCACCCTCCTCCTCGTACTATACCTACCTCCCCTGTTCCCTCCCAGGTTTCTTCATCTTCTGCCACCTCCCAGGTTTCTGCCTCTTCTGTCCCCTTCCATGCTTCTTCTCCAGTTCCCTCCACCCTTTCAACCCCCCTACCTTGGTACAGTCCATTACCGTTCCAATCTTTACTCATCCTTCCCCTACCATCTCCAATATTGTCTCCCATGCGACGTCTCTGAATTCCAAAACACTTGAAGCAATCTCTGAATATATTGCAGAGACCAAACCATCAATGGACACTGATCCACCCTCTGTTCCTTCTCTCTCCTCTCCTCCATCTGAGCAACTCCTTTCTTCACAGTGCACCGTTTCTTCGCTGCTTGAACGTTTTCCGCTGCCTCTGCATGTGAACTTTTCTAACCCCTCTAGTCTCTAGGAACCCTTACCTGTGGATTTCAAGTATTTTTATCATTGCCAATCATGGCCTATTTACAGTGGAATATACGCGGCCTCAGGGGTAATCGGGGTGAGCTTCAGATGTTACTCTCCCAGTTTTCCCCTGTTGGTGTTTGCTTACAGGAACCAAAATTACACTCTGCTGTTATCTCTCCCATCTCAGGCTATAATTTATTGTATTCGTCAGATCCTTTTCCTGATGGGACCTTTAATGAAAGTGCCCTTCTTCTACGCAATGATATTCCGTACCATCAGCTATTTGTTCGTACTTCACTGCATTACACAGCAGCCCGTATCCACTTGCATAGGTGGTATATGCTCTGTTCTTTATATCTCTCTCCTTCTCGGGCATTATCTATTCCGGATATTGCCTTTCTTGTTTCGTCGTTACCACCACTGATTATGTTACTTGGCGATTTTAATGCCCATCATTTCCTCTGGGGGGGGTCTCACTGTGATTCCCGTGGCATTCAGTTAGAGGCTTTTCTTGCCACCCACTCCCTCCATGTTTTAAATACAGGTACTCAAACCCATTTTGATCCTCGGACTCACACTCTCTCTCGCATCGATCTCTCAGTCTGCTCTTCCTCCGCCGCATTAGACTTCACTTGGTCTGTTCTCCCAGACTTACATGACAGTGATCATTTCCCAATCATTCTTACTTCCCCTTCATATTCACCACCTCTTCGCATCCCACGCTGGCAATTTGATCAGGCAAATTGGAACCTTTACTCACACCTAACTGTTTTTAGAGAGGTTCCTTCTTCGTCCTCCATTGATGAGTTTTACACCTCTTCTCGTCCTCCATTTTAACCGCCGCTTCTAATTGTATACCCCAAACTTCGAGCAGGCATTCTCAGAAATGCGTGCCTTGGTGGTCTCCTGCTTGTGCTCGTGCAGTACATTTGAAACGCGCTGCATGGGGCAGGTACTGGTACAATAGAACCACGGAGAGACTTCTTGATTTTAAGCAGAAGCATGCGATCGCTCACCGTGTCATCCGTGACGCTAAACGCACTTGCTGGCGAGATTATGTCTCCACTATCGCCTCTGTTTCCTCTATGAGTGCAGTCTGGAAAAAAGTACGAAAACTGAGTGGTAAATATTCTCCTGACCCGGCTCCTGTTCTGCGGGTTGCCGGTGTTGATATAGCAAACCCACTAGATGTTGCCAATGAGATTGGCAATCATCTGGTCTGTATTTCTCAGAGACTCCATCTATGCCCCTTGTTTCTTTCCTCAAACTCTGCCAGAGAGTTAGCACCCTTGGACTTTTCTTCTCTCAGAGAAGAACAGTATAATGTGCCTTTTACACTTCAAGAACTGGAGGCAACACTCTCAGCTTGCCGATCATCGGCAGCTGGGCCCGACGACATTCACATTCGTATGCTACAACATTTACATCAGTCAGCCCTTGCAGTCCTATTATGCCTTTACAATCTTATTTGGTCACAAGGAGTTCTTCCACAGCTGTGGAAATCTGCCATTGTTCTCCCTTTCCACAAACCAGGCACTACGGGACATGAAGCCTTCCACTATCATCCCATTGCTCTTACCAGTGCAGTTTGCAAAGTGATGGAATGCCTGGTAAATAGACGTTTAGTGTGGTATTTAGAGACACACAACAGTCTCTCCACTCATCAATATGGCTTTCGTAAGGAACGTTCTACCATAGACCCCTTACTACGCTTGGATACGTATGTTCGTAATGCCTTTGCAAATAACCACTCAGTTATTGCCATATTTTTTGACCTTGAGAAGGCATATGACACAACTTGGAGGTATAATATTTTAGCCCAAGCCCACTCTTTAGGCCTTCGAGGCAATCTACCATCCTTCCTTAAGAACTTTTTAACTGACAGGCATTTCCGTGTTCGGGTTAATAATGTGCTCTCCCCGGACTTTATCCAAGCTGAAGGTGTCCCCCAAGGATGTGTTCCGAGCACAACACTTTTTCTCCTTGCTATTAATGATTTGGCCTCTAGTCTTCCATCACATATTTGGTCATCACTCTATGTTGATGACTTCGCTATTGCCTGTGCAGGCGCTGACTGTCACCTCATTACAGTTTCTCTCCAGCATGCGGTCGACCATGTTTCCAATTGGGCCACCGCACATGGGTTTAAATTTTCTAGCACTAAAACCCACCAAATTACTTTCACTAGACGCTCTGTCATCTCCGATCATCCTTTGTACCTCTATGGCTCCCGTATCCCTGAACGTGATAGTCAAGTTTATGGGCCTCCTTTTTGACCGTAGGTTATCCTGGAAACCTCACATTACCTCTCTGAAGGCAACTTGTCACAGCCGGCTGAACCTTCTTAAAACCCTTGCTCATCTTTCGTGGGGAGCTGATCGTCGAACCTTACATTCCACCCTTATTTTATCGAAACTTGATTATGGTGACCAGATCTATTCAGTGGCATCTCCTGCTACTCTCTCTAGCCTTAACCCCATTCATCACCAAGGATTACGTTTATGCCTTGGTGCTTTTCGCTCTTCATCTGTCGAGAGCCTCTATGCAGAAGTGAACATTCCATCCTTATCCGATCGCCATGATGCCCATTGCATTCGCTACTATGTACGCTCTCATGATCTCCGCAATCCTTCCATTTATAGAATGGTCACTGATATTAGTAGACATTCTTTATTTGTTCGCCGCCCCTGTTTACTCTGTCCCTTCTCTCTTCGCCTTCATTCGCTCTTGTCTTCTCTTCAATTACCACCTTTCTATGTTCATGTAGCATCTCACTTTTCCCTACCCCCCTGGGAAGTTCCAGCTGTTCGAGTCTGTTCTTTCTCTCTCTCCCTTGCTCGAAAGCCCAACTGTCTACGGTTGCTTCCCGCTGTTCTTTCTCTCTCTCCCTTGCTCGAAAGCCCAACTGTCTATGGTCGCTTCCCGCTCTCTTTTTCTTGACCACTTCCACTCTCATTCTCATGCCATTGCTGTGTACACAGATGGCTCTAAGTCTTCTGACGGTGTAGGATTCACAGTAGTGTTTCCGGACAGCGTCGTACGAGGGCATTTACTATCTTCGGCTAGTATTTTTACTGCTGAATTGTATGCCATCCTTGCAGCACTTATCCATATTGCATCTATGCCTGTGTCATCATTTGTGGCTGCCTCAGACTCCCTTAGTGCTTTACAAGCTATACAGAAATTTGATACACCTCACCCCTTAGTCCTCCATATACAACTTTGGCTATGCCGTATCTTTACCAAGCATAAAGACATCGTTTTTTGTTGGGTCCCTGGTCATGTTGACATACAGGGCAATGAACAGGCAGACACTGCTGCGCGGTCAGCAGTACACGACCTACCAGTTTCATATAGAGGTATTCCATTTACGGACTATTTTGCTGCAATATCTTCCCACCTTCACACCCGTTGGCAACAACATTGGTCTACTATGCTCGGCAACAAACTTCAATCTATTAAACCGAGTATAGGTTACTGGCAGTCTTGTTATCACCAGTGTCGAGGTTGGGAGACTACTCTCTCCCGTCTTGGCATTGGCCATACTCGTCTTACTCATGGATATCTCATGGAGAGGCACCCTGCTCCTCTCTGTGAGAATTGCCAAGCTCCATTATCAGTCAGCCACATTCTGTTGGACTGCCCACTTTATCAATGAGCATGCAGAATTTACCTCCATCGTTGTCTTCGCTCCGCTGCTCTCTCTTTACCTTCCCTTCTCGCTGATGGACCCACCTTTCATCCGGACTCTCTCATTGACTTTTTGACAACTGACTTACTTCACAAATTCTGATACCTTCAGCCCTTTCTAATTCAATCTCTTGCTACGCTCTACCCCTGTACTATCCCATGCCCCACTGTTTTCTGTAACCTACTGATCATCCCTCCCCCCTTCTGCCACCCAATACCCTCGCTTCCTTCCCTACCCTGCAGTGCTGTATAGCCCTTGTGGCTTAGCGCTTCTTTTTGATTATAATAATAATAATAATGGGATTTACATCAAGAAGTGTAAGCAACAGAAGTTCAGGCGTCATACTGCAGCTTTATACATCATTAGTAAGGCCTCACCTAGATTATGCAGCTCAATTCTGGTCTCCATATTACAGAATGGACATAAATTCGTTAGAAAACATTCAGCGTAGGATGACTAAATTAATACATAGCATTAGAAATCTTCCTTATGAAGAAAGATTGAAGACTCTTAAATTACATTCACTTGTTAGACGAAGAATGAGGGGAGACCTGATCGAAGTGTATAAGTGGAAGATAGGTATTAATAAAGGGGATATTAATAAGGTCTTGAGGATATCTCTCCAAAAGAGGACCTGCAGTAATGGATTTAAATTAGATAAGTTTAGATTTAGAAAGGACATAGGAAAGTATTGGTTTGGAAATAGGGTAGTTGATGAGTGGAACAGTCTTCCTAGTTGGGTTATTGAGGCTAGGACTTTGGGTAGTTTCAAATTCAGGTTGGATAAGTATATGAGTGGGAGGGGTTGGATTTGAGTGGGACTTGCACATCAGAGCTTATTTCTTGGGTGGCATTGAAAATTGGGTTGGGCAAATGTTTTGTTAGTGGGATGAATTGTAAAGGACCTGCCTAGTATGGGCCAACAGGCCTGCTGCAGTGTTCCTCCTTTCTTATGTTCTTATGTTCTTATGTTAACGTACATGATTCTCGATATCGCTGTCAGAGTGTTACGAGAATGGATTAAAATGAATCACTCAAATGAATCGTAGGGACATTTGGAAGCACTTTTATATTGGCTGCATTGTGAAGGAGTTGAACATATTATATATAATATATATATATATATATATATATATATATATATATATATATATATATATATATATATATATATATATATGAAATCACAAAACAAGTGATTTTGAATCTGTAATCGAATTGCAGTCATCGTATGATGCAGGTTCTGCGTCATTCGATGATTGGATGAAGTTGTGCAACGGATGTATTTTCTTCTCGTGGAATTAATTCGCTGACTTGCTTTTGCAGCTTGGGTCGAGGGAGGAAATGATGAGGTGGATCCACACTTTATCTGACGAGGTTATTAAGGTTACTCCGGAGGATCAACAAGCAGGTCTCATCCTCTACCCGTCACCTCCTGTAAAGGGGCAAAAGGAAGAGGTGGTGGTGAAGGAGGAGGAGGACAGAGAGGTGAAGGAGAACGAGAAGGAAGAGGAAAATAATGGAGACGAGCAAAAGGAGCAAGAACAGAAAAATGAAGAAGAGGAAGAGGAAAAGGAACAAGATATCGAAAATGAACTAGATAAGAAACTGGAACAAGAGGGGGACAATATACTTAGGGATGAAAAAGAGGAGGAAAAGAAACCAGAGAATGACATAGAACAGGAGACAGAAACAGAGGTTCATCAAGACTTGGGAGAGTCGAGGAAAGACCTTGCAGTGGAAAGCGAAATAACCAATGGTTGCCTCGAAGCTGCTGGAGATGAAAGCCCTGTCAACAAGAAGCAAGAAAATCAAGACGATGGTGATGGGGAACATCTTGGTAATATCTGTAGAGCAACTGATAAGACACTTGAGCAAGGTGGTGACTGTGTTGATGGCTTACAGAGTGTTAGCTCTGAGGGCAAACTGAGTGAGATTAAGGACCTACAAAAACAGGATGATAGTGATGAGAATGATTGTAAAAGTATTTCGAACGATCGAAGAGAAAGTACTAAAAGCGAATCTGAAATTCAAAGGAAAATTCAACTGTTTTCACAAGGAGACAGATCGATGGAACAAAATAAAGGAGTAACCAAGGGAAAGCACCCACCCCTCCGTCGTCTATCTGGTGAGACTAAAGCCAGCTCACAACCCGATGACAAGGGCACAGATACTGTTGACAACTTCCTCATAGTTTCTAATCTTCCAGGTTATCCCACGAATATATCCCGACCAACGAGACAGCTCAGTGTTTTCAGTCGCATTATCAGTGCTAGTGATTCTTCTCTGAGAACTACCATTACATCTCGAGCTGATACAAACCTTTTTGAAATGCAGACATTCGGGAGTGATGCCCTTTCCCATAAAAATTCCTCGGATAAACGCCGTGAAAAAATGAGAACTCAGGATCGAATCTTACCTCGTGGACCAGGAAGCCACACAAGCATCATTGAGTCGACGCCTCACCTTGAGAGAAGGGCTTCACAGTCCCGCAGCTCCTCTCACTCGTTATCGTCTCGTTACCTGTTCAATGAGCCACGACCCATTGAAATTATCGAGAATACAGATAACAAGTATAATTCTGGCAATGACATTAGTGGCGCAAATGAAAGGCATCTAAACAATCGCAGTAAACATTGTTATAAAGACGATCTGAGTGCCTCCAATGCCCCTGTGAAAGACAATATCGGGGATTTACAAAGGATTACCTGGTCAGTTGCGGCTACGAGGGAGAAGTTTGAGTTACTCTGCTCTGTCAGTGGAGAGAACAAGGGTGGCAGACTTACAACCAAGACACCGATATCCCGCAAGAGGACATCTCGAGGCACTCTCAAGAAGCGTTCTCTCGAGGGTGCTTCATCCCGAAGGTCCACATTAAGAAGAGGGGCGAAAAAGTCATCATTTGGTGACGATAATTACAACAGTCAAGAAATGCATGGAGATTCCAGTGATGCAAACGTTGATCATCTATTGCAGCAGAAACCTCTCAGACTTCAGCCAGTCAAGGACCTCAAGAAAAACTTCGAACTGGACATATCAAGAAATTT
>NC_069399.1:60603462-60605962 GCF_026875155.1 Cherax quadricarinatus | reverse complement strand
TTTGCAGAATCAACTCTACTCCCCGTGACTCCATTATTTACTTCAATTCCACGGTCTTTATGAGTACAGAGCAATCACGGATGTTATTAATATTTATTCATTTAATCTACATTATTTTGCCCCTTTAAACTCCATATTCGATCTCTAGCTATATCTATTAATTCCCTCCCCTTTCTTTACACTAATTCCATATATGGATACATCGACTTTCAGGACAATGGACATGCAGACTCACTGCTCAGTCTTCTGTTGATCTACCAACCTCCTACATGAATATCCCTTTTTCGGATTTTCAGCATTCTGTCAGTGACTTTGAAAATGTTGTCAACAGTTTTGGTCTGAATTAGAGGAAAATAAATTGCTTTCCATCAGTTAGGCTCCTGGTTATCTTCTTCCCTTCACTGTCTGACGTGGGAAATTATATTATTGTTTATGAATTAGCCACACAAGACTCTGACATGGTTAACATATGGAACTTCGCTCGGTGCCTCTCTGCGAGGACTACCAGGTAGCTCTAACAGTTCCCCATTTATTAATAGACTGCCCTGTTTATTAGAGAATGTAGAATTCACTTTTTGCCATCTTCAGTGTCCTGATTCACGCTAACTGCCTATGACGCATGCTTCCTGTATGACTTTAACAGCACTAACCTGCTGTACCAACTATATTAATCTTATACATTGCCTAACCCTCAACTCCACTAAACCTTAACGTAACAACTTAAACCACCTCTTCATTCTGTGAACCATATGAGTTTGGTGCTTGTTTCATATAATATTGGTAATAGTAATTAAATCAATATTCTTCATTATTAATAATCCTTTCTCAGAACTCGTGCAAAAAATACTAACTATTGTTTTATCTTTCTCTTAATTACCCCTCTATACTATTCCCATTCCCCTCTTCACCTCCCTTTCCTTATTTTTCAACCCACTGTATTTTCCATTTGACTTTTATTTTCCCACACTATCTTCCCTCTCTCTTTCTCCTACACTGTTCTGCCTTTCTCTCTGGCACTCTGACTTCCTTTCACCCTGTTTTCCCTAACCTCTTCCCTCCCTGGCACTCTGGTTTTCTATTGTCCAACCCCCATGCTCCTCTTGGCTGACAGTCGACAGAGCAAGCGGTGTTAGCCAACATCAGCAACGCGTTCTTGGCCAAACGTCGCCTCTTGACGCGGGAGGTGGCGGAGGCGAGGATCCAGGAGCGACTCTCCTCTCTCGAGGAGAAGCTTTGGCACCTCCAGTCCTCCATGGCAGACATGAACATCAACAACCTCGGTAGCAACAACACCCCTAAGTGAGTATGTGCGATGTTACTCTCTTCTTGAAAAAATATAACTCATTGTCCTTCCTAGAAGTTATAATTATTTAGGGTAAAAATTATTTTAAATTTAAAATTTACAGAAAGCCAATAAATAACTGTTCCTATGTACACTATTATTCTCAGTATTCTCAAAAATATTTTTGAGAGCTCTACGTACTTGTAGTCCAGAGTTCACAAATGAAGAAATTTCCAATATTTATGAAATAGCTTATGATCTAAAATACCCAAGAAACTTAACTGATAAAGCCTTTAAAATAGCTAGAAATGCTTTTTACAATTCGAAAAGGACCAACCAACTTTATTGAACTAAAAATATGTTGGTTCTCCCTTACCATGAAAACTTGGTTGATATGCCTTCTCTACTTAAGAATATTAATATCAAAGTTGAATTTAAAAATCTTTATACAGTTAAAAAACTTTTGATAAAAATTTCCTCCCAAAATGTTGACGGGTGTGTCTATAAGAATCCTTGTAAAATATATGATAAAGTTTATTACGGTCAAACTGGTAAAAGTCTTGAACTTAGGTTAAAACAACATAAATACAGCATTAGAACTGGACAAGATTCTAATGCTCTTTTTATTCACGTGAGAGATTTTAACCATCCAATTGATTTTGAAAAGGCTGAGAAAATTGTATGAAGCAAGTCCATGGTTGACAGGAATATAATACAATCATGTTTTATAAAAAGTGGTTTTGAAAGTAATACGAATATTTTTTTGCTTTATATAAATTGGATTCATTTATTATTAATAAAACTTGGGAAGAATTTAAAGTACATTAGACAAATTTTTAGGTAAAATGTAAGATGTGCTTCAAGGATCAGTAAACTACCTACCTACATCATCGTAAAAAAATTTTTAAAGTTCCCTCCATTTGACAAGATTTCATAAAATAACTTATCACTGGCCTCGTGCTCCAAGGATTAGGAAACAGAGCCTTTTCTCGGCTAGGCGCCCATCTTGGTCTGCCTGTGTGGCGAAAGCACTGCGTAATTCGATGCAGAGTGCGCAGGTTGGAATCCTGTTTTAGGCTGAGAGATATTTTGTGGTTAAATAAAAATTTTTATTTTTTTTATTTTTTTTTTTTTTTTTTTTTTTTTTTTTTTTTATTTTCCTTTTTAAAAATTTATTTTTTATATATTTTTTTATTTTTTATTTTTTTTTATTTTTTA